>CM029118.1:16257500-16902500 GCA_016859345.1 Istiophorus platypterus | reverse complement strand
CATATATACACAAATATATATACACACACACATATATACACACACAAATATATATACACATATACATATATACATATATACACATATATACATATATACACACATATACATACACACACACACACACACACATATATATACACACACACATATATATATATATACATACATACACATATATATATATATACATACACATATATATACATACACATACACATATATATACATACATACATACACGTATATATACATACATATATACATACATATATATATACACATATATATACATATATACACATACATACACATATATACATACATACACATATACACCTATTCACATAAACACATATATATACACACATATACACCTACCTACCTACCTACCTATCTATATCCATCCATCCATCCATAGATAGCTAGAGAGATAGATAGCTAGATAGATAGCTAGATATAGATACACACACATACACACAATGAAAACATGCATGTCTTTACACTGAGCCTTGAAAAATATATTCATTATTTCAGATAAATTTGAAAAGTACAATTTCAGACATGGATCTTCATCAGGCATTCATAATTTGATATAAATGGCCTCAATGGAAGAATTACTCATGCCAGTGTAATAATCCCTACGGTGACTCATTTTTCCATCTGGTTGGTTACCAGAGGGACTTCCTCGATACTATCACTTCTTCTTTTAAATAAATTTTAAAAACATAATTTCTATGCATTTACACGTACTGTACACTGTCACAACAACTCCTCTGGGCATCTTCTTCCTCAACCACAGACTTAACACAGATAACAGATTAACAAATACAGCTACTGCATGTTCAAACATACTCTAGACAACCCTGAAATGTTTATTATAAAAAAGCCCTGTTTGGCAATTCAAATCAATACTGAAAACCCTTGTACCCTCAGCAATAAACAGAGGCAAGAGTGAAAATGTTGATTTCAACACAACTTTATACTGCTGTAAAGACCTGATCTAGTGTATTTTTAACAGCAACATCCTGAGAAGTTTCCTAAGAAAAGTGACAAGTATGTGTCTGGAGGGTTGAGACAGACTTGGTTCAGTGTGTTGTGAAGCTGCATCATTAGCAATCGGAAAGCTTACAGGTCAGCTTGACTGTCAGCAGGCATGACAAGCTGCTGATCCATGCAAAGCATTTAAACAGTAGGTTTACTCCTGAGATACCTGGATAACAGCTAACTTCACATCAGAGACAGCTTTACAAGATAAAGAAAAAAAAAAGAACAAGCACCGTGTATATTAAACCAAGTAAAACAAGTCAGGTGCCAAGTTTCTCTCAAAGGAAGAACGTAACACTCCAAACCACTCCAAACCACTCCAAAACCTTTCAGTTCTTCCTTCCTGCCCAGTCCTGCTTACTGCTCCTATTTTATAAACACATAAAATTAGTGTTTGGTTTTTTTTTTTAAAGCAAATTAAAACAACACTAATTACATGTTACATGCTCAGTCCCTACAAAAATTTACAAACAACTGCCTCCCATCTGAATCTCCTTCATTTTGACTGGCTCAAAAGGGACGGCTTAACTCTGACAAATATTGATTTTGATAGACAGAGTATTTATCAGGTTTGAATTAATTAATTTTCTTAAATACAGCACACACTGAAAATAAGCAAACAATAAAGATACGGAAAGCTTGAAAAAAACAAAACTCTACTGGTATCACTCACTCAACTCCTGCTTCTGTCCTTTGATGCAACAAGTAAACAGAATGTGAACGCTTCAAAAGCTCAGTTTGATTTGCGAGACTCCCTTTGATTTTAACTACAGACGCCTGTGACCTCATCTGGGCACTCAACCACTCAGTTTTCTTAACGTCAGCGTGAAAACAACACACCATGACATAACAACTGCCCAACTACTTTACTGTTCATGAGAGACAAGTGAAAAGCCAACCATCGCACTGCAAGTGGTCTTTAGTGTTACCGCAGTAAATGATACCATATGTTAGAGTCTGATAACAGAGGTTATAACAGAAAAAAAAATAGAATGGCACTGTGAAGAGCGCAGACCTCCACCAAGGCCAATGTCAAACAACATATACCAAACTTCAGAGGAAAAATTTCAAAGTCCCCATGAATGACCCATCTCTGGTCCTAAATTTAATGGGTTCTCTCCAAGCCCAAGCCCTGTCGCTCCACAAAATTCAATGTAAATCAGTTCACACTTTTTGCATAAACCTGCTGACAAAACAGAAATGGTTGAAAACATGACCTCCACAGCGGAGGTAACTATGCCAAACTATAACTGGCCAAGTATCATTAAACCCAATGGATAATAATACTAGCCTCGTTACCAAACAGTTTACACCTCATCAGTTTATAATTTACATTTTAATGAGACAAAAAAAAAAAAAAACTCACATGCATTTAGTCCATATTACCCTTTGCTCACACTCAAATGTCTTGTAATCACTACCAGTTGTCTCATTTTGACACACATAAAAAATATCCGCCTAAACAGCCTCCAAAGTGTAATGGGGTGATAACAAGCCATGTGTGTGGCAGCGTGACAAAATGACAGTAAAGATATTAATTGTAAATCAAATCAATAATAAGCTGTAAACAGCACTGAAATTACACTAGCATTGTCTGATAAATAGAGCAAGATACAGCTTTACCAGTAAAATACCACGAAACATCCTTAAATTGTGATTTAGATATATTTTCGTGACCTATCCTTGGTGTAACACAGGGTTATTCACTGAAACATTGTACCAACAATATGGCCCTCACATAGTGAGCAGCAAAGTGATACACAGGTGGCAGAATACTTAACATCTACAAAGCCTTAATTCCTTATGTCCTCATAAATCCATCGTCATGGGTTGTAGACACAAACAGAGTTGTAAAAAAGTATTAGGTGTGCTTTGCTATCATCTTTACAAGTAAGCTATGATTTTTTATGGTAAAACCTATTTGATGTTTAATGGGTTGACTCTCCACTAGCCTAATTAGAGTGCTCATAAACAATAACAAAATCTCTGGTGTCTGTTCTTTTTTTTTTTTTTTTAACCCCCCGTGTTTTTTTTCCTACCAAACATCAAGTACTTCATCAGACGTTCTGTGACAATGCCAGGATTATTGCTTCATACGAATGCCTTCATGATATTCTCTGCTTAACATGTAACTGTAAAGTTTTCCTTCTCTGACATCAGTTTTCCAGAGATAAGAGCAACAGAATTCCATTAAGAAGCTTGTATGGCATGGAATTTCTGGCTAAACATCAAGACGCAACTATACGTTATCATATTATACATGGAAAACACCTTGCAAACACTTACAGAGCAGAGGCAATATTCTTTGTGTATTTGAGAAGCATTGGTTTCATTTGATGCATGTAACTGTATGCAAGGGGCTCAATAACCTTGTTTTAGTGGTTATACATAATTATTAACAGCTCAATACTACCTCATGGGAGAGGTAAAATTACAGTGTTAGGTTTACTTGACGCACACACAACACAGGCAGTTCACGTCCCATAATATCTCAATGTAACATCTGCAGTCTCAGTAAAAATTTCAGTATTTGGTTACACTAACTGAAACCAAGCCGCCACAAAAAATGTTTTTCACACAAAGATAGTATTTATATCAAGCGAGATTACTTTTCATCAGACAAAGACAGTACAGAGAAGAAATGCATATCAGAGAAAGTCAGCTCGAAAGGTTAATAACTTTCACCTCAATATAATGACAGCCACTGAGCAACCTATATTCATGCCTTGGATGATATCTGCAGCTGTGTTTTTACAGATCTGCATCGATTTCTTTTTTTTTTTTTCCTGATGTCAAAGTTCACTCCCAATGAATCTACGTGTCCAAGCCTCCACAGTCACTTGTAAGTCAAGAGTAGAGAACCCAAAGAAACGCAAAGGTGTCAACAACACAGAGTGCTTAAGGAAACACGGTGTTTGCAGGGAGCGAGGATCAACTGCAGAACAGCACAGGAAGGAGGAAAACTTCTCCCCCTAAGGCCTGCGGCGCCCACGACACTCTCCGAGCCGAAGTTAAAGGATTTAAACATATCAGCTGACAGGAGGGACGCTGGGAGGTTCGCGGTCCGGCGGACTCACCTCACAAGTTAAGTCCGCGACAACAACAACAACAACACACAGACACGACGCGGGTCGCGGGGGGGAACCGGGCGTCTGGAGCGGATCCGACGAGGTCTCCTCGACAAATATGTCTGAAAACTGCACCGCGCCGTTATCAACGCAAACTTGACACGGAGGTAGGCAGACCTCCGACTCACAGGTGCCTCCCCCCTCTTACCTCTCCTCTCATTCACCAGCACCAGCACCAGCACCACCCCACCTCGCTTTCTGTCACGTTTTACTACTCGTCCCCACCGAGCCTCCGTGGACCCACGACCGCCGCGATTTTTTCCCCCCCTTTTTTTTCTCTCGCCGCTCCGCAGGAAAAAGCCACAGAAACCGGACGCGGCGCAGTCGACGTCAGCTGGGCATGTGTGTGTGTGTGTGTGTGTGTAAGACAGAGATACCACCACCACCACCAGCTTCGAGTCGACACACACGCCAACAAACAAACCGGGATCAATAAGACCAACGTACCGCCCCGTCCCGTCCCGTCCCGTCCCGTCCCGTCCGTGTCGGGGGGGGGGGGTTCCCGGCGGTACCGGAGCCCGGGAGCACGGTTAAACTCGCCAGCCACGCAGCCCGAACAAGTAAAAATACGAAAAAGCTGGAGCGGACGGGAAACTTACAAACGGCTCGATTTCCCAGCCTCCTTTCACATCCTGCTCGACCCGGGCCCCGCTGTCGTCTCACGCCGCGGCGTTAGAAGCGACGACGGCTCGGTGAAGCGCCAGAAAAACCGATAAGAGAGAGCGGCCGGTTATAAATAGTCATGATAGCCCTCCGGTGCACCGCCGACTGGTCCGTGAGAGCCCCAGGAAATACGTCACGGCCGCGGACGGAGCCCAGACGTTAAGAGCAACACCTACTTCGGCGCTGCTGCACCGCCACCTGCTGCTCGTAGGCGGCGTTGCACCCCCCCCTCCCGGGGCCGAGTCCGGGTGCTGGAGCCAAAAACAGCGAGACGGAGTTTTATTGTGGTGAAAAAGGCCGCCGGTTTTTATTTGATAAACCTAAAGAATATATATTTTTTTACGTAATCGTGGCTTGTGCAAACCTTTGGGAACCCTTAGTCCTTTGGCAGATATCACAACTTGTAAACACTTTTTTTTCTGTAGCAGCTGAGAGTCTTCTCCTTCTTGATTTAGGGGTTATTTTCTCTGTGTCCCTTTGGATCATTTCAAGTTCTGCGTCTTGCACAAACACCGTGTTGAAGGTCTGCCCACAGATACTCAGTGACGTTCCGGTCGGGGAACCGTGAGGGCCACTCCAAAAGCTTCAGCTCCTGTAGCTTACCCCTGTGCTGAAATTATACTATTGGGTCTCACATTTTTTGCGTGTCTGTCAGTTTGTGATAAATTAATTTAACCCAACTTTAAATGGAAATATGCGCCATACAGTGGGAAGCCCTGGTGGTCCAACCATGAACCGCAGCATCACTGGTTCCCATCTGGCCGGGGAACATCTGGTGCGAGTCAGGCCCCGGCTCCTTCTGCCCTCATTTCCTGTTATCTCTCCACTGAATCCATCTAATAAAGGCACACAATTATAAAAACCATGAAAAAGGAAAAGATAATGTGTATCAAGTAATTAAAATGATTAAAAAAAAACTGAAGCTAGAGTTTGGTATAGAAGCCCTGTACAAAACAGGACCACGCAGGAGCACTTACCTAACACTGCAGGGCCTGCCTTAACTAATGTGCAACTGATTGTTTTTTGTGGATCCAATCCCTTAAATGCACAATTAAATATATCATGAAGACCAAGTGAAATGCACTTTCCTTATACATCCCCCTGTATTTCCCTGAAGCCCCCTGTAACTTTCTGCAAATGTATGTTTCCCTGTTGCACTGAAACTGTAACTTAACTAGCATTTGGCTGAATGGTCAGATCACAAGTAAAAAAAAATGTTTTGTTTCACTGATTGAGAATGACAGACATCTACTAGAAGGAAGGTGCTTCCCATAGAGGTCACAGGGCCCAATGGTAGACATTACTGAGTCAATACAAGTCATAAATAAATGGGAAAGGGATTTAAAAATTCTTTTAGACTTATCTAAATATCTGTTATAAGATACAAGATTTATAATTTTTTTCCCCCTTTGAGGAAACACAAAGTGTTTTCATGATGTTACTGTTGCCATTATTATTCTCAAATATACAGCACTTTATGTGCCTAAGTGGCTGCCCATGGTGTATAGCTAATCATCTCAAGTTTGTTTGCCTGATCACACATCCTGTAAGTTTTGGAAAAGTCTGTTCCTCTCTCAAATAAACATTAATCATTGCATTGCCCCCTCTGACTGCTCTAACAAAAAAAAACATCATACATATAGTTCAGCTACATACAGTGATTTACATTTTTCAGCAGAGTCAAGCGCAATGTAAATTAAAGAACCAACACAGAGAAGGAACAGAGCAGTTCAAAATATTTATTTGAAGTACAAATATGTTGGTACCAAGCGTCAATGGATGATTAAGTTTGCTCCAGCGTTTTATATTAGTTGCCATAACAGGAGGTACAGAGCCAGCAAGTAGAAAGCGAGGCTGTCTGTTGTCAAGGCTGCTGGAGCCGAGTTTCCCCCTGTGGATACAGAGGAACAGAGACTCTCAATACCTTTTAAACACAACATACCATCATGCTGGTTTTCTCACAAATACTTCCTTAGTTTGATGAAATAACAGCCACAGACTTACTATGAAGGAGGTTGTTAGAATTAGATTTTTATCACCATTATTTTCCTGAAGACGCACCTCTCGGCTCCAGCAGTACTTCTCCTTCATATCGAGCTAGTCCGACTGAGTGTCTCTGCTCAGTGTCCAGCTCAGTCCACTGCTCTTCAGTGATGGCCCACGCTTGCTCCGTACTCAGCCATGACAATTGAGCCGCACTGAACACCACCTGTCAGACACACGCCCGACACAAATACTAAATAACCCTTACAGGAAACTTTGTCATCCGAGGGGTGGCAACGAGCGTGAAGAGGCATCATCCTTTTGTCATAACGTCCTTCTTCCTAAATCAAACAATATATTCCATGTGTCCATTTCCACATGCTCTTTCTCATTACTGATAAGGTTCGTCTTATGTCCTCAATTCCCTTTGTCCAACATGATTTTGTTAGAGTGCATAAGCTGCTTGCACCAATCCTGATAATGTCAATGTGTTTTTTGAGCCTGTTATCCACACAGCCCATTTTCTGTATTTCTCAAGTTATTGAGACTCTCTGTTTTACTGCCACAATGCAGATTTAATGCCACTCTGAAGTGGTTTCTGATTTTTGTTTTTGTAATTAAATATCACACAAATAAATAAAATTTGAAAGAAACAATTCATTTGCTTTTATTGTGTAAAATTCTGTGTGTGCTGCAGAATTTTACATATGCATACAATATGTAAGATTCTGCAGCTACATATAAGAATTCTAAGTTTGAAATTGTTTAACATCATTTTCAGAGAACCACAGAGTTGCTAAAAGAAGATAATTATGTGATTTAAATTTTTTAAAAAAAGTAAAATAAAATATCTGTACATGATTGTTCTTGGCCTTTTTTATGGCTCTTGTTCTATTTGAGTGAACTAGCCTGCAAAACAGCAGGGCCTTGAAACTGATGCATCAAAATGCAATTTACCCATCATTCATTTCAGCATTTTTCACATATGCTGTTCCTAATGAGACTTAGCAAAACATGGTTGAAACTCACCGCCATCTTCTTTGGTGACATCAGTGTAATGGCTTGAGGGGTGATTCCCTCCACTTGTTCTCGTACCAGAGCAGACAGCACCATGTCCTCCAGGCCCACTGGACAGAGAGGCAAACACTGTAGTCTGATCATTTATGTTTCTCATATTAAATCAGAGGTTGTTTTTTTATAATAACTCTCTGTTTCATCCTCAAGTCTGTGCCCTCAGTGATATTTTTAATTTTGCCCATCCATCCAAGGGCTGTCATTTCTTTCTCCAACCCTCCTGACTCTTTGAAAAAACAATTACTGAAAAGTTGGATCACAAAAAAGGTTATACCTCTGGGGATATTTGTTGTACTGTACCTGCCAATGTCCCAATTTCAGTGAAAACCTCTGGTTCCCAGACACTGATGGGACCAAAGGCCTCGGGTCTGGACAAACAGCTTGCCAACGCTTCCATCTGCTGTTCTGTGCATGGCAGTGACATCTCCCGCAGGAACAGGACAGCCATGCTGCAGTTTGAGGAAGAAGATTCAGAACTTCATACTCCTCTCAGGGTAGGCTAAATGTTTTCATGAGTTTTGTGCAGCTAAGAAGTGCGCACCATACATCTGTTAGCAGGTGTATCTGATATCAATGAATGTCTCTAATGTCTCTGCATGTAAGTCGTTCCCTAAAGCCACTCTTAAAAATCCCTAATTTTCACTGTATATGCCCATCTTTGCTCATATTCCTTTCAGTCTATATGATTTGCTTGTGTTTGACTTATGTTGTCATGAGTTTTGTGATTGCTCCCTTGGAAATATTAGAAAATCCTGCAATACTTTCAACGCAGGCTCACAAATGATTTAAGCACTGTCATTTGTTGCAGAATGTGTATAATCATACATCAAGTATTTGACTGACCTGAGGTTGTATGGGTTCAGTTTCTTGATCTCTGAGGGATACAGACCACAGATCAAATGGCCAAATGTTGCCAGGTCAACGACAGTTAATTCTTCCACTTTCAGTTTGCGTTTCCGCATCACACCTAAAATCACTGCTCTCATCTGAAAGGTCAGATAGTAGCATTTTCCACAAAGGTTTTAGGTTCCTTTTTCTTTTTTTTCTCACAGTTTTACATCAGAGAGAAAAATTCAAAAGTTCACCTTTTTATGGCTCCAGTTTGTCAGTGTCCCCAGGTGCGTCAGCACACCTGGGTCGGTGAGATTTGTGTCCTGCAGCTCTCTCTCTCCCATCTCAGTCACCACTGAGCCCAGAGCCAGCACCTCATCCACTCTCAGCTCTCTCACCGGACTAAACGACTGGAGGGAGTGCATGGATCAACCATAGAGGATGCTGATATCAAAACACTATTTATGTTTTACTGAGTTGTCCTTGTATCTCAGGGGTGAACAATATAAGCCTGGAAGCAACAGGCCTGTTTACTGATCTCCAAAGTTTTTATCTTCAAACATACACTCTACAGCTTTACAGAGAAACAGGAGTTGTCAGACACCAAAAGCCAAAATTTGGTTACATTCTTTTCTGGATGATACATATTTACCAAGTTCTATTTTGTTCTTTAGATATGCCCAGGGACAAATTGGGAGGGGGGCAGAAGTGCTCCACCTCATTTTTCCTGACTGACCCAAATAGTATCTGCATACTCCATAGGAGGATGTTATATTCACACTACTTCAGAGGAGAACAATTTGTGCAGATACTTTGAGAGTGAAAATAACATCAATCAAATACAAAAATGCATGAGCTGAGACATTCTGAACATTGTCTTGGTCTTTTGTAGGTTGACTTTAACTGACCTGCCTGAGTTTCACCCACAGTGACCGACGCTGATCAGAGCTCAGCGAAGCATCCTGACCAAAAACTTCTACGCACTGTTTCAGATCCACCTGCGACATACGGCCGAGCTGAGTAGATGTCCAAGCTGAAGGAAACGTCCCCCTGATGTCTGCACAGCTTGGAACTGGCACGACTCAAAGAGACACAGGTGGTTTCAGTGCAATGCTATCGATAGAAACTTCCACAAAGAAACCCTGTAGTGGAGTGGTGCACTTATAAATCACTTCCTTTAACTAAAAGTTATAGGTAGCATTTACTGAACCTTTTGCCCGCCTGCTCCGTGCTTTGACAATCCCTCGGATGAGACTCTGAGTCTGTTGGCTCTGGCGAAGCTGGTCGACACACTGAGTAATACAGACTCTACCCACCACACTGTCCTCCCAGCGCCTTTGACCCACTAGGACCTGCTCTACCGTGTCTTTATTCAACACTGTCTGCACAGGAGTAACACATAATATTGCCAGGATAAATCTCAGAAAAAAACATTAAAGTGCAGGGAAATTAATTATTTTTATTGGATTGTGCATTTGGGTGATTACCAGTGGGATGGCGTTCATCTGCTTTGTTGAGAGAGAAAACACCAACCTGCCCAAATGCTCGACATCGCCGACTTGCCATTTGGATGGCTCCCTGGAAAACACATGCACTCTTGTCATGACCATGGCAGATTCCTGTTGCACTTTGATTATTATTTTTCAAAATATTTATTTAAGATTCATGTCATGCATTAGTCATTAAAATGTCCTATTTTATTTCTTTTTTCTTAATGATATCATAAAAATACATAACTTTCCAAACCTTTCAATAGGCTTTCAGCCATTTTGCATTTTGAAATGAATAACCTTTTGACATATTATTGACACTTGGATCATAACATGGACTCAGTGGTGTTTTCTCCAACGAATGTGTTCCTTTACCCGAGCAAGTCTTTATGAGTGAGCAGGGCACTAATATCGCTCAGAGACTCTTTAGGAAGGCAGAAACTTCTCATCTCCTCCAGCCGCAGAGCCAGAGCTCCTCTGTCCACCAGAGCGAAACTGTCCCGGTCCAAGAAAGGCAGTAAAGGCCCCAGAACGTCCAGAGTGGTGCCATCAATTCCCAACCCAGCCTGAGATGAGCCCTACAGAGAACCACATGCACACAGTAGGTCTGGATTACAAGGATTTCACACTGATATGAATTTGCCTGTGTGAGAAGCTGTTACAAGGATAAGGCAGGTTATGGCCTGAATCTCTCTCTGTCTCCTTCTCTCCCTATGTTGGTTGGTTCTGGCTTCTCAAGCAAGCACACATATACACATACCCACAGACACACAAACATACACACATACAGTTTGTTCTTTCTGTATTAATACAAATCAAATACATGACTAACTATCACTGACATAAGCCCTGATTGAATTTAACCAGAAATATAATCTCTGAGTTCCACTTCACTCTGGATGCCCAGTTAAACTGGATGTTACAGTTTATCATTTTATAACCCTAGGGTTAAGTTAGGATTTCTATTTTTTATCTTAGTGATGTAAATAAATTACATGGAGCAACTGGTTTCGGATCAAACTTTTCTACCTAGAACATATTGTTCCAGGTCAAGTACATCATCTAAGGAAATGCATTGTTGGTAGAGTTCATGTTGGTGTTTTACCAGCTCAGTTACAGCCTTCTCAGCTAAATTCGTCCGCTTGTAACGTGGCAGCCTAAGAAACTCTTCAAAGTGTGCGTTGATGTGCTCCAAAATGGCTCTGAGTGACGCATTAGAGAGGTTCTCCACCATCGTAACTCTGGAGAAGTACAGAGCAGAAGTGTAAATGTAGAAGTCTTTAAATAATCTGTGAAAGAAAGGAGTAAAATACATGTTTAATAAACAGATACTCACGGCAATGTTGCCGCAAACCCAGAGCTCAAAACACTGAGGTCGAATTCAGGTTTCTTCATTATTTCCTCTATGATACATTTCCGCTGGTAACACAGCCGAAAAACATCTGTATTAAAATTTGTATTAGAAAATCAGTCTAATGAATCCTGGCTACATATTAGAGGTTGGTTCTAAGTGTTGGTTCCTCACCAAAGCAGGTCTCATGCCTCCAGGCAGTTCACCAACAAACTGAAGCAGCTCTGCAAAATCTGTATCGTTGGCCCAATGTCTCAAAAAGTCACAGCTCATTCCACTGACGATTTGACCCAGAGCCCTCCAAGTGAAAAAGAGGCTATTATTTAAATTGTTTATTGAGTGAGTATTTGACCTGAGGATGACCGTGACTTTGTTTGGAGTTTTTAATTCAGTTTGCAAGGAAAAATGACTTATTGATTAAAATTACGGGTATGGACATTTGATGCATTGGATCCAACTCACCTCACTGACTTGCTGGTAATGTTTTTAAATTCATTGTTTTTTTCGAACAGAAACTGAGCCTATGCAGAAAGAAAAAGTGTCAGAGTCAGCATTTTGACTGAGGAGTACCTTCAGATGAATAACATTTTAATCAAAGGAATCTACAGAAACTTGTACTTTTTACAGGATCAAACATTTAGTTTTTAATTTTTTAGGGGTGAAATGTTATTGCAACAACTGCTCAGATTGTTGTTGAACTTGATAGTCTTGTTTTTTGGCATCACGCAGAAACAATGCATCCTGTTGATAGGTGTTCTTGACGATCCTATCAGCCTTCCTTCCATGCCAGAATTAGGCCCAAACAGTCATGTTTCACAAAGGATCAACCCAATTCTGTTTTGTATACTCTGTGAGCTTTCCTTCTGTGCTGCTCTCAAACCAGGACTTAAGTATTTTACACAGAGTTTCCTGGAAGAATTTAATGCACACTTCAACATGAGGTTGGCTGCTTTAGGGATCTCACGCTGACACTAGGGCTTTAAACTTTTCCTCTGTTAAACTCCAGCTACATTGTGAAAACTTACCAGACTGGATGTGGAATGAAATATTGGTAATGTATCACTGATTACACTATACCACATTAAATTTAAATATACTGTATGAATGTATAAGAAGTGGTATCTGTTTCAGGATGAACCCACAATCTCTTTGATAACTGTCTAATTTATGGGTCAGAACACACAAATTAATTATAATTTAGATATAATTTTAATTTAGGCCCAATATGCAATGTCACAGTATATTTCAGTGTAGCTACATAGTGAAAAGGGTATTCTTTATTATTTGTCTTGTTAGATGGAAAACAGGTGGTTAAAGCATGTTAATACACTCTTGGCTGTGACAAAATCCCTTTAAGGTAGTCATTATTAATTTATGCTACACTCCTCCACACCATTGTAATACATCCAAACTAATTAGCTGATGTGTATGGAGTATTAATATCCTGGACGGCTCATGTGAAGCATATCAAATGAACTACAGATTAAAGGGATCGAAGACCGAAGCTGGTAACATTTTCTTCTTTACTCAGAGAACTGGCAACCTATTGCTGTCATATCAGTTCAATGTTAAATAGCACACAAAAGAAGATTAAAGTAAATTGTGCACCTGCTGTGGCGACCAGTGTATGTTTCTGTACAAGCTGATATCTCTCAGGATTGTTTCTCCATTCATGGACTCTATCAGCTTCCTCAGAGGGACAAACGGTAAAAGACAGTCTGCCAACAGTGTGATGTTCCACACGTCTCTGTGTGAAGCCTGTTGATATACAGCCGAAATAAAACCCTGTAAATTTAAACCTAGAAGCCTTTTAAAGGCCCTTCAGGAAACACAAAACAGGTTTCACAAATGTGGATCAAATGAACACTCTCTGGAAACCGCAGTGCCACATTAGCCAGATTAATGTTACCGAGGCCAGAGTTCTTTTTTTTTTTTTCCTTAATGCAATCCGATATATTTTAGACTTCTTACACAATCTGGAAGAGTAAAAAGGCCAGAGATGTTGAATTATTCCACCTGCCAAAACTTCTCCACTTCCACTCCATTGTTTACTCAATATGTGACAGCATAAGAGGTTAAGCAAATTATAGAGAGGAATGAAAACATAAGAGAAGTGACAAGTGATGTACTTAAGAAAGAAAAACATCGTCACCTCCTGCATTGCATTGTATAGCATGGCTCTATGGCCAGGCTTAAGCTCAGTTAGCAATGATCTCCAGCACTGACAGTGGGCAGTTTCACTGATCTCAGGCCACTGAAGATCTCTGAGCACAGCAGGGGAGAGACCAGACTGTAATGACTTCAAGCTGCACAGCTTTTCCATGGTGAGCTGGCAGGGAGAGAGAAACACAGTGGTGCGTGAGCAGTCGGTTGAAATTCAGCAGAAATATTATGAATATATGAACTTACGTTGGTGTCCTTTGAAATCTTGGATAACATCTGAAATGCCTGAAGAAAGTATTCAAAAATTGATAAGTATGCATACAAAATTGACAAGCATTCACACTTTAGGACAGTTGAAGTATTTTGGACAAAGGTCAGATTTTTCTTAATTTTTTTCCTCTTTTCCAGAGATTTGCTAAGTAGCTAATTAACTATAGATCTGCAGTTACACTTGAAGCCTATGCAGGAGGAAGAGAAGCAACACTTACTTATATACAATACTGCAAAATGGTGTAGATCATTTAATAACTTTTACGTAGGATAAAAATGACAAGAAGCAAATAAAAACACATTCCCTGCTGACCTGTGCTGGGGAATATCTGTGTAGTCCTGGTTGTGAGAGGACTTCCAGGAGCTGCTGTGAGGGGAGAGAGAGCAGGAAGGAAACCCCAAACTGGGGCAGCAGATCACTGATTGCAGACAGCTCTGGAGGAGCCATGCTGCTGACATTCAGCGTCTGCACCGCTGGTATCAACCAAGAGGACAACTGCCCATGAGACACAATTAAACAGACTGAGTCGGACATTGTGTGGAACAACAAATAAAACAGGACAGTAGTTGAGGATGATAAAAGTTTAAAGAAGATTTTCTGTGGTGTTCTGTACATACAGTAGATATCGGTAAGAACACATGCCCCTCACCCTGCCACTGGCACTGATGAACCCCTTAGAAATGCACTGAGCCAGCTGCTGCCAGAGAGCAGAGAACGCAGCTGAGTTCTGAACAAATGAACCCAGGTCTGCTGGATCCAGGTAACATGCAAGGATTCCTAGCCTGCAAAAGACATGAGCCTTCACTCTTTCTGATCAACCTGCAAATTTCTAAATATTTATATAAAAGCAGTTATAATAAACCATGAAAAAAAGATAAAGACATCATCTAAAATGTAAAGGAAGATAAGCACCATAGAACCATAAATTAATACCTGAATAAAACTCTGATCTGAGTCATCAGCACTAACCAGCTGATCTCAAGAAAAAAAAATATTGGTTACATAGGTTACAGGACTTATGTCTGTTTCAATACTTGTTAAAGTACCATTCATTGCCATACAAAAGGCAACACTCATTTTAGGACTAAAACTCTGTATCCATATCAGAGGTTCCCTGTGGAGTTTTTGACCACTGTTGCTGCTAAGGCACAATATGCTATTATGCTACTAGATACTTAATGTTTATAAACTTTGGTCCCACCTCAGTACGTTATCAATGGTCAGATTCTTCTTCTTGCTGAAGAGGGTCCGGAGCACATGCCGTCCCCTTACACCATCCAGACTGCCACTGCCTAGCAACTCTACCAGAGGAGAAAGCTAAAAGAGACGACAGTTTAAACGTTTGAACATGCTGTAAACAAAATTCCCCAACTATATAAAGAAGGAATACAAATTAAAAAATTGGATGTTTGATGGTGGTGGTGGTGGACAGCACTTTTCTTTTAACAGATTTGAGATCTGGTGACTGTGAAGGCCATAGATTGTGATATATAGACAGTTTTACAGCCACCATTCAGTGGCCATTGTACCCGGTATGGAAGCATTTCAGTGCTCGCTTATTTAGGTTTCCCCTTTAATTTGTCATCCGTACACATGTAAGAACCCAAGACTAAAATCTGAAGAGGAGATACAGCCATCACTTTAAGAGCTTGAAATCAGTGAAATGGCCTCTAACCTGTTGTGATGTCAGCTGCTGAAAATGACTGACTGGGAGGTAAGGCAGAAGTGGAAGGATGGATCTGAGAAAGTACACTGGCCACGTAGGGACATCACCCACCGCACTTGACTGCAGTAGACGTTTTACAAAGGCTTTTTTCTGCAGCGACTTCATCCCTGAGCTGTGATCGCGAATGGCTGTCAATCTAAAGAACAATGCAGAGGCTGTTAGCGTCGAGACAGGAAGATACTGTGTATCAGACTAAATGTTTTTTTGGGTCAGTAACTCACACACTGTCATTGACTATCAGGGAAGAGGGGAAGCTCATAATGTCAGAAACAGACATGAAGGGAATGAACTGAGAAAGGTCAACAAACAGTTCCGGAGTCACTCGGGGGAACTTGTGGATGAAAGCAGCCGTCATTGTTTCCATGGCTTGCAACTCTTTTTGAGAGGCCTGACAGAGAAAACAAAAGAGCAGGGCAGTAAATGATGTATATTCGAATTGGCTCTCTTGCACGAGCTGTAACATAGACTTAAAAAAAAAGAGAGAGCACAAGAACAAGAGAGTGCAATGCAAGGGAAATGTAGTTATCAGTACTTTTACAAAATTGTAATAAGGGCTTTAACCTGAACAATTAGCTTAATAGAAGGTGTCACAAATAGTACACTCCCTATTTTGCTGGGAGGTTCAGAACAAACCTGGCTGGTTTCAACGTGTAGCAGGTCCCAACTTTGATGCATATGGGAGAGAAATCTCTTAACTGCATCTTTTTCAGCAGACATCACTAGAGTGCGAATGCTGTCTCTTGGCATCTGGAGGTACTCCTGGCGAGACAAAGTCACTTAACTAAAGATAAAGTGTAGTGAACCGATTTGTAGTGAAATGATACGTGTGAATATAGCAGCACAGGCTAGTACCTGCAGCAGAACCCTGAGAGCAGATGAGTTGTCATCCCGCTGGATGAGGTCCCACAAGACGGGCTGATTCGACAAGCACATAGTTATTCCCTCTTTGCTGGATGTGTATGTTTGTGTGAGTGAGTGTGAGAGTGTGTGAGTGGGTCAGTTAGCTATCTTACACTGAAGCAGCTCAGCAGGTCCTCTTTCAGAGTGGCATTCTGCTCTCTGCGCAGGAAGACTCCCACAGTGTGAAGGACACTCACGGAGGCCTCCGGCTGCAGCGTGGCCCAGGATGTGTTGTCAAGGAGACTGGAGAGGAGGATGGCCTGACCTAAACCTTGCCTTGCCTCTCTTTCCCCCTCATCCAGACCTGAAGAGAGGCCCACCATGAAGTCTAACACTCGCAACACATATCCCAGCGCCACCAAAAAGCCCTCACGCTCCCCTCCCTCGACCTCACACACACTCAGCTTGTGAAGGACATCAACCAGCAGTGGGGCTGGATCCACGCACAGCTGTGATGTGTCAAACTTATAGGGCGCTGGCAGCATGTCAAAAAACCTCTGCAGGAAGCACTTCCTGCCCTCAAGTTCTGCCTGTAGATTGGAACAGAAGTCAGCGAACTGAGGCCTTGATCTCAGCAGCTGATTGTAGAGTGTGGTGTTTAGACAAATGTACTCTCTCATCCCACGTGTCTGCTCACAGAGCTCCAGGAGGGTGGTGTTGATGAAACGATGCACAGCCCAATCCCTGTACTGACAAGACTCCTCAGTGGTATCAGCATTGGAGGAGTTGAGTATTTTTGAGCAGTACACTGTGGCCCAGCTGCCCTCTGGCAAAGATCGGTCCAGGGACTCCGTGTTACACAAAGCTGAGATCAGGATGGAGTTGTTCGGCAGGAAGCAGTGTCTGAAAGCACTTGCACTGAGAGACCTGCTGCCCAACTGAGCAAGACAGTTCTCATTGAGCCCTGGACCTCCCATCACCCCACCCGAGAGCTGCACACAGAGGTCATCTATGCTTGTCTGGTTAAAAGAGTGGTATTCCTTTGTCACTGCGGCCTGCAAATCATAAAAGTAGAATAAGTTAACATGAAGTAAAAGTTATTCTAGCAAAAAAAAAAAAAAAAAACAAGCAATGCACAAATACGTACAAATAGCATGTAATCACTATGCCTTGCCATACTACAGATCTTTATTTTAAAAAGTTTCCCAGTAAACACTCAAATGGTCACTCATCAAAAAGAGATCCATTACCTGATGTGCTCTGTGCAGCCAGAATGAGGAGTTGGCACACACGGTGTTGTTGAATTCATGGGCAAAGAACTCACTGCAGACATGGACCCAGAGGAAGTCCTCCTCAGCAGCAGACAGGTACCAAGCTGCATCCGAGCACGTGGCATGCAGGTCGAGCCCCATGTGAGCCACGGCAGGATCAACTGACCCGTTTTCTCCTTGAAATAGTTTACAGTACAGGAACACAGTGAAGTTAGACACACCTGTTAAGCCCGGGATGGATTCGTTACACGCTGCCTCCAGGATTTCTGTAGAGGTGAAGTATTCCATCTCTTTGAACTGATCACTGCTCTCTCTTGTTCTCCCCATTTGTGGCTGGTTGAAGTGGGAGCGATGAGGTGCAGTTGAGACTTCATGATCGCGGTTTTGTTTGGAGATTGTTCGTGACAATGGGGCTGTTTCAGGAGATGAATAGGCTGGTGTTTGTTGTGATCCAAGTCCATCTCCTACAGTGGAGGGGCAAGACAGGAATGGAAGTGACCTTGGGAGTTCCTGGGAACTAACACCCAAGGCCTGGGTGTTCCATGTCACATTATGCCTTATCCCCCTAAATATATATGGACAGATAGTAGAAATGTGAGGGTTTTGTTCCCAACAATGTATTGTTAAACACATGGAATGCAATGATTTCCTAAAATAACTTACCATAAGATAAGTTGTCTGAGGTCACCTTCAAAAAGACAAATACAAGCAAGTATTAATTGAAAATCAAAGTGAATGAGTGGTGGAAAAAGAAACTGGAAGCTCCTGGAGTACAAAACTAGGCCTGATATAACAGTGCAGCTCATTTAACAATGCCCAAGATATACTGTTACTGACATCAGTGAGAGGATAAAGAGATTAGCTAGCTATCAACAGGTGCTTTTGGTGACCAGGGGGATTATAAAGATTTTAAAGCAGTGTCA
The DNA here is from genome assembly GCA_016859345.1 of Istiophorus platypterus. NCBI lineage: Eukaryota > Metazoa > Chordata > Actinopteri > Istiophoriformes > Istiophoridae > Istiophorus > Istiophorus platypterus. The sequence goes on along the minus strand of CM029118.1, from coordinate 16,883,739 downwards.
GTCAGTGTCTCGTTCTCTCCTGTATCTTGCAGGTGAAGTCAGGGTGTCTTAAATAGGGGGTTTGCTTCATACATGAAACTAAATACAATCTAAAGAGCTTATTTTTAATAAGTAGAATACGTTTGAATGAACCTGTTAATATAATTATGCACACTTTAGCATTATTGCTTTTCTCATAATCACCCTTTAAAAATGTTTGTTTTTTTAATACATGTAATGCTTGAACGTTCTGCAACAGCAGGATGACTTCTTGGAAGGCCGCTTAGTTCATTACAATGTTTTTCAACTCAGCTTTTTGTGTAATGTTAATGAGTTATCGCTGATGACTGTGCAAACAGCCTCTGAGGCCAGCTGAAACACAAACTCACCAATTGAGCACTGGCCCTGAGCGTTGGGCTGTGGCACATCCACCAGGCTGCTGACATCATCAAGCAGCACCATGGTAACTCGTGACACTTTCTTCCTCAGTTTACCGTAAACAGAGCTGCCAACCCTTTGCAGGAGGCCTCTCCTCAGCCCATCCAAACTCTGCACAAGAGTTACATTTTTCTGTCCCAAGTGGCTTCCTCTATCTCCTCCACCTGAACGTGATAATGCCTGCAGCAGTAAACTTTGCATGGTATCTGTATCTTCATCTGCGGCTGTGGTGTCTTTCAGAGATGCATTTCCAGACAACCCATCCTGCCTCATGGCCTCAGGAGGCAAGCTGAAGGGCTTCAAACGTCCGAACGCACTTGAGCTCTTACTGTGTTCAGCTCCTTCTCCCGCCGGGTGCAAACTGACCACAGGCTTCCAGTTGCGTGTTTCTAGGAAACGCAGTAGCTGCTGAAGCCAACTAACACTGAAGTCACAGTCACCACGACCCTTTAGAGCACAGATGAAGCCCTGCAGGCCTGCACTGGCCTGGCCATAGGTCCCACTGACCACAGCCTGAAGTGAAGCTTCCAGCACAGCGCTCACTGTTCTCCAGTTCTGTGATAAAAATGTCCAGAGAGGCTTGTGGGGCTGACGCTCTGATAGAGTGATCAGACTCTGCAGAAGCCCCAGCAGCCAGTCCCAGTGAGGACTGCCCCTAAGGGACAAAAACCAGTCCTGCACTTTGACACTGGGTCGTGGGGGCACCCGACCATTCCACTGGTTCAGTGCAGCACTCCCTTCAGACTGGAGAAGGAAATGCAGCACCTTCTCCCACAGCTGCTCTTCATCTGGGTCTGCTGGCTTCTCCTCCAGCTCTGCACCCATCTCTTGGAGGTACAGAGAGATGTTGTAGAGGAAGCCAGAGAGTCGGTGTCTGTCAATTGGTTTGTTTAGTGTCGGTAGGTTCTTTCTGGGAAGAAGACCAAGTGTTTTTAGGCTTCCCATGATATTCCTCACCCAAGGGTGCACGGTCTGGTCCTTGTATGTTTCTGTAGGAGCCTTCTGAGGATTCCAACCACCTCCTTTACTCCATTTTGAAATTATTTCACTAAGAATGGCATCTCTTTGTTCCTCTTTACTACCTCCTGAAAGAGTCCGATTAAAGAAACTTTGAGTCAGCATCATGTTATAACTGCGTATTGTAACAAGTGTTGTATGTAATGAAGTGTTTTAGTGGAACACTCACCCGTCTTCTCAGGGGATCCTTGTCCCAGTAAAACAGCACAAACTATGAGACTTGTGAATCTAAGAGTGGCCATCCCTGGCCCATTCTCTGCCATCTTCATCTCATTCCAGCGTGCACAGTGACACAGTGGTGTGACATCTTTCTCTTTGGGCTGCTTTTCCTATCGATTTCACCAAACCCTATGTAAATGGATGCTGTTTTTTAATTTTCAGTGATGTAATTCAGTGATGATCTCAGCAGAAAGAAGACGTTAAAACTAACTGACTAGCTGCCACATCGCAATGCCACTTTTACTGCGTGGTTACAAAAACAAGTACCAGTAATGTAAATAACTTATAAAACCTAAATGACTGTGAACTGCTAAAGGCAAGTCCTTGTGTGATGCTTAAATCTTTCTAAATGATAGCAATGAGTAAGATATTTCAATACACTGTTAAATACACAGATCAGATTCTTTAAGAGATTTAAGACAGAGTTGGACACAAAGTAGAAAAAGATACATTTATTCCTACTTAAACTATTCTTTGTAAAATAAATAAATAAATAAATAAATAAATAAATATATATATATAGCAAGGATCATGAAAAAAAAGAGGAAAAATAATTTTCAGAACTCACCAATGGTTACAATTCATTTATGTCTGTAAGTATCCCCTCAAGTATTTGCCAGCATCTCTGACTTAACTGCGTCAACTCTCTCGGATCTAACCACTCTCTGAGTGGCCCTCTCTGTTTCACCATCACTCCAACTTTCTCTACCTTTACCTCTCCCTCTACACCCCTCCCACCACTGTCTTCTATTTCTCTCTGTCCCTTTAGCTGTCTGGAGTATTTGCTTTTTTTGTCTCTGGGGTTTAAGTTGTTGCTTGGCTTCGTGTTTCAAGAGTTTTTCTTGTAGTCCCACAGGGTGGTTGACTACTATATATGGTAATGAGTGCTGTGTGATTAAGCTTGTGTATAATCCCCAAAAAACAGCAAATATGTGTCCCAGTCTTTTAGGTCACCACTTATATTTAGATGCAAAATATATGAATATATTGTTTTGGCTCTTCCAGCCTATTAGTTTGGACTTGCACGAGGCTACAGGAAGGTCATCGCACTCAGGTAGGTGCTCAAACAAGGTGAAAATCTGGATCATGTTAATCACACCCATGATATCTATCCAGTTTTCTAACTGTCCCATGTCTCCCCCTGACTGATTCTCTATTGAACTGTCTCTTGTGACTCTGGGTTTGTTGGGGTGTAGTCTTACCAACGGGGGCCCAGCCAGCAGGACTGAGCAGGCTGTCACTGCTCAGATACATTTATCCCTCAGTCGGGCAGACTTACAATTGAGTCCTGTGCAAGGGCAAAGCAGCAGGCTCCCCAGAGTCAGACCACTGTCTGCAGGCCCTGAAACCCAAGAGGGCTGAGTGAAAGCACCACCACCCTCCCTCCAATGGCTTAGTTGTATAATGCTGTGGACTTGCACAAGGACAATAACTTCCTCCTGTATTATTGATACGGCAGGGAACAGCGATCACTCAGTGCAGCAGGGCTCGATTCACCATGGGAATATTCAATGAGAAACTGGATCCACCCCATACGTTCCTCTTCTCTCTGCCAGAAGATCAGTCATGGCAGTGGGGAAATCAGCTGTTGAAACTAGCTGCTCAGATTGGAATACTTGGTTTGAGCTCAACTTATGTCCCCATCTTCCAGTAGAAATATAAGAGCATAAATACCTCAAATGACCCTTTCACTGAGTTGTTCTTTGCCTTAATTTAATGACACAAAGTTAAGAATTCTTCATTTGCTGTTCTTAACCATGATGAGTCTATATAAATTTGTTAATATTAAATATTTGTGTTTTTTTATGCTATGTTTTCAGACAATAAAGGACTATAACTTTTTAACAACTGCCCACCAGAGGTTTTGCACAACTTGTATCATGTCTTGTAGCTGTAAAACCACCACTTCTTTGTACAAATGGCATAAATAAAACAGAATCACTGTGTCAGTAAAATGTTTAAACAAACAAACATATCTTGACATATTAATAAAACATGTGTATTAACATAAGACACTGAATGGATTTCCCAGTGGTAAAACAGCCAATTCTCCATCCAACCTAAGTGGGACCAGCCTCAGCTCAGAAAGAGAGAAGGAAGCTTTGAAGTTGGTGAAGTCGCTACTGTGAGCCTCATTTTAAGAGTAGTATGTGGCCCAGCTATCTACAAAAAAAGGAAAAAAAAACACTGGAAAGCTTGCTGTTAGCAGCAATAACACATTGTTACTTCTCTTGACTTTATTCAAGAAATTTAAAAAAAACATACATTTTCAAACAGAATGTCCCATCGTGCTTTACAAAGAACCTCTAGAAGAAAAAAGCCCACAGTGTATTTTTACAGGGAATGATAGGCTGTAGGAAAAAGGTGCTGTATGAAAAAAAAAAACACAAAATGCTTTCACACCTGAATCAGTGTGAAAGATATCAGTGGCAAACTACTGTTTAATGATTGTTACTGAGTGGATATTAGATTCCACAGCTTGGGAGTAGGCAGAGATAAATGATTATTGTTTAAGTAAGGCTTGGGTCAGGTTAAGCATCGTTAGACATGGCTGGTGGACGGGGAACAGTCTCCCCCAGAATCTACTCCCAACAAGAGGAGTCAAAAACAGGCAAAGCATTCCACTCCTTCATTGTTCAAATCTTCATCTTTCTCCATGCATGGATGGATTAATGAACAGGCCTACCTGGCATGGGCCCAGGGCTCTAGGCGGTCAGGAGGCAATGCTTAAAAAAAGTGCAATCCTTGTTAGAAAGTGAGGATGTCCCTGACATGTTTTCTTGCTCCTAACCATGTTTTGAGGTATTTTTCTTTATTTTTACAGTTCCCCCATGAGCAAGCACTGGGAGACAGCGGCAAAGAAGAACTCCCTTTTAAAAGGTAGAAACATTGAAAAGAGATTGAGACTGAGAGAGAGTGAGAGAGAATGTGGGTGGGGGAGCAAGAGGAAAAAGAGAGCTTAGCACAATCCAAGTACCACATAAAGATGTATTATTATAATAATAAGACTAATAATACAACTAATAGTTGTAATAATAGGGCTAATAATAATAATAATAATAATAATAATAATAATAATAATAATAATAATAATAAGACTAAGTAAAATAGTAATAGTAATAATCATCATAATTAAAGCAGTGGGTATTGAGCAGGATTATGTGAGCAGTAGGAGGTTTCCGGTCGCAAATCCAGACTCTGCGGCATCAGAGGCAGAAAGACCTGCAAAAAGAGACAGTAGGAGAGAAAAGAGCAAGCAAAAAACTACAGGAGAGAAGAAGTCAAGTTAGTAACGAGCATTAATAGGATATGAATGCGTACAGATGGAGAGGAAGAGGAGGAGAGGGGGGCTTGTTGCATTATGGGAAGTCCCCTGGCAGTCTGGGCCTATAGCAGAATTACTAGGGGATGGTTTAAACTGAGTCTTAGCCAGCGCTAACTATAAACTTTATCAACAAGTAAGTTCTTTAAGCCTACATTTAAACATGGAGAGGGCAGTGCCTCCGAGACCAAAACTAGAAAGGGGTTCACAGTTGAGGAGCCTGATAACTAAAGGCTCCGCCTGCCATACTAATTTCTCTAGTAAGTAAGACTGCATTCTGGGAACACAGTGTTCTAGTGGGATAATAAGGTACTAGGAGCTCTTTAAGATAAGATGGTGACTGGCCATTAAGAGCTTTGTAGGTGAGGAGGAGGATTTTAAATTGTATCCTGGATTTTAAAGGGAGCCAATGCAAAGAAGCTAACACAGGAGAGATAGGATCTCTGTTTCTGATTCCTGTCAATACTCGTGCTGCAGCATTCTCAACAGCTTTCTCAAGGATCTTAGTGAGAAAGTGAAGGTTAGATATTGGTCTATAGTGGGCTACAATATCTGGATCAAGTGTAGGCTTTTTAAGAGGTGGTTGAATTTCAGTTATTTTAAAGGTCTGCTCTACATAGCCTCTAAATAATGACAGATTGATTATATCTAATAACACTGTGTTAACCAAGGGTAAGACTTCTTTAAGTAGCCTAGTGTGGATGGGGTCTAAGAAACAGGTTGATGTTTTAGATGAAGAAATCCCTGAAGTTAGTTTACGAAGGTCGAAGTATATATCAGGTTTTACAGCTGTTTCCAAGGTTCCTTTGTTTGAGGACAATTCATTGCCAGTTGATGGCAGGAGGAGGTGAATTTTGTCTCCGATAGTTAGAGTTTTATGGGAAAACATGCTTAAATTGAGCTATGACTCAATGTCAGCCTGGTTACAATGCTGAAAAGAAACCTAGGGGTTTTTTCCCTCTACTAAAGATGAATAATAGCCTGCTCTGGCATCACAGAGGACCTTCCTATAAGTTTTAAGACTATCATGCCAGACTAAGCAGGATTCTTCCAGTTTGGTAGAACATCATATCCTTTAAACTTTTTATGTGTTGATTGCTTTAATATAGAGTTAAATCATGGAGCTAACCTCCTTTTTTATTATCTTCTTTTTTAGTGGGGCAATGGCAGCAAGTGACATTCTCCTTTAGCCTGCAGCACTGTCAACAAGAGTTGCATACGAGTTCTATGTTACATTGTAATGTCAGTGAATTAAGCCCTGATGGAATCACTTCCTTACATTTAGCTACAGCACTATCAGACAGACGTATAGTAAAGACATTTTTGCCTAATGGTGTGTTGTCCAGCAATAGGAATTCAAAGTATATAAGAGGATCCCTTGGAAAGATGATTAAATATTCAATTTCGATGCCATAAGTCAGAACAAGGTCGAGGGTGTGGTTAAAACAGAGAGTGGGTTTATTTACACTCTGTGTGAAGCAAATTAAGTCTAATAATGAGACAAATACCCTACAATTAATACTTTATCCGTACTAATGACTGAGGTTGATAAAAATTTCTGAGAATTCAGATAAAAATTCAAGGAGTATAGTCAAGGAGTGCAGTACACAATATAAAATAGAACAGGCTCTAAAGATTTCCAGGTCTTCTGTTTGTTTTTTAGTTATTTATTTAGGTGGTAGGGGGCAGACACAGTCTTTATGGGATTTTGGGTAAGTGTGTAAGACCGAGGATCTCCCTACTGGTCTAAACTTTGGGTTGTCAAGGTTTTTACTTGCTAATAAATTAAGTCAGATTTCTAGATGTAAGAGCTGCTCTATCCAAGGTGGAATGTTAAAACCAGGTCTTCCCCAAAATGTCGGCTTTTAAAAAAGAGCCTGTATCACAGGTTTCCTTTGATGATTCCCTTTATTTTTAGGTGTCCTATAGTATTGTGTACAATGTGTGGATTCTGGTGTGGCAGGACATTTTGGGCTTCTCTTTATCTCTAGAAGTAACAAAATGATGAAGTACAGCATGGGAGTCAATGTATGGTTAACCTGCAAAAATATAGCTGCTACTAAGATTCAAATTGACTATCGAGAAAATGAGAGAAATAATCTCATTTTGCCCATGTCTCAATGCCATGTTAAAGTTATCCCTAATGTTGGTTGTGGCTTCTCTTTTATCTTTCAGACTGAGGAGGCCCTTCACAGCCAGTCAAGAAGAAACTGTAATAAAGTAAGTGAAAGCCTCACCTGTTGCCCAGTCACTGAAATCAAATCCTTGATAAAGACCAGATAACAGGAATACACTCAAATTCTCCTGCAAGGGAAAGCACAGTAGCTACATATTTAGTCCTAAAAGAGTTAAGACCTGATTATCAGTTTTTGAAATTTGTTTTATTATATAAAAACTATTATGCCATAGAATCAGGGAAAAACTGAAAACAGCATGATAAACTGTCCTGTAAATATACTGTAAGTAGTTTAGTATCAGTGATTCTGACCCTAGTTGATTTCATGTGCTTTGGTTTTAGTTAAGCTTCTCTAAAATCATTATTTAAATGTATGTAATTCAAGATTTATTTATTATTTATTATCAATTTCAGTATAAATCTAAATAATATAGAGGCAGTCAGAACAAAGATACATTCATCTCTATGAACTATTTGCTAAATATTAAGAGAAATAATCCAAATGAAATTTTTTTTCTTAAAAAAATTCACTCTCGTGGACAAGAAAGCTGAAACAACACATACCCTGTTTTCCTGTCAGAGGAAGAGTTTCAAGGAATTATGTTTGATCTATGGCAATGGTGTTACGTATTAAATAATTAACCTAAAAAGTAGAAACAGAGGCACAATAGCCTTTTTTACATGTTACATAGTTTGTTGGTCAGCCTGAAAACTTAGAACCCTCTTTTCTAAACTTAACTGCATCTCCAATTACATATCTCTGCCTTTGGAGGGCAGCGTGAATCAAGGGCATGATGTACGCTTTAGTATAAACTCCCTGACCATTGTTTTTAAGATTATTATGAGAGAGAGAAAACAATATTTTATGTTAATTTATTTGTACTATTGAACATCAAAATTCAGATATATATATATCAGATTATAATGAGACAAGTTGCACAGAAAGTGAGATTTGCTGCAAATGGTTCAGTCTCTGGATTCACTGCTGCTCATTTTAGGGCGAAGCCAAGATCTAAGTCCTGTCCCAGACTTTCCCAGTAAGATTGCTCTACGAGGGCTTTGCACAGAGCTCCTCCACCGGGACACCAAGAGCCCTTTGTTTTGCTTCGTAGGTCAGCAGCAAATCTTTACGAGCCTGCCGGATACACATTGTTTCATACAAGTATGAGTATTACTACAAAAACAGCTAAAATATCATCTTTTTTTTTTAAGAAATGTGTAAATGAACTACTAACCTTGGAAATCTGAGCTTTTTTATACTGTAAGTTCTTGATGGAATTATTACTGGAGTCAAGATTTTCCTACAAATAAAACATTCTTTCATGTAAAAATAGCACTGCAACACGCATAAAATAAATGTCATAAGTGATCGTAATACGAAAGACTACAGAGGAGAATGAAAGGTAGAGATAAAACTGTACCTCAGTTTTGTTTGTGACCTCACAAAGGGCAGTTTGGTCCATGTTAAAGGCAAAAAGCACCGATTGCAGCTGAGCCTGCGTCTTCTCCAGGCTGTCAGTCAGGGTGTTCAGCTTCCTTTCCAACAGCATGCTCCTCAGACCAGCTTTATGATGCACCTTATGGATACTCTGAGAGTATGTCTTGTAAAGCTCATCTCTTTCCAGCTGAAGCTGTGTGACGTGCAAGCACATAGGTACACACAAATACACAAATAAACACACACACAAAGAAAAAAAAACATTCACCTAAATACTCTGAAGTACAGAAAGCATTAGGCACAAATCCAAGGTGCTTATGAATCAAGCTACAATTTGAGCAACATGACACTGTGCAACTCAGTCATTTACCTTGCTGAATTTTTGTTCTAGGGCCTCATAATCCCGTCTCAGATCATCCAGCTCCTTATCTTTGACCTTTTCATTGGTGTCCTGTCATAGACAGTGTCAAAAATTAACCTTGTGCCCATGTACAGTATGCTACACATTAGGTACTAGTAAACATGTTAAGCAAAGAATCAAGTAAGCAATTAGTAACAGAAAATATAAGTTTGCAAGTTGGAGTGATAAACTCAATTTTAAAAAATTCACAAACAAACCAAACACAACCTGTTTCATTCCATTGTATTTAATTTTTTTCTCGATTTCAGCAATTTCCGCCTTGACTTTCAAGAGAAGCTCAGCAAGGCGTTCGTTATCCTGAAGAACAGGGATCAGGTCCTTTTCCTTTTCCCTCTTTTTCATCTTCATTCCTTTAATTTGGGTCTAAACAAGGCCAATACAACATGTAATGTGAAAAAAATATAACTGGATCAAACGCAGTGCTGCAACATATAGTTAAACAACAGAAAATTTACTGTCAACAGTTATCACAGAAAGATGCCACATTTTATCGGGATACAGCTTCTCAAATCTGATGATTTTTCTAAGTTTCATGTTATTTTTAACCAGATCTCAAACTGATTATCAGTAAAGACGAACCATTTGAAGACATCATCTTGGGCTCTGGGTAACTTAAATGAGCTTTTTTTTAACCATTTCATAGAGAAAACAATTTGTTTATAAATTGTAAAAATAATCAATACACTCATCAATAATGAAAATAATTATGCACTGCAGGCCTAATGGAAAACATCAGAAACTTTGTTGTGTTCATTCTTACAAGAATGCAGAATGTGTGCACCTGTACCTTGAGTGAATCGCTCACATCCAGTTCCTGGTGCATGCGTTTAACAAGTGCACTGGCATCATTTAAAGCTTTGTTGTGGTCGTCTATTAGACTGGTGACATGCCCGTTCCAGTGATCTGTTCTCTCACTGGTCTCATTTTTCCTCATGTTCTCCAGCTCTTCTGGCAGCAGCTTCATCTTCTCCTCATACTCAGCTTTAATTTCTACTCAAATAGCAACATAAAATTATGGCTCCCATTTAGTTTTTGACAGCACAAGGTGTTGAATTCAACTCAAAATGAGATTATTACCTCTGAGTTGCTTCTCCCAGCTGTCCCTTTTTTTAGTCATTTCTTCATCATGTTTCTGTTGAGATAAAAGCAAAACTGCTATATGAAGGATACATGCTTATTTGTTATAATATATCAAGGTAAAAAGAAAAACATTAAATCCAAAGATCTTTAAGTTTAAAAACAAAATGTTTTTGCTTGGTGTGAACCACAAACCAGTTCAAGCTCCTTGATGAGATTTTCATTGTCAAGCTCCTGCATGTCAACCATGATGGCCTTCATTTCCTTATGAAGCTCAGTCTCCAATTCTTCTTGTTCTTTCTGCATCACCTCAGTGGAGACTAAACCATCTGCGTTCAACTCAGCGATCGTGTTCTGGTGTTCACACAGGAGGTGCTTCATCTTCTGTTTATATACCTAGTGGCAAGAAAAAAATAGTCAAATGTGCAATAGAAAAATAAATCAGCCACTTATTCTGTCCATTGATAATGTTATCTTGTCAATATACAGCAAACTGTGCCAAAAGTTGGGTAAGCGTTCCCATGGTAGCCCAGGATTCATGTTAAATGAAATTTTGAACTATTCAATATGCCCTGCAGTGGCTATCAGGCTGTACCATCGCAAATCCACAGGGCCTTAAATTGCCTTTAAGTCCTACTCTCACACAAACAAAGAGCAGATGACAACCTCTTAGAATTTCAATGAGTTGGACCCACAACACAGAGAAGGTTCCCCCAAATCCCTCTTACTTTTACTTCACCAAATATCAGAGGAAAATAATTGTTTTACTCTACTTCTTTTATCTGGCATCTGTTTTATATTTTTCCTGAGAGGCCGATGAAAGGATCCATAAATCTCCATAATGCCTACTCTTGATGAAAATAATGAAATGTCATCCTCATCTTATGAGAATGAGAATAATTTTGTAACATTATCTGTAAAGCTTTGACAAGGAAACAGGAAGAGAGAGTGGAGATTTATACTCATTTTGTAGAGAAGCCTTTGATACTTGAACTGATCTGAGAGCAGAAAAATTTACCTAAATTATATCTCTAATTTATGAGATATTCAGTATGTAAGTGTAATTAAACAATATATAAAAGTGATGTATTTAAAGGGAGATATATATATATATATATATATATATATATATATATATATATATATATATATATATATATATGAGACAAAGATATAGATGATAAATGGAGTGCTAGTAATGGTAAATGTCACTCAAACACATAATGCTGTTCCAGACTTTTAAAGGTAAGAGGACAACCTGTATGCACCAACAAAGGAATGACTAATGCACAATGAATTGTGGGATACTGAGAGTAGAAAGGCTCATGCTGGTTGAGTCTACTGAATTTAGACAAACAAAGGTTGCCTCTCTTTACTGCACTTGAAGAGCTTTTAAAATAGAACAGCCTTGTTACCTGTTGTGATGTATTCTGGATTAAAATATAGACTTGAGAAAGTCCCGCCCCTGAATTTGGGTGCAGTTAGACTACAGAGGAGGAGAACGAAAGGGAGACATACAACTGTAGCTGCAGTATATCTATGTATTACCCTTACCTTGATTTCTAATTGGTGGCGTCCCTCATCCTCTTCTATATCCTTGTCTAGGTTTTTCCATTCAGCTTTGACCTCCTCTAGCTCAGTGTCTGTGTTCTCCCAGAAGGAGTGGATCCTGTCCCTCTCCAGCTGAAAATAGTTCCTCTCCTCCCTCTCTCGATCCAGCTCCTCCCGAAGGCGCACAATGTGTTCTTCAAGCTGAAATACAGCACACAGAAATACATTTTTTTGTGGCCATGTCTGAGCCAAAAATTGTTCATGTCCAGTAGCTTTTAATTACCATAATAGCCAAACACTGTTCAAAATTAAGTTGCTGTTCACAGAGGGTACTAGGTACTAAAACATCATATATTGTCTCCTATAGCTCTGGAGATGAGTCTGAGAAATACACCCTGATGATGTCTTCGGGGCTTAGACACGAAATCTTTACAGGCATTTTCCCAGGCAGGGAGGCTTTATGAACGGATGCCGCTGGTGGTATTCAGTGTTTTGACTCATACTAGAAACCAAAAGTCCCACAACACTTATGGGACACCGTTTGAAAGCACAGATCCATTTGAGCGGCAGACTTCCCATCCCTCCTGATATAAAACGTTCAAGCACAACCCATAAACACAAACGAAGACTGCAGCTCTGACCTGCTCCTTGGACAGCTCCTCCTTGGTAAGACCATCTATCAGTGTGGGCGTCCTCGCTTTTGCAGGCTTTTTACTCGCACCTTTGCTCTTGGGAGGCTGGACAGAAGTCAGCATCACAGAAGGAGGGTTGAAGCCGCTTCCCATATCAACTTACTGTTATTCCTTTAAACACTGCTAGCACAACAACCGAGCGTTAGCTCGTAGGTAGCTGTAATGAAATCATTTTCGATAACGCTTCGCTTACCATCGTATAAACCGGAGAGACGAGGTTTCGACGGTTTCGCAAGGCCGGAGCAGCAGACAGCACTTCACGGAGTCAACTTTTGTCTCAGGCCCAGAGACTATCGCCAACTTTCCAGCGAGTTTCCATGGAGGCGACTGGCCGCGCGTCGGCGTCGGTTGCCATAGCAACACGCGTGCGCGGTGTGAAGTAATCGGGCGCGTCCACTCGACGACTGCGCTTCAGTGCAATTACGAGGTTTATTAGTTAATTCAATTTAGTATTTTTAAACTTAGCCTTTTTACTTCTTTTCTACATTATATTCATTTGACAGCTATAGTTACTTTTTAGATTAATATTTAACATTTTACTCTTAAGTCCCTGTATTTAGAAATCATTGGCACTATATAAGCACTATATACATGTCTCTAACACATTATAATGTAGCTGCAAGCGAAAAGAAAATGTTTATTAATGTTTCTAAACAACTGTAACTCCTCCTATCGGCACTAATAAGTGGAGGGTAGTGTTTAAACAGATAATAAATGAGTGTTATGCAAATGTACAATATGTCTTAGTTTGGAGTTTTCAATCACTAACTGCACGTTAATAACACTTAAAAATGTCATTGTAGCTGTGCACAACTACATTTTTGTGTTTTTATAAACCGTTAATTAAATGTTTCTTTGCTGCTTAGAAATGCTAAATAGGGGGACTTACTGGAAAAAGTCAGTCTGGGGCCTGCGGTCGTTTCTCCAATGTCTATGAGTCTTTAGGTGATACATCATAAATGTTCCTGTCTAATCTTCTCTGATAGTTTCACTTAAAAAACTGTTAAGGCCCAAAAAGGTAAAATTAACATTGCAAAAATTTACATGTACTGAATGAAATATAATTCTATACTATTCCTCCTGACTACTCTGTGCTTTCTAATTTGTAAGTGCATGTTTTTTTATGTGCTGTGGCTGCTCACAGGCACACATTTCCTGGGATAAAGGCTTAATGCAATACAGTTTCAATATAGCCAAGACATACATGAGTACATCAGGTTTCATGACTACAGTTTTTGGGTTTCTTTTCCATTTTTTTGTATAAAACAGACAAAGCCGGCAGTAAAAACATGTTTAGTGCTCAGTGAGTCAGAATTTTTAGCCATGCTGCATATGTGTATTGTTATCTAATCCATTTCATCACATCTTCTAATAAATACTGTGAAACTTTACCGTTATCATTGACACTGTCAAAGAGATCTTGATTTAACTCTGAGGCTGTAGTTTGCAGTGCTGTATTGGACTGCATTATATTGCAAGGGGTTTTTAATATTTTTGCTTCACAGCATGTGAATGAGGTGGACACAATATGTAAAACCATTCCTTTATTATTTGTTATAATCAAATAACTATTTTCAAAAACAGACTAATATGAACATTTCCAAAGGAAAATCTTTACTTTTGAAGTCTTAAAACAGGAGTTTATGATCAAACATTGAGCACAGGGATGTCAAAGAGGTCACAGAGACCTTCACTCTCATCCAGACTATAGACGTATTCATCTTCAGATGGGGGTGGTGATAGACGGAGGAGTGGAGATAAAACTGAGAAACAGAGGTGTATACGTGATTAATACAAATATACTGCCAATATCAATATAATGAATACGAAGTCAGGAAAAAAAATGGACTGACCTTCAGAGGCCATAAGCTTTGTGATTAGATCTGTATTCATTATTTCTACAAAAATAAGGGAAGACATATTTAATCATATACTAGGATACACTCAAATTGACTGAATTTAAAAATTGTATGCACATAATTAATTCAGAGACACATCAACAATAACATAGGCACTACCTTTCGATGGGTCAAGTAGGTCCCTCAATTCCTTTGATAAATTTTGCACTGGAAACAAGATTTTTTTTTAGAAATTAATATATAGGCCGTTAATGCTGAAAGAAATATGCCTGAGATTTGAAGGCATTATTGTGTGTGCAAGGATATATGTATAAAAGAAATAAGCATGGAGAAAGACACATCTGAATAAGTAGCCACTGTAATACACATCCGATAGATTTCATCAACTAGTGGTGGAAGAGTTTCACATTTGTGTTATCTCTTCCTCAGATCAGACAAGGAGCACTAGCGATGCTAAAAATAACACTTTAACTTGTATGTAGATATTGCATGTTGCATCCGTTGCTGTTGCTATATGTATACACCTTTTTTTTAAAACTTCTTGCATATAAATTATTGTCATATATTTATGCTTATCTATCTTTTCTCAGCTTGGTTGTCTTTCTCTCTGTATGTTCATGTGCAACTCCCTGGTCATTGTTACTGGTACTGTGCACTGAGAGCCAGCAGAAACCAGAGTATAATGCCCTTTATGCACAAACATACTTGACCAATAAAGCTGACTCTAATTCTGGGAAAACAAAAACATTTTAACACACGTGTTGACCTAGTCTGTTATTAATGACAGGTGTTTTCAACCTAAAACTGAGTGTCTTTTATACCATCAAGGCAAAGTCATATTCTCTCTGAGCTAGACTTTGGATCAGTATCGCAAGGGGCGGAGTCCTAACTAAAATAGAGTATTAGGTTTCTCTATCAGTAGCCTATCAACAAAAAACACACTTCAAAAAACTGCACAAACTAAAATACTCACATTTAGGTGCATCGGTTCTGTTAGGCTCAGTGTTTAGAAATGATGATGCATGAGGAGACTGCATGTCCTCCATGGCTGACTGTCTCGATTTAGTGCAGTGGTTGGTATCAGCTGAAGCCTGATCATGTGCAGAACTGCCTTCTGCCGCATCTGAAGAGGTCATGGCTAACCTGGCACTCCGTAAAATTTCCTCAGGGGGTGGGACATGGAATGTGATGGGAACAGAGCTGTTAGAGTGTTTGTTGAGAAGTAAGACATCTATGGGTCCACTGACACTTTTCAGATGGATCTGGTACTTTGCTGGGCTGTTCTGGACCTGAAAGATGATGCATGCACTCAGTAAGATAACATAAGAAGACAGTACGGTAGGGTCCAGTGATGCAGGACTTACAGCTTTGGGAATGGGAACATCTAACTGTGTGCCAGATGGCGCTCGTACTGCCAAGAGTGTGTGGCCTGAAGAGAAATGAAACACTGAAAAGTCAAAAGACAATAATTTAATTTGATCTTTATAGAATTTAAATCAAACCAAATGCTGGCTGTTCGTTTTGCCTCTATACTGAACAAACTACCTGTATGTCAGCTGTTTTGGTGATGCAGGCACTATCATGATTTTATACACCAGTGTTCGTCCAGCTGTGTGAATGGGACAAATCTGAAATGCCAAAATATCAGCTGGCTCTGTGCTGCAATGAATTTTTAAAAAAAAGCTTCCCTGTAACACACTTCCTGATACTGTGGCTGAGAAATAATAGTTTTAACTGGGATCTACTTCATAAGTGGACTTCATGAAAAGTGCCTAATGCCCCAGTTGTTTTACAAGTTGTTCTACAATGTTGGTTTTTAATCTTGAATCTCATTTTTTGTACAGAAACATCAAATCAATGTAACTCAAGGGTAGCAGAGACCAGGTAGGAAGAAATCTGCCAAGGGGATTTTAGCTTTTACATTCCTAAAGAAAGCAAGGCTAGGACATGCATTTCACCCTACTGATTCTAAGGTTTCTTCTGTGGGACAAAAATGTATCCAAAATTAAAAAGGAGACAGCTCTGACTCACTGCCCTTATACATGGATTTTATACCACATCGTAGATATGCTGGGACAAAACTGTACACAAGAGTAATTGTTGAGTGACCAGAGAGTGACTATACTTTACCACTGAAGCAGTTGCAGATATCTTCATGATTAACATAGGTCAGGGTTGATCTGAGTTAAGGTTCAAATATTGTGAGGTAAGAGCCAGCTGCATCACTGACATTCACTATAATAACAGTAAATAAATTTGCTTTTGCCAAAAAAATATAGCTGTAAGTAATACCAAACATTTGTACCGTAAAGGAATAACCTGCATTGAATCAGACCAAATCTGCTCACAATGCTGTCCAACATCTCATTTTCAGTCAAAATGTTACTGTTAAAGCAGGAAATATAATATGTCCAACATATACTTAAATTTCTAAAATATTTGCTAGGTTTTTGTAAATAGAAGTACATAGAGTAGAATAACTGACAAATGTTGGAAAACAGTGTGTTCTAGTGTAAACAGGCATAAAAAGGATATTTGCTGCAGTCTTCTGTTATGTTCCTGATGCTCTGTTCGACCCAGAGCCTCTGCTGGTCCAATATAAATTCCTTCTGCTCCAAGTCCTCCAGCTCAAACTTTAACTGTGCCAATCTGTTGGTTAACGCGCATGCATTTTCTCCTGGCATTGTACCCCTTATATAGAAAAAGCATATGTATTATATTGTTAACATATTTTTGCACTAAATTCTTGACACACATGCATGCCCAAATACATGAACACAATGCAGGGTATAAAACCTTACATCCACTTTACAATGCTCTTAGATATTTTCATAATAAGACCAATGCCCTCCAGCACATTCGTGATGTCGTAGATTCGCCTTTTCTGTCCAACAGCCAGAACCCTAACAGCCTAAAAGAACAAACACACACACACACACACACACACACACACACACACACACACACACACAAAAAAAACAACTTAATCCACCACAGCCTAATACTACAAGAGCACACACACAGCACATACAGTGGTTCTTAACCACTGCAGTCTTCTGTGATTATTTTTTACAGTTGGTTATTACCCACTGTAAAAACCTGCTTTCAAAAAAATATTGTAATGTAACAAAATTTTCAGTTTCTTACTGAAACGTAACATTTCATAAAAACTGGGGGCTCTGGTTCCTAAAAGAGGTTAAATTTCATTATATTAACTCTCATTTGGTTAAAAGATTTAAAAACATTAAAGGTAACAACAAACATTCACCCATTTCAGAAAAGCTTAGAAAAAAAAAACTCAATAAAAATCTTTTATTTATTTTTTAACTTTTATTGCCCAGTGCACTGACAAACATGTGATATAAGTGCAGAATTTTACACCGAAGTCTTTATAAAGTGTATGTATGACCAACTGGTTGTTTGTATTTTGTATATTTAAACATTTTAGGGCTGCAATTGCCTTTTCTTGATTAATCATTTAGTCCACACAGTATCACAAACTGTTGAAAAATACCCCTTATAATTTCCAAAGACCCAAAACTGACATCTTCAAATGTCTTATTTCCAACCAGCTATCTGAAACCCAAAGATATTCAGTTTATGCGATACGGCAAATGATGATACAAAACAGAGAAAAGCAAGAAATCAGTGAAGTGTTCAAAGAATGTTTGGCCTTTTTGCTTGAAAAATGACAATTACTGTAGATTAGTTTATCTAGAGAAGATTAATCGATTAATCAACTAATTGCTGCAGCCCTAATGATTTTTAAGATAACTGTCGTCCAGGGGGATGGGTAGGTGTGTAGTCCCAGTCCAGCTGTCATCCTATCCGACATTACAGACGTGACAGAACATCTCCCGTGAAGGGATCGACGTTTGTTGTGTCCCGCTCTTGACTGGTCTCAGCTCACTTACGTCTTTGAGGTCCAGCGTCCCTCCCTCGGCCTCTTGGAGCAACGCGACAAACCTGGCGGCGAGCACGTTGAGGCTTCTCAGACTCCGCCGGTATTTGGGGCTCTGTCCGGACGTGGCGGTCTCTCCGTCCGGACTCTGCGGGATCCCTCCGGGATCCATGCTGCTGGACGGGAGAGGAGCGAAAGTGAACCTCTTGCTCTCTGTTGTTTGAATCAGCTGCGCCGGGCCCGCCTCACGCAACCGGAAAAGACTTCCTTTCGAAATAAAACCATATCCGTGATTTACCACTAGTCCTTCTTACACTTTTAAGCAGATCTGGACATATATTATATAAGTAAAGCGTTGAGTAACAAAAAAAAAAACAAAAAAACAAAACGCTGTTAAACACTTTTTCTTCTCTACTTTCACCGCTCACGGGCGCTAACTGTGGTAGGTTGTATTGTGAAAGGATTACGCCGGAAACGCTAACAATTTATTTCGCCTTTCGATCGCGAAAAGCTTGTTTTAATACAAAGTGTTGCACTGATGCGCTGATACGTGAACTCGATCAAACCGTCTACGTGACTTCAGCGTCGAGCCTCTTAAAATTACTACGATTAAATGTTTTTTACCTCGATCGTCGTCGGGAGCGACACTACGGACTTGCCGCCGAGGAAAGCGACCTAACGTTAGCGGTCCCAGCGACGACAGCCGACAGTGTCTTAACACGCGTTAACATGCGATGGGAGTTTTTGGCGGAGAGCTAAACTTACCCAGAGTTAAACTCCAACACAAAACCAATTTTTACCACACGGTTACTAACTCTGTTGATGCTCCGATCCCCCAAAGTTACGGAGTTAGACGCGTATTTTTTCCAGTAGCCGTGCCTTCACAATAAAAGTCCAAACGTTACGCTGATTAGAATAAAACCATTTCTGAATAAAATAATACTTTTTCATGGTTTCCCTGGGAGATGTGTTGTTAATTCTTTAATGTACATTTCATCTATATCGAGCTTGAAAATATAAAACAATTTGCAATTGTGTTATATTCTGATATAGTCTATATCATTGTCCTGGGTAGAAACCAGAGTCTTTTCTGTTTATCTTTCTTGACTGGCAGGACATTTGCACCAAGATTTTGCTGATATTCAGTGGAGTCAATTATTCCCTCTATCCGTGAAATGTTTTCTGAGTCACTGGCTGCTGCATAGCCCCAGAGCAGAATATTGCCATCCTCATGAGTCAAAGTTTAATTTCCATTTCTGACACTTCAGACAGTGGAAATTTCACCTTTGACTGACTTTGCAACCTTTTTCTAGCCTCGCCTGTCTTGTAGGCAACAGTTACCCTTGTTTTCAAAGACTAGTTCCTCAGTCAGTTGCTTATAGGAGCCCGTGGTTGTTAAGTGATACCAGAAGCTTTGAAGAGTCAACAAATTTCAGTCAGTCAGTCAATAAGATTATCAGCTGACAACTGCTAATACAACTCTTGACTTTACTTTCAAGTCCTAAGGAGCCAATCAAGGCCGAAGGGGTTAATGAAGTTCTCAGACTTACAACTAGATGGCCACCCAAGCTTTTTCATGTCACAATAACTGGTTAATTTTTTATGTTTTAAGTTCATGAAACAAAAATAATTCCAATGCCATTTGAAGAAAGGTTATTTTTTTAAACGTCTGTTTGCTGGGGGGGTTACAAATGTTCACTTTAAAAAAAAATCAATAAAATGTGTCATTAGTCCCAAAACCTTTACATACAACTGTGTATCTTTCAGCTGTCAGTAGCACACGTTAACTCCAATTTCTCTGCCACAGCTTAATTTTGCCTTTGGGGGAAAAAAAAGCCTCTTGTGATTAGTGATGTTTCGGCATTGACGGCGTGAGCACGCTTCCCTCCTTGGGCCGTGATCGCCCTGAATCGGAACCGCTTTACAGGCTCGACACGCCAACAACAACCGGGCGGACCCGCCTCGAACATCCCCTCACACACCCGACATGTTGACGTCCAGCACTTCCGCGTCGAGTCGGGCCCCGGTCACGTGACTGGAAGCGCCAGATGTAGCGGTCACGTGACGAGTTCGGTCCGACTCCAGCTGCCAGAGAGGACGCCGAGGGGAAGCTCGAGCCTCCTTTTTCCCCTCTGAAGTTATCGAGTTTTTCGCCCCTTTTTCTTCTCAGGCTCCTTCTTTTCTCTTCTTCCTCTTCTTCTCCCCCCCGCCGGCCAGGGAGCGAGGTTCGGCGATGTTCGCAGGCGCTTTGCTGGTTTGTTTCCTGGCCGCGTTGCGGATCGGCTCCCGGGCTCAGTACGCTCCGGACGAGGTGACCGGGACCCTGCCGGGTATGATGTTCAAACCCAACTACCGACAGTGGTCCGGGTACCTGCAGGCGAGACCGGGGAGGTTCCTGCATTACTGGTAAGAAACTGTGGCGGAAGACGTATTCGGTTCCTTTTATATAAGTGAAAGAGCCAATAGTGCAATATAAAAGCCTGCTTGAGTCAAAAGAACAGAAGTATTGTCAGCGAAATTTACTTAAAGTACCGTAAGATCTGCAGTAAAATGTGCCTTGGACTGACTGCATAGTAATTTATTACCTCATTTGAGGGCAGATTGCAAACTGTCAGCTATTTTCATCGCCGATTAAGGTGCTGGTGATTTTCTTGATTATCTGAATCTCGTACCACTGCAATTAGATAAACACAGAAACGCAGCACATCCATGCAACGGAAAACAAGCTTTTTGGCATTTCAGCTTTTAAATGACCCCAGAGATTAATCGGTTATCACCAAAGGGTCACAAGATAAATCTAAAGGGTCATGAGATGATTGATAGGAGGTAAAAAGAAAAGACAAAGATAAGATTTTTTTTTTCTTTTTTTTTTAAAGCTGCTTCAGTTTTTGGACTTTAATCTTTTGTTGTGAAATACTGTCTATAACACAGACCACTTATGCATAAGTACTTAACTAAAGGTACTTAGTTACTTTCTGCCACTGGGTTAGAAACCATAACAAGTGCTATGATTATATTATCTAATCCTGGTGCTGGGTTCCTGCAGGTTTGTGACCTCTCAGAGGGACCCAGCCAAGGATCCCCTGGTGCTTTGGCTAAATGGAGGGCCGGGCTGCAGCTCGCTCGATGGATTCCTGTCAGAGAATGGACCTTTTCATGTGAGCATGCACACTGTGTGCACACCTCAACCTGTGAACTGAATGAAAGGGAGTCTGAATAGGCATTGTTGACTTTCCTTCTCAGGTGAAAGATGACGGGGCAACACTGTACGAGAACACTTTCAGCTGGAATAAGATTGCCAACGTGCTGTATCTGGAGTCTCCCGCAGGAGTAGGATATTCCTACTCTGAAGACCAAGAATACGCAACCAATGATGACCAGGTAAGTTCAGCCTGTGGAACAAATAGTAATAGCTCTGAAATAGCTAGAAAGGCCTTAGAAACAGCTAGGCTATATACTACATAAGCAAGAATTTCTTATGTTCTTTTCTTAGGTAGCTGATGATAATTACAAAGCTCTGCAGAGTTTCTTTACCAAGTTCCCAGATTTCACTCAAAATGAGTTCTTCATCTTTGGAGAAAGTTATGGTGGAATCTATGCACCAACCCTCAGCCTGCTTGTGGCTAAAGAACCTGCAAAAATCAACTTCAAGGTGAGGTGCTTCATGCAAACTTCTATTTATCTTCAGTCTCAGATGTTTTGCTCACCAGCACCATCAGCTGTTCAATATCTGCAGCACTTCTAGAATGCAGAGCCCTGATGAAAGCAATTCAACTTAGCCAAGCATGCTGTCTGACAGGTTTTTTTTTTTTAACATTGACTTGTTTCCAGGGCTTTGCAGTGGGAAATGGTCTCAGCAGCTTCGCTCTCAATGACCAATCTTTGATCTATTTTGGTTACTACCATGGCCTCTTTGGAGAAGAGTAAGTAGCACTTTGTAGAGGAAGCAAGTTTGTGCTTACTGTGAGCGGAAAGGTACAACAAGCAAAGCCATGTAATGCAAGTGTGCACTACTTCACACAACATGCATAAGGTCAAAAATTGAATAAATTTTTGCCGTGAATGCTGCACTACAAATGTCCATCTGATCATGTCAATGGAACATAGGGACAAACATGAGATTTATTACGGCAGAAAAACAGGAAATTAAAAGGTTTAGATCTTGAATGTGACTGTTTTCTGTTAAATTATTTCCGTTCCCATCGACTACAGAATACAGTTAGTCCACTCATTAGTCATTTTATAGGAACAACAGAGTATTTGAAGGTTTAATGCTTTTAAATAAAAACAGCCAAAAAGTTTACCAAGACTGTAAGAATATAGTACATTTAGTGCTGTGTACATTTAGTTTGGGGTTTGGAATTTAGATCTACTGTTTCTTTGTTTGTTTGTTTTGTTTTGTTTTTCCTAAATGCTAGAAAGCAAAATTAAAAACATACGAATTTACTGTTGTGTTTGTTATTGTACTAGAGTGTCTCATTTTAATGTTTTTAGATTATTATAGAAAGATTGACAGCATTTTTGACTTCAAGCCAAGGTGTAAGTTGCGCATTAGTTGATGCAGTGATTGTCATTTTAAAGCCATTTTTTCTGTCCAGATTGTGGCATGACTTGAACACAAATTGCTGTGAGAAGGGGAGCTGTAACTTTTACAACTCCAAATCAGAGACCTGCAAGACAATGGTACGTGTGCAGTGTATCTACAGTACTCAGCTGGGAATTTTCTGGTGCTGCCTATTTCAAATCTTACTTTGTCCTTGTATCCCCTCAGGTGGAGGTGGCCTTTGGTATTGTGTATAATAGCGGGCTCAATGAATATGCCCTCTATTTGGATTGTGAGGGTAATGGAGAATTCCACAGAGGCTATGAGAGAACCATGAGCCACCTGTTTAAAAACTACAGGAAACATCCACACACCCACAAAGTGAGCGTTCCCCTTTTCTGAACAAATGCTGCTTGGCCTTGCATCTGTGCCTTCTTACAATTGTTATTGTCCCATAGCTCGAATAATATAAACACCTTTTTAATGAAGTTTTCAGATAGAGTGACCTCCATCATGTCTCTGGGAGAAGTCCCTCCCTGCATCAACAGCACAGCTCAAAAAAACTGGCTGAACAGAGGCGATGTGAGGAAACATTTACACATTCCAGATGTAGTGCCACCTTGGGACATCTGCAGGTAATTTAGAGGAAAATAATGAATGCGATTAGATGATTATGACGTCACTGATCATTGTGCCACAAGTCCTTCCTCTGGTCATTTGCCTGCAGTTGGTCAACATATCACTAACAAATTACAGAGAGCTGTGATTCCACTGTGGGTAAACTTGTAACACAATCCTACTTCAGATCACACCTAGACTCACAAATTGAATGTAGTCCCTGACTGGCTCATTGAAAGTAGTGCATCAATAGTTTTAGATACCATGTAGTATACATTGACTTCAACTCAAACTACTTTATTTGTCCCCCAGGGAACAATTTTAGGCAAACACTACTGTTTACATCAAAACAAACACTCTCCATTAATACACATGAAAACATATTAGAAGAAAGATTTAAAAATGGAAGAGAGACACAAATGTTCATCGCAGCTGATCAACTGTGTCTAACACATTTCAAACTAATACTGTATTTATCAATGTAAACACCAAATAAACCCTCTCAAGAAGGACGGGATGTTACATTACATTACATTTACAGATGTTAAAAAGATGAAAAACAACCAAAAGGCTAGTTCACTATCGCAAGCCAAACAGTGACCAGTAAATCAGCTGTTTACTGAACCAACAAAATAGGGTTATACCCAAAGTTTAAAAAAAAAAAAGCATTCACATTTTGTTACTCCTGTTTTTAACCATTATTAAAGGAAACTGTATGCGCTCAAGATTTCAACAGGTGATGCTTTCGAGGCAAATACATCAAGGCTGACAGTTTTAAACCATACTAAAATCAGTAAACTGATTTTATGTTATGGTCCTGAAGTTGGATTGACATCCTCTGTACCCTTTCGAACCCTGTGAGTGTGTGTGTGTGTGTGTGTGTAGTTAGATTGTAGATCAGTGACATGTTTATCATGATGATAGCAAACTCTTCATTGCAGTGAGGTTGTCGGAAATAATTACACCACCCAGTACGAAACAATGAAGGAGGTGTATCTGAAGCTGCTCTCTCTGGGCGTCCGGGCACTTGTCTACAACGGAGACACCGACATGGCCTGCAACTTCCTGGGAGACCAGTGGTTTGTGGATGACCTTGGGCTGAAGGTAAGGACTTAAAGGAAATATTATATAAAAATAAATATAAGTTTTTTTTCCCCAAAACTACAACCATTATACGCTTCCTAATATGATCAATAACTGTTCTCAGGCAACCACTAATTATCAGAGCTGGATCCATGAAGGTCAGATTGCTGGTTTCTACCAACAGTTTGGAAACATAACTTTCCTGACAGTCAAGGTAACAAGCGGCATGTTTTCTGCCATAGAAGCACGGCTGTCCCATTTCAGGTTGGTGAGATGGAAATGAAATCTCTGTTCTGTGTTTCAGGGTGCAGGTCACATGGTTCCTCAGTGGGCTCCAGGTCCAGCTTTCCACATGTTCCAGTCGTTCTTAACAAATGGCTCCTATTGAGCCATGATAGAGCTTGTTGTAGTAATAAACACCTGCACTCATCACTTGTTGGACAGTAAATTTTTCTCAGGGAAGATCAGTTTAAAAAGAAAATGACTGTTGGGACACTTACCATTTTAATTATTCTTGCATTTCTTGTAGTGCATTGTGTTGATTTTTTTTTTTTTTTTGGACACTGACACTTTTGGTGTGGACTCTTCTATGCCTCACATTGGTTTGAGATGTAACAACTGAGGTGTAAAAAGTGACAGCTTTGAGCATGCTATAAACTCCATTGGGTAAAGATTGTAGGAATTAAAGCCTTTTTTTTCACCTTTAGTGAAACAAATTTGCTAAGTTTAAATGAGGTAAACTGACTGACTAGTTAAGGAAATTTTGTTTGGGCCAAACTACTTGTTGGCTGTGTCTGCTTGTTTAAAACTTTAAACAAGTAAATGTAAAAGGGCAAAATATCTTTCACTGTTCATCCAATATGGATATGAAAAAGTTGCTTTAAAAAAAACAAAACAGTAAATTTGTAATTTTTTCACTACAAATCAACTGAGGTGAATACAAAGCCTAAACAGAAATGTTTTATCCAGATATGATAGACTGTATTTTACATGCTCATATGGAGCGGTTCTTTGTGGCACTAATGTAGCAAAATCTTTGTTTTAGCAGAATGAATATTTTGGGCAAAAGTCACAAATGTTGAAAACAAAAATGCAATTTCACTTGTCATCTGTCTTTTTTTTTTTTTTATTAAATGTTTTGATGAACTGAAACATGAATTGTCTGACTCATTCATATGCCTTGATTGTAGTTAATTGGCCACTGAAGGTCAATTTTGAAAGACAACAGTGATACATGATTTCTGGTTAACAAATGCCTTGGAAAAAGATGTGCATCCCTCTAGCCTGCAAACAGTAAATCTGTCAAGCTATAGATGCAGTTGCCATCCACTTGTCTGCAGCACCAAAAGAAAAAAATAATCATAAAATTGACACAAATTGTTGACAACAATTTGTAATCCAAGAATGATTGCAAGAAAATTTAATAAACAGACTGTCACTCTATAGTTATTAAAATATCTATGTTATGACCCTAGAGTCTTTCCCTTCCTTTAAATTATCTATTGCTCCTAGTCTGTTTTAGTCCACCTGTGTGACTATTACAACATTAAATACAAAAAACCCTTTTACCATTTGTCCCTCATATCCAAAATTAAAACACCTTATTGCTGGGTTTCATAAAAAATGGATAAAGAATAAAGACGAAAGAGCTGTTAGTCTTGAATCTCATTTGATTATGGATTGTAACACCCTTAGTATAACCAGTGTTGAAATTAGTTTAACTTGCGATCCAACTTAATGATCTCAACAGTGCTCTAATCATCTTTAATTAGTGTTAAATAGGTCATGTTTTGAGTTCTGCCGCATAATTAAAAAAAAAAAGAAGGAGCAAAGCTCACACTTTGGCTTTAGCCAAAAAAAGAACAAAAGTTATTTCTAACTCATTATTCTTTACAAAGTTTTGCAGTGGTGTAAATCAAACCTCACTCAGTCCAACTACTTGGTTTCTCCACACAACACACCCTGTCACTAGCAGTGTATACAAGTGCAAACTGAATTGTTTGTCATATAATCGAGTCCATTGCCTACATTCACAGTGACAGTATCATTTTCAAATCTGGCTCATCAAGGAATCAGCACTCTTGACAGAGTCTGGAGCTTTATATCCTGGCTCTGGAGGTGCTCCTCATCTGGCACATCCTACAGATCTGTGCACAGCATTTGGGGAGGCACACTGCTTTGGTTTCAGCCTGTTTGACACTTAATTGCTTTTAACATTGAAGCAACCACACTTCTTTTTAAAGGCTTGCCGGCTTATATGATTGCAGCTTTGCACATCTGCAAACATGTCTTAATAACATTTAACCTCAATGAAAATTGTAAAATCACCATCACAGTACTTGTAACTTCATGAAATATATAACAAAATATATAGGAAACCAAAAAAAAATAAATAAATAACTTGACTTCCCCAGTCTATTTTAAAACTTAATACAATTAGTTTGGCTTGCTCATATAGTTGAAAATCTGAAATCATCATATTTTCAACTCATTTAGAGGTACAGACTGGAAGTGGACAAATCAAGTAGCCTCTAAACTGCCTAGCCCTGCAGTTCACACATCACTCATTGACAACACTGTGTCCCAGTGTGTGCAAACCTGGTACTCAGTTCAAATTTTCAGTTCCCTATTTTTCATTGGAGAAGAGCCAAAATTCTTACTTGGTGGACAATTTCAATTGCCAGTATGCATGAATGTGTGTGTGACTGGTTGTTTGTCTCTATGTGTCAGTCCCGTGACAGACTGCTGACATGTCCAGGGTATACCCCGACTCCCACCCGATGTCAGCCGAGACTGGCTCCAACTCCCCCCATAACCCCAACAGGATAAGCGATATAGCTAATGGATGGATGGATGGATGGATGGATGGATGGACAAACTATCAGCAGCACCAACATAAAGTCTAAACCTGGATTAGACCTGGAAACCAGAGCATGTCAATTTTCAACAATAACAAACATTTACTTTGACATGCAAGTTAAAATACACAAATTTGTACATTTTCATTATAAAAAAAATATTTGATTGTAAGACCTTTCTTTACATAGTCCTCCAGCTCTTGTAAACAGCACAGGTATGAGTTGCCTGTGCAGGGTCCAGAGACAAGAGAGGCCATTCTGTACTCCTGTGGAATGACTACACCATCGAACTATTTTCACTGCAACCTATGATCATCATAAAAACATAAAACATGCACTTTACAGAAAATAAAAGGCAAAGTGTCTGAAGTCACTTGGTGTTACGTTGTGTCTTCGATTACTCCTTGACTGAGTAAAGAGCTCTGGGGTTTTAATCCAGTTATGGGGCAGGGATGTAAGATGTCACAGAGGTCCTGATTTCTTTCTTTTTTTTTTTTTTTTTTTTTTTTTTTTTTTTATATTAGTGTCATGAGATGCTTCTCCACCTTATCCAGCAGTTCAGAATAGCAGCACAGAACTAAGCACACCCGAGGACACTGCAGGCTCCAATAAAAAGTACTCCTCTTAGCTGACAATGTCTTGATAGATGGAGTTGGTTGTGGTGAGGCCAAAGATGAAAGCGCCGGTTGTAACCATGACGACACCAAAGACTACCAATCCGTGCCAACTGCAAAATAGAGGATAAAGGAAATGCGTACATGAAGCTGCATTTAACACTTTTATACACAGACATTGAAACAGAAGACTCTGATGTGAAAAACCGAACAATAACACCCGATTCCACATATGGTTAAGTATTTAGTCTTTGTGCATTATTTTAGTTTCATAAACAAACTTACAGTGTAGTACTGAAAAAAAAAATCTAAAAGAAATTTTGTATGAAAATACTAAGCAAGAACAAGTAACATTCTATCAATTAAAAAGGAAGTGATTTTTTTTTTTTTTTTTAATCCCATCTTTGTATGGATTTGGGAATAGAGTCACAATTTCATAAAATGTTGAAAAATATGTTTATTATGGCGCTGAAAGGTATACTTGTTTTGAATTCAGATGTTTTGTCTTGGAGGATCATGAGTAAGATACATAAGAGGGACAAGTGCTACACTGCAGCACCCAGGGGCAACCTCCAGTTACGAAAAATGCATGCGAGTGTAAAATATTTAGTTGATGCATTAGAGAATTAGCAGCATCTCACCTGGCAGATCGGCTGTCGGTCTCTGATAGTTTGGCTTGCATCAAACACAAACCTGTTAAGTTTAATGTCACATAGAGACATTACAACATGACATGTAATGTAGGCTGGAAAATCTGAAACAGTGCGCACAATGACGTCCAAGTTACCTGGAAAGACGAAGATAAAACAGGCTGCCAATCCTCCAATCAGCGAGATTACACGGCCAATATCCGGGATGAATAGGGCGAGGACGAGGGTGACGACAAACCACACCAGGGTTTGCAGGATCCTCCTCCTCTGCTCACGAAGTACACACACTTCCACTTGCTCGCCTTGAAAACGCAGCCAAAGCCCTTCAATGACTGCCCTGGAAAGACACATGGTCACACCACAGTGCATAGAGGGAATGATCCATAAGCTGCATCGCCGAATCAGGGAACTCATTTAAATCATATTCAAGGGATGCACCCATCCCTTACCCGCACACAATGCAGATTCTGAAAAGTACACTCAATGTATTGGCTTAAACCAATCCAACACTAGTGCCCCCCCTTTTAAATTATGAATCTGTGTATCTCACTAAATATAACTGACCATTCTTTTATAAAATGTGTGAGGTATCATGAGGCTGCAGATGCACAGTTTCTGAACTGTTGAGAAGTTCATACATTAGATTTCTTTTCAGGCCTGTGTATATTTATATTTTTTTCTATTACATCAGACACTAATAAATATTTATTACCTATTTGATGTACATGGTTCTAGTCTAGCCTGTTCTCAGTAGTTCATTTCAGTAACTATGCTGATGAGGATTTAGAACTTGAGATCAGTGCAGCAGCAAGTCAAGGAAAAAAAAACCAAACGAACAAAAACTGAGTGATGAATCCTTCTGGCTGATACATCAGCCGCTATTAGCTTATCTCAGAAAATGAGTATCAGTTTAAACGTTTCATGCTTGAGTTAATTTGGGAACAGTGTCTCCATTTCAGTTTTAGAGTTTTATCAAAAATATGTTTATGTAAAACTAATTACTATTAGTCAATATATACTGATGTTTAACATAACTCTTAAATATCAGTATCAGCATTGGCTTCAAAAGTCCAGTTCAGCTTCAATGGCATTTTATTTTCACTGTATCCTACCTGCCACAGAAGTGTAAAATGGGGTAGGACGTGACCACACAGATGACAATAAAAGCTCTCGCGATGGCCACAGCAATATCATCAGGAGGGTACGACATCAACACATCCTGACTGACATTAGAGCCAAATGTCAGAAAGCCACAGACACCTGGTCAAACACAAAACATCATAAGTATTGGCAGCCAGTCATGGGCCATTTGACCTGCAACAATTCTACACAACGTAAACTGACATTTAAACAATGAAACTTTAAGATCTGTTACATGTTGATTATTATACATCAGATCCTGATGTATAATAACCCTTTAAAGTTTGATTTCTGAAATAGATATTCCAATATATCATTATTGAGTATACAGTGCACACAAGGACACTACCTGTTCCTGTGTAAACAAAGAGGCAGATTATCATGCTCAGAGTGACTACAAGTCCCCAAGGTTTGATCTCTCTCTTGCTCATGCTGTTGAACACCGGCACACAACTGACATGGCACTGTAGAAAGAGATCAGGAGAAAGAAGAGAGGACAAAAATAATTCATCAATATTATACTCAAATCATAAGAAAGGCCTATCATTTTGTGATCTCAAAAGATACCAAATGAGGAATACCTGGAAACCAAAGCATATGGTTGGCATTGCATTGAAAACTGCAGTCCAGGAAGCAGAACTGTAACAAAAACAATGATTTAGCAACTCAAGCAAAGAGAGATAACCCGGATGATGTGTTTTCTGCTCCAATGAGTTGGTGGACAACGCTCAAATAAATAGTAAGATTTTGAAAAGCAGAGGCAGGGCAGTGTTTGGATATGTGGGTGTCATCACCTGGTGGGAACATAGCCTGGGGTCATCTCCTTATCTGGCCAGATGTACTTTATAATGACCACGATGGTAACATACCAGGTTCCCATCACACTTAGTGCGCTGCAGTGAAAAAATAACTCAGACATGATTACATTGGAAGGTAAAAGTTAAGGACACATTAACAGATTTTAATCCTCAGTGAGAAAATAAACTGAGGGAGTTGACTGAGTCACAAAGTTTTTTTACCTGGCATATTTCTGAAAGCCAATCTCTTTGGGGATGGAGAGAGGAAGAATAACCAAGACTGCAGTAACAACAATGGTAAATTTGCGGTCGGTGTACCAGAATCCACCAGTACTGTCTGTATCATGAGCCACTGCTGCTATCACTAAGGGGGAAAAAAAACAAAGAAAAAAAAAAAAAAAAACAAGGATTACAAAAGCCTTGGTGGATGACAGACAAACAGAGACAGAGCCGGTTGGAGTTCGCTAGAGAAATTCTGGAGAGCGCCACAGTAGCTGCAAACTACTGCAGCTACTGTCAGAGATTTAGCCAAGTAGTTAATTAAAGTCACAGCTCCTGCATTTATTCATTTCAAAAGACTAAAAGAGGTGGAAGGTCACAGTCTATTTCCAGAATCAGATTTCTACACCGTCAGCGTCTTAGTGCATTGAAACATAAGAGCAGATCACATGAGGGACACATTTACTGAGCGAAAAAGGCTGAGTGGTGACATCCTTGATGCTCTTTGCCCTATTCATGATGCCACTGCCTTTTTTTTTTTTTTTTAAAGGTTATCAAAACTACTACTAGACATCTTCCTTTGTTCAAACGCAGGGATCACAGCTTAAACGTAGGATAAAAATGACAGAGTCTGGGTAAATGTAGGCGAAAGAACACCAAGTAATGACAACTGTGCAAAGCTGAGGGCAGCTGGCTGATGATTCACTGCACCAGTGCAAATATACTTACAGCGATCCAGCTGGTCTCCAATGACGATAAAGAAAGCAATGCAAGTGCCAAAGGTGTAGACAGCAATGGCTACTTCACATATGACTCCTGTGACTTTCCCACAGGTGGCTCGAACAACTTCCTGATAGGTGCTTTCATTACTGACCTGCAGAAACCAGACATATGATATTAAGTGGTCATGAATTCAGCAGTAGGATTCAGCAAAGGTAGTGGAATCAAGAAATAGACCCTAGCCTGTATACCTGACCCTCCACCATCGCCGAAGATTCTTTAAGTCCTCAATTTGAATTAGGGTAAACCGAAGCCTTGAAGGAATGCATCTGTTCAATCTACAGTGTTTTAGGTAACCTGTGACTTTTGTACAATGCTGACTCATTACCAAGGCTCAAAATGATACTATGAAAAGATTTCCCAGCAAGATTATAACACCACCAGCATCAAATCTCTGGTCATCAGCTACCTATTTGGTCGATCATGTGCCCGCAGTGGCTTCATCCTCGTCTTCTTTGTTGACAATTTTATAAACCAAACATGATCACCAGCGGATTTAGCTAATGTGATTTTTAGATTGGGCAAGCTGTGCCTCTAAGTCAGTTGTAACACAGCATGAGTGCAGTTCAATGCAACAGTCCAAATCAGGTATCAGATAAGTTGCCAGTCATGAGAACAGATTATATGTACTCCTTGTATATGCAGCAGAAGCCTCACTATAATTGCAATCATCTTCAGTTTATGTCTTATGGTGATTGAGGAAAAGTGATGGTTTTAGACCATTTATAACTGCAAGAACTGCAAAGTCAGTCAATCATTCTCATGAGGTCAGCAGTGTTCATGGTACCACATGCCTTAAGGCAAAGTTAATGATACAGCTAAATATGGCTCATTTTTGTATTTAAAAGCAATACTCCACAGCCATTTCTGGGTCCGAATGAATATCACCTGTAAAGTACGAGGTGATCACAATGTAACATGTTATCAACTGACTCAAACTTGGACAAACTCGTTTCTCCATTGCATTTCAGATTTTAAGCCTAAATCTGAGCCATTACGGAAGTGAAAGTCTGAGCTTTTGTGAAATACACTACATTTGATCAGGAATACAACAAGAACAAAAAAAAGCTGTTACACAAGATTACTGGTCTAGTAATTTAACCACTGAGGGGAGAAAAGAGCAGCAGATGGTGGAGAAGATGAGAGACAAATCAAACAGTAGGAGATCATTACTTTCAGGAAGTCAGAATTCGATAGTCCTGGAGTGACACAAACCTGGGAGCAGTAGCCCAGAATCACCAGTCCGCTGATTATGAAGATCAACATAAACTGAAACACAAATAAACAGGAAGCATCACATTCTAGTTCCCGATAATAACTATCTATAAGCAGTTTTATGTTGGTCACGAGAAAACATAGAGCTGATAGCTGCAAAAAGTCTGAATGTATTCATCCAGCGCATAGTAATGTGTAAATACTGTGTTCATGCCTGTGATGAAGCCAGGTTCATTGATAGTTTTAATTAGGATAATCAGACACATTGGTGATTCATCATGTAAAAAACATTTTTTTTTCTTCTTCTTCTTCTTTCGAGTGCTCTTCCTGCTGGTTTGAAGAGGGCAGAAATTAGTAGTAGAAATGTGATGTCTGCTACTTCTGTGCACAAATCAGAATTTCAATAACATACAAATCTCAGTCTTATAAATGTCCTGACAAATAAGATAACCCATGGTTTTCAGTCTAAAACTCCTTATAAACAACAACCAAGAATGCCCCCCCCAAACTTTACTCAGTAAGCTTGGAATATTTCAGTCACCAGTGCCTTAATGCCCAGATCTTTTTCCTTCTCTCTGTTAAACTGAATTTTGTTTGGCTGACGTGTTGAGTAATTTTAAGACACCGTATCGGGTAATTTCTGATGGCATTCATTATCATATCTGCTTTTTAAAAGAGCAAATGATGAATAGATTTATGCCTCACTCAGTGGGAGAAGGATGTGTATAAAGGGGGATTTTCTCCTGGATCTCCTCACCATTTGAAGCATCACTCCTGCAGTTACGCCTCCCGCCATATTGAAAGCTGCAGGGAAATTGAGTAGACCTGCTCCCAGTGCTGCATTCACTACAATGAAGACCGCTCCCAAAGATGACACGCCTCCACTTCTCCTCCTGTCTGTCTCAAGGTGCTGCACAGAATCCACGCTGGGGCTCTGCAAGAGCCATGCCCTTTCTCCCGAGTCATTACTCCCAACTCCACCCCAGTCCTCCACATCAGCATTAATCGCCATGAATCAACAGGCTGTAGCTCGGCCTGTGAAGCCTTATGAGATCCAGGAAATCAGTCTCCAAATGTCTGGATCCAAAAGGGGAAGTAAAGTTAATAAGAAAGTCTGATTGAAGGGACGAGAAATCACTCAGCCGCAGCTGAAATTTTATGTCCGGGGTCTTTAGTTCCACAAAAGCCAGGAGAAGCTGATGTTTCTCAGAGTTATGATCAGTGTCAGTGTGATGGTGGAGCCATTCGGTGATCAATCTGTAATGAAATATCATTTACATTTTTAGATACTTGCACTGGGAAATAACAGAACACTGTGATATCGCATCAACATCCTATGTAAATAGCAAATAATGCAAACTGAGAATTGGATTAACATGACTGTTTGGGGCCATATTGACCCCCTTTCACTCTGCATACCTTTACTTCTGATGGCTTTTGAGTCTGACTCTTCACTAAAACTTAACCTGACCAGCGCACACACAGGAAAACAGGGAAATGAGACATGCAGCCTCACATGTCCTCGTCCTGGCTGATATCAAAATTGATATGAATGTTTTTCACAGTTTTTCATTCTCAAATCATAAAATCATTTAAATCATAGTCAATGTTTAGTGAAAAGGTAATGCCACAATTGGCTCGAGATCAAACATAAATCCCAAACAATTTCGTTCGATACCGAAATTACGCCTGCAGATATCTCGTTAGATCAATAAGGAACCTGACCTGTGTCTACAAGGACTGTAGGAAAAACTAAAGCTAATCTATAGTGGGGTGCCTCCCCTCCGCCAAATACCGGTTAAATAAACACTCCGGCTTTTAATATGATTAGATTAACGCTTTTCTTTTCATTAACGTAAAAGTGACATCTGTTGCCCTTTTGTCACTCTGCGTCCGACAATAGCTAGTTAGCAAACGTTACACCCTGCTGAACACACACAATACGAGAGACCAGATGCGTCCAAGTGTATAAACGATTGAACACAGACATGCACCGTACGTCGGTTATAGTCACCGTAATGTCTTTGCTGCCGAGTGAAGCGTGGAGGATGAAACGCAGGTAACTAGCTCCGGTTCTTTAGTGTTTATCAGCCAACACAGAATGACTGAGCCTCTGTTTTGGCAGCGCTAAGAAAGCCGGAGAACACGTGACACGTCATCACGTGAGCGGGATGCCGGGCGTTCCTCCGCGTGTCCCGGACTGTGGGTGTTGTAGTTCTCTTTGTTTGTAGTCCCGCACTTCCTGCACTGTGGAGTGAAACGACAAAATAAAAAAATAAAAAAAAGTACGGACAACGCTGTTTCAAAATACTTACAAATATATAAAAATCCTACTCGAGTATGTTAGTGTAATCAGGAAAATGTGCTAAAAATGTCAAAAATTTTAAAAGTACTCAATCCGGAAAAATCTCCCCCCATGTGTTTGAAATTATTATATATTATATAATTTGATTATTACCAATGCATCAATACTTCATTGTCATTTCACTGTTGTAGCTGTTTGAGATAAAGCTGATTTTTTTTTAACTATTTCACGTAAGGTTACAACTAATGATTAATTTCTCAGTTATTCAATTGTTTGTTTTGCTTGTGAAAATTCAGAAAAAAAAAATGAGAAACGCTGTCACAGCTACCCAGAGCCCAAAGCAAAACCCTCACAATGCTTTGTTGCTTTGTAAAATTGAAACACTTAAAAGAGATGCAGCAAATCATCCTATTTTAGAGGCTGAAACCATGAAACCTTGGCAGTTTTTAAATTTATAATAAAGAATCATGTTTTATAAGATGGTCACGTGTTTTAAATGCAAAAATCTCAATTTGTAAAGTAAGCAGTAGCTAAAGATGACAAATAACTGTAGTGGGGTAAAGAGTAAAATACCATAAAATTCTCTCTAAAAGGTAGTAGAGTAGAACTAAAAAGTGATTAAAAAAAAGAAAATACTAAAACAAAGTACCTCAAAATTTGTACTTAAGTACAGCACGTCAAGAACCATACTTTATCAAATTCCACCACCATTTTCCCTTTTATATGCAAAGTCTGGTGAGATGCCTTAGAATCTGATATATTTAGTTAAATGACCTGAATTCATAGTATCCTAATGATATCACAGTAGATTACAGCTTCAGTTAAGTACTTGCTGAGATAAAGTGGAATGATTAGGGCCTAGGAAGTAGCCCTATTTTGAAGTAGGCCCTGTGTCAAAATCTGAGGGCCAACAGCTCATTAATGACCTGAGGAAATTTAGTGGGTTAATCCAGCCATACTCAGATTTGAATGCAGACTGTGAACAACACACTGTCTTAGAACAAACACCTAGTCAACGATTACCAGGAAAAATAAAACAAGATTGATCATAAATAGGTTTTTTGGATAGGATTAGAATTATAACAGTATGTCATTATCTTCATTTAGACCTAGAGTATTATATTATACTATGTAAAATATACTATCAATCAGAATAAACAATATACAGATACAAGTGTATGGAAGGGTGGGCAAACCGGTGGTTCACTGATCACATTAGGAAGGGAAAAAAATAACATACAAATGTACACACATTAGAGCAGATGATTACTCCATAATATTTTATTGTTTGTTCAATAAGGTACAGGACCATCGTTCCATTATTTCATGACAGAATCTAAAACATGGAGGCATGGAAGTGCAAGATGTTTCAGAAGTACGAGTAGACTAGGGTGAAACCCCACATTCCTAAATGCCATCAGCTCAAATGATGAACAGATTCATACACTTAACATGGGATCTGAGTGAATGAACAGCAAGCACAATTTTCTTCATGAACTGACGAGTGTTGACCCACATCAGGTACCCAACTTCTCTTTATCAACCACTCAGAGAGACATTTGTACTGGGATTGAATGCAGTACGTTAAAAGCCTTTATTATGAAAAGAAAAGAAACGGGTCATTTGATTTGGGGGCTAAGGTGGAATATGAAAAACATCCCCGAAACATCATGGTGGAATTCATTCAACATGTATTGATCACATCTCTGTACTAAGTTTAACTCTTTGGGCTTGATGTGCTTGTCTGTTAGGGGGGTAAACAAACTGACTGAGAGACTGCTGCTATGCAACCAACTAGAAAAAAAGATTTACAAATCCCACTGGAAAAGTGCTGAATACAAGGGAGATAGATAACCAGATGATTGATTAGTTCAGACGAACAACCACAGATTTGCCTGATAGTGAATTGATTACCTGACTGACAAATGCCTGTTTATGCTTTAAAGTCCAATGATAAAAACAGTGCCAGCCTAACTTGAAACTCAAACAGTGCCTTCCAGCTTATAAAGTGCTACAACTTAACAGTTACAATTAAGAAAGAAAATAATTAATTTTCTACAGGCTTCCACAAAGCAACAGATATCTCACCTTGCACACAAAACCAATGTACATCCTAACATTACCCTGATGTTAGTTTGTTGATGTTTTATAGTGAGTGGGCCCACAGCAGATAAACAGTGAACATTTAGGACGACACAAATGCACAGCCAATCATTGATTCCACATAATAAATAAGCAAAGATGAGACATAAGCTCAGTCAGTAGAGGGAGAAATCATGTCTTTTACAAGTTGGCAGGGGAACCTGTTAAGTGAAATGATTAATAAATGAAAAGAAAAAAAATGCAGCAACCGCTTGAACTGGAACAAAGTTTAACTCTTGATAAAATCCAATCAAAAAAAATATCTAACTAAATATTGAGCTCTTTTCTAAAGGTGGAATGGAGCAGACAGAGAATGAGGCTTGTCATTAAAACTGCTGCTTTGATTTTTCTAGCTCTCCCAGCATGATCCCTCTACTTTGTAACTGCATGGATCCCGTGTGCCAGGTAGCCCACGTTTCCAGAGGACACGCCAGCCATGGAAATTCTGCCATCCTTGGTCATGTACACGGAAAATTCCTCTGTCAAGCGCTGAACCTGTAGGAAAATACATTAATACACAACAAAGCCAGATGAGTCAGTGCTTTTAACAACAAACATTCCCACAGAGATTTGTTTTATTGTTTTATCTCAATGTTCAGATTGACTTTCTAGAAAGACCTGTAAAGACACTGTAACATTGAAGATGAAGGCACAGACAAGTTTTTCTAAATACTGCTGAGACTAAGCCCCTCTTCATAATTATGGTAACATTTTTTGGTTGTTTTTTTTTTTAATAATCTGAGCTAATGGCAGCAAGTAAATGTGGAACAGAAGAAACCTGTAAATGGAGCCTTTGGGTTATCCACATTATTTTGTGTGCTCAGATATATTATATACTGTAATT
The DNA here is from genome assembly GCA_016859345.1 of Istiophorus platypterus. Taxonomy (NCBI): domain Eukaryota; kingdom Metazoa; phylum Chordata; class Actinopteri; order Istiophoriformes; family Istiophoridae; genus Istiophorus; species Istiophorus platypterus. Next base: position 16,845,841 of record CM029118.1, on the reverse strand, counting down.
ACTAATACAGAGAAGGTCCCTGTCATTCAAAAGGGATTTGAACCAGTTTAGCACTGTGCCAAAATGTGCCCACACTGTTTTCCAGTCTGTCTGTCAAAAGCAGGACTGAGATCTACAAAGTAAACTGAAATTTTTTCACTATGTGTAAGTGGATGTCATTAAGGACCTTAACAAGAGCAGTCTCAGTGCTGTGAGCCTTTGAAAGCCTTTTCAATAGTTTTTCCTCAAAAATGGGATGTTCAATATGGGCCTAAAATTGTTCATTTATGAGTTTTTTTTCTTTTTTAAGAATGAGTTAATAGCTGCAGTTTTCGGAGCTTTGGTAAATAACCCGAAAGAAGAGAATTGTTAGCAAATACTAACCGCAGGCGTTCCATTGTCGGTTTGATCATTGTGTCATCATTAATAAAATTATTTCAGTCATGAATTCAATTTGTGAAACCTTTAATGACTAACTTTTTATTTGCATACACTTTAGCGAGTGAGATGTTGATAGATGAAAAGAAAATTGCATTTGAAAGTTTGTTGTATCATATTCACATTTAATCTAATCACATTACAAGCTGTTTCTATGTAGATTAAAAAGTTATTGCATTGGCTGTATTTCTATTTTAACCAAATAATTTAGGCATATTATGTAACATCTGAGCCACATGGCTGGAATGTTACAGTTAAATACCAACTGCTTTGATGAATAACCCCTGAGGTTTTGGCTGATTGGAGCATGCTCAGCTGCAACAGCACAGACAGTACCTGTTGACTTCATGCTATGTCTTGGCTTTTGTCAAGTGTTTCTCTTTTTGTCTTTTTTTTCTACCATTATTAAGTATTTCATGTGCTAACAATCGGCTGACTGAACATAACCACTCTCTACAAAGCGATCGACATGGCACATGCCATTTTATGGCTGATTTGCTATAGCATCGCATTTCGGCCTGATACCGACCACAGGTTATTCACCTACAGCTGAGATGAACTCCTGCTACACCGAGCCTCACTGTTAAGCATTACCAAGTCTGCTGTGGTTCTACCATCGGAGCTTTGGCTGAGGAAAAGAGGCAAATGCTTCAGCCTGGACAAGTGCACCAGCATCAGGTCTGATAGAATGAGGCAATCGGGGAAAACGCAGTGTGGTGGGGTCTAATAACAGGTGGTGTAATAATATCAAGGTGGACTGTAAGTTGTGCACGCCCGACCTGGAGATGCTGATCCTGTCCCTGTGTCCCTCCTACCTCCCCCGGTAATTCCCAACTGCCGTTGTCAGTTGTGTTTATGTTGCCTCCAGTGCTAACATCAAAATAGCAGCAGAGCTGCTAGCCGAGGATGCTAACGCTATGTTGCCTAAGTACCCCAGAGCTCTGCTGTTTATTTTGAGGGATTTCTACAACTGTAGGCTGGACTATGTGCTGCCCACAAAAAGGGAAAACATCTTGGATTTGTGTTACAGTAACATTACTGACATATTCCGTGCCTGTTCATATCCACCGCTTGGACTTGCTGACTACAACATCATCTGTTTACTTCCGCTGTACAGACAAGAGCTGAAACGTCATAAGCCAAAATGTTACAGCGCCCCAAAGTGGTTGGAGGATGCCATTAAACAACTCCATGGCTCCCTGGCATGTACTGACTGGGGCATTTTCAATGGAGATCATGATTACAGATTTTCTGTCATTACAGAGTACATCAATTTCTGTTCAAGCACTACCATTCCAGTGAAGACTATAAAGAAATTTCCCAAATCAAAAACCTGGATCACTCCCCAAATGAAACAGAGCCTAACATCAAAAATGAAGTGCTCAAGGCCAAACTGACATACAAGGACAGATTGGAATCAGAATTCAGCAACATGAACACCAAGCCCAGATTTTAGAGGGTGAAACTCTAACTGGTTGTGAACCCAAAACAACACATGCAGATTTACCAACCCCAGAATCCTTTGCAAGACAATTGAACTCATTCTATCTCCGCTTTGACAGTTAGAACTTTTCAACTGAGTGTGAAGGTTGAGAACCCCCCCCCCCCCCACCACCAGCCCCGTAGAGACCAGTCCCCTCCACAGAGGGGGTACAACAGTGTGAGCAGGGCAAGGCCCTGGGGCCTGACAGCGTCCCAGCAAGAGTACTGAAGACCCGCACCCTGGAGCTCTCACCAATCCTTTACTCACTCTTCTGCTAAGAGAAAATTGCTACTATACCCGCCCTCCGGTTGACCATCATCATAGACCCTGTACCCAAAAAACGTAGCCCACGGATCTCAACCACTATTGCCCCATTGCTCTTATTTCCAAAATCATGAAGTGCCTGGAGAAGCTGCTGCTGAACATCTTCCTGACAATTATTACCCCACAACCGGACCGCCTCCAATTTGCCTATAAGGCTAAGAGGGCCACCTGGATTCCCCAGGCATTTTAATATAATCCAGAGGCATCTGATGATCCAGAAACTACACCACCTTAATATCTCAATACCCCCCCCAATTAGTCTGTCACCCATCACAACTTTCTTCAAATTCTCAGATGACACAGCCATTACTACCCTTCTAACTGACAATCTAATCTAGATTATCGACTAGCACACCACTGTCATACAAAAAAGGAGCCACCAAAGACAAGCAGCCATCCATAAACTCAAAGGGCTCCATGTTGCCCCCATCTCCTTCTGCTAATGTATCAAAGTATCATTAAACCAACACTACTGTACTTTTCCACCTGCTTCTTCAACATGTTATCTGTCACTAACTGCACCAAGCTCACACACATCAAGGTTTAGAAAGACCTGCTTTGGCAAGAGCTTGATACCAGCTGTGATTGTAGCCCTAAATAAAAGACCCCATTGAGTGGGTACTATCGTCACTGTGTGACACTGTATGTGATGTCTCTGATGTTTTTTATACTGTTGTAGTGATAAGCGTTGCTTGTCTAAAAGTTAAATTGCTGTGAAAGTGAATTTTCCCACAGGGAACAATAAAGCCTGAAATCAGTCAAAATCATTATTGGCTCTCATAGTTCCACCTTGTGGCACTGCTGAGCATGGCAGCTGTTATTTTATGCAACTGTTTGTATTATATTATTCTTATGTTGTTTATATCTCCTCCTTTCAGTAACCACACACACAAACCTAAACCAGCATAAAGGCACCTTCCTAAACACTGTGTCTAGAGTTTCTTCAATAATAAAGCTCTCCCCTTATTGCTACTTCCAGACTATTTGTGATTAAACAGTCAATTCAGTGGTAGGCTGAGATTTCCTGGGACCCAAGTACAGGAGAGAAGCAACTGTCAGTAAATCTCTTTTTGATATGCAGTGAGCCAGACTACCATGAAAAATTTACCTTTAAAAGGGTAAGGCTGGTGGTTTTAATTTTTTTTTGTTTACAATATTATTTTTGTAAGCTGCAATTTTTTTCTTCATGCTCCTTGCATAACCTTAAAGGATTAGTTGGACATTTTTGGGGAGATGTTTGCTTTCAGCTTGATAGTTTCATGAGAAGATAGATACCACTTTACCACTGTAGATTATTAACGCATTATATCTTGTTTGTTTGGTCCATACCAAAATGACAATTTGCCATTTCACAGGGACATGTACTGGACTGTTTCGTTTCAGTAGAAACTCAAACTATGTCAAATCTTACAGCCTTAATTATGATTTTGCTGAGAATTAGCTTTTGGAGTGGACATATTTTTCTCTTGTTTTCTACTTTTAGTTGTCAGAACAAAAAAGTGTGCAAGTACCTGTTCGGGTTTGAGGCCTGTGAAACAGAACATCCCAATCTGGTCAATGACGTGCTGCCAGTTGTGGCTGGAGCCCTCCTTTTTCAGGCCAGCCACCAGCTGTTCTCTCATCTTAATGATGCGGTTAGCCATACCATGGACCTCCTCAAGCCTGGGATGAAAAATGGCAGGATAAGACAGATAGAGAAATAGGTTCTGGAATATATTTTTAACCAGTTCAGTGCAGTATTCTGACAAAGATCCACACTTACACATTTGATTATGGTAATGTACAGTATAAACATGGATCTATAAGCACATACCACAGTGAGCGCAGATCTGGTGTGTTGAGAATTGTTGTTGCAATTCTGGCACCATTCATTGGTGGGTTGGAGTAAATGGGCCTAATGAGGATTTTAAGCTGAGACTCCACTCTCTTTGCCTCCTCAGCATCGTTACACACCACAGTGAAGCCTCCCACACGTTCACCTGTGAATATCAACATGTGCAGTGACTGTTAAAGGGATTTACAGTGAGCCTGACTGAAACATGTCTGTGAAACACGAAAACTGTATTAATCTACTTAGACTAATGACTTAAGCACCTTAAATCAAGTTCAGTTATGAAGAAGGGGGGTACACAAGGGGCTATGCTGATCAGCTACATGGAAAGTAACTCATTTATCTCACATTTTAGTAAAATTATATTCAGTGTTTTGAAAGTCTAAATTCATTTTTGAATAAAACATGTTTTGCCATCAATGTCTTACAACTGGGTGGTGATCAAACAAACTTAATTTCATCCAATCAGTAACATGGTATTTTTCATTCACTTACAGACACAGCCAGACATCCACTCAGTTAACCCCCATCCCATAAAAATAATGATGTTTTATTTGTTTAACATAAAACAAGGCTTTCACATGATGAAATTTAATAAAAATATATTATACAGTATATACTGTTATTTACATGTGGTCTTTATTAATTTATTTTAGAAGGGCTTGTCTTGAATTCTGACTGACCATAAAGTCCCATATTCTTGGCAAAGGACTGAGACAGCAGGATGTTGTGGCCCTGTTCGATGAAGTAGCGCACGGCCCAGGCATCACGGTCGATGTCTCCACTGGCGAAGCCCTGATAGGCCATGTCGAAGAACACCAGAAGTTTCCTTTGCTGTGAAGTGAGAGAAAAAGGGGGAGGAAAAAGGAGCGAGATGCAGAGAGAGGAAGAACCGGTTAATAATGTTTCAACAGCAAGATACAAGTATTTTGCTTACCAACTGTGGCTGACAAAACTGGTGAAATTGGCATAAAGGAAAATCTGTTCTGACATTTTATCAAAAATGCAAAGATTTCAATGACCTTTCCTAAGAAGATGCATACTCACTTTCACAACCTCAGCGATCTCCTTCCACTGCTCAGGCCTGGGGTCTACACCAGTGGGGTTGTGGGCACAAGCATGCAACAAGATCACACTCTGCTCTGGGATTTTCTATGACAAAAGAAGATTTTGGTTAGTCAGCCTACAAGATCGTGTATAGCACAGATTGTCTTAGATAACTGAGTGTTCACTGGAGCACTAACTGCCAGACATAAAACTCTTCACATTACTGACTCTAACCAGCTACTGTTTTTTTACACTGTAACCATTTTGTATTTGAAAGTCTAGATTAACATGGGGCGTCTGAGAGAGAGAGAGAGAGAGAGAGAGAGAGAGAGAAAATGTTTATTTAAAAAAAAAATGGGGGAGAAAAAAAAAGGTCTCCCTGGTGGTATGATTACAAGAAGAAAAAAAATACACTACACACTAGATGGCGTTGTTGAAAACATTAATGCTCAACACTTCGATTCCTAATTAAACTGAAAACTAACCAATAAATACACATTAAAATGTGTATTGAATGGAATCCCAAAGGATCATGCTGTCAGACAACCCTAGGACATATAACATATTTATCTGTTTCTACACACATGTCCTTTGCCAACTTTGGGCGAGTCCCCCATTTAGGTCTTACAGATATGTCCTCGAGAGCCCCTTTGAAGTCAAAGCCACAGGTGGAGGGGTCGTAGTATCGGTATGCTTTGAGCTGCATGCCAGCGTCTCTGAAGATGGGCGTGTGGTTTCCCCAAGAGGGCTTGGGTAGGTACACATCACGTGGGCCTCCATGGAATCGAGACTGCGGCAAAGGAAAGACCTGGTTAGATAACCTGACCTAAACATTATTTTTTGCTAAAAGACCAATACAAGAGGACCTCACCAAAAAGTTGGCTCCAATGCGCAGAGATCCAGTTCCTGAGATGGTTTGGACGGTGATGTTCTGTGGGGAGATGAGATCTGGACTTTACACTAAATGAAGTACAAATCAGTTCTAACGGTTTAGAGTAATTAGCACCCAGACATACCCTGCCACTCTTCAAGACCTCATTATCAGCACCAAGAGCCAGTTGGGCACAGGCCTTGGTAAAATCCCCCAGACCACCAATGGGAAGGTACTCCTTATCCAGCTGTTTGGCTGCAATCATAGCCTCTGCCTAGAAGGAAAGTGTGAAAAACAAAAGGCATAAAACACAACTACCGTAGGTTTCCATGAGTGGTATTCCCTACTTTTTACATAAAACATCTGTGATTTGCTGTAGCTACTGTGGTTATTAAAATGTGTTCCATCTCAAAATACACTGAATGAAATTCTGATGTGCCACAGAGACGCAAAAGCTGAGTTCAGGATGACAAGGCAAGATTGCACCAATGAGAAAGACCCTGAGCAGCAACAACCTTTTAGCCCTCATGATATTGCGAGACAATGTAAAACCATTTGACTCCCTGTGTGACTCCTCCTTCTTCAATGAAACGTCTATAAGAGGTCACACAGTCTAATAGCGGAGTACTCTGGTCCTCTTTGAAGTCATCATGATAAGAAATTAAGAGCCAATGATATGACTGCTTGCAATCTTTAATTACAACTTGTTGATACCAGAATTGCATCGAGCACACCAGTATGTGTGTTTGTCAAATATCAGGGAATATTTGTGAATGCCCAAGAAATCAGCACAGTATTTGCTTTTAAATTAATATTAATCAGATTAAGAAATGAGTAAGCTCTGTCTACCATCACATTTGAGTGTGCGCGTGTGTGTACGTCATGAGCAAACACACTAGAGTACTAGAGTATTCCTTGAGGGCTTGGCGTCAATTTTACCTTGCGGACACAGCTAAGCACAAAGGGTTTGCCCTGGTCATCCCTGTAGGCTCCCACTCCCAGGTTCATCTTCTTTGGGTTGGTGTCCCTCTTGAAGGCCTCAGTCACCCCCAGGATGGGATCGGGAGGACCCATCTGCACTCCACCCCACCATGAGCTATATAGAAAGCAAAGCAAATTAATAATAATGTGGATGTTAATATAAACACTGAAGAGGGTCAAGAGTTCACTGAGAAGAATGCAACTTGTCCCCCCATAAATACAAACAGTACTGCGTCTTTACAAGGTCATAAAATCTGCTGCTTCTTAAGTTTTCATGGCCTTAAGTGACCCAGGCCACACTACTGTTATGGCTTTATTAGCCATGCTCCTGGGACTTGCTGTGGACCTAATGCTTGGGCTTATTTCCTCATGTGACCTGGGGATAGCACATTGATGTAGATCTAATGAACGACACAAGTCAGCAGGCACAAGTTTGATGAAACAAACATTATAATCCATTCTGAAGGTCCAGAGTTCAAAAACAAACAATAGTTAATCTTGAACTAAAACACGTACCATTTGAGAAAACGCCCCCACATTTGCTCAGTCACCACTCCCTAGTTTGGAGTGGGGTACACAATAATTTCACAGTGTGAATATAATTTAAAAGGAAGTAATTATCAACAAGCATGCTAGTTTTATTTAACATTTCTGTTACCTTCACTTGTGCCTTTTTTTTTTTTAAACTTATAATCAAATGGCCTTTTCTTTTTTTTCTGTCTAGTGTTACGAAATGCTCGGAACTGATTAATCATTAGCTTATATAAATGAGGACTTCTACATTTTTGTAATCAGACATAAATGGAATATCATATAATCCTTTTTAATTTATAATTATTCAACATTTAGTTATTCAGTGACATGCAAATGTTGAAAAAAAACCCTCTATAATAACTATTTTTTTTTTAAATTACTGATCTATGAAAATAGGTATATCTCTGGCAAGAAGACTGAGGTACAAAAAAACAAAGTATTTAAAGGCAGAAGACTAAATAAGTAGACCAGGAATAAAGGCAGTAAATGTGAGTTCCGTGTCAAATGTAAAAAAGGTCATGTACTCTGACCTCTTGACCTCAGCCTGGCAGTTCACACAGCTTACCATGCACATGACAGTTGTGCAGCCTGTGTAAATGGATTAGAGGCTCTTTAGATTTGTTATGGTCATCACACCACAATAAGGAACTGCATGTGTAGGTCTACACACAACAGGCTTTTTAGAAAGTAAGAAATCCAGTTTCAGCCGTGGTGAATGGTTTTAAAATACTTCTCTTTCTAACTGAATGTTCATATACAGGTACAAGTGTCAGGTCCAACCTAAACAACTTAAACAGGATTACAGAACAATAAATAATACAATTAAAAAAATAAACCAATAAACCCAAACAATGGATCATTATATATTCTGCACTATATATCTGAATTATTCACAACTCTCTCTATAATCCATCTGCGTCTATCATAAGTGATCATATCTTAAAAACTGAGTTTCTAAAAGGTAATGAAGCTTGATGTGAGGAACACCAACTCAAAGATGCTTCAGTTATAGTCTTCTCAGTATGGGGATGACACAGACTCACCATGTGAGTCATCTGTGCCTAATGTGGGTTCTGCATTGAAAAGAAAAGTCATATGATGTGAAATCTGTTAATATCTCTCTTGTATTATCCAATGCGATTACAAAATTACTCAATGGTTTTAATGCACCAACACAGCAAAGATGAATTTAATGATTAGCCCTATAAACGAATAATGAAGGAGTACATTGTTTCATATGTCCAATGTTTTTTATTAGAATGCAGCTACCACTCAAAATGGAAGTCTGTATTCAGTAACCTCAGTAACAGGGGACTGCACAGTTCTGATGTGTGGGCAGATAAAATGAAAGGAATGCATAGAGAAATGAATGGAGGTATATGGTAAATAAAGGTTTAAGCCTACATAACAAGAGAGTTAACAGTATTAAATTCAACTGGAAATTAAAAAAATAGAATTAAACTTTGGTAGATTACTAGATACCACTTGCATGTTAAAAACCTATAAAATCTGTTGACTGCTTTGCAACTAGGTATATGGTAACTGTCATAACGGATTGCTACTAATATAATACTTTTCTTATAGCTGTAATCTTTATGCTTTATGATGATAAATTAAATACATTGTCACACATCTGCTTGATAAATGTGGATTAATGTGGATTGCTGTGGATTGCGACCTTCACTGCACTGCTGCTCACCCATCGTCTCAGGTTTCTTCTACTTTGTAGATCCTATAAACTTTGCAGCTAAATTTAGGATTGAACACTCTGCAAAGGGCAAGGGTCTCCAAGCCCCTACCAATAATTAAAAAAAAGAAACCTGTTTAAATAGAGGTAACTACAGTTCACTGAAACAGTTCCTACTCCATGAGGGCTTAGTTCAGCCTTGTAATTGTTAAGTTTAATGCAACTGGTCATTTGAATGAAAAATACTACTAGATAAAGACAACACAGTCTAAGCAGCACTTTACAATGCTATGCTATATCACCTTTGTGAAGGTTATAATGTTCAAACAGTGTCAGAGAAGTGTATTTTTGACGCTGTAGCATGTGGCGCTGTTGTACTGTAAATGTACAAGCTGTAATCTCAACTCCCTTTATATGATTCTGTCTTATACAGGGGAAATTGATATTTATTTTTTAAGATTAGAAAAGATTTCATTATTTTCTTTGCACAAGTACAAAAACTGTATGTACAATATGCACTGTATGTATATGTGAAACCATAAATAAGGCAACAATTTAAAAATAACTGTGCAAACAGAAAAGGTTGCACTTATCATACACTATGTAGTATTGTACAATTGAGAATCACAGCAACAACCAGACTGGCACTCAGTCGTGTGCATACCTCCAACAAGGCAAAAAAAAAAGAGGCCCTATCATGCAATGTTAAATTGATAAGTGCAGATCTGCCCCGTTAACCGGGTCCACACTAAAATTTAATGGGTTCTACCCTGGCCCGTGCCCCTTCCCTCTCCAAGCTTGGTGCAGTTAGGTTCAGTATTTATTTTTCAGATGGGTTCAGTATTTATTCGTCAGATGGGTTCACTGAACCCATAAATAAACCAACAAACAGCGACGGATGGGGGAAAAAAACTCCTCGTAGGAGAAAAAGATGCCACACATAAGGGAACATTTGGGTTCTAGTGGTCTCATTATGCCTTTAGTTTGCATGGACACAGAACCTTTGAACAGCTGGACTTTAAGCGTTTAAACATCAGTGACAGACGAGTTATCAGTGATCAATAAGATCAAAGATCTTCTTGGTAAATTACAGAGCAGGACTGCAGTGTTTACAACGGTGAACCTTCCCTACTAACTACTCTTGAGTCCAGCTAAAAAAAAAAAAAGAGGATTGTCGTTCATTTATTGTTGTGATCCAGGCCAGTATGCTTGAACATGAGACGCCCAGACGAGTCAAAGGCAGAAACTGTAAAACGCACCCTCACAGACAGGAACGTGACATAATGAGCAAAGCGGACCCTCGTGTTACACCTTCGAAAACAGGAGCAGAGCACAGATCTGGCACAGAGACGCGAATAAAACTTCCGATTCAACCGTCTATATTTACAGAAGCTACGTACGAACCGTTTTAAACCGATAAAAGCGCAGCGGAAGACCTAAACCACTTTGTCCTCCAAGCGGAGCCAGAAAGGACATCGGCGACCGTCTCGGTTTCACCGCTAGAAACGAGCCAATCGGCGACCGAAGCCGAAACGCAGCGGCCAATCAGATCGCACGACTCTCCCCAACTACGACAAGCCGCTTAGCTCAAGTTTGTGCGTGGGTTCTAAAAACCGAAGCCGACGAGACAGTGTAATCCTAATGGAAACTTCTCCTTCACCCTCACCCCCCCAAAAATAAATATATATATATATATATATATATAGATGCTGGTTCCCCAAACGACACACTGTTAAAAACGTAATCATTTATAACGCATCAAACCGAGCCGGGCTCTTTCGTCCTACAGGCCGGACACCGTTCCGCGGGGACCGACTCATCCCGGCGTGACTTTCATCACCAGCACGTCTCATCGCCGGCATCGCCAAACTGCCCCTCTAAGGTCGTTTCAGCGCTCACCGCGGGTGGTGTCTGGGGCGGCAGGTGCCGACCCGAGGGGTCGCTTGGTCGTGAGACGTTAAAACGAAGCCACCGGGCCCTGTTCACGCCGTTTGACTCCGACCCCACCACCACCCGGCGGTGGCGGCGAGCCAGCCAGTGCCGCTAAAGGAGCCGCACGGAGCTGGAGCTTAAACACGGATCTCAGGTGTGACGGACGTTAAGGTTGAGGTTTAGTAAAGGCTCGTACACCGGCCGAGCTAGCATCAGACACCGACGTCCAGAGCACGGTTAACATACTAACACGGGAGCGTTTAAACGTCTCCGTTCACGCTCGGGTTTTCCTTTCTTTTTTTACTGTGGTTTACCTGTGGCGGGTGGACAGGACCCCGAGGGACGGGGAGATGTTCCCGAGACAGTAGATCACCTTGTTGGACTTGAGCAGGGCCATCGCTGCGCCTGGGGGTCGAGCCTGGTAGGATGTGGACGGATGTGAAGGGCAGCGACGGCTACGGCGCGACGCTCCACGTACGTGGTGACGTCGGAGCACGAAGCGGCGGCACGGCGACGACGCCGATGACGCGTTTTTGGTCATAATCTGTTGGGTAATTGCGGGACCGGTGCGGGCCGGAGGACCGCACACAAATCTCCAGCGCCAGGTTTTTATTCTTTATTCTATAGATCGACGTTTCTTGTTTCCATCAGTGGTGGAAGAAGTACTGGGATTAATTGCTTAAGTAAAAGTAAAAAAGTTACAAGTACAAAATCATGCATTAAAATTTTTTACTGAAATAAAAGTACAAAAAAAGGATATATTCAAAGTAAAGAATGTAAAAACACATAATGTAGAGTGGTCAGTTTCAGAATAATGTATATTAAATTATTGGAATATAATTACTGAGGCATTAATGTGTACAATCAATTGCATCTAAATCTCACAAAGTAGTAAAAAAACGGTTATACATTGAGACAGAGAGGATCCATGTAGATCGCGACTGCTTCTTCCCTCCGCAGTAAAATATGTGTGTGTTGTCCATCATTTATCCTTTGGAGCGGAGGCAAATAATAAAATAGCAACTTCTGAATTAACATATTATTTAGAGAGAGAAAAGTTGAATTCTTTTACAATATGTAATTTATGTTTAAATCTGTTTTAAAGTTTAATGTCCACTCGCAATGACAGTGGTGTTACATTGTGTGTATACATTGTGTGTATATTTACATGACTATACCTAGCCATGGCTGATGAGGAAAAGCTCCTTCATGGTAACATTGCAGGCCAACAGATGAGGCCTTGTTTTTTGCCTAAAAATGATAGCATGTGCTGCAAGAAGCATGACCACTGGACAAAACATCCCTAATAAGCTATTTGAGTGTGAAAAATTAACAAATTTATTTTCACAGGAATTTTTTTTTTATTATTAATTATAATATTAGAAAGTCTGCAGGGAAGTTTAAAGGCGTTTCAGCTTTAAACCCAGTGTGGTTGTTACTGAATGTTTACTGTCCAAGTGTTCATAAGCAGCACGGTTGGTTACATAAGACGAGAGGCCAGCAAACACAAACTTTATTGTGATGATTACTTTTTATGTGATACCTGATATATAATAATTCCAATTCCCAGCTGGAGAATTTTGCAGTTACTTGATTGTTCCACTTGAGGGTAGTATCACACAGTAGACACTGGGTCATCTTCTGAGCTGCAGCTGTTTTGCATATATGTTCATCTGCTGGTATTCTTTGTGTTTAAGATACTTAAGTATATGTGGTCATGTTGACTTCTACAGGACACTGAAAATGAGATGATGACTTATACCTGACCAATTGTAGGAAAAGTGTGTTATTTTTTACTGGAGGACAATTAAGACCAAACATCACGGATTTCCCTCTCTGCCAGTGCACTGGTACCTTCAGTGCCAGATAGGGATCTTATCTACATTTCACTCTGCACAGCTCACCAGCGCTTACTGTTTCTCATACAGCAGCTAAACAGTTCTTGAAATATTACTTATGTGAGGAACGCAAATTTTTGTTTGATTCACACTGGAATTTCAACCTTTAAAACACATAGAAATTACCAAAATATCTCATCCACTTGAATCCTTGATCACTCTGTTTTAATATAAAATATTCCTTTTTCCTCTTCATCTAATCATTCAGCATAGTGTGTAATGTTGACTTTGTCTAATGTTAAAATGCTACTGCAATGAATGCTGCATTAAGTTGAGATGCCAGGCATGTTTTCTCTTTTAGAGTCATGCAAGTTTACAGGAACAGCAACTTTACCATTACTCATTCTGTGTAGAAGGAACAGCAGCCTCTAAGAACATCATACAACAGAGCCTGGAAGTCCATGAAACATTTTCCTGCAAACACACAGACAACAGCAGCTTCCACTGGCAAACAGAGGCTGTGGGGCTGCTGGAGGAGATATGGCTATCTCCACAAAACCCATCATGCCAGAGAGAGAGCTCATATTCACTCATCCGGAGTTAAAAAAACAATCATTTGTGGAAGAGATGACCTTTGTTGCCTTATTTGTATAGGTTGTAGCTGCATGGTTTAACATCTCAGTGTTTGTGCTTTGTGCATCTCTGCGTATAAGCTGAAGTTAGTATAGATAAGATCTAAATCTTAAAGTATTTCTCAAGTACTAACTAATCCTAACCCCAGAACTGGGCTGAAATCATCCTACATTTATCCTTAAATCACTTGGTTGACAGAAACTGATGATGGTTTAAAATCTCATGAGGAAGAGAAGTAGGCGCTTGAGGATCTGTGAAGCAAACAGAGCAGAGTTGAGAGGAGCATCAAAATGAGAGAGCAGCACAAAAAGAATATTGGAAATAACTGATAAGAGAGAAGTGTTACTGACTCTAATGCTGAGTGACGTTCCACGGCTTTGTTATGGTTTAGCAGGCTTCTTAAAAAACTCATTGTACAGATTATGATGTATGTGTTCACACTCTATCACTGTTGCAGTCACCTAAAGTCTAATTTAAAACTTATATTATTTACAAAAAATCTTATTTAGCCTTTTGTTTACATAAAGATCCTCCAACAAACACATACTGTTCAACTTAAGCAGTGGTCACTTCTCCAGTCAGTGCTTTGCAGACCCGATGAAGTGATGGCTTAATGGGTTATGTGACAACAGACTGTTTTGATGATGAAATGATTTGGAGCAGTAGTAGTGAACCATTAAACATTACATTTTATTTCACATATCACTTACAGTAATAATATTTGACACAGTCAGGGCTACCACTGATTACGATTGTACAATATTGCCCTGTTTGCTGTTCGAAACTGTGATTCCTATCTGATAATAACTTTGTGTCAGATAACGGCTCTCATTTCAATTTCCAGTAATAATTTATTTGTTTTGTGTGTGTGTTTGAGTGTTTTCAGTTTTTGGGTTTTATGTGTTAATAGATTTAAAAGGAACCAAAGGAAATGGAGAAAAAAATTGATTAATCTATGAAAAGATAGAATGTATTTTAATCATTTTCTGTATTTTCAGTCTATGCATTATGCATGAATGGATTCTAAGAAATGGGCCCCTGGGCATAAACACGTAAAAGGTCCCCCACCCCTCCTATGTAGGAACCCCAGAATGAAAGCGATGCAAAATTAGAACAAACAAAGCAACCTCTTTATAGCTCTGTGGTATAACAGGGAATATTAACCATCACTTCATACAGAGGCTCTGGCCCAGGCTCTCGCTGACCCCGTGGGACCTGTTAGGCCTGTTCAATAATTCATCCATGGCACCATGTGCCCATAACTCACCTAAGTTATGTCAAGTTGCAATGCATTCAGGTTTCTGTCAAAAGACAAAAGAATAAAACAATCATATACAATTACAAAAGAATAAAAAAAATTGAGATAAAACATAAAATATCCTAAACACTATTCATAATTTAGAAAATTCCCCCTCATTTTGCTGCGATCATATCTGTGATTCAGTTTTTGATGTGTGGTAGTAGGAAAAGCTTAGATGTTACTAACAACATCTTCTGTTCAAGTGTCTTAGTGAGTCGTGACAGTGTGATATCATTCATTTTATTATTTACGCTTGTGCTTTTTTTCTACTGTGACACATCAAATTGTCAATCAGACATCTTGTCATCTACTGCTGTACCTGATAGGACTAGAAATATTTCATTCTTGTTATTGTTAGTAGTACAAAGATTCACTTACTGACCTTATGCAGTTCCAAACATTTTTCTAGTCAACCTCAACCTAAGCAGAGATCAGCCACAATAACTGAAAACATCCTTGAGGGTGTCAATGATATTTCTTTGAGTTCTAATATGCAAATGAGCTTCTTTTTTCGTTGTGATTGTATCTCAGTGCCATTGAAGAGTAAAGAAATGGTCATATCAAATGTTTCTTTTCTTATAGATACACAAATGAATAATTATTATTGATCATGAATTGTTCCATAATAATATTGTGACTCCGCATACAAGATAAAAGTGGAATCCAACATAAAATCTGGATTTTATATTTTATTTCAACTTAAAATGGTGCAGCAATATGGTCTGCGTGTTTTCTATGAAAATACATAAACATAAAGAAAGAGTGGAAAAACAGTTCCCAAGAGTAACATCCAAAAATATCACTATTATTTGCACAGCTTTTCTAGTGCAACAAAAATCCCCAAACGATATTGATATTTAAAAAAAACTGCAGGGACTATAGTCTCCATCAATCTTATCGAACACACAGTGATGTGTTGAATT
The DNA here is from genome assembly GCA_016859345.1 of Istiophorus platypterus. Classification (NCBI taxonomy): domain Eukaryota; kingdom Metazoa; phylum Chordata; class Actinopteri; order Istiophoriformes; family Istiophoridae; genus Istiophorus; species Istiophorus platypterus. The sequence goes on along the minus strand of CM029118.1, from coordinate 16,830,040 downwards.
AGAGATAAAGCAGCTGATGATGGAATGAAAGATAAATATTAGCATTTCAGCATCTTTTGAGCCTTTTGCAAAACAGGCCCCTGTTATCCCTGAATAGTTTCAGTGCAGATGGAGCTACTGTAAGGCCCAATGTCTTTAATGTTTGTCTGCTCTCTGGGAATATTTGGGAATGCCCCATAAATCAGCACAGTATCTCCTTTTAAATTCGTACTAATCATATCAAGAAGTGAATAAGCTGTGTCTAATATCCCTTGTGTGTATGTGTGTATGTGTGTGTGTGTGTGTGTGTGTGTGCAACTGTGCAGAGGGTAAAAAACAGAGGGAATCTCATGTGTCTGTTTCGCTCTCATGTCGCTTTCCTCTGACTAAATGGGACTGATGTGTGTGAAGGAATCAGAGCAGATATAACTCTCTTTTTCCTTGTTGTCAGCAGCTAACAGCTTGGACTACAGCACAGTGTTTCACTGTGTGCCTTGTGTATTTTTGTAGGTGCATGTGTGTATGTGTGTGTGTGTGTGTGTGTGTGTGTGTGTGTTTGTATTCCCACATGTATATAACATTGAACATTTGGCTTCAGGAGGTGAGCACTGTATTGTTTTTGTGTATGAGTGAGTGTCTGTGTAGCTGCAGTGGTGGTGTGTGTGAAGGGCTGTGCTTTAAAGATAGTGAGTTCAATTAAAGATGAAAGAGCTGATGATTAATTTATAGAAGGTAGACCGCTCCATAATGCTGAAGTATGAGGGTGTGGTGACTCACTGTCCCATAGAGAGAAACAGAAAAGTAAACTAGGACATCATCTTTATAAAAGAATTACCTTTTTTTCTTTCAGTTAATTGTGAATGTTGAATGACCCAAATATATTCTATAATCAATATGTGTTGTCATTCACATATTAGAAAAGCAAATATAATCAGTATTACATTGTAGAGTATGTTTTGTCAGATGAGGTGTTGAGGTTCAGACACATATGAATGAGAAAGAGACACGTTACCATTTTTTATAGCATAACAGCACAAATCTTTGGTTGCTATGTTTTCTTGTGCTGTGTTATGGTAGAAATTTATACATGTACTTCAGGGAAGAGTCACACAGTCATCCTGCTGTATTTTTGTTGTCCCTGCTCTCTCAGCTTGTTCTACTCTACTCACTTTAGCTCAAAGTGCCACGAAGGCTTCAGAGACTCTCCTCTATGAAAAATGGAGCAGCACAAGCTCTTTCTACATCACCAAGAGATTAGAAAGTGAAGGTGGAGCACTCTGGAGAAAACACTCTTGCTCCGGGCATCTGTAAAGCCGTAATCTTCACTGGAACCAAAAGGGGGGGGATTATTTTCTTTTACACACCACTGAGAGAAAAGCCCAAATAAAATCAGCAGTGAAATGATCACCCTGATGGCTGAGGTTAACAGAATATCATTTACATGAAGATACAACTTTTTCATTGAAGTGAATAAACGGGGCAAAGTTTTTATGTTATGTTTATTCATCTCTCAGTAATATCTTTAATAGAGCAGTTTAAGCCTCATCAAATAAATCAAGATCCTATTAAATTAAATATAAATAAACAAAATAAATGAACAGGTGCTACAGAACAGAACAATCCATTTTAAATTCAATGGGACAAGAACATATATTGATATGAGATGAATGTATAAGTACAAATAAATACTAAGCCAATTCAATAAATACACAATATCGTTTTAAGTTAAAAAGTTAAGTTAAAAAAAAGAGAAAAAATCCAAAGGGTATAAAGCTAAAACAGCAGGGCCAGCAGTAATTTTTGTGCTTTCAGGAGCACTTTTGTTTTCACTCTAAGTGGTGTAGCGGGGTTGAGGGTCACACATGCATCAAGGAGGCAGGAAGGGGGAGACAGTAGCAGAGCACTGCAGAGTCCCAGGCAGGGAGGTCACAGCGTGGAGTCCCGGCAGAGGACGATCTCCAGTTCAGTGCGGTACAGTTTCCCTCCATCAGACAGAGCCATGATGCTTTTCTTGTACCCCACCAGTCCAGTTGAGTCCACATCCTGGCAACACCAGAGGGTTTTAGATGGAAAAGTCAAACACACGACGCAGAGGCCATGTACTGTAGGCAGCTATTCCGCCTCAGCTCTATATTTGGCTAGAAGAAGAGTAACCTGAACGGATCAATCAATGGGCCAACTATTCATTACCATTTTGTTCTTGTCACAGAGGTCCTTCAGCAAAGCATCCAGCTCCTGCTCATCAATATACCCATTACCATCCTGGGGAAAGGGACAACAATCAATGTCTTTTGAAATGAACTGAAGTATACGGATGAAACAGATTTTCCTAAAAGCATTTAATATAAAAACAAGACTAGGGAACAACACCCATGCTAGCAGCTTTGTGAATGCTGTATGTAGGCACAGCAGTGCTTGGAGCTTCATGCTAACATCTGCTTGCTAACATGGTCACAATGACAATGCCATCATGCTGATGTTTAGCAGGTTTATATGTTCTTAGTTTAGCTGAGTGCTATTATATACAAACCACAGCTGAGGCTGATGATGGTGCTACAAGAAAAGTTAGATAACCTTTTTAAGTTGTCACAAATCATCCCGTGGGGAACGTGGATGTCTGTACCATATTTCATCACAAACATCCAATAGTTCCTGAGATATTTCATTCAAAATTACAAATGGGTCATCCATCGGGGACCGTGAATTTCTATGAACAATTTTACACAAATCCATCTGATAGTTGTTGAGATATTTCAGTCTGGGACAAAGTGGTGAACCAACCAACAAACCAACAGATCAATATAACCATCCCTAGAGCCAAAATCTGAGCATTTATCAAATGCTTCTTAGGATGCAGTGTGTAGTCAGGCTTATGCCATTCAAGTGCAGAAATGTGCAAATGTGGCAATGTCTGTCTGTCGAGCCATCACTTTGGTCAAAACTATCTGATAGATTGCCATGGAGTTATGTACAGACATGAAATTTGCAGCAGATGCTGAAATTCAGTTGTAAGTATGTCAGCATGCTGATTTGAGCATTTAGCCTCACTTTGTCTAAAAGAATCACTAGCGTGAAAGTAGATTCTTGCTTAGGTACTGTACCCTAGAGCAACACAAACATACAAACACAATGCACAACACATAGCACAGATACAGTATATATCATAGCACAAAAAGCCAAACGTTTTTCACCTTATCATAGAAGGTGAAGAGGGAGTCAAATTCTTTGACTTTGAGCCTGATGCCCTGTGTGAAAGAGTGTCAGATGGGGAAAATTGTTAGAAACTGATGGTTATTTCTAGAGAGTGGTAAAAGCCTGACCAGATCCAGAACTGATATTAATCCTTGGAGATTATGATAACTGGGACTAGAGTTGAGTTAATCCTGATCAGACAGACTAATCCCCTGTCAGAGAGGAATTGTTGATCTGCTCTCCCAAGACAGCATTTACGTATGGGAACATATATGACAAAAAGCAGTTGGGAGATCTATGTAGGTTAACGTCGTCATTGTGCTACAAACGGTGAACTTTTAAGCATCAAAATGATACACATCGTGGCTATGTATTACCTCAGTAATGTCTAGCTATGAATGTACATGAAAATGTGCAATAAGGTTTTTTATTTTAAGGTGCAAATTAAAGCCATAAATGAAAAAAAACGGGGGTTTAATCAGAATAATTATCAAAATGATTTAATGGAACATAAAAGCTCTTATGATTCCATCATGTTTTGAAAGAAATGTCACACTGTAATATTTAATTCCTGAGGGACATAGGTTAATATAGGTTAACACACATTTCTGTCATGAATAAACTTAGGAATAAACTAAATTTGAAACAAGTTAGCATGCTTGTCAGTTTAATTTTACCTGGAACTTGAGCAGGAAATTTTCCTGCACCGGCAAGAGCCTGCAGTCAAACACAGAGGAAAGTTTTATGTTGTCAGCCTCCTTTGAAAAAATATTTTCAAGTTTTTAAAAAAAAAATCATCATTTTAAACTGACAAAAATAAACTGACTCACCTTGCCATCTCAGACAGGCCCAGCTTACCATCACCATTAAGATCAAACATCCTTAGCTGCACAGAAAGAAGATTAAGAGGGACTTTATCAGGGAATCTGTAACTAAATATCCTCATGTGCTGTACATGCACACACATATATCACATGGTAAACATATTCATTCAAGTGAGGTTAAATGGCAGCAGAAAAGTATGTTCAGCCCACAGATGGCTGATTGATGCTGGTCTCAGCATCACAGGTGAAGTGTATGTTATTCAAGATATTAAAATTCAAGCCTTAAGGATCTTACTTCAAGTGCTACAGTTTGAACATATGGGCACAAAATCACTGTTGTTGACTGTGAAAATAAATGGCCAAACTTCATGTTAGTTCCTAGAGCTGCTGAGAATATTTACTTGCTACTGAATGATGCCAATCTTGTTTTATCACTGCAGTACCGTATTGTGTATATGTAAAACAATATATTACAAAAAATGGCTTTAAAAGGTGCATGACTCGTCTCAGCTTATGGGCTGTAAATAGTTATGTGGTCAGTACTATAATGTTAATATGAATATGAAAGAACAGAGGAACAATGCTGGATTTTACACACTGAGAAAACTCTTCAGCTTTAAAGTCCTGAGTCTTGCAGTTGTAATTTTGAGTTTGCCAAAGCAGAGAGAAGGAAAAACATTTTCTGTGCCTAACAATGCTCACAATTGTCTGTGTGTACTCGCTGAGCTTCTTGTCATCATAGTTTCTGTTGGCCTTCTTCAGCAGGTCTGACAGGAAACCCTGTGGAGAGAGTAAACCTACTGCAGTCAGGGATTAGATGATATTATGAATCATAAAAATATAATTTTAGTTCAAAGTTACAGTGAAAATGAGTGGTCCTAATGTCTGTGTGTACGGAGCACAGGTTGTGAAAGCAAGTGGAGCATTTTTCTTCATTGGTGATGATGTGGTTTTGTTTTTTTTGCAGTGGAGAGCATTACGCACATGTGCAGGTTCAGCAGAGGCAGTAGCACCGGTTATACAATTAGCAAGACACAGAAGCTAATCTTCATCTCAACCGTAGTTTGTTTACAATAATTGCTGCATTAGCATTCACACACTTACTATATTTACTGGTCTGTCTTTTTGTTCTACAAATTATAAAAAGAAGAACAGATATACATTAATAATATTTATTTAAGCCAAAGTATTTTTTCAAGGCATCTCAGATATCAGCATCTTCATACACATAACTGGACTACTTTATAATTGCATAGGGCACAAACCATCCTACATTAATCGGCTTTATTGCAGATTTTGACATATTGTGTTTTACCTTCAGCTCATTTGATTCAATGTATCCACTGCGGTCGGTGTCATACCTCCGCCAGGCCTGCAGGAGAAGAGCTATGTTGGTACAGTGGCTTTCAGAAAACATGTGTGCTACTTCAGCCACCATGACAACTAAGAAAAGCACACTTGACTTTACAAACGGCAGACCTTCTCTGACAATAAAGAGAGATGACAGTGGTGTCATCTGACATTGTGCAAATATAGAATTTGTCAAAGCCCTCATCAAAGATGGATACCTAAAACCCCTCCAGCACTCGCTGCCTTTGCTCTACAGAAAGCTGTGGTCCATTCATAATGTATGGCTGTCTGAGAATAGCTTTGACACACAGAGCAGCCCGAACATCAGACCACTGAAAACCCTCCTCAACCAGAGTGCACCAACTGTGCTTTGTATATCTGGATTATTTTCAATCACAGTGTCACAGATGTTCCGTGCCTCACCGTCTCAACATATGCAGCTGAGGCAGAGAGGTTGTTCCTTATGGTTTTCTTAAGTGATACAGAAGTGCTGGTAAAATATGGTGTTGTTTCGTTGTTGGTAAGATAACAAATTTTAGTGTGAAACATTCCGTTTAAGGTAATTCCTTCACTGTGTGTGATATTTGGATGCTTTTCTGGCATAAAGCTGAGGTTTAAAAGCAGTGTGGCTTCATATGTAATACCTATACACTAACAGCAACAATCTTTTTTAGAAGGTTACAACACTAATTTATGGATAATATGAACTTTAATGTTAGTTCATTTCCTTTTTTTTTTATTTCAGAGAGAGTTTACAGTTATCAGTGATATGTTCATGCTGTCAGGGAATACTATGATCAAAGTTTCAAACATGAGCAGCTGAGCATGTGTCCCAAAGGGACAGCAGTGATAACTCAAGGTCTTTTGTTGGACTCCTGCAGAAACCGAGAAAAAACAAGGCTTATTTAAACCCAGAATCTTTGAAGTCTTTAAATTGAGTGTGAGAGCTTGACAGGGCAGATCTAATATACAGTGCTATATTATGAAAACTCATTGCACATAGTGAGGTATAAATAAAGTAAAAAAACAAATATATTCAGAGATGAATATACACAAACTTACTGCCATGAATTCAGCGCTGGATCCCACGAACTCTCTGAAACAGAGTAGGAAGTTTTCCTCTGTGGGCAGAATCTGAGCCAACTACAGAGTTGAAGATAAAGACACATAGGTATTATTCCAGATATGTATATTTTATGTTCATGATTTTTAATAGTATATCTAAAAAGACAGGAAACATTTATAATGTGTTTAATTAAGCAGCTTTTATATGTTTTTTAAGATGATTTTTCTTTGGCACTTTTGACTTTACTGGATAGATTCACATCGGCGATAAATAAACTGTGTTTAATTTCTTCTTACCTCAGACATTTCAATTCTCCCATCAGCATTCTTGTCAAAATGGGCCATGAACTCTGTCAGCTTCTCTTTGAACGCAGCATGTGAAGGATCCTGCATGTATATTAAATAACAGATAAAAGAAGACACAGGACAATGCGCCCTTTTATTTAGATATTTCTTCAAGACAAATTCATATAGTGAAAGATAGATGATGAACATATCCTTGTATTATTTTGTGAAATGTAAGCAATGCAGGATTGAAAGTGGACCAAACAATTTATAGTGAAGGTCAAACTGAATGTGACATTATATTCATTCATATCACGTACAAAGCGTCGCTTTGGGTGAATTTGACTGTACTTGTTCAGTGACGAGCTACACTCACCACGCCTGCTCCTCGTCTCGCAGTCTCCAGCTCTTTGAAGAAGTTCTCCAGCTCCTTCCCTTCGATGTAACCGTTTCCTGTGGAGCACCAGAGGAACTCAATTAGTTTGGCATAAATTGTTATGAAGCTTCTGAGTTGCCCAAAGCTTTGTTTACTCCTTAAAAGTTTGATTAAAAGACTTAGACTTGGATGAAGAGATTAAAGGTCACTGGGGGTCTTTCAGTTTTGGAACAGTCGCCAAGACCTTGAGTGCTGATCCAGTCTCAAGTCCTCTGTGACTAAAACCCAGTGAGCAATTTATAGAACTGCTCATTATGTGCGTACAGCTGTACTTAAATCTGCTTTAGTATTTCTTAGAGTATTTGGTTAGTTTAGCCCTGAAGTAAGTGCACAAGGCAAAAAACAATTCTAAGTTGTCAATACTCTGGTTCTGAGTGAAGTTGGGAGCACTACATTGTCTCTGCACGACCAAAAACCTTTAATCAAAGTCTCACTTTGATGAGCTGAAGGCACGGTACACAACAGCAAGCTCGAGTCTACAGATTATCCCGTATGCACATTCATATGTCGCTTGTCAAACTGGCATTTAGCCTTGGCAGAGATCCTGCAGATTGAATGATGTGCTGCGGCATAAAAAAAACACACCACAAGAGTCCAGTGCAGTTGGAGTGTATCAGTATAATGAGTGTTTTCATGCCTAAGAGGGTGAAAGTGGGAAGTCAGATTAATGCTTACTGGGGCGTTTTGTCCCTGTGCCCAGATCTGTACTTCTTCTGACAGTCACATGACCAGGAGTGATTTAATACAATAATTTACTTCACTGGTTTGCCTGCAAGTCATGGGGTAACATATAGGACATTCAGCGTTCTCTATTTAATCATAATATTTAGTCCCATCTGTCTACAGCACGAGCAGGGATGGGGGGGGGGTGCGCGCCTTCTATCCTACGAAAACAGACATTAATAAAATTGTGGTTAATTTTTTTCAATTCAGAACACAGATATAGAGAATAAAATGCAGAGATCCACCCTCCTCCCGCTTCTTCTCTTAATCTCCTATCCTCTCATCTTCTTTCCTTTCTGATCATTGTCTCCCTCACCTCCCCCCTTCCTCCCATCGCCAAGCCCAGACTCATTTACTGCACACATTGTATTTGATAGGTGCTCTTTGTCACCATCTGTGCTGTGGTTGAACTAGTGTTTTAGATATGTACAAATCACGGCAGGAGCATAGAGCTCTGAGTGATGGGGGAAAAAAAGCAAGATGACACAACAAACTAAAGGCTGCACGCCTAATTATTACCTGACACTCATCTTTACTGTCATTTTGGCTTGATTACCCCTTGTTAACCAACAATCAAATTCTCTACCAAACCACATCTGAGATATAAAATTGGCTTGAAATTCCACCAATAAAATGATCACACTTTCATCTGCAATGACACTGAATCACATATAGAAAAAACAGATGAAACAATAATTTTCAACAACAGTTAAAAAGGCAAAAGTAGTCTTTTTTTTTAACAACTTTTGACTTGCTGCCCTTTTTGTTTCAAATTTGACATTGTTGATTTTGTTTGAATCCAGCAGTTAAGCACTGATAAACACAGTAATCTGTCACTATATTATCTTCTCCTATAAACCTGGACATAAACAACACCACAATATCATAGCTTTCAACTTAATATTTCAAACTGAAGTCTTAGATCAGTTAAGGTTTGACAAAGAAAAAAGGGAAATTAATATCAACTTTATATTGTCAATGAAATTTTTCTCATGACATCCAAACTGCTTTTGCAAATTTGCCCACAAACAGAGATATCCTTTTATTTCTCCTTTGTGACAACCGAGGGGCTCTGTAGCACTCGCTCATTCCACATTTCCTAAAGCATTAATTATCATACTGAGCACTGCTTCCTCCTTGCTTGGCTGGCTCTTTACAGCTGGGTCGGCAGAACGGCGTTTAGTTTGGCCAAGTGTGGCAGAAAAGTGTGATCAAGTGTGACAAAACTGCATGCAAGAAAGGGAGTGCAAACGAGTAAACACGTGGAATTTCAAAAGTGAGAGAAGTGCAGTGCAGGTAACTGACTGAACAACAAATCTCGCTCCTATTGGTCCAAAATTAAGTGTAATTGACTCTCAATGGTCAGTCTGTACTGTTACAACATGGTCTCCCGTTTTTTGTTGTGGTTTTTTTTTCTGAAAAAACTGTTACTAAACAAGAGAAGCCATAAATGGTTCTTTTCTTAATTAAACTGTAAAAACCTTTCTCGTGACAAATGAATCTAGTTTCTCTGATGGAGCTATTACATAATCTAACACATAACTGAAACAGGTGATTAAATACAGTGCAGTCTCTCAGGTGGGGAAAGAACAAATAACCTATGATAGAGAATAAGTGTGTTCAAATCCCATGGTTTGTAATAAAGCCCACATAAGAGACTGTTCTCAGTTCATTGGGACTCACTGCCAGAGTTAAGTTGCTGTACATATCTAAGCTGCCACATGGAGCGCACCACTGCTCACTACTCACTGTACACAGATGCAGCCCTCTCTCTCACAACATTTTCAAATGGAGCCCAAAAGCCAACTGGCAGTAGCACCTTCAAAAATAGTCCAGCTCCCTGACCCAAGATGACCGCAGACAACAGCAAGGGTCCCACCAAAGACAGGTAACTTCATAAGGTGAAGCACGTGTGAGGCACTACATGCTGCAATGTCACTCTTCCTCTGGAGGGGCGGTTTGGTGTATCTTCCTTATCTGCAGCTTTCCTATATGATCAAGAGGAAAGCACGCTTCACTCATTGAATTTCATCCAGTGTGTAGCCAGCTTTTCCTCCAAAATGTGGACTTGTCCCAGTTTTCATTGCAGCCAGTAGGAGGCACAGTCCAGCCAGTCGCCGCTGCTCCGCAGCTTTGGTCAAGAAAGAAACCTGTTGCTGTCATGATGCGATTTGATCCAATAGCAATATCTCTCGCAGACACATCCCCACCGACCGACTGTTACAGTGAGAGGAGAGAAGCTTCTGGTTTCACTTGTGTGTTTGCATCGAGTGACACTATTTCTGTGATGACTTCGAATGGTCTATTCCCCTGGATCAACCATTTGATATTTTGCTGATGTATTTTACCATAAAATTACTGGTCTTAAAAACTGACAGTCCCTTTCTCGACTTCTCACAAACCAAGTAGTAACTGAAGATCATGAGCTCTGTTGAGATCAGGCAAGTCTATTAATGGTTTATATATTAACGATTGTATTAGAGGACATTAGATGAAGGCAATACTTTAGCTTTTGTTTACAGTTGTGCGCCCAAATAAGCATTTCTGTCACTTATGCAATTCGCTGCATTATTCTATGCAACCAAGTGGGGAAGTAATTGGCTATTAGATAATTGGCCACTGTCACTGGTGTGATGGCCTTTAACAGAACACTAAACCCCTAAATCTCTCCAGAGGCTACTTTAAAACAATGTTAAAATAAAAAAAATCACTGCAGCTGTCCAGGTCCGAAAAGCTCTGGATCAATAAGCTATTGATCACTTGGAATTTACAATTGATCTCCATCTATAGTTCTGTCAATATCTGCTGATTGTGCTGACAAAATACTGCTATAAAATGATGAAATTGTTTTTTTTTTCCCTCATAATGTAGCAAAACACACCCGTAACTGTTTTAAAATGTTACCTATTATAAGATCAGTGGTTTTTCTTTCTGCGGCAACAGTTAAATGGTTATTATGTTCATTTCCTCCTAAAATGACGTGGCGTCCCAATCAGCTGAACAACACTGTTTATCGGTTCCTTTTAAAACTGTCACAAAAATGATTAATAAGATTAAATCGTCTGATCATTCGCCACTATGGTCATGGTTAAGGTTTGGATGCTTAGGCAAAGAAGGACTTAGTTAAATTTAATTTTAGTTAAGATTGTGGTCAAGGTTAAAACAAACCTACACTGATGCAGTTGGTAGGAAACATTGTGAAAGCTTTGCAGGATACCAATGTACTGTGTAATGGAAATACATGGTGAGTTTAAAGGGCAGGGACTCGAAAGGGTTCAACAATAGAGGTCAGAGAATTTTTTTTTTTTTTTTTGAATGGCTTCAGAAAATAATCCTTTAGATGAAGTTGGCTCATGAAAATCACTAAAGCTGAAGTGGCTCATAGTGAGACAGAGGGGGACAGTATCGATGCTCTTCTGCAGTTTGGCTGCCACACACACAATAATGACTATTAGGCTGTAAACAGTGATGCAGAGTAACAAAGTACAAAGAGGATGTCACTTCAGACTACTTCTGCCTCACTAGACCCAGCAGCATTTCACTACACTGATTTGGCAGCTGGAATTACTCTGCAGATTAAGATTTAACATATGATCAGTTAATAGCTCAGCTTTAATCACAGTTAATAAAATTTGATGCATTAAGAGTGCAACTAATGATTATTTTCATTTATAATCTTGGTGAATCTGTTGATTATTTTCTCAATTAATCAATTAATCAATTAATCACTGGGTCCATTAATTCTCAGAAAATAGCAAAAAAAAAAAATAAAAATAAAGGCCATCCTAATTCCCCAAAGAAAAAGATCAGTATATTCAAATTGCTTGTTTTGTTCGACCAGTAGTTAAAACCCAAAGATATTCTGTGTAATATCATAGAGGCAGAAAATTACCAAATATTAATATCAGAGAAACTGGAACAGAGATTTTTTGGCATTTTTACTTTATAAAATTACTTAGATAGTTAAATAATTAATAATTTCTGAAAATATTTGATTACCAACCGAACAACTGACTGTTTGAGGTCTAACTGTTATAGATTTAACAACCCAACATCATTATAACGTATCAATTCAGCTGCGTCCCAACCAACTGCAACATTAAATGGCTGTTTATTTATGGTAATACAGTAATAATATCAATATCAGTTATAATACTCCAGTGCTATATAGAACACATAGGTTCTGTTCTAGCTGGTTAATGAGAACTTTTACTTTTGAGACTTCAATTATATTTGATATTCATAGTTATGTACTTTTACTGGGGTATGATTTTGAGTATGTTTACATTGTGGTGATGCTTTTGGTAAAGGATCTTCGACTTCTTGATGCGAGCTAATACCAGCACACACACGCACACACACATGAACACGCACACACCTTCACGCACTGCGCACGTACACACGCACACGCACATCCCTTCAGTTCACTCCCTGTAAGCTCCGATTCAGAAGCTCCTCCCAGCAAACGACCCTTCTTACCTTTTCACCTCCGCCTTTTTATCCCTCCCTCCCCCCATCTCTCCTCTCTCTCATTCTTCTCATCTTTCAGCCTCCCTCCCCCTCTCCATCATATTGTTTCACTCTCTCTTCTTCCTCTTTTCCAGCCTCCCCCTCTGTCTACTTAACTCTGACAGTCTTATTTCATTTCTCTCATCACATTCTAGAAACGCTGCAGATCCACTGACACATTTAAATCACAGAAAAATCATGTTCTTTAGATTTCATCCCACCTAAAATGAACACTAAGTTCTATTAATTGTGTCTGTTGGGGGGTTGTTTTGTTTTTGTTTTGTTTTTTCAAAATTGTGGGTTTTTTTTGTTTGTTTGTTTGTTTGTTTGCTTTACCGCAGAAATACTAATCCTTTTTTTTAATCTTGCTAAAACCGAAAATTGAACACTGAGATCAAAACTACCTCTATTCAGCAGTAACTCGTTTAAGATTAGTTTGAGTGACTATATTACTTTTAATACAGCAGTTAGTGATATACTGTAATACTTTTACGTTGCTGATTTTATTGTTAAACTAGCGCCTCTCTGGATTATTGAAAAATAAAACAACAACAGAAAAGACTTTAAATTATACCTGGCTACTGAACTACAACAAAATTGCTGTAGTACAGTAGATAAGACACGACTTTCTAATAACAAACCTTCCTCACAATTAGACATGTAGCCTCTGATAAATACTCATTTATGGATCCGTTAAACCCGCTGTCATCGGCCCGCCGGACACTGACCGTCTGCGTCAAAATGCTTCCAGATGTCGATGAACTGCGCCGCGGTGATCTCAGCCAGGTGCAGGTGGGACGGCTGCTGCGCTTGAGTCGCCATCTCTTGCCTTTTTCTTCCTCCTCTCGGTTGCCGGCGATAGTTTGGGGTAAACTTTTCCCGGTGCGGAGCTCGTTGCTACTGTGAGAAGCTCCTCCTCGGTCGGGGGCTTTTAAACCCCCGGCGGCGCCCGCGCTCCTCCCGTCCACCGCGCGGGGGCGCCTCCGCCGCGCGGAGGGCCGCACCAGGAGCCCGCTGACAGGGGGAGGGTGGAGGGAGGCCCCACTGGGGCTTTCTCTTTTCTTTTCTTATTTTGAATGTGAGTTGCCGTCAACTGCTGTCGGGGCTTGTGGTTTGATTACAGGATCGTTATACATCATCCAATCCCCTGAGGAGAAAATTACATCAAACAGTTTATGCCATAGCAGGGCCCCCAGCTGCCTCCGCTGGATCCTGTAGGATCAGAGCCATCCCTGTCTCTCCCGATCCTGCATCCCCCTACACTGTGAATTATCAAATAAAGCCTGAATAAATTAAACATCCCAGGGGCCACAACATCTCAGAAGGAGGAGCTCAAAACAATATAAAGGTGCAGCAATGTGCATGTCATGGACCATCTTTGCTTCTAGACCCCCCCCCCCCTTCACTGGCTGCTGAGTTTTAACTCTGTCACTTACAGATGAGACTACACCCTCCTTCCATTCTTCGCCTTTACTTTCATCTCCTCCCTCCCCAACCTTTCGCACCCTCGATCATTATTCCTTGGCCTGCAGAGGTTGGAGGGGTACTCGGTCTCCTTGGTCAATCGAACCTATCTTTGCCGTAAACCCAAGCAGCAGCACCACGGCTGTTGCATGGCTACTAAATCACCAGCACGCCTCTGTTCACGCCGGGGGATAAGCCATACACCACTCCTTCTACATTTTTCTCATCTTCCCCTCCTCCTATGGTGCATATTCTTCTCCAGTATGGTCCCGACAAGATACTGTGAAGGATGGAGGCTATATCGGGGGGGAGGGGGTTCAGATGGAGAAGATGCAGGAGAAGAGGAAGAGGAAGAAAAAGAAGAACAAGAAGAAGAAATTTTATCTCGTCCCTGCAGAGCTGTGTGCTGCTGATTAGATAGAAATGGAAAAGAACAAAAACTAAGAGAGAGTTCGAGAGAGCAGATAATAAGTGTGTGTGTGTGTGTGTGTGTGTGTGTGTGTGAGAGAGTATGTATGTGTGTAGGATAAGCGTATATGTACATCTACTGTATGTGTGAAAGACAGAGGGAGGTAGGGCGGGGGAGATATTTATAGGAAGCTTAATCTGTATGAATAATAATTAGACAATTTATAAGAATTTGTTTGCAGAGCTCCGCGACCCTCTCTGTTGAATGTGATTGGATGCATAATGGAGAGGAGTATGATATGAAAACAACAGTGATGGATGAGGGACAAAGATGTTAATGGACCTTTGGTCAAATGTCACATGGATACAAGCATGCACGTGTACATCCATGTACTCACTGAATGGGTCATGTGATACTGACACACACACACACACACTGACACTCTCAAATATAAGGGCAGGTGCACGCACATACACACTTACAGTATGTGCACATACAAAAAATACAGAATGAATTTCAAACAGACAGTCAATAGGAAGACTGTGGTTTCGCATTTAGTCACTGTACATTTTGTGGATCAGATTATGGATAATATTGCAATCCTGTTAATGTGGCATTATACACATTGTGTGAAATTTAGATAAAATGGCTTACTAGTGTTAATTAATATGAAAGGGAGAGGGATGAGGAAAGTGTGCGTGTTAGCCAGGTGTTTAAGAGGCTTTTCAGTTCATTTTATTATAATTTTCTGAAACGCAGCGACAGTGCAGTGCCTTTAGAGTTAATCATAATTATGCAAGATCAAGTGCAAAAATCCTGCTTGTGTTTATACAAAATAAATATTTTTGGTCATATTGACACATAATAAAGTGATAACCTAGCACAGGTTAGAGTACAGCCATGGTATCAGTTCTCAGTGAAATAAACTATGGGTTAATGGTTTTTGTTATGAATGATTATTATCCCATCGCCACATCTGTCCTGCCTAAATCATTGAAATTCATTGCTCCAACAAATCTTCCTATTCCTTTTTTCTCTCAAACATTGATTTTAAGCCAAAGGAAGCAAATCTTCTCAAAGAGTCATTACTGATTTCAAAATTTTGGGAAGTAAGTTTAAGCAAAATTGACTAAGGTCTTTTTTCACTATGATTGCCCCATTTATAGAGGTGTAGTGTCCATAAAGGTCCATATGATAAAATGTTTTGTTTGTGTGTGCGTGTGTGTGTGTGTGTGTGTGTGACTTTTAAACCTAAACACAGGACAGCAGCTGCTTGATGAGCCCCTCACTGATGTTTTCATGCACCGAGTAACCTCCTACATGCTGGTCATGCTTTCATCTCTCTGCCTCAGTCTGAGATCCGATCAACCAACAGCATGCAAACCAGTGAGATGACCAACTGGACACATTAATTAAACCTGACACGGCATGGAGAGAATAGACACGGAATCGAAAATAAGTTATTGGAAAAGAGAGGTCAGGGGGTATGAGGTGTAAGGGGGGGACAGAAAATTAAAGACTGAAGAGGATGCTTCATAAAACAGGCTGCCTCTTTTTAGTAATTCATTCTCCTAAAATATTCACTAGCATTGCTCTCTGCTCAGATCAGTTGAACCTTGACCCCAAATGCTGACACTGTTTGCAGACCTGCAGATGTGATTTGTTTTTAGGCTTCAGGGGATATGGGCAAATGTGTGTTACATAGCTATGTAATGCTGCAGATGATCTTTCTGCAAAATGTTTTCAGCATCCTGACCATTGTGTGGTGGCTGAGCAATTGGGCAGAGTAGGACCAGAATGTAAGGATTTTTTTTTATTTTTAAATTTTTTCAAATATAGGATTAACAAGATTTCAGGAGACAACTGAGGCTGAATGTTTAATATAACCATTAATGTAGCGGAAGGGAGTAATCAGATGACTGGAGTAAGCTGGAGGGAGCTGGCTGGTTGCTGTAGGCAAAACCCTGGTAGAGTGCTGGCGGCTGCCAGAGGTGGCAGGTGAATTTGGAGGTGAAGGAGTTTAGGCAGGAATCTAAAGACACATGCAGATTAGTGGCAGAAGGCCAACAGATTATCTCCCCTTCCAAAAAAAATCTGAGAAAACAACCCAACAAGACACAAAGTCCACTGCCAGGAAGCAGCTCTGCGAGCCCAGTACGCTTTATCAGAGCTGCTCTTCGGATGGTTGAATCATTGGCCAGCTGTGCAGTGGTGATAAAGGAGCCAGAGTTTGAACTTCTCTCTCTAGCTCTTTTTCATTTATTATATAACATTCTCTGCCAGTTTTTACTTTTACAAATAAGTGCATAACTATGAAGGCCTTCCAGGAGAGACTGGAACGTGCACCGTTATTTCCGTATTTAATGAAATTTCATCTCCCCTGTATCTGGCTTTGCGCATCTTTTTGGAAAGAGGTGCAAACTTTTGATTTCCTACACGTCATAAAAATAATTTTTATCTAGTTGAACACAGCCTGTAGTGCTTTGAGCTAAGCACTAGCTATAGCAGGCTTATGGTGATGCAAAGACACTGGTGTTTAGTATTTATACTCGAATTTGGTCATAAATTTAAAACATATACAAACCATAAACATGATGTCGGAGCTACATGAAGAGTAAGGGATCACTAAAAATGTATGTATGTACCATACTCCATGATAATATACCCAATAGTTATTGAGATATCTCACTGTAAACCACAAATGTGATCTTAATGGTGACACTAGAGGACAAAAGCAAGAAACCATTTTCTTGCTGCTAGCGTAGCTATAAAAATGTAGCAAGTTAACTCACAATGCAAACAAAAAGGCATTTTAATGAACTGTGAGGTGGGAACCAACCAAAGTGCAGTTTAGTTCTGCACTCTCACACACTACAGATAACTGTGGGCATCTAGCATGATGGGTAACAGGACACTAAACGCTGCACTTACAACATGCCTACACCTGGTATTAACTCAATGGATCATCATTACACATAAAGGCACACGCAATTCAGGCCTTCTAGTCAGGCCTCTGGGGATACCAGCGCAGTTTATCTTACCCACCTGTCATCATTAGCTGCACAGCCTTTCAGGACAGGCATGTTAATGTGCTCTCTGACGAGCAGGACATCTCCAAACCTGAATTTTTGTTTCCTCACCTCAGCTATCAGCTAAACATGTTGCCGAATTAATAAATTTCACTAAAGTCCTCCTCACTGCTGTGATGCAACAACAGCATCTGAAACCGCACAATTACAATTCCAATGTAACGATACATACAGAATGTGCATGTTGTTGGTAGGAATGAATATCAGGGCATGGGATTATTTGCGGGGAAGTGTGCTTGTAGATTAAATGAGATTTTCTGGGTTTGACTGCCAAAGACATTTGCTCTGGCATTAATGTTGCTGAGTGGTAGTCACAGTGGGAATGTAGGAATTGTGTAAATTAGAGTGACAGGGTGCCTCATCGCAGTAATCAGCCAATTTTTTTCAGCCACACAATGTGGACCATAGTGTGATCAACAGAGATAGAATCTGCTGGAGTTGCCAAGGGCTGGGAAACCTATGCAGAAAACAGATAAAGCATAATGCTGTTTCAGTCTATTTGGCAGATTTTGTTGTGATTAGTTCTCTGCAGACCACTGACTGGCTCAGATAAACACCTTACAATGAGAACAACTGCTTCACCATTTACCACATGCCATTTGCACAAATATATAGAGAATCATGTACAGTAACAGTGGACCGTCGCACTGCGGCCTACTGTTGAGATAGCTGAACTCACACAATGTGGCCCCAACTCAGCAGCCAAGTCCACCAGATAAAACTCTGTTTTCTTTACTTGGTTGAATGGTTTGGATGAGAAAGTCATCTCCCTGTACGCAGGCAGGACAGTGTGTTCTCCCTCCTCCAAAGGGAACGATTAAGATACTGGATCTCCAAAGAGAATGTTTCTCTATTGCAAAAACAACCCCGCCAAGGGTAATAATGTCACCTGAGACAAGAAGTGTTTATTCAAGTGTATTCATGATGCAATAGTGAGCCCTGTAGCAAGGCTGTGAGGCAATTACTTTATGGATCTACATTAAGAAATATGATGGGAATGCATTGCTAAGTAACAAGAATTTAAATTCAGTCCTAAAAAGCTGTGTAGTGCTGAAGAAGACTGATCTGAGACAGGCTGGGAGCTAATTTTGTATACACACACCAACACACACATGCATTTCAAAGAAACAGTTTGACATTTTTGGGAATACGCTTGTTCGCTTTCTTTCAGAGAGTCAGATGAGAAGATCGATACCACTCTCATTTGTGTACATTAAATAGGAAGCTACAGCCAGCAGCCAGTGAGCTCAGCTTAAGTAAGCCCTAAGACTGGAAACAGGGGGAAACAGCTATTGTGGCAATGTCAAAAGGTAACAAAATCTACCTGTCACTACCTCTGAAAGCTCACTGTTTTGCTCAAGTTTTGCTTTGTATGTTTAATCCATGCAAAAAGCACAAAGTGTAAAATGGATATACTGTGGTACTATGGGCTGAGCTGCATAATGTCCTGACCGGGAGTAGAGACTTCCTGGAGAGAGTGGCATCAATCTTCTCACTGAACAGTGTGTCTACAGAGGAGGCGTAGCATGGGCAGCACTTTAGCTGGAGCAGCAGTAGCTCCGGTGCTCTGTGAGGGTCCTCACAAGAGGCATTCAGGCCCAGCAGGTCCCTCGTGTATTGGCAGCACTCAGAGCCCAATACACAATCACTGCGGTTATGCACTCGAGTTGAATGTGAGCCAGTGTGTAGACCGTGTGGACAGCTGGATTGATTGAAATAGAAGTGTATCCGTTTCATCGGATGGATGTAAGACACACAACTAAAAGACATGGCTAAAATGCTTTCCGTGTAGACACGCCATAACTCTCAACAAGGAAGAAAAGCTTTGCATTTCCAAAAATGTTGAAATATTCCTTTAAATGCTTCAACTCTATAAGTTTCATTACAAGAAAACAGGATTCAAATATTAACTTTCAGCCTTCTAGTCCCAAGTCACACAGTTGTCCCTCTTGGGTACCAGTAGACACAGGAAAGTGCTGTGAGTAAGGCCCGGGGATGAAAATAAAGAGTTACATATATAGTGGTACACGTCAGAACAGTGTGGTTATGGCCGGGGAAAAAAAGCAAGGTTTCAGTTGAGTAGCCCTTTTTTTTCACCAGGACCAGTATGTGAATCTACATTCATATCATAGCTCACTGATATTTGAAAGCAGGAATTGGAGCTTGATTAGTTCATCAGAAAGAGCCTCATCCATGCACAGGTCAAAGCACAGCCCTAACCTCTAGGATGGAGACTCTTCAGCTGACATTTACAAAAAAAACAACCGCAGGGGTGTTAAAGATGTTACAGAACAGATCCTGAGAGGTACTGAAACATCCAGGCATCGCACTCTAATGTCTGGACGTAATCACCTTGCTTTACTTAGCAGTGGCCACTGAATCAGTAGTAAGGTCATATCTTGGAGTATACAGCCATTCACAAAACTGACTGCTGGTCAGAGTCGGAGTACAATGTGGATGGTGGTTTCCGTAAAGCAAGATACCGGAGCCAAACAGACATTTGACTGAGTGACCGAGCTAAAGGTGCATCTCATGCGCACCTGCGGCCACCACCACTTTTCATCATCAGTGTTTTTTAGGGGGAGACATATGAGTTGGCGCAGACGAACGTGGATCACACAAATGGAGGGAAAAGCTGTTTAAGACCTGGAGCTCAGCAGTGTGATGAATCTTTGTGTGCTGACAGGCCTCCATAAACAAACGCACTGAAGCAAAACAAGCAAGCCCATGTGCACATATAAAAGTGCAGTATACATACCTGAGCAAACATAGCCTCAGATGGACCTGTACTGTATGTTTATGTGTTGTGCGCGCATGTGTCTGTGTGTGTGCGTAAATATCGAATGCCAACAAGTGTCGCCGTGGCCTGATTTGTGCTCAGCACCCCAACATCTGTCCAGGCAATCCCTTTTATTGAGTTCAATTCAGTGGGTCTATTGATGTGCCTTTAAGCAAAGAGCAAGAGACTCTGAGACAGACAGGGAGAGGGGGAGAGAGAGAGAGAGAGAGAGAGAAAGAGAGAAATAGAGACCAATGTACAGTAAACTACACAGGCAAAGAGCTAATCTATAAGCCATCGATTATTATACATTAAAAGAGAAAAGAGCATTGAGTGAGACCAGTCCCTGTGATTACAAGTTTTGAAAGAAATTAATCAAATCAAAATTAAACCTATGTAGGACATATGGGACCTAATCGGGCTGGAAAACGTGCGACCCAACAAACCTGCAGCAGCTTCACAAACTAACCGCTCTGGCAGCTGCACATTTAAAGCTTTGGCTTCGACGTGTTTTTATATTGGACAGAAAATGACACAATGAGCTCAAAGTGCAAGCTGTGAACAGAGGCCAGACGGGCTTTAGCCACACAGCCACACACACAGATTAACATTTTAGACTTTGCTGATTTTTTTTTCTTTTTTTAAACACTCTCATCCTTACAGAGAAACACGGAACGCACACACATTGACGATTTAATCTTATCAAGTATCCGTCTGCCGGCGTGTGTATTGCAGTGTATGTTTTATAATAATGAGTAGTAAACGGTAGTAGTACAAATTGTGACAGGGGGGATTGTATAAAAATACATTAATATTATTAAATTCTCTTATTATTTATTCATTTTTTACTTCCGAGTACCGTCCCAACATCCAATCCAGGATTTTTCAGTATAAACAACTGTAAAGCCAGGAGGAGTTTTTCCCAGAACATGTCCACCTTGTCATGCACAAACACTGCCTCACGAATTTGCATCGCATTACATGACTTTACAGTATTTGCATTCGTTCTCATACAGGAGATTATATTTTACTCAGAGCAGTGAGTTAATAGATGTTTTTTGTTAGTGGGTGACACAATATGGTGGAACAGCACTAGTTTTAGTGATATCTACCTTATGAGTAGCCTGAAAGGCTAAAACAGACCCCTGGATTTTACCAGGGGTCTGGGGTTTCTGTAAAGTAAATCACTATGAGCTTTAATCTTTATCTATAATTGTTAAATATCTTAACACCAAGAACTCGTGTTATTGGCTGCAGGGGATGTACATTATGTTTTCGTTACCAACAGTGAATATAGAGGGCGTAACTCTGTTTTGAATGAGCCAGATGGGACGTTCATGGTGTTTTTGTGGACCTGTGAATGTTTTGGATATTAACCGTTAATGATTGGGCAGTATCATAAAGTGTAAATTATGAAATCATAAGAAAATTTACTTTTAAATCACATTTATATATTAAGAATAACCAAATAATGAAAAGTCCATCCTTTATTACATATTATTTTTACACTAGTCAAACAAGCATCAATTGAGTCATATCAACTGAT
This sequence comes from Istiophorus platypterus, assembly GCA_016859345.1. NCBI lineage: Eukaryota > Metazoa > Chordata > Actinopteri > Istiophoriformes > Istiophoridae > Istiophorus > Istiophorus platypterus. Next base: position 16,808,390 of record CM029118.1, on the reverse strand, counting down.
ATGAAAAATTTTAAAGAAAATAGTTTAGAAATATTTGAAAAACAGTACTTTGGAGTACTCATGTAAATATGATATACTCTCAAAATATGATTTAAAACACCTTTTGAAATCTTTTAGTGACACTGACCCAGTTGTGTGTGTTGAAGCAGCTGGCAGTTTGACCATCAGGGACCTGTCCACTGTACCATATGGAAATTATATTGCACAGAAACATGAAACAAAGTGAATAATTTGCGACTATCTTTTATGAAAAAGAGTGGAAGTTACTGGACCGTTCTAATACTCAAACACAGCTAAGACTATATATCCTCACATTACAAAACTGTTGTTAAATGTTGGGGGTTTTAAACACTATAGTAGGTATATTATTGCTCTTCATTCCCGAAGCTGCGGTGGTTGGCTATGATTAGCTGTGCAAGGCATTTTTGTGTATTAGAACTATAATTAATAAAAATCCCACAAGTAGACAGCTGATTGGTGATGATATCCGACACATATTTTTTCAGTGTAAACACAAAGCGCAAGTCATGAGTCACAGTTCACGACCTGCATTTTCCTGCTGGCTCTTGTCTGCACAGATGACTGTCAATGAAGCTGGAGCCCCGTAGAGTTAAACTGATTAGCATTTTAAAAAGGCAAAATCCCAGTACCCGCTGGGCTTTGGCAATAAATCCTAGACTGTCCAACATGATTTACATAGCCTATCCATAAAAGCAGCCGTTAGAACAGGAACTAAACTGCCGTATTTCCAAGAATCGACAAAGATTGACACTCCAATTCTGGCTGAGTGTCAGAGGTTAATTGTCTGTTGTTGTTTATGAATGGAGAACGCCTGCCACATAGAAAGATCTGTGACCCCAAATCCCTCTTTTGTCCTGCGCTGAGTTTTTAATTTTCCCTACAGACTCCTAAGCTATATCTACAACCTCATTTAGTACCAAAACCATTCTTTAAATGAAATTTGGATTTATCAGTTCCTTCCTCTCATGGGTTTTCCATTTGCCTATTCTCTTTTGGTCAGGTCCCAAGGATTAATATATAAATAATGTACAGTGAATACTAATACAGCATATTTATCAATTCAGACATTATCTGCAGCAGTCACAGTTTCTAAGCAGCAATGGTTTTATCTCACAGGGTGACTTACTTGAAGTCGACCCATCATAGTTTGCTTGGATTACATCTTAACAGTTCTATTTTTTTTCTCTTATCTGTGCCTTGTTAGTCCTTTCCATTTTCACATTTCCCCTAATACTGCAGAAAATAGCTGAGCTTCATCACTGTCAGTAACTGTTTGGCAGACCTCAGCAGGCTTTGCTTTAGGCAGTAAATTTTAAAAGCCCTCAGCCATGACAGAAACTTCACAAGCTGCTCTCCAGGGCTGTTAACAGAAATCAAAATGTTTTTTTCATATTTGTTCATATCCCTGTTTTCTACTGAAAAACTACTGTTTGTGTCTGTCACGTCAGATGTGAAACGACTCATATCTTTTTCTAATTCCGAGCCCGATGTCTCCTCTGTTTCTTTTTAGATGAGCCATCGTTCGTCTGTGAGCGAGACAACGGGGGTTTGTTGTCAGACATCAGCTGCATGAGGAGAGAGCGTTCCTTGTTTCGCTGCAGCGTTGCTGTGACAGAGAACAGATGTTCGCCGTGATTGCTTAGTGGTGTGTTGATTTCTACTCTTTTCCTCATCTAGTTGGAGCTGAAACATAACTGTCATCCCCAACATTTCTCTTGTATAAAGACTCCCACTCACTATTCCAAAATAAAGCTCTACATGTATTTACATGACTCCTGAAATAAAAGAGCATCATGTATACATTGGGGTTTGTTTTGTTTTGTTTTTCCTGTGAGGTGCCTTTAATGTGATTACTGTTTTAGCTTTGAGCATGATTTGACATTAATAAACTGATCATGGTATGAAGTCTTTGATAAGAGTCTATATTCAAGCTGGTAGCTTTCTGAGGCCCTGAATTTAAAACACAGCACTGCCTTGTCACAGTGACAATGCAAATACTAACATTTGACCATCAGTAATAAATACAAAGTCCAGCTGAGGCTGATGGGGATGTCATGAGATTTGCAGGTATTTGGGGATAAGAAAAAACTTGAAACATTATTATTATTTGAACCATCAAGTTCCATCCTATACTTATCAGAACATTTATTTTAAAGCTATAACTGGATTAAGATTAAATGATTTAATGCAGTTCAAAGTTTCTATCCACCGCTGATTATAGATATTTCCACAAATACAACTGAAGAGTTAAATATGTAGATCAGAAGCTTCATATTCAGTGTCACTGTGTCAACGCTGAATTACCAACGTATCAACTGTGACGGGTCCTCCATCTTCACTATTGTGGCCCCTGTCTTGTAGAGGGGCCCTGAATAACCTGTTTAGGTTCATATTGAGCTCATTAATCGTAAAGTTGTGTTTTATCATTCTGTCAAGACATGAACACAGAGAAAACTTAGGGAAAGGTAGTAATATTCCATCCCAGGAGTACTGTATGCTGAAACTAACAATATTTTCATTAGCAATCATTGTGACCGTTACTTTCTTCATTATTCAATTGATTGTCCATTGTATGAATTGTCAGAAAATAGTCAAACCTAATTTATTAACATATTCAAATTGCTTTTTTTGTCTGACAACCAGTCAAAAACTCAAGGATGTTTGGAAAACATACATCATAGAAAACACAGAAAACAAATACTCACATTTAGGAGGCTGGTACCAGTGAATTTTTGGCATGTTGGTTAAAAAAACAACACAGAGGATTAATTCAATGTCAAATATCAATTTTCTTTCAATCAACTAATTGATCATCCAACCGATCATTTCACCTCTAAAGTGCTGGTTGCTTTCTGAGTGCCTGCAGAAAAAATGAAACTGTCATGCAGAGTTGGGTCAGTAGGGGCCCATTAACACATTTTTGCCCCAGGGCCCCCAACACAGTTAATTCAGCCATGAACTGCGCTGAACCCGTCAGCCATTTGAAGATTGATAACCACTGATTTTTGATTTTGATTTGTGATATATATTTATATCAAGAACGGATTCATTAATGATTCTCAGGGGTCAAAGAGATGAACCAATAAAACTAATCATATTCAGAAGACCTGAGAGAATCTTTGAAAAGACACGGCAAAAGAAAACAGTGACCTTTAGGCTGAATCTATCAATGTGGCTCCAACATGTGGGCCAAGCGGCTGAAAGACTGCAGGCCAAGGATATTTGCACCCAAGCCAAGGTGTCACACTGACCTTCAGGGGGCAGAGCAGCATGTTGCCTGCCACGAGGAGAAGGTTTGTGAGTGCTCTACTCGGCTGGGGACAGAAGAAAGAGAAGAAGTCTCAGACCAGGTCGAGCATCTCGCAGCCTCAAGACTGGAGCTGAGGAAGCAGTCACAGGAGGATACCCATCAGCAGCAGCAGCCCGAGGCAGAGAGACAGTCTTAACCTGACGGGGTAAGAGAGGATAGGGATCTGATCCAGGGGCTGAGGAGTGGGCAGGATGTCCTCAGTCAGAGGCCGGAGGGCCTGAAAAAAAACTGGATGTCACCGAGCTCATGGCTGAGGAGGGTCAGAGGTCAGTCAGGCCCTCCTGGGTCAGGAAAAGAATCCACCACTACTCCATGTAAAAGTTTCCTAACCTGCCCTTGTAAAAATGCAAATATCATCGTGGCTCTAGAGATCCAGGATCACCAAACTGACTAGGATACATTCTCTGAGGACCACAGATGTCTGTAGAAATCTTTGTATAAAGTCCATCCAGTAGATGTTGAGATATTTGAGTCTGGACAGAGGTGATGGACCAACCAACCGATGCGAAGAGGACTCACTTTCTTTTCTTCTCTATGTCGTGCAGCAGAGATGACACAGCATCTGGCAGAGCATCTGCTTTGGTAGTGACAGTGTCATCAACCGGCCAGCTAACTTGAGAGGAAATATATTCACTGGAGCGTTAAAGTTAGATGGAACAGTTTTGTCCAACAGACGTGTGATCTGACAAACCAAAACAAGAGTAAATGCATTGTTTTTCACTTTCACATTTTACACTTCACTTTCTTGCTGAAACTATGATTAGAAGACTGATACAACTCGGTTCATTAAATATGTAGCTGGAATGGAAAAAACTATTCCTTTGACAGGTGATGCTTATCCCAAAAACGAGGACTTTCTGCTGTCACTTGAAACGTGAAAGTAAAAAACTTGATCAAGTTGAACCAATATGAATCCTGGTGCAATAAAAAAAATTATAGCACAGGGCAGGCCTATCAAAGCTGCTCAAGACACCCTGCAAATTACAACTCCATGGATTGAGAAACTAATAAACACTACACACCGTGGAGTTAACTGGTTATTTTGTTATACTGAGGATGTTTTAAGGGCTGTTGTACTCTCTTTACAGCAACTCAAATTACCTCTCTCACAGTTTAGCGACTGCCGTTACGAACCCGGTCTAACAAGTGAGATAGCTTCCCTTAAAATGAAGCAAATGCCTGACTGAGCTGAATTCCTCTGATGAACACTTCCTGCTCTCTAGGGAACACCGCTCTCCCACCAAGTCTATCTTTGCCTTGTTTTTGTTGCATAATGAGAGTTCCGCTTCACCTGGTGTGTCAAAATCTTTTCTCTGTAGACAGTGGAGCAAGTGGTGAGTCTCTGTTCGGCAGTGATGTGAAAACACAAACACTAAGAGAACCAAGGGGTCAGTGTAACATTTGTAGCGGCCAAAAACACTGCTATTGTTGAGCTTTACTGCATTTTATCACATGCAGTGACATGTATTACACTGTGTTGTTTGTTGTTTAATTCACCGCTTGCTTGACGGTTTATTATTCTTAGTATGCATCTGATTCATTGTTGGCTTTCTTTTAGCTTTTTTTTTACTCACCATCCCAACAGCTTTAATAAGGTCTAATATTTTGTTTCCTTCGGTGTCACTAGATGCAGATTCACCTTCAACACATGAATACACATTTAATAATACAAGATTTCTTTTTATCGTATCTTTACTTCGAAGGAAAAGAAAGGCCTGCATAAAATTATGCACACATCAGCGATATCTACAATAATTAAGCAGTTTTGTAGGTCAACAACCGGTCCATGAAAGGTTTACAGCTTAAATAAATTCAAACCGAGTTCACAAGTTCACTATCCAATCACTCCATCCACAGAGATTGCAGAGACATAAATATTGGTTTGCTGTTGTGTGTTATGCATGTTTGGAAAGGCCAGAGTGGTGAAAGAAGAATATTGCACAGAGGAAGGATTATATTCTTGCTACACAATACAACCCAATCACTGGACCCAGTCACACACAGCCTGTTTAACAATTATACCTCCTTTTTTTTACCAATCTTCACCATTTTGGTAACGATTTTTTTAAATGGTCTCAGGGTTGCCAATATTCATCTGGTTACTTTTCTCTTACTGCTTGTAACAAATGGGGAAATCTTAATCTAAATATTTAATTACTATTTATCTGACATATTTAAATTGTTGGTTTGTTTTGTTTTTTTTTTTTTTGGGGGGGGGGGGGGGTTGACATGATGCTGTTGCCAGAACTGGACTAACAGGGAGACAGATTAATGGAATTTGACTTGCTGATTCTTCTCTCTGGTCCAGTTTTCAACTATAATCCACAATATCACAAGAGCAGAAACTACATAGGTATTAAAGTGACAAAATGAAAACCTCAGACTGACCTTTAATGAGTTTTGGGTGATTTTAACAGGTTGACCCAAAATACTAAAAGCGTTGCATTCTCCACCCTAAAACCAAGATGTTCGAACTGCAAAAAGGTGAAAAAGAAGTATATGTTGTTGTTAAAGGCATTAATTTGCACCTTGTTAGAGGTTTGTTATTATCAACTATTGGAATTCATTTTTGCATTAATTACAAAACTTAGTTTCTTCTAGTTCACAACCTTAATTTCCACTGTGACAATTTATCAATGATTTCATGGTATTCCCATTGTTGTCCGTTACATTTGCAGTGAATGCACTGCAGGCAGGATCATTTCTACCTTAACCTCATTCAACATCAGGTCAGTTTTTCATTAACAGGAGCAGGAGGTGAGAGCGAACTGCAGGAGGATCTGCCTAGATGATGCTGTCACTAACTCCAGTTTGTAGTCCTTACTTACAGATGCAGAGGAATCCTGGGTAATCAGCTCTTTCTGCAGGTACTGATCACAAATATACCAAAGACATTTACCAGTGCCTTGTCACACAAGGTAAAGCAGCTGTGATATGATTGTTGCGGAAGCATGGCTGAGTTAAATGAATGATGCTGAGATAGTGGTATGAGGACCAATATATCATGAGTAATGTGAGACTTGCAACAGCTTTGGGACTTTATCAGATACACAGGATATACAGTATTTCTTGTGGTAAGCATTGGTAAGCACTCGAGTAGAGGCTCAATCATAAGTTGAACTGAATGATTACAACAACATACATGCGCATTATTGCATATTGTATGTCTTCAGTTCCTCCATACACGATCCAAATTTGTCACTATAGCATCAAGTTAAGCCTGAAATGTACCATAACCCACTAAAATTTACTAATATCTGTTCTAACTTGTTAGTAGAGATTACTCTTTTTATGTACCTGAATTCTCATAGTTGTACACTTGTATATAAATGCACATATAACATTTTCACACTCAAATGTTCAAATCCACCAGTGGATGATTAGCAATAAAATCCCACAGAGAGGTATTACCACCTCACAGAGCTGCTACCAAGGCTGTAAACCTTTGGGGTTTTTTTCTTAAAAATTATCTTAATATTTTTTCATTGTGAAAAACAAAACTGGTATATGGCAATTTGTAGGCAAACACTTCATATCTGAATATTATGAATAATCTGAATTAAGCCTGGAACTAAAACAAACCTTTTTTTTATTTTACAAGTGTTCATTTCAGAGAGGGCAAGTTAATCTTTTTTGTGTGATTTCAAAAATATCAAAGCAATCAAAGACTTTCTGTAGGGACATTAGCTCACTACAATAACTATCAATTTGCAGATTTCAAAATTTCCACAGGGTTAGAAGATTTTGGCATTTCAGCTTCCTTAAGGACCAGAAAACTTTGACTTCGTATCATTTTGTCAGTGCAAATTTTATTATTTTTGTATGAAAATAATCTCTTCTGTAACATCATCCTGATATTAAAAAATATTTAAAAAAACTGTACGAACTACAAATAAACAAATATAGCACGTTTTTATTGAAGCTAATTTGTATATACATTTGTTTATTTTTTCCATAGCTCCCTAAATGTAGAGACCATGCAGTGTACAGGATTTTAGTGCACTCAGACTATCCTTTCATATGAGGATAGAAACTCACGGTAGGTTGGCTACAAGCTGCATGATGTTTAAAAGATTAAAAAAAAAAAAAACACCCTGAGATCCTGGGATGAAATAATGTGTTGTTGAAGACAACAGGCACTTCAAGGAAAACCCAAACATCTTTTTAATGTGGATTTCAAAACGAACCATCTGTCACTGACAGGAGGTCCTGTGCTGAGGGTTGGACCGTTGTTTATCCAACATCCCCGAAAGCCTAAGCGAGCTTAGTCACGGATGAGTTCCACTGATCTAGTACTGAAAGTAATCACGCATTTTCTTGCACTGCCAATTTGTATCATCAGACAGCGTTCTTCTTGCCTGCAGGTTTTCTGTGGCTGTATCTGAAACACACTTATGTTTAGTTGGAATTAAAATAAGAACTAGGATCCTCTTGAAGTAACTGACAACTGGTGATATATCAGTATATCTCAAGTTAAGAAATATTGTCACCATTACAAAGTTTGAGAGCATTGAACAGTTTTGTTTTGACCTTTAAGATGTCCAGCTCACTACATATCTTAGGCTCAGTTCTTTGACTACCAATAGTATACCTATAATGGTATACTGTTATTGGATTTTTAAACTCTGAAATATCAATAAAAATCAATAAAATTCCAATATTAGTCAGGCTCTAATCTGCACTTATTTCAAATTTATTCTTAATACTTCTTGATAAATGCATGATGGAACAAGTATGAATGCATTCAGAAAATTGATGGAAGGTTCCCAAAAAATTGACTATATGTGATGGATTTGTCCTGATGAACGTGTTAACCATTTTGCTGGTTATTTCTCAGAAAACATCTTAGATATCATAAAAAGAAGGCATTTTGTTTAGAGACCAAAAAACACTGAATCTTTTTAGGCAAATACTAATGTTGATGTTTTAGGGTTGTCTGATAAGGATACATTGGCAAATGTTATTTTTTAATGATAAACCAATCAAATAAAGACACATCTTTCATAAGGATCCCTCAACTTTGGGTGAAAAGTCTTTAAGACTGGGAGGAAGTAGCCCTTGGTACTCAATCCAACATGTCATGACATGAAATGGAGGAAAAAACGTCAAGAGTCATTATTGGTTGGGGCTTAGGACATGGAAGAAGTCTGAAAATTAAAAAAAAAAAATATCTGGAGGAATGGTGTTTAAAAGGAGGGAGCTACACTGACCTCTGTATCGCACTCCTCATCTAAGCTTGAAGCTCAAGGTTACATTAGCTGCTTCTAGCATAGCAACACACGAAACTCTTAAAAGTTAAGTTGTATTGTGGATAATGTTGTATTGTGGATAATGCAGGCACCAGTTTTAGACACAGAAGAAAAATTTGTCAAATAGAAATGACAATATGTTTGCTTCTGCTGCATCGGCCTATCAGGACTCAGACGTTGTTAAAGGTGTACAATTCTAATCGCTGGATTCATTGACTATCTGCTGGAAGCTCATGCAGTTGTGCAATGCGCTGCTTCAACAAGAATAAAGCCGACTGTAACACAATGAGACCCATCCTGAAACAATGTATGTATCTGAGAGTTATGGCTCCATAACCTGCACTATGATTGCATGAGTAGATGCAGCTTCTGTTGGATAATTTCAGAGTTCATGGTCCACAGGAACCCAGTCAGTCCCCCAGTGAGCAGCTCCTCCATTGGAACAAACTGCAACACCTGTTTGTCCCAGCCAGAGGACTGACTTTTACCCTCCTCTCCTCTCAACAGCTGACTCATGCAGTCATGGACATCAGTGAGGACAGGGAGTATTCGAGCGGCGGCTTCAGGGCAGAAGCCGACACACACGAGCATCGTCCCGACTACTCCAGAGGCGGGCGGACACCTGAACGTGACTGATCGAAAACAGGCATGCAAGCAGAGCACGACAGCTGCCACGACACGGGTGAGGGCAGAAAACACAGGCAGCAGAAGGGCATCCCCCGAGTTCAGCGTCTGCAGGGAAAACACAACACAGCCTACGAGCTGCTGCTGGTACACTGGCTCCCCATCGTGTAAAGTGATGCAGCCTCTTTGAGGAAACGAAGGCTCTGCAGAAAATGTTAAGGCTAAATCCTCAATTTGGCTCTCGCAGGCACCCCACACTGAGCGGCTGCCAAACACCAGACACCGCCTCTTCTTTTTGTTCCCATCACGGTCACCTTTGAAAACGCAAATACCTGCGACACTGGACAAGATGGAGGCAGAGCAAACTACGTGGCAAGAGTCGCAGGGAGGTACTCGAGTCCAGTCTACTACTGTGTCTGTCAGGGCTTCATTCAGGTGGTTTAATAGCCCACCTTCACAAAACGGAGAGTTTCTGAGTGCAGGCAGTGCAGCCCCGACAATAACGTACCATGAATCCACGTGACACTCAGACAGGGGGCCTTCCAGCACACAGCCCGTCTCACTGGCTTCAATGCAGTGTCTCTGTATCCAGGTGGCATGGTAACCCCGTTCGACGCGCTCCCTCCAGGTCAAGGTCTGCAGCTCCCTCCGCTCGTTAAAGGAGCCCATTTGTTTCTTCTGTCCCAGAGGACGCCCCCCTGAGACGCTGCAGCAGGCAGGACTCACTGTGTTACGCGAGATCCATCGGCTCCGTGGGAGGAAGCTCACCTACAAACAGAGAGAAGATCGGTAAAGTTCGAACTCAGACTTTCTGAAAGCGTTTGTTGTCAGCTACATTGGAGAATGATCCTGGGTTTATTTTTATTTGAGCACAAACAATTCAGAACGTAAAATACCTTCCAAGTGTATAAGTGTGAATATTATCTACATCTCTATTTCACCACACTAAGGATGAATAAAATATTTTATATTTTGTTCAGATTAACAGAGTGGTCAATTAGGTGATAAATAAAGACAAAAAATAACCTGATCACAATCTTAATAGTCAACTCCCCAACTGAGCCATTTGGCAGGCAAAAATAAACACTGACCAGTTACAACTTCTTAAGTGTTGCCCTTCCCTTTTTTAGATAATGACAAACTGAATACATTGAGGTGTTTTGATTGTTAGGCAAACTAAATAAGCAAATAAAACACCAGTTGTACTCTGATAAGACTCTGACAGACTTCTCGTTCTATAGATTAAATAAATCCTCAAAAAACGAATCCACTGTTAATCCACAATGAAAACATTTGTAGTTGCAAACACATGGATTGTTGGCAAAACGGTTCTTATTAAGTGTCAAAAATGCTGAAGAGAAAGTTTATTTTTTAAAAAGCCTTTAAAAAAAAATAAAGGGAAGAACTTTCTAACAGCCACTAAATGGACCTTTAGTTGAAATTGTTTGTGAGCTGTTGTTTTCTTACCTGGAATCGCTGCAGGTATTCGTGAGCTGTACAGTCCCTGGTGTGGTTGAGCCTCTGCCTCTGCTCTGTGCTCATAAGTTCGAACAGTTGCAGGTTTTCTCTAATTGTCCCCACCTGCAGCGTGTGGAAGTAGGAGCACACTTCTTCATGCTGTTTCAGAAATGACTCAGGAATAAGTGAATTGGGGAAAAGTGCCTCTCGATCTGCCAGATGTGGCCCATAATTCCGAATGAGTTTTGAGAGCAGAGGCCGCACGGCTTCCTTGCCGTCATAGTTCAGACACACAATGTAAACCTCAGAGTTGCCTGCCTTGCTGGTGGCGGGCTTGAATACATTGACAGATTGGAAACAGCAGTTGAGCAGGTAGAGTAGGCAGACAGAGGAGTGTTCGTATAAAGTGAACATTTTCAGGACAAAGGAGCCACCGGGGCTCAGGAGCAGAAGCGCAGCTACGACCTCGCAGTAATGAAGTGACGCCACCAGTGCCTCCTGCTCATCCGGGTTCTCCTGGCAGTCAAAGCTACCATCTGCCGTCACCATATCGACTCTACGCATGTTAGAGACAAACACCTGAAGCTCTAGCAAGTGTTTCTGGATCATGAGGTTTCCTGTGTTATCTGAGCCAAAGAACCACCAGGGCAGTGTGTTCGCAATTAAACGATCATCTGCTATGGTTGTGCTTCCCCCGTTAGCCTCGTGGTACGGGTTGAGAGTGTTGGCGGCCCAAGTCCAATCACAGTAGCGTGTGGACTCACTGGTTTTGATGTAGTGGTTCAGAGCGGCTATAAAGGCCCCTGGAGCTTCACAGAGGTGGACCGTGTTAAGCTCTCCACTCTGAAGAGCTTCGTCTGGAAGAAGATTATAGGTTCCCAGGATCTCGTAGAACTTGCACCATGCCTGAGTGCAGATCTCCGCGTTGGCAGCAGAACGTACGGCAGCGATCACCTTCCCGGCTCGATTGGTGGAGTTGGTATGCTGGTGCCAGACCTGGACGTTCTTGTCACTGAGCTGGTTCTTTACAGAGTTCAGTGACACCTTCAGGGCCTGCAGCTGGCAGTGCTCCTCCGCTGGGTGTCTGAGAGCAACACTTGGCTCAGGGATACACCAGTCCCCATTCAACGGTTTAACATAGGTTCTAACTTTTCTAAAAAGACCTTGAATCTCAACCAGTGTTTCAGGCTCAAAAGCCACCATGTTGTTGACATGCTGCAGTTTGCCAACTTTCCTCCTGGTCCCAATGCCTGAGCTCATCCTCCACACCTGTTGTAGGAGAAAAACATGGAGGGGTTAGATGTGCACTAATTAAAAAAAAAAATCTACTTTCTTTTTTGATGTAATCCACCAGACCTGCTTACAGTACATGGTACAGAACAGAGTCAACAGTATATTTCAATGTGAATTATACCAAGGCTCAGCTCTGCAACCATGCATGAGTGGTATTGAATTACTAATGTCGATCCATTGTGATGTGGTGTACTCAGGCAAATGGAGCAGACTGTAAATGCTGGTGATAACGTAACCAGACTGAGGCTTCCCCTGCTCTGAACAACAAGAGATTTTCTACATCCCTTCTAAAAGACACAGTCTCTACTGTTATCTTCGACACTGTGTTACTTACTGTAAACAACCATGTACCTCCCCATTTCATGCTGTTCGTGGACTAAGGAAACAGCCAAGTTTTCAGCTTCATGACTATGCATTTTTCAGAGAGCCCAATTACCTTGAAAATGATTTATTTTTCTGAGGACATAAGAAAATTTTCCCCTATGCAAAAGGAAACACTATGTTAACATTATGTTTGTTTTACCACCATGTTGCTGATTCAGGAGCACTGACATTTTACTACGCCACATTAAACTTCATCATGGTGTGTTAGAGATACTTATCAATAATCCATGTAATTACTGAGCAATTTAAAATACATGACATGAAGATAATTTACAGTCGGAGTCATATTAACCCAAGAGCTAACTCTCTCCCCCTGTGCACATGATTTAGATGACAAAACTGGGCAGGAGAACATAATTCTAGGTTATTTCTTGATTAGTCTGGAGTGACTAGATGATGAATGGCAATATACGGCATATATCTAATAACAGAACACACATCAACTGCTAAGAATTAGCTACATGCATGTCAGTCACAGGTGAACTGAATTAAAATCGATGGTAAACGATTATTTAATTTTCTCATGGAATGACGGAAAATTAATCAATTCATTAAAACAACAATTTTAAGTGATTAACCAGATAAAAGCCTTTGTACGATCTAGCTTCTCAAACATGAGAATTTGCAGCTAGTTTTTTGTTATAATATCTTTATGTACCTTGGGCTTTAGACATCTGCAATAGGGATTTTTCCTTATTTCTGCCATTTTATTAACTAAGCATTGAATGGATTAATCTGAAAATCATCCCATACATCAACCGATGATGAAAACAGGCCTTAGGTTATTTCAAACCTAAACCTGCGTTTAACCAATGATTTTCAGTATTTCGGGGTAACAATACACTGCACTTTTTCAACATAATGGGATCTGATGCTGGGACAGATTAAAGTCTAATTAAAGTTATCAGACCCTATGACAACTATGACATGATGGGGAAGCACATTAAGCAACAGTAGTAATTTATCACCCACTGAATCATTATCTAGCCCGACTGATAGTTTTAGCTGTATCACAGATTCCAGACACAAAGCTTCGCCCAAATTCAATGGGTTGGATGATAAATGAGAACCTCTGGCCACGTAATGAACATTATGATCATGTTACCGCCTGACCTGAATATACAGTTTGCACAAATCCAGTTTGCTCGTTCAGCTCTGCAGGAAAAACCCCCTGAAAAACCTGAAAGAGTTATTAACGCGAGGTAAATAATGATATGAAGTGTATGAGTAAAAGCTAGCGGCGTTAACGTGTGAAGAAAAACCAGCCTTAACCCAGCTAAATGTTTCTGGACCGTCGGGGACAGCGAAACGACTCTCGCATGATAAACTGTGTTTGTGGGAAAACAGGAACTTTTCTGACATAACTTCTGTTCAGCCTCCGCCCTGGAGCTGAGGGGGACGCGACCCGCGGCGCGGCGCTCAGGCCCCGGGTCGCGTCCGCTAAAACCCTCCGTGGCTGAACATGACCCCCACGTCCCGGCTACGGGGTTGTTTCGGAGCCGGGGTCGTCGTCCCCGGGCTCGGTCCGCGGATCCGCCCGTCGGCGGCAGGAACGACCGCGGATCGAAAACAAGGGACGTGAACTCACCAGCCCGTGGCCGCCGACAGGGAAGCGAGCCGGGGATCACGTGACTCGAAAAACCCCATCACGCATGCGTGAAAGGGAGGGGGGCCGGGCGGGGCCACGTTTAAAGGCGTAAATCGCACAATTTTGACCTTTGTTTCCTCAAGGTAAAATCAAATAAATGACATAAAGATGACAATGGAGATTAAAGTAGAGCATGTCGGGATTTCGGAATTATGTAAATTATGTAGAAATGTGAGAGTTATTGTATATCATATTACTGGAGTATAATTCTCGATCCATTAGTGTGTGCATCACTTTGATTTTGCAGCTGGTAAAGGCGGAGTTAGTTTTAATTACTTTATTGCTTGAGCTCCCCAGAGGGATCTGTAAAGAATATAATGTTACATCATAATTTATCTGTCTTCGATCACACTTGTATTGTTAACCCGAATCTGCAAAGTAACTAGTAACCGAAGTAGCTGAGTAATGTAGCTGAGTAAAAAGTACAATATTTACCTCTGAAATATATCTGAGTCACAGTATATGGTATTAGAAAATGGAAATTCTTGAGTAAAGTACCAGTCCCTCAAAATTGTTCTTAAGTAGAGTACTTGAGTAAATGCACTGAGTGGGTTTCCATCACTGCTAGTGGGAAATTGAACATGGAAGAATGAAAACACTATTTTTGTCAAAACTCATAGGATTAAATCAGAGCATCTCTGCTGTACTATCAATGAAAGCGGGACTTCAGAATTTTTTTTATAAATTGGTTAATATGTGTTTTTAAGGGAAATTTATTTCAAGGTGCGTGGAGTCATGTAATTTTGTTTAAACAGGCCCTTAGGGGACTAGGGAAGCACTATGGAGTTTACAGTATTTAAATCAAATCCAACAACATACTGTATATATTGCAATCTATACTAAAGCGACTGGGGTTTTAAAGGTCATGTGTGACTTTGAAAAAAAATTAAATGGGCACTGCAATTGGTAAGAAAGACTGGTGTACCCATACTCTCTGCAGTTCATTATTCCTAAAGGGCAGCCACTTTCCAGTCCTTTCCAACATTAAGCTTACTCTCAACCAACCATATCTGAGACTGAGCCCATGACAATGTCCTTTTAAAGTGTCCTGTGATGAAAACTTCAACACAGTCGTGTCCTTCAGATTGAAGGTTGATCACTTCAGGATGGGACTCTCTGACACACCAGATAGAGTATCTCCGGTCTATAACTGTGGCAAAGCATTTATGCACACAAACGCATATATAAACAATAACTGTTAGCGTTAGCAACTTTATACAGTAGTTTCATAACACCATTATCAAAGGGTCTTACATAGACATCTATAAAATACACAGGCTGTAATTTTTAAATGAATGTTGAAACAACAACATGACACACACACACAAGCTCTAACATTAGTTTTCTTTAAATCACAGGAATCTTACACTGGTAAAAATGTAAAACTAGCCAGCTCAACTGCACACAGTGCAATTGTGATTAATTAAAGGAGGAAAATAGCTGCAAGGATGTACTTATAATATTTCTTACCATAAATTATCCAGAGTTATACAGAAATCAACTGAGACACAGGACCCAGAGTTAGTGACAATTTAGAGAAGACCATTTCATATTTAACCGATATCTGATGTCCACATTGATACTCTGGCTTCACTGCACAGTATATTAAGCCCTAACTCATTAACAGAAATGCATTAAGTCTGCTTTTTATCTGCTTTCTTCCCTTGACACTGTTATTTATTTACTAAGAGCCCCTGTGTTAATTATAGAAACATAATAACTTTGTGCATTTAAAAATACAATGAAGATTTTAACATTTTAACAAATTAAGATTTTGTGCTTGGATTAAAAAGGGCAAAAACACAAATGCTTGAGTGTGGTCCCTACTTTCAAGCATTTGAAAATTTGATTATGTTTGTTATATGGAGATTTTTTGTTTAGTTTTTTTTGCCCAAAAGATGTACTGCTGCAGTCATCACTATGATGCTGTAATTAAATGGAAAGAGAAAGTAACCTGACAGGGAGAATGAATTTATTATGAGTCAAGGTGCAATTTATTGGGTTATTTTGTCATTATGGCTTATTTTCATAACATTAAATAAAATCAATTCAACTATGCAGTAGAACAGATGCTTTGTTAAAACATCTAAAAACCGTACTACACAGGAATAACAAAGGTTCTGATCTGCTGCACTCTCACATACACACAAGGTGACAGAGGCCTTTCCTTCACCTGAGCTCATTGCCACTGCAGCGATTATCCCACAGAGTTCGGCCAAAGGTCAGAGATCTGCTGTCACTGCTTCAATAAAGGCTGAGCAACAGAGTGATGGATGCATGTTATCTCCATCATGATGCTGTTTGCCTGCTGATCATAACCTCAATGCATAGACAACAAGGTCATACAGATACATGTGCATAACCATGTCATACATCCAATACACTGTTGAACAATCCAATTTGAAGCAGTGACACAGAAACACCCTTTTTCTTATTTGGGTATGGAGAAAGACACAGACGTAAAACTACCAGTTATCTTCAAATTTAAACAGGAGTAAAATCCCCACACACACATCCACAAACACACGTTTTTAACACCAAAGATGTGCAGTTTTCAATTAATGTCACAGCGAACAGAGTAACAGAAATAACATGCAGCCAATCCGTTTTCATTCAGGCCTTTTGCTGATGCTCTTATCAGGAACAATTAATTGTTTAAAAGGGACGTCGCCACAAACGGCTATTTCACCAATTAGCACGGCAGGAACCCTACGTTACAAGTAATCTTTCAATAACAAAGCAACTACAGGGAACATCATAATAATGAGGTCTGGAAAGGAGTTTTCAAAGGCAGAGAAAAATGAAAAGGTAATCTAATGCAGGGAATAACAGATGTTTTTGGGGGTTTTTTTTTGTCTACCACTTTGGTCCAGATTGGAACATCCCAACAACTATTGCCATCAATCTCAGCTGCACAATAGGCAAATGTCATCATGTTCACATGCTAAACATAAAATGTATGCTAGTCATGTTTCCCAGGACTGCTGAGATGCCTTTGCAAGCCTTTGGGCCAGTTCACTGTGAGTGATTTTCAGTGATTTCTCTTCCCATGCATTTAGTGGATTTAGTCATTTGGCCAGCAGGCTGAGATATAATCCTGTAGGCTAAACACAAGTAGGATATCACAGTTTGAGGTTTTCCCTTGAGGTCATTAATGCTGCATGAAATGGAAAAAAAACCTATTGCATAACTGGAACATTGATAAGGAGCCTCTGTGTGTTTCTAGATGGTCTATTTTCATATGACATTCCAATACACTCTGTGTGTTCATACAGATAAGAACAGAATGCAAAGCTGCTATGATCCTGTGAAGTTAGCATGTGCTGATATGTTGCTTTTAAGCAGACCCCTCCAGGCACAGATAGAACACCCAGTTTCTGGATTTACTGTAAATCACTACTAACTCATACATTAACACAGACGTGTGAGCGGGCATTGTGCCATAACTCCTTTAAGCTTGAAGTCAATAAACAATAAACAGTGATATTCAGTATACTACAGCCATCACTCTGTGCTCAATGAAAGCTGCAGGTTCAGTATCACTGACATGATGCTGGCCATGTGTAGGTCAGTGGCAAAATAGAATTCAGAAATGCATTGAAGGGATAAGAACCATGTACTTAAAAGCAAAAAAAAAATCTTTCATTTTATAGATGTAGACTTGACTTTCAAGGACAATGAATCCATCTCTTTATATCAAAATGTATATAGTCTTTCTAAGTTCACTTAGATGTAACATTATCATTTCAAAATGATCACTGGGACCATAATAGCAATGATAAGAGCTGGTTTTCTCTTATCTGTGTTGCCAATATGCAGTTCCATTTATATATGAATGGGTACATTAACATATAAATAATTCCTCTGTGGTGCAACACTGCCCCCTGGCAGTTCTTTGAGAGCACAAATGCAGACTCACACAGGCAATAAATTGTAGGTGTATTATAGGTAAAGGAAAAAAAAAGCAGTATAATCACATACATTCAAATGAAAATATGTTTTTTTCTATACACAGTTAACAATTAAATAATCTTTGGCAGTCTTTTATGTGACTTAACATAATTAACAATGGAAAATTCATTCAAATCCAGTATTTATGTATCACACATATAAAAATATTAGTTTCAAATGGTAAATATATTCTATACCAAAGCCACGGGCGAAAGAATGAGGGGGCCATGTACAAGTAAAAACCACAATTACAAATGCAACGTTCATTGAATGTTACAGTGACGCAGCTGTTGCAGATAGTGGTGATAATGATGGTGAAGCTCAGAATTTGTGAAAAAGCTCCATGACAGCAATGGTTGTACTCTGGCCAAAGATGAAGGTTCCAACTACAATGGTTACGACGCCCCAGACCGTTAAAATCACCCTGCAATGAATAAAAACATCCAGGCATCAGGGACATTGAGAGAAAGATCAGTACAGATGACTTGAAACAGCAATAACATATATAACATCATTATTTATTCATGGATTGTTTGTCACTCTTTTCTTTATCCAAAAATACTCCTTTTATAATACAATGGATCAAATATGCTCTGGAAATGAATGGCCAGGCCGGCCTCGAGCTTTTTCTTCTTTTTCTCGTCATTTGACCTCTACAAAATATGTTATCCTTTTCAGTCCCTCATGGGAGACGGCTTGATCCAGACTATAAGAGGAGGACTTTGTGAACTTTTTATTGATAGCAGATTGCTGTGGATGGGTAACTGGCATTATTTTTGTAATTGCTATTGTGCAGGACATGTCCTCATTGACATGTTTTTGTATGATTGCAGCAGGGGTTTTTTGGAGCACCGCCCTCTCCTTTAGCTTATTTATGGTCTAATTCAAAAAAAATAAATAAAATAATTAGTAAAATAGTACACTTTATTTTATGGGTTCATAATTTCTTAACAGTTTTCTAACAATCTCCTAGGGAATGTTCCTCAACAGGAAAATATTCCCCTGAAAGGAAATCTCCATTTGAAGCAAAGTAAATATTAATTCATTATTTGAAACTCACCTGCTGCTAACTGCCTAAATGACTTGTCTAGGTTACACTGGTAGTTCATTTGATATTAATTATTTAGGAGTGCACCAGTTGTACACCAGTTGTCTGTATTTTACCCATAAATAGTCACAAATTGCATTGTTCTTCTCAGATAATGTCTTGGAAATTATTAGGAAATAATTCAGAAATGACATACCTGTAAAATAAAGCACTACCAATTTTTTTTTTTTTTTTAATATGTCTGCATATATAACATTGTTAAGCACACTCACCTGATTCTTGGTGTCACAGTTTCCGTTTGCATTGTGAACACTAAGCAAAGACCTGCAAACACCCACACATCAAATTTCAAACCAATAAAAATCAATCAAACTTAAATTGTGTAGCACCTTCCTTAAAGGTTAGTCCAATTTAGGACTAAAATGATTAGTTGATAAATTGAGCAAAAAAGCTCATAATAAGAAATTAGCTATTAAATCCTTGTATAAATGCGTATCCGTGCCCATACTAATGTGATTATGTCATTAAAAATACACACAAACATATTAAAGTTAAGGTTGTTTTCATACCAGGAAAGATAAAGATGAAGAAGGCGCTGATTCCTCCGATGACACTGATGACCTCTCCCATGTCGGGGACAAACATGGCGATGAGAAGAGTGACGGTGATCCAGATCACCGTGAGAATGACTCTGCAGCGACTCTCGAATGAGTGAGTAACGATTCCCCGGCGACGCCTCTGAACCCGTAACATCAGGTTCAGGATGACGGATCTGAGAGAAAACAGGTTGAAAGACACAAAAACTCACCAATTATAAAGAAAACGACTCAACTCTGGTGTAACTTACCTCCCCAGGAGAAGAATGATAGGATAGATGGTGATAATTGATATTCCAAAAAGTAGTCTGGAAATAATCATGACCACGTCATTTCCCGGGTATGACATCAGAATATCTGAGGCCACGACCCGTCCAAATGTCATGAAGCCGTACACACCTGGAGAAGGACAGAGGGGATATGATTGGCAGCTTTCAGATGAGTCCATACTAAATTTAAATTTATGTTTTTGAGGCAAACTCACCAGTTAGTGTGTAGATGAGCAAACAGAAGAGCATGGAGACCACAGAGATGAACACCCAGTGGGAGAGCTTCTGGTTCTCCATGCTGCTGTAGATAGCTATACAGGCTTCATGGCACTGAGAACACACAGAGACACATAGATTAATGAGAGCATTTCATAGTTTGTGAATTTTCTACTTTTCCTGCTAAGCCAGGGTCAGACAAACTCATGGAAGCCTTTCACATGAGTGTATGTTGAGGCTTAAACTAGCAAACCCTTGCCAGTCATAATCTGACAGGAGCAGTGGGAAGCAAAAAGGGAGCAGCCAGATAAAAGCACCGCATAAAACTTGAAACCATTTCCATGTGCTCCACATGATTGTTTAGTGTTCTGAAATTGCCGGTTATTTTAAGATCCCAGATTTCTTTGCTTTTTCTTATTTGAGCAAATTAACTCCATATTATATCACTTGAACATCCAGCTTGTTTTGCATCCAACCTCTTATATGATCCCACCTGAAAGCCAAAGCAGATGGTTGGCACGACACTGAACATCGACGCCCATGAACTTACACTGAAAAACACATGACACGTAGAGACAGTTACTGATGCACATTAAAATGAGGAGCATGCATTAATCCTTTAAAAACCAGCATGACTGACCCTTGGCTGTGCTCTGGAGTTATTATGGCCGTGTGGCTCTCCATCAGGTAATATTTGACGATCACTGCCACGCACAGATACGTAGCAGCCAGCGTCCCCAGCACACTGATAGGAGGAGGAAACAATCAAGTCACAACAAAATTTACAGTCACCTGGCGACCATTCTGACTACAGGTAGACGTTGCTGTACCTTGTGTACTTCTGGATACCGATCTCTTTTGGGATGGACAGCGGTAGGATGATAACGAGGCACATGACGAAGAGGGCAAATCGTTGGTCGGTGTACCAGTGATATGGCATTTCTCCCTCACTCGACCCAGTCACCGTCTCATATAAAGAAATACACACTGGAGAGACAAAAGCAGGGTCAGGTCCTTCCCTCCTCTGGACCTACCGTCCCTGCTGTCACTACTCTTATCTCACCCCTGTATATTTTGGCACCCGTCGCCTGCAGCTCTCCATCCGTCCACAAGATGTCCTCAGACTCTCCTCCCTATCCCAGCCACCTGGTCGCAGGATCCACCTGCTCACCTGTCTCCCTTTCTCAGTCACCTGAGCATTCCCTGCACACACCTATTCCCAATTTTCTCATTTTCCCAGCCAGAACTTCCTCTGGAGCAAGTCCTGGTCAGATTGCCTGCATATATCCCAGTGTTTCTCCATGTGCCTGCTACCTGTGTGTAGTAACCTGTTTTCTGTACTTTCCGGCATGCCTGTCCACCCATCTGTCTGTCTGTCTGTCTGTCTGTAAGCCTAGTTTTCTTCATTTCATCCATTAAACTTCCTTCACTGAACCTGTCTACATGTGTGTCTGTGCTTGTGTCCTCACTGCCTATGCTGTTACTCCCAGCTCTGTAACAATCTCACTAAGTGCTCCATCTGTACTGTGTTGTGGCCAAAGTCTGATCAAATGTTCTTTTTTTGGGTGGAGGAGGGTTTGAAAATCCAATCAAATACTCTGTTTAAAACTGGAACAGACCAAAAACACTAAAGGGATCTGAAGGTAGTCCGATGGACAAAACGACAAAGGAAAAATGAAAAACAGTTGCGTTGCTGCTCCCAGTCACATGTTTACCCTAATACTAACTAGAATGAAATGAAAGTGCGGGTGCTTTGTAGTCTGAAAGAGATTTATTTTTTTGATATGGGAAATGGCTGCTAAACTGATCACAAACTTAACTGAGCACCTTGATATCATGAAAACATTCATTGTCCAAACCAGCGCCAAGTGCCAACAGAGCAGTGCTTTATGATGATTAACAGATTGTATGCGGATTGTGATTAGAGCCTGGTGAACTATGATGTGTATCTCTAACAGCATTAAGACCCAGTCAAGCATTGTAATTGTATTTTGTAATTTATGTTTATGTTTATGCTGATGTTATACGTCGTGTCCTGCTAACAAAGAAGTTCATAAATCAGTTTATATATATTTAATGAATTATTAGAAGATTATGCCAAAAACATGTTGTATTGGGTTTATTATTTCCTGCTGTATATTTTGTAGGAAATGTCGCAAATATGTTGATACTGAATGAATCAGTAAAATTTTCACAAATAACTTATTTGCTTTCTGCTAAAATTGCGAATTTTGCAGTACAAGTCCATTTGTACGGTAAGTACATGTACTTTAGCATTATTAAACTTTTTTTACAGCACTTAGTTAAAATTAAGGAAAGATCTAGGTCTGGTTTAATACAGGAAAAATCACAGTGACTACAGACACCACAGGTTTATTTACTTTTAACCAAAACCATGATCATTCCCAAACCTTGACCAAAACGCTTTCGTGGCCTACTGGAACAGACAAAAAACAACAAATGGATATGCGAACCCCCAGGCTCTACTTTACTACAATTACATTTCCTACAAAATGTATATGCTGTTGCAGTTTAGTTGTAGGGAAATGTAGTGTAACTAGGGTTGAAAATAGGCACATACAGTATATTTTATTTATTTATGACAGGTGATACTGTTAAGTGTCAAAGGGCATAAAAGTTTTGGAACTATATGGAGCTGGAAGTAGAGAAGTCAGAAGAGCTCAGTTTGAAACAAGCTTTTGACCACGTAATATGGATTAGGACATCAAGTCAGTCTGGACTGGTCTGAGATTTAACTATCACTCGAGTACATTGCACTTGTGTTGATAATGCAGCCTACAGACCTCCAAAAAGACCCTGATTTAGTGTTGTCCCTGCTTCCTGGACTTGCGAATGAACTGGTTTACAGTCAACACTACGGCATATCTTTCTGACTGATTGGCTTTGGGATTTAAACTAAGGTGAAACAGACCCTACAGGATGGTCTCGTTTCATACAGAAATACAAAATATAACCTCACTCAAAAAAATTTTGCACTCTTGTGTATTTGTTCATCATGAATATTAGGGATGGACAGCGACACAAAATTTCGTTCCTAGATACAGATACAGATATTAATGCTTCTTATAATTGCTTGTTAAAGCACAAGACAGTTAATTGTAAGAATTTGTAGACAAGGCGATCACTGCACGTATGCACACAACAGCGGCAGAGAAGCAAAGAGTGCATGCACTACAGTGTTCATTTGCCCAAAATGGGATCTGCTGTGAGATGGATCCATCTTTCTAGTGCTAATTCTAATGGCACCATTATCGCTACTCAACATTCAGTATCAGTAGGATTGATACTGTAGGTTTTGACTTGCCTGACACTTACTTACTAAAAAATTAACAGAACCTTGAGACAACAAGCACATTCAACATACTTACAGGAGGAAGAAAGAGTTTGATCAGCAAAATTATGCACAGGGTCAAAACTACAAGCATAAACAATGTGGTCTCTTGTAAGCAATAATACATGTTGTGTCATTGAAATAACATAAATTGTAATAATAGTTTATTCTGATTCTCACGTTTCTCGAGCTGGTCCTGCACCACCACCAGGAAGGCAACACATATCATGAAGAGGTTGAAGCAGAAGCAGACTTCGCAGAGTTGACCCACAGCTCGTCCACATACCTCTCTCACGACATCCTGATAGGTTTTCTGTCTGCTGACGGACGACGCGTAGCCAAGGATGACCAAACCACTGATGAGGAATAGCAGGGATACCTGCCAGGAAGAGGGGCTCAACCTTAATTCTCTCTCACACACTGGGTTGATCGTGGAACACAGAGTATTAGGCAACGGGCCCTTGGACAAAGACTTGTAAAAGGCCCCAACTCCTGAAAGAAACCCCCCCCCCCCACACACACACACACACACACACACACATGCACACACACACACACACACACACAGGCGCACATACACACACTCCTCCAACCCCCACCTCCAAAATCCTCCCACATCTAATGTTCAGAAATGTATAATTTACTACAGCTAATTTTCATCAACGAATAATCTGGGCATTATTTCTCACCAAATCAGTTTAATATCACAGAAATATACAAAGCTGGAGCCGACTAATTGTTGGCATTTTTTAGCTAAAAAAACAACAGACTTAAAAAATAAATTGATTATTAAAACAGTAACTTTTTTTGACAGTCAATTAACTGATTAATCAACTAATTGTCTCAGATCTAATTCTTTCTAAAGCTTCCTGCCACAGTGGATTACCATATTTTACACAACATTATAGGAAACTATACAAAACCATCAAAGGGAACCTGTGATGCAAGTTATATTTTTCCTAAAGCAAATATTACATTGCTTTCAAAGAAATTAAAATTGTTTAGCTAATTTTAATGCAGGCTTGCTATAGTGTATGTTTGCACGGAGTAGCTGTATTCTTGTAGGGAAAACACAAAAATTACAAATAAGTATTTGATCAGACTTTGTATCAGTAGATATCTAATAGAAAAGGACTTGAATCAGGATCAAGAGCAAAAAATGTGTCTGACCCACTGAGCTCTCTGACTTTCCAAAAAGAACTGTCTCTTCAAACAGAGGTTTCCGCTTAGGGGCCCCTGGTCCTCTTGGGCCCCTGGGCCCTTTCTCGGAAAGCCCTCGAGGTTATCCATCTACGAGACGCTCACACACACATTTAGCAGCTGCTGTGCAATGAAAGTTCAGGTTCTCCCCCTAAAATGGAAGCTTCATTAGGGTTCACCTGTGAAAAAGAGACAGGCCTCTTTCACACCAAGGAGATACAGAGGGGGGCCGACTCTGTAACGTGTACGCACCAGTCTACCCGCCCCAAATCCTGCGGAGGGCCCCTCATTTAACGTGGATGAAGCTAGAAAGGCCGATCACAACTCCCTAGTATTAAAGTACTGAAGAGTGGGGCCCCGTGGCTGACGGATGCCCGCAGGTGTCCGCCGGCGCACTCACCATCTCCACCGCGATGGCGGTGCTCACTCCCCCCGCCTTCTGGAAAGCCCAGGGGAAGTTGAGCAGCCCGGCCCCCAGCGCGGACTTCAGCATGATGAACACGGCGCCGAAGGAGCCAAGCCGCGGGGGATCCGCATGGGACGCGGACCGGGCCAGCAGGCTGATGCTCTCCCGGGCCAGCTCCTCCATGATCCCGGGCCCGCTCCGACACTCGAGGAACCGGGACCAGAGGCCGCTTTTCGTGCCGGGTTTTTGCGCACGGCTAATATGGCCAAAGCAGCCCGAGCTCTCGGTTCATCCCGCTGCTTCTCAAGCGAACCTGGTGCGAGGTAAACCGGGTAAATATATAGACCTCCACCCACGACTCACGTGGTCTAATTGGACTTTCTGACCATAAAACATTTCACTCTGAGGTGAAACATTTGACAGTAAAGTGAGTATGTGTGCTTGTGTCAGCCCTCCCTCCTCCCTTAATGTCTGTCTCTCTGATATACAGCCGGGCTAAACCCTTAATATAATATATCATATAAGATACTATAAGGTTCCAGAAGTGGGTTTCCTCTGAACAAAGAAACCATCTAAGAGTAAAACTGAGTAATAGTAGTACCGTAGTAGTATGAAAAATGCTCATATGTCCGGGAGCCTGGGTTTACCAGCCAGGGCTCTCTATGCCACTTGGCCCCTGTTTCTTCTGCTCTCTCTCTCACAGTTTTTCTTAAAGTTTCTCTTTAACGGAATATCACCTGGCCCCAGCTTTATTGTGTAGTAATGTTATTAAACACATATTACTTTTAAATTAATTTAGAATATGCAACAAGTAGGCACAGAAGTTAAACAAAAGAAATTCTTAAAGCTAGAGTTCTTAAAACAGAGGCCTTTTTTCAAAAACAGGGCCTCTAGGTTAAAAAAATAAGAGGTGTCCTGTTAGATTAATGGTTAAGGCATATACCACATAACTGGAGGGTCCTCAATTTTATTCTGGCCATCACATGCCCCCCCCCCACACACACACAGACTCCAGTAATTTCGGAGCCTGGGTGTGAAGCATGAGGATTTGAAATGAACAGTGTGTGACTGAAAATGCTAAGATGTTACATATCATCAGTAAATATAATACCAAAAGAGAATAACCGCAGTGAAGGGGGGGCTATGTAATAATTTAAGGTGTAATAACAAACATTAAGCCTTTATTTAAAGAAAGAAATAACAATAATTATAAAGTTAGTTAAGGTGATTTTATCCACAGCCTAAACTTACTGAGTATTATTTTGATTTACAATCTGAACAGCATAAGACACAGTCTGTCCTCTGATATGGAAAAACTCCCTTTAATGGAGCTTTAGTAGACTCATTTGTCCAGCTCCTTGCAGTCACCGAACCGATTGAAATAGGTCATCATTTACTTTTGATTTATTCATTATATATTTCATACTCATTGCATATATTTACATAATCATACATGAAGAGTTCGTATGCAGCACAATTTATAGGATTGTACTATTTTCTTCCGGGTAAAATAAAATCCTGGTCATATGTATTAGATATTACAATCTACCACACATGGAATTCATAATCCCAGCCACGTTTTATGCTACACACCATCTGGTACAGAGCAGAGAGCACTAGTCAAAATCCCATGAATGCTGCTCTCCATCTCACTAACTACCAGAGAAGATGAGGCATCTTTGTGAAGAAAACCTGTGCTGTATCCTAAACATTTGAACAGCTGGATACAGAGTGTGAGGGCTCTGGAACACCTTGAGAAGATTTCTGTGGTGATGTTGAAGATTTTCTAGAGTGAAATGCAGGACAAAGATAGATGAGAGGAGTCCAAGGAGTTCTGGGGACAGTTCTGAGACTGAGGGGCTGATCCTCCTGGCATATACTGTTTTCAGAAATATCTCAGAAATTCACTTTTTTCCCCTTTTTTTTAAGTGAAGAAAAAGGCCTTATCAATTTTTAATTAAGTTACTTGTTTAAAACTGCAGAGTAAAAACAAGGTCTTTATCATCATGGCATTACATTACATAATGATGCTGAATTGATGGACCATTAAAAAAAGATGTAAGAGAGCAACACAGGGCAGTTTGAAATGAAATGTACGTTTATGCATTTGTTTTTTTTAAATTATTATTTAGCCTGATAATTAGACTGAATTGCGATGTTGTTTTATTTGATTCTATTTGACTTTGAATAATTGAAAAAAATTAAATTCAACTCAGAGACCTGGTGCTGGGCTAGTAATTATTGACTTAAACTCATTGCCTTTAATTAGCTTGTTTTTTTACGAAAAAGTTGCAAAACACTGAGGGTAAAAGGTAGCAGCCCATTGTTTATTTTTTATATTCCAACTGACTCATAGCTGATGTTTGCCAATGTTTATAATCATACTCGAGCAAACTAGATTAACACCTATATATGGTTTTGCTTTGTTTTTTTTCAGATTCCATATTTAAAAATTCATCCTGGCCAATAGAAACATCAAAGCTCTGACTGAGGCTCAGTCAGACAGCAACAGATTTGTGTAGAATGTCCAGGTATGGGAAATCAGTCAAATGGCCAAATCAGGGTTTTAATCTAGATTTTAAACGTGTATTTTGTTAGCAAAAAACAGAAAAAGCCAGAGACTTTTTGACATGCAGCCTCATTAATCTCAACTCAAAACAAGTCAGATGCCGCGTGCATTTTGCAAACTGCAGCTAGAATCAACTGTATAAGCCTAAAGCTGGAGACTGCATGAAACAGCACTATTGAAATCAGCCTTTGAACCTGTGAACTCTTAGTTTCAGAAGGCTGCATAGTCGTGCCCTGGCATTTAATCAGTGTAACACATGAATATAAAGCAGCACATCCACCTGAAGTTTCAGTGACCACTGCAATAACTTCTTAAATTCAGCATGCTGCAGTAATGAGAGTACCACCCCTGACCTTTAGCTGTCACACCCACTCACATCATGCTCAAGTCGTGCACCACGACACACCACACAACCAATCACTATCGCTCACTTTCCACTTACAGTTTCTATCCTCCACTCTCTGGGGGCACTAAGACAGTTTTGAAGGGTTTCGAGGTGCAACCTGCTACCCTGCAGATGAATAAAGACAGATGAGATTAATCTACTCATGATTCTGCTGTTATGAAACAGCTTAAGAGTATTAAGATTACACACATACACACACACAAAACAAACACACGCAAACAATTTCAAGAAAAGCAATAGTTGTGATTTAAGCATACCGTTGTGTCAGCATACCTTTAATTTAACTTTTTATTGGTTCAAAAATCAGAGTGAAAAAAAGAGGCATGTACCACTCTCTAAAAAAAGAAATACATCGGTAAACCAGTGAATTAAATGCAGTGCATGACTTCATATCAGAACTCGCTCAGTATCAAAGAAAAGTTACCACATTAAATAACAATACAGCAACTGTTTATGTTATACGGATGAAATCCGGGAAACACATATCCCTCTACTCACCCCTGACCTCTGCTCTTAACATGTACTTGCTGTACTTTATTCTTTTAATGCTCTTTAGTACTTTGTAATTATTTATTGTATTATTTTTTACCTATGTGTTTGAGATGCATGTGCTCTGCTATTTATTTGTTTAATTGCCCCACAGGGGATGCATAGAGGTATTTAACTGATCAAAGCGACACTTTACTGTAACCAGCAGTTCAGATGTAGAAAAAAGCAACTTATAGTATAACTGCATAAAGAGGACAGGAAAACCACTGAGAGAGGTTACATGAAACGAGAGTGTCAAACAAGTGATAAATATAGCAACAAACGTGCACACAATGCAAAGAATCCTTCCTAACAGAAATCTGGCTGTCAGACATTAAAAGCAGTCATACAGGGTGATGAATAAAACTTTCTGCACAAAAACAATGTAGTAGCCCCTAGTGATAATGCTCTTGTCTGGGTCACACCTGATTGGATCACAAACAGGTCTGGACACCTGGCATTAAAAAAACCTCCCCCATTCTACCTTGTCCTAAAAATCGCCTGGTGTTACTTACATACTGCAGTAATGATACAAATTGAAGTGTGTAGTATTAATAATATCTCATTGGCAAGATTTTTCTTTTGGCTAAGTTATCTCAGTAATTGGAGGGTTTCCACTTCTCTCCCTGGATTAATCTGTTACTATGACCAAGCAATAGTACATGACGGGAATTTAGTTCAACACTCGGACTGGATATGTGCAGTCCACATATCTAAGAGAGAGACACATTAGAGCAAGAACCAGTGTGGATGATTTTAATATTTAGTTTGTCAGAATGAAAGCAACTTCTTTGTTCTTTCTGAGGGCAAGGCATGGAAAATCACGATCCGGTTTCTGAAGTCCTGAATTAAGGATGAACATGTAATCGGGATGGGTCTGAGTTTTGAAGAGCATTTGCCCTCGTAAGTTCGGACCATAGGGAGCAGAGAACTCTCTGGTGACCAGCTGTCTTTACACTGACTGATTAGCAAACTAACTCCCTCGCAGCACTAATAGCATGCTGCATACAGGGAACAACAGTGTGCTGAGGGTGGGGCTGTGCTTCTGTGTTTGCCCCTTCAGTGTTTCCTGGTTGGTCTGGTCAGAGGTAGGGGGGTTCTGGGGCGCAGGCACGGTGCTGGGCGGAACAGTGGTGCGGCTGGCACACATGTCGTACAGGTTTCCGGAAAACTGCGTCTTCCTGGACTCTTGTCTTAGAGACTCCCAGACAGCTGCCGCTTCTCCAGGACAGCCTGCCAGAGCCTGGTTAGCACAAACATGGAAGGCATTCCAGGACCTTCAAGGAACCAGGACAGGAAGAGACGTTAGCGTTGAGGACGCTGATGTGACCTAATAGTCTGAACCAAAACAATAACGTTGCAGGCCACAAACCCAAACCCCACTTGACATCTCAGGGGAACTTGGGGGCGATAGTCTCTGTGGGTTCGTCACTACAAGCACAAGTTAACATCCGGTGTGAATATAACAAGTATCTAAGTAGAGTTTACAACCGTGGAGGGGCTGTGAGGTTAAGCTAAATACTGACAAGTTCACAAAGACAATACTAACATGCTGAGGTTTAGCAGGTATAATATAATGCTATAATACACCAGGAATGTTACCGCATGGTGCACAATCCGGTAGTTGTTGAGATAGTTCAGTCAGGACCGAAGAAGTGGACTGATAAACAGACCGACAGGGGAATTAACATTAATTCGAATTAGGGCAGCTTTAAGGATTACAAATTTGACAAATTGAAAAAAATTGTATCAGGACAGACAAGGTGTGACTGGATGCCTAGTGCGCTGACAGGCAGACAAAAACTCATGCACACACACACACACACACACACACACACACACACACACACACACACACCTGCAGATTGCATCGATGTCCTGTGTGTTCTGGTCTTTTTGTGTTTCCACCAAACTATCCCCAAGTGTGAGTAAACACTGAGCAAAACTCTTGTAGATGGAACCACAGGAAACAGGTATTGAAGCTCCGTAGCACACAGGGACCAAGGCTGGTGGGGAGGAAAGGACAATAGAAAAGCATATTTAAACTCTATATTACGATTGTTTTATCGGAACTGGTAAATAAGTGATTGTGCATATGTGGAAATGGCAAACACAGTGTGGTTGTCTTTGAAAACTGGGGATAAGAGAAAATCACTACATTCCTGTAGATATTTTTTCCAGAAACACGATCCATCCAGTGGACAGATGGATCAAACAAATACAGAAATATGTTGTATCCCATTCATCTGGAGGGATTACACATCTGCAAAGCCAAATTCAGTGTAAGACTACAAGACCACGTGTAAGCGGTCTGGTCATGCCGATCAGCTCATACATTACACATCCCTCTGGAATTGGTTTTGAGTTTTCACTGAAACGTTCCTGAAAAAGTATATACAAGCTGGAATATTTAAAATGATTTGATTTGGAACTGATTTGGAACAGAGGACATGAGGGTATGTCCGAGTGAGATTTTGTCCTGTGCACTGAGCCCATACAGTTACTTCGTTGTTGTCTTTGAGGACATCTCTCGATGAATCCGGCTGTCGTAGCCTTGGTTAAGCTGCTCCAGGGTCAAAAGCACACTGTGGCCAAAGCATGAGGTCACCTGAACATTATGACTAGTATGTAATTGTTGAACTCTGCATTTCATGGACATGATTCTGCTGCTATAACAGCTTCCAATCTTCTGGTTTCATGCTTTCCACAAGTGTTTGGTTCCGGTGAAGACGCCTGGCTTTTTGTGCGTGCCCACCTTCATCCCAAAAGGGTCGGATGGGGTTGAGCTCAGTGCTCTGCGCCTACCAGTCTAGTTCTTCAACCACAAACTGGGAACACATTTTTTTTATGGGTCCACTTTATGGTAACAACATGTTGAAACAGAGTGTTCATTGTAAACTGTCTGACATTAAGAGCTATCGGTACACTATGCTGAGCTTTTATCCAAATTTTGCCTTCAGTTTGTTTTTTGATCCAACATCTAAAAGATCTTTGGATGTGTATAATCTGCATCTGTTGCCACAAGGTCAAAAGTGCACCACTTTCAAGTGCAGCACCGTACACTGCAAAGTTAATATTTCCCTTAATTTGAACCCATGTCCCAAACATGATTAAGAGTCCCAGAGCTAAGGGGTACAGGGGATATCTCCACATAAATTTGGCCACAGTGTAGAAACCCTAGGTTAGCCTTTGCAACCACAACTCGCTGTGGAAGCACCTGCCTTAAAATCATCTAGAAAATCACTTTGATGCATAGACTTTATTGTGATCATCTTTACAGGTCATGATGTTTTACTCATTAAAAGAGAAAGGGCTTTACCGAAACTAACATACATGCATCAATACTGTCCCTGATTTTTTTTCTCTACACTAGTTAGATATAATATCTTTTTTTAAATCATGATTCAGCTTCAGCTCTAGTCCTGGCTCCTGCCTGATGAGTTTACTGGTCATTAGTAAATTTATATTGTAAATGACAGTGTTATTTAATTGCTATAGTCCTGATGAATTTGCCTACTTTTATTTGTCTGTATTGCATCATGATTGCTAATGTATCATTTATTCTGCTGGCATTTTTTCATTATGATATTATTGTCTGTAAAATATTTGGTAATTCTCATTGTAAAATTTCCCTGTAGTGATGCATTCATGAGCGGGGTTATTTTCCTGTCTAGTATGTTAGCTTACTAGAAAAAACAACCTCCAAAAACCCTTGAAAATAACAGATAGCCCAATTCACACCAAATACATGGCGTTGCAACTTCATGCGCGTGCACACACACACACACACACACACACACATACACACACACAGAAAGAGAGAAAGAGAGAAAGAGAGAGAGAGAGAGAGAGAGAATCAGAACATGAGGGTACAGCGAGCATTTCATTAACGTAAGTGCATTTGTAAAACCTTTCTCTCCGCAGATTCAGAATAAGCTGAATGAAATATCCTTTGCCAGTCGTGTTAACTACCTTGGATCTTTTCTAACAAACCTGCTGAAATTTGTCTGATCAACCTGAGTTTCTACCTGAAGTGAATTTGAAGGAAAGACATGGGTATGTTCAGAAACAGACAGGCAATGCCAAACTTTTTCCTCTCTCTCTCTCTCTCTCTCTCACACACACACACACACACACACAGAGTAAATTGTCATCCTCACCCAGGCAGAGAGCGACGGGCAGCAGCATGGTCGCAGCGCCCGGGTGGGACTTCATCGTCTGGCTCAGCTGAGTCCCGTGGAACTGGGTCCCTCCTCTGATCCGGAGGCTCTGATGAGAAGCGCTCGCTGGCTGCGGATCCAAAGAGGAGAAAGTTGCTGCTTTAAAACCTGATGTGTCCTGCCATCCGCTGGGAATTCATCAGATTGCAAAAGTAAAGCTATGCACAGAGGCACAACCCGGCTGGATTAACAGTGAAAGGGAGCGATGCATTGCAGAGAGTAAGAGGATGTTGTGCGTGTGCGTGTGCGTGCATGTGTGAGTGTGTGGGTACATGTGCACTGGGGAGGGGCACAGGGCAAGAGCCACGGAGAGCTTGGAGGCAGCAGACCAATGACAACATCACAACACAGCACACTGGATTAGAGCGTTCTAATTTCCGGTCTTCAATATTTAGAGCATTTATTTAAAAAACAAATAAAATGCATATAGTGCCACGGTGATCGCACACTTGACACACTCAGGCACTATCTCTGCCTTGTTCAACATATCTGCTGGGTGCAAAAAAAACCCCAAAAAACCTGGCTTTATTATTGAACAAGGTTTCACAAATGATGGTTGAAGGAAAAGAATTATCAGGGGTGTCAGGGGGATGTGGACAGATGGATGACGTCCCAATGAGGATAAGATAGTCCAGCCCACCTGGGAGTCCAACGTGGATGTTGAGCATCCTCTGAGAATAGCATCGACCCATGTGCGAATCATCTACAGCTACTGTATGTGGGTCACGAGGGGGTATTTAGTAGCACTGAGAACATTCTTAACTAAAGACTGGAGAGAGACAGAGAATTAGAATAAATACATGCACACCCTGTTTAAAGATGGGTGACTGTAAACCATCTACCTTATTCCCAACTTTCCTTACTTTGGCGCCTGTCTTACATTCCTGTCCTCTCCCTCTCAGCGTCCAAATCCCCTGCTACCCCCCAGATGGCTCACACTCCATGCATTAGTATAAGTCCTGGTTCACATCTGTATACTGACACAGGAGGAATGGTAACCCTATTGTTAATCTGCAGCTTAAAACAACCATTAACTGCAGAATAATCTGTCTGTGTCTACAGCCACGGCCACGAATCAATACACCATGGGGGCTCCTCCGGCCGCATTTGCAACCGTGAGTCTTCCTGAAAAAATCTGGATTAGTTTAGCAAATGTTGCCTTGTATTGTTTCACATTCTTACCTTGCAGATGTGCTCAAGATTGATCAAGCTGGATGCCCAAAATGTTGTGGCAACTGTTACAGCAGCATAATAATCTCACTTCTGGGTGTAATGTTCAAGTGTCCACATACTTTTCACTATGTAGTGTAAATCATCCTGCTATTGTGATGTCTTTCGTTCGCTCTGACGCAGGTTTTCATGCAGTTGATCCACAGTATGAAGCTGCTGCTGAAAATGATCAGCAAGAGAAACTGGTGATTGCATCCAAGTTTTCGTACAATGTTTCTACTGCTGCTGAAGCATTAAACTTCTGTTGTCAGGTGTGTGTCAGAGACTCCTCCTGCTAACAACCCTGCTATACAGGTGTGTGAAGTGCCACACTAATTATTTTCCTCCCAGCAACATCCCTGCTGACCAGGGGCTTTCTTACCTGGTGGGTTTGTTGCACAAGAAGCTCAAAAAAAGACCCGTTCTGACCCTTGCGTTTTCAACTTCACTATGTTCTAGTGAATCTGAGATACTGTTTAGCACGGACATATGAATTTCCCACAATATTTTGTTATTAGATTATCATGAATAACTAGAGGATGCACTCAGTAGAATGCATACCACTGCAAAGGCCAAATAATAAAGGAAAATGTAAAAAAAAAAAAAAAGCCCTATCTCACAAGGGAAATTGACTAAGAGAATTCCTGGACCTGCTGCAAAATGTAATGGGTTCTTCTCTGGCTCATGGCCCATCTCTCAACCAAGTGTGGTGTAAATCGGTTCAGTGCTTTTTGCCTAATCCTTCTTACAAACAAACAAACAAACAAACAAACAAACAAACACCAACAACAACAAACAGACAGAACTACAGACAGAGAGGCACTGGTGAAAACAAAACCTTCTGGGCAGAGGTGAAGATGGGAAAATCTGACATGGAAAGCTGTTGTTTGGCCTGAATTTAAAGATGACTGTGGTAAATTGCAGCAACTAAAGAAAAGGAAGATAGAGTTGTGTAAGTTAGATTGACAGTCCTGGATAACAGCATTACGTAACATTGTTGAGAGTAAAAAAAAAAAAAAATCCAGATGAGATTAGGATCTGGATCCTCGCTCTTGCCAGTGCTCTCTGTCCATCCATTCATCCACCTCTCCCTCTCTCTTTTTCACATAACACATAATCGCAACTGGCGTTCAAAATGACAGATTTTAAGTTTGGGTTGAGTAAACTGCATCACAAGTTTAGATTCACATTGTGACATTTAATGTTTCCATTCTCTAATAAGAGCAGCAATTCAGCAAATTATAAACAAGCTGCAAACACAAACACACACACACACACACACACACACACAGATTCAGGAAATTAGGCCAAACAGAAGGAGCTAAAGCCTCTGCTCTCAAATTTTTATTCCACTGCCATCTAGAGGGTGAAAGTCATAGTGCAACATCTGACTCTGCTATCTGCCAGTCGAAATACACCATTTAATTTAACACCATGCTGCACTGTATGGAGACACAGACTGGAAAAATAAAGCTGAAATAACTGGACAAGATCATCTACAGAGGATAATCCATTTTTTGACACACAGTTAATTATCTTATGTGACTAATTGATTAAAAATACCTAATTACTTGTAAGTTCTGCAAATTCAACAATTTGCTGCTTTAAAAGCAAAGAGCAATCATGTTTTTCAGCTGATCATCAAAACAACAAACCAGAACACATAATCTTATCCTCTTTTTCCAATTATTTTTGTAAATTATTTATAATTAATAAATGAATTAATTAATCTGATAGAGTAGTAACTCCATAAATTCATAATACAGCCAACCCTCAGTTGCAATCCTCCCTGAAACCTAAACAATGATCTCTGGGCTTCATTCATTTTTATATTTTTAGTTGTTTCTCACCAAACTTCAAGTTCAGCATTTCTCCTCAAGTATAACGAGAAATGAACTGCTAAAATGAAGGGTTCTGTACTTCATATTTTCCAAGTTTTTAAAAGGTAACATCTTGTTCGGAGCGCTCTCCCAGACATAAAATGAACAGGTGTGTAAAACTATGCATCGATATTATAATATTATTACAAATCTGATGTTTGAGTTCATGTTTTGTTCCAATCACAAGTCTTCACAACTGAGGATTTAATATGATACAAATTTTATTACTTTTTCACAACTCAACACAGCTGAAAAAATACTCCTAGTATTTGACATAGAGCTTACTGGAGCCACTGGAAATTCAAGTTTTTATCTTGTCTTTCCTAAAAAGAGTCCAAACAAAAGCCCTCACTGCATCCCAGTGAGTTTTTAATCCCGTTTATCCCAAACCTCTCTTAACTCAAAGGTAAAAACAGTTTTGAAGAAAAAATACTCCAAGATCTTTTGACCCACAGTCTCTTTCTGTTTCGTTACTGTGACACTGGACAAAGTCAGGACACGTTTGTCAACTTGAGAAATTACTCAGCGTGAATCAGCACAATTTCAAAATGAAATTTACTTCAAAATGAGAGCAGAGCATAGCTTTGACCAAGACCAAGTTCAAAAATCCGAAATGTGTGTAACATCCTGTGCATAAAACACTCATGCGACAGGAGACAGAGAGATGCAGCCACTAACCTTCTGTGTGAGAAAAACAATCTGACCATAAACAGGCACATAAAATGAATGAATCACACAGAAACGAGCAGGCGCTGTTTCATAAAGCCAGCTTAAATGTTCAAGTTGCATAAAGTATCTTGAAAAGGTTTTTCTATGTACTCCACTTAAGATTTCCTAAGGAAAATGATTACAGGAAAATATAGGTTAATGCATGTCTCCAAGAAACATCATTAAATAAGATTCAATCTTTTGAGTGCCCTGTCAAGTTTTAAGGATTTTTTTCCTTCTTCTTTCGCACTGATTTCTTAAGAAAGAAAAAAAAAATCAGAAGGAGAGCAACTTAAAGTACCTCTGTTGGTAACTCAGATAAATTCATGGTAGAGTTTTATGTCACTGACTAAGACCATAAGAGAGCCAAGAATAGTGTTTTTGGTTACAAATAAAATCCTATGGATACTTCAGTGTGGTGTACTTTACATTTACCCCCGCGTGTACTGTGCGAGATTTCTTGCACGAACTCCTAATTTCGGTTTAAAAGTAGCGAAATAAAAAACTCTGTCAGAGAAATCTTAAGGAGAAAAAACAACTTTATATGCAACTAGGCAGCTTTCAGCAGCTTCCCATCAGTCCGGTCATAAATATGTAAGCCCGCATAACTTGTCTGTACAGAATACGAGTCCCGGTTGAATGGACTGTGCACGTTTGTATGTTGTTTAGCAATGAGGTTATTATCACTATCAGCTACATGAACTAGGCAGCCAAGTTTTTTTTGTTTTCTTTTTTTTTTTGTCCTCATCGGGCCTACGAAAATCAGCTCTACGTGTTGAAAATAAATTGTCATCGCTTGTAGTTTTATACAAAATAGGGCTGGATGCGCTGTCTTCGAAACCCCCCTCGGTGTCACCGCCGCTAGTCCGAGTCTCTGTAACGGGTCGTCTCCCCTCGCGTCCGTCCATCAGATTTTCTTCCGGACGCCGAAAGCCACCGAGTTCCCGTACAGCAGCCGGTCCCGCTCCCGCACCTCCTCCTGCAGCTTGGCCTCGGCCACCCGCAGCTGGCGGATGGTCGCCTTCATCTCCTTCATCTTCACCTCCATCAGCGCGATGATGTCCCGCTGCTCGTTCAGCTTCCGCAGCAGCTCGGCCGACGTGGTGCCGGTGGTCAGCGAGTACGAGTGGTCCAGCGGGCTGCTGGTCACACTGACGTACTGCACGGGCAGCTGGTGCAGGGCGGACGCGGTCTCCACCGACGAGTCGTCGGCGGTGAGCTCGTCCGCGCTGCCGACCGGCGCGGTGTAACAGGTCCCCTCGGACTGGGCGGGCAGCCGCGCCGTGCCCAGGTACTCCCCGTTCTGGCCTATCTGAACCACGGTGATGCTGTCGTCGCTCGCCTCGCCGCCGGCGTTGCCCTCGGCTCCCTCCGCCGCGCTGCCCAGGACGCTGGCGATTACGATCCCGGAGGTGGCGGCGGCGGCGGGGGCAGGAACCCCCGCGGACACTTTCCTGCCTCTGCCCCGCCGGCTCCTCCGCTCATTCACGCCCCGCAGGGGGAAGAGGGACGGCACACGGATGCTGTAGGTTTTCCTGCCGCCCGCGAAATGCACGCTGCAGACCCGGTGCCCCGTGGTGGGCTGAAAGGTGCTGAAGCAGCCGCTGACCCCGGCCCGGGAGATGTTCCTTAGCCACAGCTCCCTCAGCGCCGTGTCCTTAGGAAACGTGTAGAAGCGCAGGTCCCGGTCCCGGTGCGAGTTGTTGTAGCAGCCAGGTACACAGCAGGTGAACCCGGGCATGTTTGCCTCGGCGCCGGGGGTGAAGACGCGGTCTCGGGTTGAGGCTCGGAATATTTTATTGTTGTTTCTTTATTCTGTGCGTTGTTATCAAGCCCCGCGGCCTGCAAGCGGAACTACACGTCCCACAACGCTAACGACTTCCTGTTTATTTTTCGCCAAAAACCGAGCCGATGCTCCCCGCGCAACGACCGAATCCGCCCGAGCTCGTCCGGACTCGGAGCACAAGCAGCTTGAACTTGTGCACAGTTCGAGACTGGGGTTTTGTTTTCGGTGGTAAATGTGTGGTATTGTTCTTCGCGGTGTTATTAAGCCAACCGCCTTCCACTGAGAACTAAAATTACCAGAAGTCTTTGCGCTTCCTGTCCGGGGCCCGTTGGCGCTCTACCGCCCCCTGCTGGTCAGAGTGCGGAAACACCTGAGCGCGAAGAGAGTCACCGTTTATCTTTTTATTTTTCCAGCGGTGGAGAAAGTATTCTGATCTTTTATTTAGCTGAAATTACTGATGCCACACTGTAAAAATACAATGAACATGTTACTTAAGTAGAGGCATATAAGTGCAACCTGGAAAATGTACTTAAAGTGTCAAAAGTAAAAGTACTGCATACGGTGAAATGTCTCGTGTGACTGATGTAGTGACATATCATATCATTTCATTGACACAATGACACCCTCACAAATCTTTTCTTGTCCAACTAATAATCCAATAATCAAAATTAAAAAAACAAAAACAAAAACAAAACAAAACAAAACAATAAATGTTTTCTTTTTGCTTGGAAGTAACTCAAACCATTATCAACAACATTGCAAATTCATTTTCTTTTAATCAACTAACCTATTAATCTTTTCAGGTCCACATGCATATTTTCAAATGCAGTAGATTAATTAACGACAAAGCATCATGTTGTATAAAACTTTCGTATTTTTGTGTGCAAAGATTTTAATATGTAAAATTACTAGTAACTAAATATGTAATGTAAATGTAGCGGGATAAAAGTACAATATTTTCCTCCAAATTGTTGTGGAGTGGACATATAAAGCAGTATTAAAAGAATAACTTTGTGCTTAATGCAGAATATTAACATTCTTATCTGTTTTAAAGGAAAATGCTTTTCAGTGATCTGTTTACACTAATGCAGATATTATTTTCCATGCATAATAGAACTTGATGGTTCAAAGCTCTGCGCAGGTCTCTTCAGGCTGAAGTTGAGTGGTGCTATCCTGGGAATACCCTGATGTAACCCAACTCCATGAGCTGATAAGTCCCTCGAGGAGGTTTAATGAGGCAACATAAGTTCATTTCAATTCAATTCAATTCAGTTCTTTTCATTTCAATTTTGTTTATATAGCGCCATATTAGAACAGAGATTATATTAGCTCTAAACTGTTCCCTTTATAATTATTATTTATAGACACCCAGCAATTCCCCATTGAGCAAGCACTGGGAGACAGCGGCAAGGAAAAAAAGTCCCTTTTAACAGGTCGAAACGTTGAACAGATCGTGGCTCATGGTGGGCGGCAGGCGGTTGTCTGCCTCGACCGGCTGGGTTGAGAATGAAAGAGAGAGGTAGAGAGAGGGAGAGAGAGAAAGGGGGCAGAAGGGAGCAGAAAGAGCATATCACAGGTGACATGTAAAGATTTATGATAATAATGGGACTAATAACAAAGCTATTAGTTATACTAGTGGGGCTAATAATATTGCTATTAGGACTAAATAAAATAGTATTACTAGCAATCATCGTAGTTTAAGCAGTGGGTGTTGATCAGACTCATGGGGCAGTAGGTGATCAGCAGCCACAGATCTGCAGAAAAACCTGCAGAGAGCAACAGGAGGAGAGAGGAGAGAGACAAGAAAGCACAAAAATGAGGGAGAACAATGGTTAGTAATGAGCATTAGGTAGGTTTTAAGCCTACTGTTAAACATGGAGCGGGAGTCTGTCTCCTGGACCCAAACTGGAGGATGGTTCCCCAGTAGAGGAGCCTGATAACTGAAGGCTCTTCCTCCCATTCTACTTGTGGAGACTCTAGGAACCATGAGTAGGCCTGCATTCTTGGAGAGAAGTGACTGGGGTAGAAAGTTACTTTGAGCTCTTTAAAATAGGATGGTGCCTGACCATTAAGGGCTTTGTAGGTGAGGAGGAGGAAGATTTTACATTTTATTCTAGAATTTACAGGGAGCCAATGCAGAGACGCAAACACAGGAGAGATATGATCTCTTTTTCATGTTCCTGTCAACACTCTTGCTGCAGCATTCTGAATCAGCTGGAGACTATTTAAACATTTATTGGGAAAGTCTGAAAATAAGAAGTAAGTAAAAACACCCATGTGGCTGGACCATGGGTATGTAGGGGATTTAATTTCAGAATGTCCTAATCAAGTTGTGAAATATCCTCATCCCTACAGTATACTTTTATGTTCAAGTTAGAGGTATTTAATATCCACCAATTCCAATGTAAACAATATCAAAGACTGATATCGTTTATTGCTCAAAGAGTAACGGACACTATTTTGTTGCCATGTTCACAGTTTAAAGTTTAGATATCTTAAACATCTGATCAAATAAAATGGATGAATATTATTAATTTGTTTTTTAGAAAAGAGACAGATTAAAGCCTTTCATACCAATTCAGGATAAACTTTGCCATTATTTTTATCCCAACATATTTACTGGTAGTGAAGCAAAGTAGTGTTGTAGTGTTTGTTATATTTTTATCAAATTCCATGTGTTATATTAAATGTGACAGTTTGTCAGAGATTTCAAAGGAAATATTAACACTTATTTAATTTGAATAGAGTCCAATGGAACCCAGTTTCCTGCCACAGCTTTGTCAATCTTGCTAACTGAAAAAGCACAGTATACAGCCGTGGGATAGTGACCTTTATTAGCCATCTGATAGCCTTATAGCGTCCTCTAGTGTGAAGGAGTTTGTGGTGA
This sequence comes from Istiophorus platypterus, assembly GCA_016859345.1. Taxonomy (NCBI): domain Eukaryota; kingdom Metazoa; phylum Chordata; class Actinopteri; order Istiophoriformes; family Istiophoridae; genus Istiophorus; species Istiophorus platypterus. The sequence continues at coordinate 16,767,172 of CM029118.1, read as the reverse complement.
CAACTGCAAAGAATTAACAGCAACTGGATATTCCTGAGGTAGATGTACTGGTTTGGATGTTGGATTTCATCCATGGAGTCGGATGCATTGCTCTACGTTTGTGATATCTTTCCTGTGATCCCCACAGAACCATTACTCCACCGGTCTATTACTTGAGGATACTATCTACTGATCTACATTTCTCTGTATGGCCACAGACACATCTGTAAGTTGAAGTGCAGGACACAACCACACTTAAAAATCTTACTTTAAATTTTTAAGGGTTTTAAGTCAGGTAGAACACTCAAGAATAGTTGCCTCTATATGTTGGTGGACAACATAGGGGGACCAAATAGAACATTATATTAAAGATAACATAATATTAATACTGTAATTACATCATTATCACTGACTAAAGATGGTGTCTGGGTCATTTGTTTGTGTTTCAGTAACTTTGATTGTAGATATTAGTTACTTGAATTACATTCTTCATATATGTGTTGTTATGCATTCTGGTTTGAAAACACTGTTTCTCTCTGTTTTGTTAAATTAAAAAAAGCTGTATCACTGTCACGTGTAAGTCAAAAATATCAATATATAAGAGAAAGATAATTTGCAAAGATAGTCTAAATTTAAAAAAAGGAAAAGGAAAAACGTATTTACATAAAGTTACTTTTTCAAAGGTGGTCTATGCTTTGTAAAAGCCAGGCGAGTGTACTGAATGTTGAGGAAACACGCGGTCCGAGATCGGCCCTGCTCCACGGATCCACCTGTATTATTGAGGGGGACTATGGAGGTTGATGAGAAAATGGGCCCCTCGGCGGAGACAGGGGCCCCTCGGCGGAGACAGGGGCCTCGCCCCTCGTCCGTGGGACGCTCAGACCGAAAGGGACACAAAACGCCTACGAGTGCTGTGTGGTTTAGTGCGTCTTCGTGACTGGTTTGCAGCTCTGTGACCATTTCGCGTCCCTTTGGTCCTGTATTTTGACCCCGTGTGGTCCCTCCGTATGTCCCTGTCGTAATGTAATGTCCCTTTGGTCCTCTTTCGTCTCTCTGGTCCTTTGTCCACTCGTTTCGCGTTTCTTTGGTTCCTTGCCATCTGTGGGCTCGTCTGTGTCTTTCAAACGAAAAATATCACCAGTCGCTTCTGGCTATTTCATCTTTTAAAAGCAAAACGTCCCCTTTGACGGGACCAGCTCTACGTATCGTCGCTTTTTTTACGAGCCATATTTTCGAGCTTAGCCGGTGTCGCCCGTGTGTCCCTTTGCTGAATTTTCCGCCGGCGACCCATCTCCGCCGCCTTGTAGCGTCTCGGGCTCTGCCTACAGTCCTGCCGTCGCTGCTGAAGTTACCATTAGCAACTGGGCAGCGCCCGGCTCAACACCCGCCGCGACTCCCGATGTCCTGCTCAACACAGTAGGTACATAACCTTACATTTCAACGCGGGGTCGTCGTCGTGCCGCCTCTAAAGACCGTCGGACGCACAGATCCGGGCATTGACTCCATAAATCTTGTACTTTTGACGCGACTTTTTTGGACTGGCTCCGCGGCTGTCTGGCCGGCTAGCTGAAGGCGCTAGCTAATGTTATCAATAACCCCAGTGTGGAGCAGCTGAGAGGAGCTAGCATGGTGTGTGGGAGCCTTAGCACACATCCGACGCGGGCCTGCGATAGATAAAGCAGAGGCTGCTCTCTGGGTTTGTGGTATTGTAATAATTACCGCTAATGCACAACTGTTAGATCATTGGTCCCAACAGCGAGAGTTTCGTGTGGCTTGGCTTTGTCGTTACAGCGGCACAGCACAGCAAAGGTTACTTTATACTGGTGTGTGTGAAACAGGGAGGCAGAGACACAGAGAGAGAGACACAGAGAGAGAGACAGACCTCAGTTGCTGCCAGCCTGGCAGATGTATGTTTTTCTGATCGTGGTATTTGAGCCCTGGCGTTACTCAGGTAAATGCAGGTGCGTAGTCACACAAGCAGGATCCGAAATTAAGACTTGCCAAGCACCGAAAAGGGGCAGATTTTCTGTTTTGGCGAGTAAATCTCAGACGACTGGCGAGTAAATGTTCCAAAATAGTCATAAGACATTATTCTGAGAGTTGGTTTTACGGGCGCGTGTGTCTGTGTCGGGGTCACACACACACACACACACACACACACACACACACACACACTTGTTCCTCGAAGACCCGCCCCTGCTCTCGCCTCGCGGAATGCAGGTAACCGAGGGGCCGTTTCTGAGGTAATTCACCTGCTGACGGTCGAGTTGTAGCTTCTGGCTGGGAAAGATAGAGAGAGAGAGAGAGAGAGAGAGAGAGGTGAGCACGTATCATAACATTATAATGTAGCAGCCCATGAATGATACAGATGTGTGTTCAGAGACCTTTCTTATGCCAGTCTGATAAACATAACTGCTGATTCTGACACTGATGAGAGAGATGTTAAGCTAGTTAGACACCGATATATTACTATATATGGATATCTATAAATATAGATATCCATATATAGATATAGATATCTATCTAGATAGATATAGATATATATAGATAGATATATATGTGTGTACATACATACATGCATACATACACACACGTTGGTAACGACCCAAGTAATCCATACATACAAGGAAACCAAAGCAAATAAGTTCAGAAATTAAGTTATGTGTAATAAAATGGAATGACACAGGGAAAAAGTATTGAATACACATACTGAAATTTATTCAATACTTCGTACAAAAAGCCTTTGTTGGTAATGGAAGCTTCAGGACGCCTCCTGTATGGAGGAACTAGTCGCATGCATTGCTCAGGTGTGATTTTGGTCCATTCTTCCACAACACCAGTCTTCAAATCGTGTAGGTTCCATGGGCCTCTTCTATCAACTCTGATCTTTAGAGATTCTTTCCATAGATTTTCAATTTGATTCAAGTCAGGAGGTTGGCTGGGCCATTCTAGCAGCTTTATTTTCTTTCTCTGCAACCAGTCGAGAGTTTCCTTGGCTGTGTTTGGGCTCATTGTCTTGTTGAAATGTCCACCCTCGTTTCATCTTCAGCATCCTGGTACATGGCAAAAGATTTTTATCAAGAATGTCTCTGTACATTTTTCCATTCTTCTTTCCTTTAATTATATGAAGTATGCCAGTACGGTATGATGGAAAACAGCCCCACACCATAATGTTCCCACCTCTGAACTTCACTGGTGGTATGGTGTTTTTTGGGTGATGTGTATTATGGCATCCAAAGAGTTCAAGTTTGGTCTCATCTGACCAGACTATATTCTCCCAGTATTTCACAGGCTTGTCCAAATGTTTTGCAGCCAACTTTAAACGAGCTTCAACATGCTTCTTCTTTAGTAATGGAGTCTTGCATGGTGAGCGTGCATACAGGCCATGGTGGTTGAGTGCATTACTCATCGTTTTCTTTGAAACAATTGTACCTGCTAATTCCAGGTCTTTCTGAGGCTCTCCACTAGTGGTCCTTGGCTGTTGGACAACTCTTCTGATAATTCTTTTCATTCCCCTTTCAGAGATCTTGCGAGGACACCTGGTTGTGGCCGGTTTATGGTGAAATGATGTTCTTTCCACTTCCGGATTATGGCCCCAACAGTGCTCACTCGAACATTTAAAAGTTTAGAAATCCTTCTGTAACCAATGCCATCGGTATGTTTTGCAACAATAAGGTTGCAAAGGTCTTGAGAGAGCTCTTTGATTTTACCTATCATGAGATGTTTCTTGTGTGACACTTTGGTAATGAGACACCTTTTTATAGGCCATCAGTTGGGACTGAACCAGCTGATATTAATTTGCATTGACAAGGGGCCGGGTTGCTTTGCAATAACCGATAGATTTCAACTGGTGTCTTGGTTTTAATGCCTTTTTGCACCTCCCTTTCTTCATGTGTTCAATACTTTTTCCCTGTTTCAATTCACATTATTACACATAACTTAATGGACATCTATGGTTTGATGTCTTTGCATGTGTGGATTGCATGGGTTGTTGCTGACATTTGGTGAAAATTTCATCTGAATAGCCCCATTAGAAATATATTTACAGAGAAAAATGTTGATTGGTTCAATACTTATTTTACCCGCTGTGTGTGTGTGTGTGTGTGTGTGTGTGTGTGTGTGTGCGTGTGTGTGCATGTGTGTGCATGTGTGTATTTGCATGTGTATATATATATATATAAATCAATGTGTATATATACTTATATATTTAAATCAATTTTAAATCAATTTATTTTTAAATATGCTTAAATAAGCTTTGCAGGTGGATTTTTTCATCTAACAGCCAATTTGACCAAAAAAAAAGTTAATTTCGGACCCTGTGCATAAGTCTCTATCAGTCTGTTGTTGTACAGTCATGGCTATGAGAGATAAGTGAAGCACTGCGTCAGCTCCCGCCAGACACTACTTCAACATTAACGTCACCTCCTTTCACATGAATACATGCTTATATTATTAGAATTATTGGCTGGACCTCATTAGAGCTCAGCCCAGAAAGAGCTGCTTATACTCCAGCTCAAGGCAGCTTTCAGCTGAGAGGAAAAAAAACAAATAATACTCTGTAGTGCTGAAACTAACTACATTTTCAGTATCGATTATTCTGCTGATTAGTTTTTTCAGTTGATAAATTAATGATTTTGTCCACAAAATTCAGAGAATAGATGAAAATACCAGTTATAATTTCTCCTATGCTTGTTTTTTTCTCAACAGTCAAAAGCCCAAAGATATTCACTTAAAATTCCTGTGGGACAAAAAAACATCAAATCCTTACATTTGATAAGTCAGAAGCAGCAAACATTTGATACTTTGCTTTTTAAAAATGACTAAAATTATTATTTGATTATCAAAAAACGTTGCTTAGATTTCTTTCTACACTAATCAATTAATCATTTAATTGTTGCAGCTCTAATATTGAGGTGCTCCAACCACACAAACTAACAATTGCATGGATGACTTAAATCCACACTGTATTTACAGGTCTATAACAGTTAGATCAGGAAAAGAAAAAGAAAAAAAAACTAGGTTAGAGGAGAATCGGGAGGGCCTCAGGAGATCTCAGCTGCACAGTATTTCAGATTTAAAATACTGAACAAGTAGTACTTGGTCCAGAATCAATGTTATCTAATGTCATTTCATAAATTATTGATAAAATTCAGTGTTCTGTGCTCAGATTTTTGTACGAAAATTCCACTAAATTAGCATTTAACCTGGATAAGGTCATAAACACGGAGCTATAAATTACACTCACTACAAAAGAGGTAGAGATGACATTTACTTTTGTCTGGTGTGGAACATCTGTGGAATGGTGTGTCAAGTATGTAGCAGGACACAACAAAAGTGGCTGTCAGAGACTGCTGATAAGAAAAACAGGTCCAAACCTCCAGCAGACATGTTTGTCATGTTTGTCCTGTTTGTCGATACAGTCACTAGAGACAAGTTGTCTGTGATTTTGGTTATCACAAGATTTGATATTGATTCAGTTTTGTCTTATCCTGGTCCTACATCGCATATTACAATAAACAGAGTGAAGTGATTTTTTTTTTTTAAGTAATTTCAGAAACACACTTTATAAAATCTTCAGTAATTGTAAACTAGAATATTGTGCAATATTGAATTAATGAAATTGCAATTTTGTCTGTTTTACCCAAAAGTCTATTCATTTATTTCTATAGGTAAACTCTCCCAGATTTCCAGACAACGGTAAAGGCCTGACAGACAAGTGGATCATAGGCTTTTGGGATGTCACTGAGGCTGGCCATGGTTCACACGTAAGGTCAGAGTGAGTGGCACTGCCATGTTGCCAGGAGTCGGTGTGTTTGGCACAGGGAGCACAGCCCGGGTGCTGGTCCCGCTGTTGAAAGCTGAAGGCTTTGAGGTTCATGCACTCTGGGGGCGAAGCGAAGAGGAAGCATGCTGCTTGGCAAAGGAGCTTGGCATCCCGTTTCACACCAGCCGATCTGATGATGTCCTGCTGCACCAAGATGTCGACCTTGTTTGCATCTATATTCCACCCTCAATGACGAGGCAGATCGCTGTCAAAGCACTGGGTAAGAGGTCCTAAACACGCATACACTAAATTGCAGACTTCTTTTCCTTTTGCCAAAATGCCCTGCTCAAACACTGTTGTCTTTTGAGTGTATAACTTGCACTTTTACACTTAACATTTGTGCTGAGCTTACAAACATGCAAGCAGTCCATCACAACCCATAAAATAACAAAAACTTACTGCAATGCCAAAAAAGAGAAAACATTAGTGGATATTAATTAAAAGCAGCTGATTTTTTTCCATTACAGAAGAGTATTTAGAAATTTTTTGGTTTATGTGCATGATGACACTAAAACAAGCTTCATTTTCCTCCTAAACAGCAGATCCAGGTCTTACATTCCAGTTTCCATATCGTACATTGTATGAGCATCTGAGTCACACAGTCAGACAAACGCTAATGTGACCTGACCCAGCTGGGTGTGGCAGGTCAGCTCTGGAACATATCTGAATTTTTTGACTATGATAACAGCACTCACCAAAAGATGCATATACTGAAAACGAATGGATTCTTATGTAACATTTCTCTCAGGGTTTATCCTTGAGATGTGATTAATGGTGATTTTAGCCATGACCACAGGGAATGTAGTCATCTGAGAGGGAAAAAACACAGCAAAAACTCTGACAAAAACTTTGAATTCCCCAAATCTCACGTGTGTCGACAACACACTGAAGCAAACATAATCACCACACTGTCATATCAGGGGAGAGTAGATCTATAAATTTAACTTACTGTATCTGATGGAATTCCTGAGTGTTGACTTCAGCTTCCTGTTTTACTTGCAACTTCCTGAGTGTGTCCCCACCAAAGGATTTATCCACGCCACTAATTCCAATGGGTACTGAAGGCTCCCGATCTCATTATTTAAAAACTACACACATGCACTGGTATTTCATGTGGTTACAGGGGAATGTTGACTTTTTGTTTATACATAACAAACCCGAGGATCTGGATTATAATAACATCTAAGGAAATAAGCTCTACAGTGTGCATGAGTACTGAGACACGAAGTCCACACCACACCTTCAAAGCATATGTAATATACTTTGACTTAAAAACCCAGAAAGTATACACCCAGTTTCCATTTTAAAGATAAAGCTAAGTTCAATACAACAGCCCTGCAACACACCTACATTTTTCGCTGAAACTCTTTTAGGTAGTTGTTGCATCAGTATTATGGTTATTTTTGAGGATTTTTCCTTTCTGAAAGCTATTTGTAAAAGTCAATCTACCCTAAATGATATAAATGGGAGTAGCAACTAAATATATGTAAAACAGAAATTGTGTTTAAAACTTAATAACTTTAGCCAGATCAAGAACCATAGTGAGTGAACACAATGTTCACCGACTTTACCTGCAACATAAGCAAAGAAAGAGCAATTGTTTAACAACCAAAAATCGTAAAATGTTTTATGTGGGAAATGTAAAAATTTTATAATTTCATTGTTTTTACCCCAGTTATCACTGAATTCAGTCTTACCTGAATAATAAGCCCCCCCCCTCTCTCCAGGTATAGGCAAGAATGTTGTGTGTGAGAAAGCTGCAACTGCAGTGGATTCATTCAAGATGGTCACTGCAGCCAGATACTACCCGCAGCTGCTCAGCATAATGGGAAATACCCTGCGCTTCCTGCCGGCTTTTGTTGCAATGCGCCAGCTGCTGGTGGAGGGATATGTTGGCGAAATGCAGGTGTGCGATGTCCGGGTCTACGGCCCAAGCCTCCTGGACCAGTCGTACGGCTGGACCTGTGAGGAGCTGATGGGAGGAGGTGGTCTGCACACTGTCGGCTCTGCCATCATCGACCTTCTAAGTTACCTGACTGGCGCTCGAGCCCATCGTGTACACGGCTTACTGCGGACCTTTGTACAACAAAATGGTCTGATCCGAGGCATCCGCCGTGTCACCAGCGATGATTTTTGTTTCTTCCAAATGTTGATGGGTGGAATTTGGTCTAGCTCTGGTGGTGTGTGTTGCACTGTGACCCTGAACTTCAACATGCCAGGGTCATTTGTGCACGAGGTCATGGTAGTTGGATCCACTGGGAGGTTGGTTGCCAGGGGGACAGAACTTTATGGTCAACGCAACGGGAGTAAAAGTGAGGAGCTGTTACTAGGCGACAACGGATGGGTGGGACCAGAGGTAAAAGAGATGCCCCTGCCTCACCTGCGGGGGCTGAGCTCCATGGTAAAAGCACTGAGACAGTCTTTTCAGGCTCATGAGGAGCGCAGGTCATGGGCGCGAGGACCAGTTGCCATGGCACCAACATTTGAGGATGGGCTGTATGTGCAAACAGTGGTGGAGGCAGTGAAACGGTCCAGCTGCAGTGGAGAATGGGAGTGTGTTGAGATCATGAGCCAGGAGCCAGATCCAAACCACAACCTGTGTGAGGCTCTGCAGAGAAATAAGAACTAAACGTATTTATACACCCAGTGCAGCTTCTAGATGTCTGACAAAACTGGGCTCTGAATGTTGCTCCTTTACTTAAGCTGCTTCTGCAGTATACATCACACATGACTACTCTGCATTTTCACATTCTGTCATATTTTGAACAGAATGTTTTGGTTGAGAGAATATAACTGTGTTGTGGATGTTTGTACCATCACGGTTTCTATTTGTTTGTACACTCAATTTTTATCCACAGCTCCATTATTCTGATTCTTACCAGAAAATATTATAAAAGCTCTATATTTAGTTAAGTGTGCCAAAATCTGCCATGCCAAAAACTAGACACTGTCCCTATTGTCACTGAATCTTGAAGTCATGGAGCCATTACAGCAATTTTCCTGCTAAATAATCTGATACACATCACCTGTCAGGAAAACACCATGCCTATGCCAAATGTCGGCTAAGAGCAATTCTACTTAAGACTAAAAAAAAAAAAAGGTTTATGTCTGACCATATCTTTTCAATTCAGGCAGTTTTTCTGGGTACATTAATGGCAAAAGCAAAAAAAAAAAAAGCATACAAATGAAGTCCAAATATGTACCTTATCCTTGCAATTGGACAAAAACAGCACTTCCTGGGGTATACAAGAATAGTTTTTAATTTTTTCCTCTTTTTTTTTTTTAGTAGTGTTCAGGAAAGTCATCAGAGCAGCAGCTGTAGTATTTGCAATAGTTGGATGGTACCATTTTATATATCATTTAAATACTCATAAATATTTTGCTGTTAATGTATTCCCAGCACCAATAGCACCTTGTTCTGAATGGAAGTGTTTACCTCAGACATGGTTGTGAATATCAAAGCATGAGGATGATTTGACTAACAAAATACTTTCAGTGGTTGCAGTGTGATGACTCTGAACTCAAATGATTCTCCAGTGGATATGAACCTTTGTAAAATTCAGAATAAGAATAATGGAGCTGTGCAGATTTTTTTTTTTTCTAAACGTGTAATGAGAAGCATAAATTTAGATTGTTGAAAAGTTTGCAAGGAGGGCTAGTAAGTTTTATGACTTGCCATGGCATACATAAGATACCAGGGATTGAGTAAAATAAGCTATATAGAGAACAGAATAATAAAAAGTTTGATTTGTAGCATTGAGTCTCAAAATGCCCCTTTCTTGAAGTGGCACTTCATTTTAAATTGATCTTTTGAGTATTACTTACCCCTTATAAGCTAGAAAAGAGGTTGTAAAAATGTAGTTCATGCTTCTTATGGTGGATTTCAATAGTGAAAAGTTTTCAAAAAAGTATCAAAAGCATCTAAACCCCTCAAACAATGCCTGTCTCATCTCAGTATTTTCATAATTTCATCAAAATACTGCTTCCAAATAAATAATAAATAAATTACTTTAAGGAGCTTCAAGGAGGCTGCAACACAGATTCCTTGTTTTTATTAATATTTTGGGTGGATGTTGACAGTCTGGAACAATCAGAACATATGTAAGGACAGGAGTTAAAGTTGGCTGGAACGATCCGGACCCCCCCCCACCCCCACCCATGCATCCACCCACGCATCCACCCACCACCACCACCAGAGGGGTTTATAGGAGAGTTTGGCTCCTGTTTTGTATTGTGAAAACCTGTTACCAATGGTCATCTATTTAACCACTGAAAATGGCTGTGAAGAAGGAAACTACCCATTTTCAACAGCCCTCTGTCAAGCTCATACAGGGAACAGATTATAGGTCGAATAACAGATCAAATCTTTTTACATAAGCAGAAACAGGCTAGTCCTAGAAAGTGCCCTTTTATTGTTAAACCATCAAAGTTTTAGATACAAACGCTGAGTTTAAAATGTGTGTAAAAACGTTGTTTACATGTGTTAACCATTGAAGTAATTTTATGTTTTTACATGATTTTGTTCCTTGCATTTAAAGTTATTAAAAATGTTTAAATACAGTGGTTGAGGCCACCACCCAGACCCCCTTACACCAGTCATCCTGAAACCTTGCTGATCTCTTCATTAAGTAGAACCACTGGATTTGATGTGTGTGACAGTAGAAATTTGTGCCTCTCTCATGTTTTCAGACAAAGAGGCAGGAAGTGTTAAACAGTTTACGGTTGATGTAGTCTTTACATAAACCCTGATTCAAGTTTACATCAAGTGTCTCTAACACATTTGCCTGCAGGATGCTTCATAACCCACTACAATTAAAATACATTCCAACCGAGTTTCCACCGTCTCGTCAACAGTTGTTTTTGTTTTGTGTTTTTTGCACTGATAACTGATAAAATGCCACCTATTTAATATGCAGTGTAATGCTTGTACCAGCCAGCTCACTGCAAAAATGAATTTAACATTTGTCTGTATGAGGACGACTTTTTATATTTATTTATGTCTTGGTGTGGAAAAAGTTTCCCTTCATTCATTCTGTTCAGTGTTTGTGTTTTCAGCCTGTGAATTTCTGTTAAAAGTTGTAATATTTATCACGTTTAGCTTTAGTGTTGTTTTAATTGATAATATGGCTTTTGAGCACAATGTTGCATTTAAGTCGGGAAACTGTACTGTTCATCTGCCTGACAGATATTTCCTTTAATAAACACAGTTGTTTTGATCTAGTGCCTTTGGTAAGACAATGGTTTAATTCTGTAAAAAAAAAATGTTCCAGTATCTTTTGTTAAGATATACAGTTCTTTACTGAGATTAACACTGCAGCAATAATGTTAGCACCATTTTTGCATTTTTAAAATAATCCACTAAATCAAATATTTTGACAGTTCTAGAGCTAGCAGAATGCTAATCTCCTCATATAGTCAGACTGAATAATCACTTTTCCATATCTTCACTGCATCATGCAGTATGTTGTATCATGTCTCCTCCTTTCTCACCATACAGTCAATGTATCTCCATGGAAGCATTATGCTGTAAATCCTGTGGGAGATACTGAATGACCAATCTCCCTGCATCTCAAAGTGCAGGAGGTGCTGGGAACTGTTATTGTTTTGTTATTAAATAAAAATTGCCAGGTCTTAGAATTTTCTACACTGCACCACAAGACTTCATAAAGCAAAGCAGTGGAAGCTAGTAATGATGACCGACTCAGTTGCTGTTTTTAGGTACATCTAGGAGAAAAATCATTGTTTTTGCAAAGTATGGATTTAACTTTATCTCATTATTGGGGTGAATTTATCTCACTTTAATTTTCTAGTATCAACTACAGATCATAACATTTTAATGGGAGTAGGACAGAAATGATCCTAATCCCACTGATATGTTAGTACTTAACCCTATTGCCACTACTTGTAAATTCAGTTTAATACTATCCATAAAAAGTAATATTAGCAGTGTCCATCTTTTTATTTCAAGAGGAGGTTATATCAATGTCTGAGTGCTGAGTTTTACTGAAAGGTGTTGCTATTACTTTGTCCATCCCATTTATATCAGTGAGAGTAGGCTAGATAACTGGAAAATCTCTAATGTCTGTACCCCTCTGTATAATGCATCCTGTTTCAACAGCATCGCAAATTACATGTTTCTAATTTATCATACACTTGAATCAACACTTCAAACAAAACATCTATAAAAACTGACCACTATAACCTCGGTGAAGGAAGAATTTGTTGCACTGCTGTTGTATTTGACTGTATTAGTTTTAGGTAGGTATCAATAATAAACTGACAACTGAGTGCAACGTGTTTGTTTTTTGAAATTATTACAGGGAAAAAACAGAAAACATAACAATCTTGGAATCACTAGGTTTCATATTCATGAATCTTTTCTGCTTTACATCAAGGATTGCTTAAACTTGTTAAAATCTAGCACCAACGACAGAGCTGTAAAAACTGTAAATTAGTGTATTGTTTGTTTTTTTTAAACTTTATTGTTTTTCTTTTTTAAAATTTTCTTCACGTATATCTTTTTTCTTCATATTGGATCTTTACGTACATTTATACATTAAAAAAATTAAAGAAATAAAATAAAATAAAATAGGATGAAATAAAGAAGCAGAACAGGTGGAGAAAACGACGTCTGGCAGCCCGGATGTGACGTCAGCGTCGGCGACCGTAGCTCGGCTAACTTAGCACTGCAGCTAACACCACTGATACCACTGGTACTATCAACTAAAAAGTGATTCAGCGAGAAACACCGAGCGGTGGGAAGTACACGGACCCTTCGTCGTACTTCGAGCTACAAAGCGGAGGATAAGCAGGGCGCGATTTGGCTCGAAATTAGCGAGCTAATGTTGTGTGTTGACAAACCGGAGCCAGCCCGAGAGATGACTCGTAAGAGAAGTGTGGTCTGGGGCTTCTTTAAAACCGTGGACTCGGAGTCGGTCCAGTGTCTCCTCTGTAGGGGCTTCCAGTCCAGGCAGGTCCAGGGCAGCACCACGGCCATGCTGAGGCATCTGCGGGTCAAACACCCCAAGGAGGTCGCCAGGAAATGCAGGGGACGTGCGCCTGAAGCGGTCCCCGGGACCGACCGCCGGGACGCGGACAGTGAACAGTTCTGCTCCGGTAGGATTCACTGACTCATCTGTGGGTAGTTCACTGAAGCGCGGAGTTCCTGGGAGCTTCGGCTGCAACCATTAGTCGATTAATCCGGTAGTCGATCGTCGGAAAATTGATCAGCCAGGCTTTTGATTATCATCCTAGTGTCTCTTCTTGTTTGCTTTAGGACAATCTCAAATATTTGGCATTTCCATCTTCTCAAATGTGAGGCTTGGATTACTTCCTTTGTCGTAAATTGGAATAACTGAATATCTTTCTGTTTTGGACCGGTGGTCAGGCAAAATAGGACATCTGAAGACGTCGCCCTGGGAAATTATTCTCTATTTTCTGTTAAATAATAAAGTCATGAATAATCAGCAGATTCATCGATGATGAAATAATATTCGTTGCAGCCCTTTGGGTAGATCAATGTAGAGCTAGGACATAATTAAGCTGAAAAAAATGCAGCGGCCCACAGAAAATTGATCAGCAATGGTCCAGATAATCAGTCAGTTCTTTAAGTAATTTTGCCAGCAAAAATGCCAAACTTGTTTTGGTTCCAGCCTCTCAAATATGAAGGGTTTCTGATTTTCTATGTGTTTACATCATTGTAAAGTGAATTAATGTCGGGTTTGGAGACAAAAAAGACATTTGAAGATGTTACCTTGGGATTTAGGAAATCATGACTTGTAGTCTTTATTATGTTCAGATGATTTAAGGTCCAAGCCATTAGTTGAGAAATTAGTCGGAAGATTACATGGTAATGAAAATAATCATCAGTTGCACATAAACACAGCAGTTTCATTGTTTATTTTATTATTACAGATGTGCTGTTATGTAAAAAATTCTGCTGTGAAAAAGCCCCGTTGGCTTCAATTTTTAAACACACTCCAGCCAGTGTTATTTAAGATCAACCTTTGTCTCTACACTCAGCTTTCATCCACGTACACCAAGAACACACTAATGTGTGATTGACGTGTGCTATAATGTTGTTTTTTCTTCTAAAGTTATGGATTTATATTTTAGCGTAGCATTCAATTATAGAATATTACAGAATATTTTTTGTATTATATTTCTAAAATTGAGTTTACATTAATGATGATTAGTTTTTCACAAATTAAACAAATCAATCAAGGGTTTTATGTTAAATGTCTGTCCATAGAGGACAACAGTCTAAATATTTTAGATCACAGTCAGTCTTCAGCCTGACTGTGATCTTTCTCTTACATCTCAAATAATAAGAATCCAGTAAAACAGCAGGTTAAGATGATGGTGCAGATTAACTGGTTTTTGAATCAAGTAATGATCAACAGAAAATTAATCACCAAAAATTTTAGTCATAGATTAACTGTTCGGGTTATAAAATGTCAAGTGTTTTTTGATTTTCAAATTTGAGGTTTTGCTTCTTTTCTCTTTCGGAAAGTTTAAACACTGAACAATTAATCTGTTATCTAAAAAAATTTAATATATTAATCAATACTGAAACATTAGTTGCAGCTGTAATTATAACTTTATATTCCTCTTATTTAGTGGAAGTGGCACTTGAGGACGGCAAATCTGACATCCATTCTACCATGAATGATTCTGATATTAGTTGTACTATTAATGGCATCATGGAAGCTGAACAAGGAGATCCAGCAGACCAAACAGCACATGGAGAGACGACTGATGAACTCCCTGTAAGACGTAGCCGGCACAAACGGAGCTTGATTTGGAGGCACTATGAGCGTCTGGACAGTTTGAATGCTGCTCGGTGCCGCATTTGCATGAAGAAGTTACAGTGCTTTGAAGGTGGCGGAACCAGCAACTTGCGTCGGCACATGTCAAAGAGACACCCAGAGGTGTTTTCCAGGCTAGTAGCTAGTGGACTTAACCCACCTCCATCCAACTCATCACAGGGCTCGAGTGCTAACAGTGACACACTGATCCCACCAGAGACTGCGGAGGCGACAGAGCAGAGACAGTTTTCAGGTAAGCTGTCGTAACTCACTAGTGTTTGAGTTTGTGAATAATTCTTTTCAAAGGCATCTTCTCAAACAGTGCTTTCTCATAATACTGTCGCGGCAAGTGCATGAATCCCTTTTCTACTTGTAATCCCATAAATTGTTATGCAGATGGGTGAGAATTTAAATAAAAAAACCAACATAGACTGTCTTTGTACGGTGTCGGGCCACTGCGTGCCACCAGAACAGCTTCAGTGTTCATTTGCATTAATTCTACAGATCTGTTAAACTTTACTGGAGGGATGGACAACGTTCTTCCTAAAGATATTCCTTCATTTGGTGTTTTGATGATGATGGTGGTGGAGAGCACTGTCTAACACGTCAGTCCAAAATCTCCCATAGGTTTTCAGCTGGGTTGAGATCAGGTGACTGCGAAGGTCATAGCACAACAAACCATTCAGTGACCCTTTGTTCCCTATAGATGGGGGCATTGCGAGAGAAGAGACCAAACCCATAAGGGTACAAATGTTTCATCATAGGATCAAGGCAATCACTCAGAAAAACTTTGTAATGATTTGCGGTGCCCCCTCCCTCTAAGGGGTACATTACATCAGAATCAACTTAGACTGCTCAGCATTTTTATATCTGCCACAGAGCATGATTTGATAATATGTGATTAATTATACGATGCAGTTCACCTGTGTGGAGGCATCTGAATTTGTTATGTTTCTCCACTTACTTTATTCAGGTTCTTCCTCTAATTTGCACCCCATCTGAATAATATAATTCACAACACCGTTAAAACACTGTGCTGATTAAAACACAACTTTCAAGGCAATAGGCTGACTGACAATGTTAGATTTGTTTGACATTTTTTTCAGCCAGTTCTGGGGCTGGGTATTATTTTCAACATGTCTATAATAGTGGCGCTGATACATTTCCTGAGTTTCAGCAGTGGAAATACTGCTATTTTTGATACCTTTGAGGAAGTATAAGTTGAGGCGATGTATCTACTGCATGTTTAAAGTAAATTAATATCAAGTTTGACAACTTTTTTTCTCATGTTGTGATTCTAATGCACTCGAGATTAAAAAAAGACAAAATGCGGCCCTCTCTTTCCCTCTTCTTACAGGCACATTAAAACCTTCAAGAGCATCTGAAGGAGAAAAGCGTGTGTTTAGGAGAGAGCGGGAGCTGATTGAAGCTCTAAGGAGAGCGCAGAAGGAGGAGGCTCGGGCTCTGGAGCATCAGAGGGAGCTGCTTGAGAAGCTGCGTGCAGCAGATGCCAGAGAGGCAGCTACAGAGAGGGAGAAAATCGAGTCACTGAGGAAAGCGCAGCAGGAGGAAGCCAAAGAATTAAGCAGACAAAGAGAAGAGCTTCAGAAAGAGAAGGCAGAGCTACAGAAGAAATGGGAAGAGCTTGAGCAGGAAAGAGAAGAACTTTTGTTTTCCAGAGGACAGTTACCCCCTGATTCTATTACAACATGACAACAGGTTTCCTAAAAATCCTTTGGACTATTTAAACATGTGATGATGTAAAAATGTAGACTCCTCTTTTGGTCAAATATATTTTGCAAACAGTCAGTGGACCGTTCATTTTGTTTCTCTTGCAGCTGATGTCTTGACATGTCCTCACATCGGATATATAGAAATTTGACCCAGCACAAACATCTCCCATTCACTCAGCCACAATGGGCGGTTTTCAGTTTTATATTATAGACAGAGACTGTCTATAAAAACATGTTCCCTCAAACTTTTCGAGTCGTCAGTACAGGATCAGACCAGTTGCACAAACTATTATCATAACCTTGTCGAGGAAAAAATCGTTTTTTTTACTCTGGTTT
This sequence comes from Istiophorus platypterus, assembly GCA_016859345.1. NCBI lineage: Eukaryota > Metazoa > Chordata > Actinopteri > Istiophoriformes > Istiophoridae > Istiophorus > Istiophorus platypterus. The sequence goes on along the minus strand of CM029118.1, from coordinate 16,750,493 downwards.
CTATGAGGACTTAAAATCTGTCATTCACATTTACTCTTTCTTTTCTCCCACAATACAGCATGTTGTCACCAACAGGTGTACTGATCCTCTTATAAAATGTAATTGACCCTGAAACTTGAATCGAGCCTCTTGTAACATGTACTGAAGGAGTCTCTTGAAATAAAATTTTAAGAGTATTACATTTTAATTTATTTGACATCTTTGTTTAAACCAGATCTTAAGGAAGGACATAATGTTGGTAGGGTTCATTTAAAAGTACAAACCTGTGGACATTTTGAGAAACCGTTTTACTTTTGGTTAAATGTTTTATACTCCCACTGGCCATCGGTTCTACATGAACACTGTGGGTAATAAGGTTAAATGCTTATTGTTTTCAGACATTTTGCACGAGAATTTCTTCCAAACTCTACAATCGTACCAAAGCCACATTTTTTATCATTTCTCTCATAGCAGATCTCTAAACTATTGAGCTCCAGCTTTGTCACTGCTTTTATGGTACCAGTACATGACAGTCATCTCAGAGAGTCCTTTGCTAAAGAACTGGGCATTCCAGTGTCAGATGAACTGTGAAGTGAAGGCCCGGTCAGTGTAGTAAGATATTTCAAACGGTTTCTCCCATGTGGGTTGATGTGGCACTGCAGAGGAATCACTATCATACTTATTCTGACACTGTCCAGTACTCGGCCATTTCTGGTGTGACATATTCAATCGAGTTTTAGAGGCAGGTATTTTAAAACTGGAATAAATAAAATCAAAGACCCTCAGGGATCCCAAAAACCCAAGGATCATTATGTGATGGCTAATTTGTGATTCTTTGATTTATAGAAAGCTTGTTCGGTAATGTGCACTACTCTAGTACAGAATCAAGTAGTACTAAAACAGGATGGCCCTAGTTTTTATACCCTTATTAATTCAATTTATATTATGTTTAAATAGTACACATTCCTAAATTAATTTTTGGAACTGACACACAGCAAACCTGGGGTAGCGTGCTGATTTAGCACAAAATCACTGGCTTTAGGAACTACTGGCAAAACACAAAGAGGCAGCCATACCAAGTTCATTTCTAAAGGTGCTATGTGTAGGTTTTTGCTCCTGCTACATAGCCAACATTAGCATTAACAACTGTTTACTTACCATGCAGGAAATGCAACGGGGTAATGACAGAGTGCAAAGATGAGGCTGTTGGGAATATCACCATTTTCCTCATGTTCTAAAATTACAAAGTAAAAATCTATACAACTAAAATAGCAAAATATAGACTTACCAGCAAACAAAAATTATACTTATCTTGCCTCCACCAGAACACATCTCAAAACTCATGAACTCATTTTTTTTAATTCTCTCTTAAGACAATAGTCAGGGCATTGAAACATCATAAACACCCCCCGTCTAAAGGCAGCAACTGGCATCCAGTTTTCCCTCAGTGAATCATGAGGGGATGAAGAAGTACCATGTAAAAGAATGAAGTCTGATGCCAAACCCGCAACATTTCTTCAAGACTGGCAAGTTGTTGATGTTAACATCGCCATTGTAGTGATAGCAAAAACTTAGATATGCCACCTTTAAAGAATAGCTGTTAACTACATCAGTCGCAAAACCGATAAGAAAGATGAGCAGCGGAGTCTTGAATTTGGCAACAGGATGTGTGCAATATAAAATGCAGAGAGAGAGAGAGGAACCGCTCTTCTCCCAGGCCTGGTAGAGACTTAATCTGTCTCTGGTTGGAAGGAGCTGAACAGCCAAACAGCAGCAGGAATGAACATGAAATTTCTTTCAGTTAGTTGTAATTTGGATGAAATGACCTACCCTTGGATTAAAAATCTTTAAAGGACAGGTCCACATTTTTTTTAATTCTCTCTTAAGACAATAGTCAGGGCATTGAAACAAGTTTATCCTGCTTTCATAATTCCTTATGTTTACACAGGCCATTAAGAGATCACTTCCTGGTGTGGTTTCTGTGCAGGTGATGGGAGACAAAATCATCAGTCCTTGTTCTGTGCATTTCCAAAGGTTGTCTTTAGCTGTTGTTGGGATTTGTCAGTCTGAAGCGGTCAAAACAAGTGGATATCTACCATATATGGTGTATTTTATTGTAAAACTCTCCTTTTTGTGTTTTGCAAAGTGTTTCTTTGTTAAATTGCAGTGGAGGGCTAGTAACAAAGTGGGGGATTATGTACAAAAAAGACTAAATTCGAAAGATATACTTGATTTGATTGTCTCGGTCTGTTAGAGCCTGATATTAACTTGGGATGAATTTAGTATTAAATTTGCCTATCTTTGAATTATTGTTTAAAAAAAAAAAACTTGTGAACCTATCCTTTAAGTAATAAAACGTACAGCGCATGCGTCATGAAAAATCTGATTCCCTGAATTCGGTTTCTCAGGTAGTGCTGCCATATATAGCCCTAAACGGTAATGCGTGGGTTTGTGTCATCGACAGTTAAAGATGATGTTACCTTCATGCTTGGGGTTTACGTTTACACGTATTTTAAGACGAGAGGGCCGTGATCCTTCTCCGTAGGCCACAAACAAGAAGAAGCGCCTCCTGACAGGCCGTACTCGGGGTTTACAGCGGACGCACGACCCCGGTCCTCTTAACCGTGCGTGTCGCTGGAGGAAGATGGCCGACTGCGGAGCCGTGGCGGCGAGAAGATGCGACTCTGGCCCGTCGTCCTCCGTGAGCATGGAGGCCATCTCGGCCCTGACGGAGCTGGAGGACCTGGAGAGGGTTTACCAGCAGCTCTGCGCCGACGAGGTTCGTACAAAACGACCGCTACAGGCGTTTCGTTTCTGACGCGCACCATCAGTCGCTGTTCCTCCTCCACGTAAACTAACCGGGACGCCGCCGCCTCGTAGCACGGCTGAAAAGAAAGAGCTTTACTTAAGATAACCACGTCTAAATGAAGGTAAAACAACCAGGGCCGACGACGTGTCCGTGCGGGTTAGGTTTAGATGCTGGTCGCCGCTTTTCTAGACAACGCGGAAAACCGTCATGGTACAAAACATAGCTCAACAACCTGCAACTTACCATGAAGTGCAGAACAGCTGTAGGATGTAGTTGATATTTTGTTGTTGTTGTTATAGATTTCTCTTTTTTTCTTATTGGTTAAATGCTGTTCTACCTTTGTTAAGGAAATATATGACAACAAAACAAACACCCACTTCCAAACAGTGGTGGGATGTAACTCAATATATTTACTCAAGTACTGATTTATTTTCCATGTGCATATCCATTAATGCCACTTTATACTGAACGACATCGCAGAGGGAACTATTTTACTGTTTAATCCACCATATGTATCAGAGCAGGAGCTGAACCAATAACTAAAGCTCAACCGCTTTAGTTACTAGATGCTTTACATATTAAGACATTTGCAATCAAAACATATAGATATCTTATTGAATGTGAGGCTTTGTTAAAGTTTAAACTGCTCAAACAACTAGTCGATTGAGAGAGAGGTCATTAGGAACTATTTTGATAATTGTTTAAGTCATTTTTCACATTAAAAAAGGGAATAAATAAATGTCATGGTTCCAGCTTCCAAAATGTGTGGTTTTGCTGCTTTTCTCTATAATCATTTTAATTCATTTTTAAAAATGTTGAGGTTTGGACTGTTGATTGAACAAAACAAAGTGTTGGGAAAGTGTCACTTTGATCCCTGGTGGTTATGATGATTATTTCTTATTTTTTTCCCTGACTTTTAACAAACCAAAAGATTAACTGATTAATCAAGAAAATAATAATTATTTACAGTCCTATATAAGATAGTTATAAAGAGCTCCGACTGAACGAACAGTAACATGCTTCTTACATATGAACACATGAGTAATAATAATCTAAAAATACAATATATAATAGTTTTACACTCACAGTGGCCAATTTTCTGGATTGAGTACTTTTAGGTTTGATACTGTAAATACATTTTCCTGATTATAATTAGTTATTGCTTATTATACTTATAAGATGGGACTCATTACACGTTTTGTTTTCTGTTCACTACAGAGGGAAGTGGAATGTGAGCTGGACAGACTGGTGGGTCAGGAGGGAACCATTCACACAAAGATGCTGGCACTGCAGAGGATGGGGTACAGTTTGTTGAGATTACAGTAGTAAACAAAAAAGAAAATTACTGCTGATGATCCATGATTTGAGCTTAGACCATCAAAGTCTATGATCTTTACAAAATAATCATTGTTCTCTTTGCTTTCAAGGCCCAACCTACAGTTGATTGAAGGAGATGCCAGTCAGCTGTCAGGCATGATCACATTTACCTGTAGTCTGGCTGAAAATGTGAGCCGCAAAGTCAGACAGCTAGACCTGGCAAAGGTAAAAACACAAAATTAGTTTGTCTGCTTACCCTTTCATGCCGCTGTGCAGGTAACAGTCATGGTCGGAGGCATAATCTTTTCAGCTTGTCCATCCGTCCTGTTCTTCATTAACAGAGTATCTCAGGGACACCACGAGGGAATTTCTTCATATTTGACAGAAACATCCACTTGGACTCAAGGATGAACTAGTTCGAAATTAGTGGTTAAAGGTCAAAATTCATTGTCACTTTGACCCCATAACTACATAAAAAATCCATATGCTAATCATGACAAAATACACTGATTACCTTTTTATTAAATTCCGTCAAAGTCTGCAGTACATATATTATATGAGTCTGTACAAACTTCAACTTGAATGGTTGATGGAGGCATACAACCGGGAGGCCTGAATTCTAATTTATTTCTAGAAGAGAGTGATGATAACCTACACTTTGTTCAGTCTACCTTCATGATCTACTCTGCTCTAAAACAGTTTCAACAAAAACTGAGCATTATAACCTTTATGAAGGTAGGAGTTATTGCAGCATTTGTTGCATTAGGCTGCAGTAGTTGGGTAGGTGTACCTAAACTCTTCTGTTGCTGACACAGCATCAGAGATGGTTTTGAACAACTTTTATTTTAATGCAGTCCCATTCAGAACCACAAACTACAACCTTATAAATCACCTTAGAATGCAATGAACACCTCTCTGACACAGCATCAAAAATGAAACCTTTACAAATGTAGTATTTATTAAAGGAATGATGTATCAGATCATATGTCTTCCCTTGTTTTTTACAGACTCGGCTGTATAATGTCATCCAGCGTGCTGATGATATCCTGGATTTGAAGTTCTGCACGGACGGTGTGCAGACAGCTCTGCGTAATGAAGATTATGAACAGGCTGCTGCCCATATCCATCGATACCTTTCTCTGGACCAGTCAGTTATTGAGCTGAGCAGGCAGGGAGAAGAAAGTAGGAGGCCCCTACTTCTCTATTAAAGTGCATTACTCAGTATACACTTTTACACTGCAGGGAAGAACTTGTGTGTGTGTTTTTGTACGATCTTCACGTTGAAAATATCAGATTTTAAATAGGGATGTAGTTGTTCACAAGAGAAAAAGGGCTCACATCAAATAAAACATTTTGGTTGTTTTTCAGTGTCCTTACTGGACTACTGTAGCCCACCAAAGATCTCATTTCAATATATCTCAGGTTGTTTAAACTTCTTTCACTGCACTGTAAGTGTTTCTGCAAATATATTCCTGTTCTTGCACATGTTTTGCCATAACTAAACAGACACTGTAACACTGCAAATGCCTCATGTCTGCACAGGCAGTGCTGTGGACGCCAGTCTGGTCATGCTGCAGGAGGCAGAGCAGAAACTGAAGGTCATCGTAGCTAAGAAGCTCGATGAGGCTGTAGCAGCAGTCGACCTCGCACAGGTGGAAAGATTTTTCAAGATTTTCCCTCTTCTGGGCCTCCACCAGCAGGGCCTTGCCCGCTTTGGTGGATATCTCTGCAGCCAGGTCAGTAGTTAACTACATGCTCAGGTGTTGGAAAGGTGTTTGATGAGCGGTTTGCCAGTTGTAATTCCTCTAAGAGAAAAAATTGTGATCAAAGGTTTTTGATAGTTTCTGGGATGTAAAAAAATTTAAGTAGATTAAATTCAGTTGAAGATTAGCTCACGAGTAAATTAGTATTTGTGCAGATCCACTGCATTTTTAAAGGACTGTGAGCCTTTTAAAACATTTTCTCTAATGTATGCATGTATAATTTGATGACAATCATACAGAGATTCTAGATCCAGATGCAGTTTTATAACTTTTACCCACTTGTTATTGAATAAGAGAGTAAAAATTGTGCAGCTGTGGTTGAGATACACTTTTTTTATAGCTTCTTGGCATTTGCCGCTGTAAAACATGCACTCTTTTATCCTGATACACTCGTATTTTGAGGTTTTTCAGGTAAATGCTTTAATTTGTAAAATGTTACTTTCTAGAAATACGTATGTCTATCTGCTCTTTAAACAAAATGAGAGAACCTTTAGTCTTGGTTTTGTGACATCGCTAAATCTGTTATCTTTGTCTGTTCAGTAAGATAAAGTCATTATAGTCATTATAGTGGTATATTATATTTTTGGATTCTGATCATACAGTATCAGTAATTTTTCTGCCTGTATTTTTACACTCACTCACACAGCTTGCCTCCAAAGCTGAGGAGAACCTCCTGTTAGCTACAGGAGGAGACTTGGGTGAGAAGAGAGCACTGCTCATATTTGCGGACACTCTGACCCTGCTGCTGGAAGGTGAGAGCACAGGCCTGATATTCTGTGTCTGTTTGTCGCCTGCTTGCTTTGTATAGACCCCACTAATTCACTGCTGTGTGTTTTCAGGCATTGCTCGTGTCGTTGAGACTCATCAGCCTATAGTAGAGACATATTACGGTCCAGGTCATCTGTACACACTCATCACTCACCTGCAGCAGGAGTGTGACCGACAGGCACAGAAAATTGTCGACAAGTTCATCGAGCAGAGAGGATACCACAACAAGGTTTGAATGACACCTGGGTCCTGTTCTTAAAATGTTGTTATACTACTTCAGGCTAACCTGCCGTATCAGGCTAAAATAATCCTGTTTATTCAAATCCAACTATTTTTTTTCTTTGAATGCAGTTAAAGATTGATTTGAATTGGCTTATCCTGAGCAACATTGCTCTCTTATTTTTGAAATAAAGCAAAAGGAGTAGAGTTAAAACCATGATCTGCATTTGATTGCCAGCAAGCATTGGGGCAATTCACTCATGGAAATTAATTGTATTATATGTGTGTTCTGGTGTTGTTACTGGTGTCATTTTGTTCTCCATTGTGCTCCACAATATTTCCACTGTTTCCAGACTTTGATCACTGTTAAAGTTTAAATATTGTGGTCAGACTACAAGTGATGGTGGTGCACGAAGGTTGAGGTTCTCTCCAGTGGATATCTAAGAGACATAAAGGAATATCATGCGCCTGCTATAAAAATGACATCTTCCTGAAATCTCACTAAAAGCAGCTTTAATTGCTGGTGTTGACTGATCTCATATGGCAGGTGAGCACCTCTCTAGACGGCTGCAGTTTTCCTATCACTCTCAGCTTTGAGTTGATGACGCCATCATCTTCCTGCTTCAGCGAACCCTTTCTCATCTGGACAAAGCAGGGAGCACTATGAGAATCACGTTCTTTGAATTCTCCAGTGCCTTTAACACAATCCAGCCTTTTCTCTTGATAGAGAAGCTCTAGAATGTGCAGGTAGATGCATCCACAACCTCCTGGGCTACCAACTACCTGACAGATGGATCACAGTTTTTGTGGCTGCAGGGATGTGGGTCTGATCAGATGGTCAGAAGCACAGGACCACAACCACAGCGGGGAGCCATCCCCTTACCTCTCACCTCACCCTTTACAGCTCTGACTTTAAGCACGACTCTGAGTCATGTCACCTGCAGAAGGTTTCAGATGACTCTACTTTCTACTTTGACCATAAATCTGTCCTGTAGTTTCAGATCGTCCAGAGCAGCATGATGAAGAGCGTGCCAGGGGAGAGGATGGAGCCCAGGTATTCATGTTTGTCTCAGCAACATACTCCGTTCCCCTCTACATTTGTCTTTGTGGTGTTGTTGTTTTATACCTCTGCCTTACATGAATAGGGAGCTGGACCCTGTACTGACAGAAGTGACCTTGATGAACGCACGGGCGGAGCTCTACCTGCGCTTTTTACGTCGTCGCATGATGGCCGACTTTGAAGTTGGAGACGCTCAGAGTGTCACACAGGGTAGCTTTCTATTAACTTATGATAATGTAAACAAAGATGCCTTTTTGAGATGCAGGGCTGAAAACATACCGTATATGTTTTTTTTTATTATATTTTTGAAAACCCAGAGCATCAGCAGAATGTGGAGAAGCTGCTGAAACACTGTTTGCTGAGCAGGACAATGCAGGAGCTGATTGGCTACTATATTCCAATGGAAGAATACTACATGAGGGAGTCTGTCAACAAGGTAAAATAATCAGTTTATATAGTATTATTTGTATAGTTCAATATTTGAATATTTGACAAAATAATCTTATAACTCCATTGATTTTACACATCAGAGTTTTTTTACAGACAGTGCAATAAATACCAAGTTCAACAATTAGATAACCACGCGAAAACAGAATTTAACACATATAGATAACATTAAAATTATATTATTATGTAAGAAATCTTCAAAAAAAAAAAAGTTAAACATTTATTAAAGCCCAAATGGTATTTTATTTCCTAAACTCGATGAAATAATTATGTATTAAAGCGTTATGATAAAGTGATATCCCCTCCCCAGGCTGTTACTATGGATACATATGAAAAGGGTCAGCTGACCTCGAGCATGGTGGATGACTGTTTCTATATTGTGAAGAAGTGCATCAGCAGAGCTTTATCCAGTTCCAACATTGACTGCCTGTGTGCCATGATCAACCACGCTAACTCTGTGCTGGAGTCTGACTTCAGGTGCTCACCACTCTTTCACTATCCAGTTGACGTATCTCATACTTTTTTCCCCTCATGTTTCATGCATGCATGTGCTCCCTCGGGCCCTGTCTCTCTCTCTCTTCACCTGTCAGGGAGGTGCTGTACAATAAGCTGCGGCAGGGCTTCCCGGCTACAACGCTTCAGGACATCCAACGTGGCGTCAGCAGTGCAGTCAGTTTGATGCAGAGCAGTTTACAACAGGGCAAGTTTAACACACTGGGCATCGAGAGCGCTGAACATGCCAAGGCTGCGTTTCTGGTAAGATGCATGAGCAGTTACACACATGCATATACCATCTTAGCTTTTTTTATTATTATTATTAAAAAAAATTTTAATTTAGATATTTTTTAAAGCACGGTTCACAGGAATCACTCTTATAATGTGTCTGTACACTGAGCTTCCACTTTTTGAGTTTGATAGAAAACTGACATGTTGATGTGGACTCTTCTTCAGGGCTGGCTTCAGCTTTCAGGTTTTTTTCATAGGGTTTGTTAAAAGAGAGCAGCAGTAATTTAAGTGAGGATTAAAATGCATGAATGGCCTTCTCTAATTTGAGTAATATAAGTAACACTTTAATCTTTGAAATGGCTCTTCACTGAGGAAAGCTCTACTTCAAAAACTTTTAACCCCTTTGTCAAAAGTTAAATTGAAATCAAGACACGCCCTGACTTAGATTTTTTGTATCTAGCTTGACCTTGGAAGCCAAAATGCCTAGTTTTCTTCAGATTTTATTTTAAAGAAAGAAGGAGCAAATAACCTCAGATTTGCTTTCTTTGAGCCAGGATTACATCTCACACAAAATATTAGTTATGATAATGCAGAAATCTTCAAATAATGACTTTTCAGACTCTTGAATTCAGAATGCAGTTTTTGGGATTATTGAGCTAGTTTGTGTTAAAACTCAAAGGAGACTGACAGATATCCAGTGTTCTGTAATGATGGTAAATAAATCATTACAGTAATGGTTTATTTATGGTTCTGTATTTTCCAGCAAATCTTCTGGAAACTCTCCTCATCATTTCCCAAAAAAGGAGCTGGCATTTAGCTGTACATTACTAGGAAACATTCAAGAAAGTCCTATACTATATTACTGATTATAAGGGAAATGGATGAATTCCTAGTTGCTGCAATTATTGGTAACCTACTCATTTTATTCAGGTTCTCAAATAGGGGACTTTCAAAATAAAGCAATCATTCATACTGAGTGTGTGGTTTCTAGGGCAGCAGACATAAATATTTAAGTGATAAAACTAAATTACCAGTGGAAATGGGACGTGTGGAGATAGGACAAGATTTGTGCGTTACTGCATCATGGAAGGGGGAGTTCACTTTCATCAGTCTCAGTGTCCCAACCAATTCCTTGCTGCTATAAAAAGTCTAAAATATTACTAATGATATAATAAATCAGACAGATAATTACTAATTACTGGGATAAACTATGAGATTGAAGAGTTCCATCAGTTTTCTCAAAGCTTTAGGCAGAAAGCAGTTTTTAAACAATTCAAACTGACTGTGATTTATTCACACTCTTTTTTTTCTTTCCATCTTAGGTGACTCTGAATAATGTCGAGGTGTGTAGTGAGAATATCACAACTTTAAAGAGAAATCTAGAGGTAGGTTTTACACCTGCACCAGTGCTCTGCCTCTTTTCTATTCATCACATCATTTATAGTTTAGCTCATTTCTCAGAAATTCACTTTTTAATTTTTCTTTTCTCTTTTTTTCTTGTTGCAGAATGACTGTTCCAAGTTGTTCAGTCAGGGGGGCAGCTCTGGTGAACAAGCCAAGATCGAAAGTTGTTTGTCCGACCTCGTCAACACATCAACAAAGTTTAAGGATCTCTTACAGGTTGGTCTCACACACACACACACACACACACATCAGCTGAGAGTTATGTATTACGTATTTAGAGTAGGTGCTACAGAATGAGGAAAAAATGTATGTGTGTTTTCAAAAGAGTTGCCATGACAGACCTGTGTGCACAGTGGAGGGAATATTTTTATTTACTTGACATGTGTTTACTGGGAAAGTCACAGGATAGTAAGGAGCACAGTCAGGCATTGTTTGAATCTGTTAATAAATCAGCATCTAGAGGCAATATTTCAAGTAGTTTTTAGGGGGAGGAAAAAATTGAATTGTATTCATATTTTTTTACAGTACTCCAAGACATGTGAATGAGGTGATTTTCAGGGTTAAGGTTAAGCGTTGGTTTTAAATGTGTATAACTCAGGCCCACTCATGGTACAATGAGACTCATTGGCCAACTATTGAACAGTGAAAATTTGATACTCTGATGTTATATTGTTTCACAGGAGGGTCTGACTGAGTTGAACACAACAGCCATAAAACCTCAGGTTAAACCCTGGATTAGCAGCTTCCTGGCCATCTCACATAACATAGAGGAGGTAATGGTCTCAGAGTGCTGCACAGAAATAAATCTGGGTTCAATAAAACATGTCACTGTAACTGCTGCTCTTCCTCACAGGAGGAGTTTAATGATTATGAAGCTAATGATCCCTGGGTGCAGCAGCTCATCGTTAACTTGGAGCAGCTCATGGCAGAGTTCAAGGTATCTGCAACATTGGAGCTACCACTTTGTCTTTGCTAAATATATGTATTCGTCCTCGCTATATTTTTAAGCCCTCTCTTTGTTCTTCTGCCTCATCAGACGTCCCTCTCTCCCGTCATTTACGACACTCTGACCAGCCTGATGACCAGCTTGATATCTGTTGAAATGGAGAAGACTGTCCTAAAATGCTCATTCAGCAGGGTGAGGAACTGAGCTCAGCCACAAGGTGGCACCAAGCTCCCTATGCTTCACATCACATTACAACACGTCACAGACACACATGATGAAAAGCCTCCAGTAATGATTTATTAATGAATCCAGGACGGCCTGCAGGAGATGGTGCTGCCTTTTTTCACGTTAGCATCTCCTATTTGTTGTTGTGTTTTTACAGAAAACCTCAAAATAAATTCTTTTACTTCGTACAACATAAAGTCTTAAATAAAATATCACTCTATTCATAACGTATCCACATTTTTTGTTGTTTTACACCATGATCATTTTGTTGTAGCTTGGAGGCCTGCAGTTTGATAAGGAGCTTCGGTCTCTCGTGGCGTACCTCACCACTGTGACCACCTGGACCATCAGGGATAAGTTTGCACGTCTCACACAAATGGCCACCATCCTAAACCTGGAGCGGGTAATTTAGATAATTTTATACAGAATATACATCGGGATAAAAGCAAATTTTATGTGTTTTTATTTATGGTGGGTCACATCATGAGAGGAATGTAACTAAGAACATTTTCTCAGTTCGTTTTTAGATATGTTGAGTATTTCTGTTTCAGCCTACTTTTCATTTACATTTCAATTGCAAATATTTGTCTGTTTCCTCTACTGCATCTATTTGAAAGATTTAGCTACCAGTTATTTTATAGATAAAAACTGTGTACACAAAACATGTGAGCTGTTAAAATATGAACCATTATCATAAAATAATTCACAGAGAAATATATCAGATTGTTAAAATGGTTCCACCTCCATCAGGTAAAACAGTAAAATGTGGCCCCCAGGTGGCCTGGGTTCTGTGGATGCTAACCATCAGTGTCCCCAGTTAAAGACAGGCCAGAAAAAAATATATGGATTACAACAGTAGAAGACTAATTACACATTAATGCTTCAATAATAAAAATACATTTATATCCTGTATATTAGTATAACACTCAAAGGAGCCACTTTCCCGTTTTATCAGTACTTTAATTTTGATACTTTAAAGTACATTTTAATTTTCACAATCTAATATCACTATTCTGATTCAAGAATCTGGTCCACACAGGCTCACTTGTACCTATTTGTACTGCAGGTAACTGAGATCTTGGATTACTGGGGCCCTAACTCCGGCCCCTTGACATGGCGGCTGACCCCAGCAGAGGTGCGTCAGGTTCTGGCCCTGCGCATCGACTTCAGAAGTGAAGACATCAAGAGGCTGAGACTGTAATTCATGAGCCAGCGCGCTGGTTATCAGTGAGTGCTGAGCGGTACCCACCTTGTGATGCATTTCACTAAAGAGCTCCACACAATCTAGGTTTAATCCGTGTCCCTGTAAATGGACATGGGCAGGGCACGGGCAAATGGCTGGGGATTTCTTTTTTTGCAGGAAACAAAAATGCTCATTGCTCTTCCAGGAGATTTGAGTGGAGTTTTCAGATCTCTGCCTTCTGCTCAGCACCCAGCTGATGTCAGTCTGTGTCAGAGGTACTTTTCAGCTTTTAGGGGCCAGGGTTTGTATTTATGTGGCAGGAATGGCAAACTATGTGATATGAGTTAACTGTAAAATATGTGATTACTCTCTTAAATATGTAATTAAAAGTGTAAGAGTTTAATTGTATCACAGTGGGAATTGGAACCTTTTAACCTGTAACTGGCACTGAGAAACAAGGACAGACTGGGACCGAGGAGCGGAGCTCTGCGACTGTCAGTGAAACAGAGCAGTAATGAACATCATACCCATTAAAATGACAGAAGCAGGTCAGACAGCTGATCCAGCCTAGTCATTCAATATATGAATAGCTCCTTGTCTGTGATGATGGAACACTTTTAACCTAATAAATTGAGAGCCGCTGTGCAATGCTCCTGATCCCCACCATCCGACACATTTCATGAAGTGCTGCCCTATTGCCATGCAAGACCTGTTCCCAATCTTTTATACATATTTCTGACACTAAATACAAAGCTGTGTTCACCAGGCAATGAAGCATTAAAAGTGGACCATTCTCGTAATATTCAGCCTAATTTCCTGGTCTAACCTTAATTCTCAGCACGGATTGAGGGAGGTCAGTGTGTGTTTAAACTTCTGCTGAGAGGACAGTGCTGCCATCGTACAGTTTGTTACCAACCCTCTTACCCTCTCCGGTGTAATCAGATTCAGACCATGAACACAGAGATCGTTAGGAAAAGTGTGGCTTTAATGTAAACACAACATTCGATTGGCTCAGCACAAACATTCCACATGAGAGCAACCAATAACTACTGAATAGGATGGGGTGCAGCACAAAAACATTCACAGTAAAAAAAAAAAAAAAATCCGGTATAATAGTAATATATATATACAGTACGGTGCTTTTAAGGTGAAAATGGAGATAGGATATGGGGACTGATATGTGATAGGTAAGAGTATACAGGAATGGGAAGATGAGTTTCTTGGTGCACAGGTGAAAATGGAGAGCTGTACTTTTTCTCTGTGAAAAGAGAAACGTGACAGACGGGGGATAGTGGTTCCCTGTTTACTGGGAGAAGAGGGTTAAAAAACCCCTGAGTCCCCAGACAGAGGCTGCCTCAAATAATATTGTTCTCCTTGTGCAGTCTTCTATTTCTACACAGATTCACATCAAAGGGTAAAGCACCACACAGAGAACAAGATGTCGTTGGAGGGCTGCTTTCTACCCTCTGAACCGTAGACAGATATCGGTGTACCCCAATTTTTCATGACCGGAAATAAATATGTGGCACGGGATTTCAGGAGGTAGGAGGAGGCATGTAGGGCATGAGGGTTAAATAAATAAATCATTTAATGATAATAAAATGTTATATCTGTTACTTAAATAATAATAATAATTTATATGATTTCTGATTCTAATTCCCTGTTGTTCTGATCTGTTCTCAGATGGTTGGCACTGATATGAACTTTTTTTGAGATATCATTGGCTGATAGGTGTTTCCTCAGGCTACAGGAGGCCAATGGCAATGGGCGGCCACTCTGAAAAGAAGAATCCTCTCTTTCATTAGGTTTTCAAGCAAAAGAGGAAACAGAGAGTGGAACAGACCTGCAGGCTACTCAGTCATGTGTGGGACTGGAGGAGAGGGAAGCTTTGTCCCCTCTGAAAGTTTAAATAGCCTCCTTCTTTCCAACCATGACCCTCAGCCATGAGGACAGCACCTCCCCAACATCATAATCATCATCTCCACCTTTCACACACAGCAGCTTTTCAAACAGAGCACCAGAGGTTGTATTCAGTACTGTTATAAATGCCTTGAGACTTGAGCATAAAAAAAAATGTCACATAAAGAATGGGACAGTATTCCACGTTGTGCTTAAAAATGACATTGCACCCTCCTCAAGATGTATTTCAGGGCTGAGTTTTGCAAAACAAGACTCAAGCTGAATAAACCACTGGTGCTGCCGAATTCTGTTTCGTCCCAGTTGTTGACAAACTCATCGACAAAACTTGAAACATTCAGTTCAAAAACACACATTGATATGACAAAATGGGCTGTGTACTGAAATTAAAATGAGAGGAAAAGGGAAGAAATCATGGCAATAATCCAGTGTGGTGTCTGACGGCAGCTCTTTGGGTCCATTTGGACGTGTAGAATTACATATTTATGTGTTTAAGTATCATCAAAATTATCATTATTAACACCTCATACTCTCCATGACAACCTCTGTGCTTGGCCAGGCCTCAGTATAAGCCACATCCTCTAAGGTTGTTTGCAATAATGATGTCAGTGACGGCATCAAACACTACCTGGATGTTACCTGTGTCTGTGGCACAGGTCAGGTGACAGTAGATCTCTTTATTGGGAGAGCGGTTCTTACTCTCAAACTGAACCTGAATATATGCAGTAGCATCGTCGTAAGTATTAGCACCTGGAGTCAAGCAGAAGAAACAGAGAGAGAAGAGACCAGAGAGCATGAAGGACTGATGCTTATCACTTTGCTTGGGATGCAGCTCTGATTGAGAGTTTGATGTAATTAAAGGGACTCACCTGTGTATTCTGGAAAACAGATCGTCAGCGGGGACTTCTTGATCTTCTCAGCGAACAGATCCTTCTTGTTGAGGAAGAGGATGATGGAGGTGTCGATGAAGAACTTGTTGTTACAGATGGAGTCAAAGAGCATGAGTGACTCGTGCATGCGATTCTGCAGGAAGAATAAATACAGCGATGAAGTTGGTGTTAGAGAGAGGGGAGAGTTTAAGATTACAACAAAACACCAGGGCAACACTTAATCTATCACAACAGCCCATTTACAGTTTGATGAACTGCTTAATGATTCAATACCATCTTGTCAGTGATGATGATGTTACAGATCTGTCTGTCAAAGGCTGTATTTTACTATATATCAGTGAGGAACAGAACAACTAAAGGTAAATCAATTAATGAATTTTACAGTTTATTAGAAGTAGCAGTCAGTTCCACTGTCTGCCCTGAAAAATGATCCCATCCCTTTTGCTTCATTAATTTCT
Organism: Istiophorus platypterus; assembly: GCA_016859345.1. NCBI lineage: Eukaryota > Metazoa > Chordata > Actinopteri > Istiophoriformes > Istiophoridae > Istiophorus > Istiophorus platypterus. Next base: position 16,734,382 of record CM029118.1, on the reverse strand, counting down.
TCCTGTAAGGATAGAGGGTGTTCAAAGTCCCTCTCAGACAAATTGTGCTACGCAAAAAACAATTGGTTATGCATAAATAAAACTGACTCATAGGGAGAGAAAAACAATGACATCCTGCAGGTCTTTGGACAGTTTCTACGAAAACCGAAATGAATTCAGAAGACTAATGGCACAAAATGTAAAGCTTTGGCATCATCACTCTCTAAAATATTGGTCTTTAGGTCTCCAGCCAGAATCAAACTGGTGTCATTCCATTGTCATCCATCAGTAGCTGCCTTTAAGATCAGTCAAAGCTCCACCATGAGTTGTGCAACAGAGGCATTCAGACCATATCAAAAGAGTCACACTTACAGTTGTTTCATCTTCATGGAGCACCTGGTCGTATCCACTCAGAGCAACACAGAAGATTATGGCTGTCACATCTTCAAAGCAGTGGATCCACTTCTTCCTCTCTGACCTCTGACCTCCAACGTCAAACAGCCTGGAAAGAAATTGTTAGAAGTCAGTTTAGACACAGAGCAGTAATTCCTGAACCTAATCTGAGACAAAATGCCAACAAGAAAGGCCAGGTTGTCATGAGCCGTAACGCTGCGGCCACCCTGCGCTCCTGTGCTACCTGAAATGGAGGTTTTTAAAGGTGAAGTGGGTTTCGACGATGCCAGTGGTCTTCACTCGGGTTCTCAGGATGTCCTGCTCTGTGGGCTGATAGTCTGCTGCCCCGATCCGGTCTAGACTGTCCAGGTAGCTGGTGACAACAGGGATGTAGATCAATAAGACTGTATTTTTTTTTCTTTTTTTGCAAATAGATGTTCCCATGGTCCTTTTTTTCTACTCACTATTGAGCAGAGTCGTTAAGCTGGTATTCCCGGGCACGATTGAAGCACTCCTGAGTCCCAGCATCGGCCCATACACGCTTCATGGCGGTGAGAAGCTCTGCAGAGTACGGCTCTGTGTCCTCCATACGACTGACCACATCACAAACCAGCTTAGCGTCAGCCTGGACATTTCACAAGGTCACGGGAAGAGGGAAAAAATTATATCTGTAGATGTATTATTTGTCATCTGCTGTAATGGTATTGTGATTTTTTTTTTGCTGTAAATCATTATACACAATGCTTTTGTGTATAATCCAGTCCACATGAGAGGCATCCATTAAACGTCTTAACCCGCACAGATTTAATGACTTAAATCAATACTATCAGAAAACCAAGCTTCTGATCTTTCTTAAATTCTTCTGTCCAATCACATTCAACCCCTAAATTTCAAGGTTACACACATAAAATCTCAGATTCTAGTCTAAAGATGAACATTTCATCCCGAGGTTAAAGGTAAAACTAACTTTTCTATCCTTGTCCCCAAACTCAATGCCCAGTGAGTCCATGGCTCGGAGGATGGCCGCCAAGCTCTGGATGGTGTTGCTGTAGACGACAGGCTTATACTGCTTCACGTCATCCCCAGAAAAGCCATCTTCATGGATAATCCTGCAATTGCGCAAAGATATTAGCAGAGAGACACAAGCATGGACTAAACAGGAAAAGTCACACAAGTCCATATGTTCCTGCAGACCCTAACAATTGTCTTTTCAACATAAAAGCTCAACATTTTTTGCAGATTATTGAGCTTTCTGTGTAAGTATAAGTGTGTGTGTGTGTGTGTGTGAGAGAGAGAGAGAGAGAGACAGGGTTCCTGCCTTTCTGGCATCAAATGCAACACATACTATATATCTTTCAGTGCTTGCTCCCTTCTTCGTACCATCTCTACCTCAAGTGCATCTTTAAGTGTGTCAGTTTGTGATGGGACAGATCAGATAGATCACATTCCCTGTCTCTAATTTGTTCTTGGACAGTATTGTGATATTTATATCATTTATAATTTATGATAGGCAATTGAGTGGAATCAGTCGGAGCACTAATCAATCACATCACACAGGGGCTCCACTTCCTACATTTAGTATGACACAGTTAAACTCCTTATAATCTAGCCAACATTAATTATCCACCGGTGTACCCTCACCCTGACCTCGCAGCATATCATTCATAGTATCCTGAAATTGACCTGCAATCCACATTCAAACTCTTCCCGTCCTATGGGATCAGTGATCCATGCGTGGTGAGGAAAATAAATAAGGGAAGATAGTTTTCGCCTATATTCATTTCATCACTGGATGTTAAGAAAAGGTGTATTTTATTGCAGAGTTTGAGCACCCTACTCAAACCAATGACCACATCCACTTAAATCATAAAAATGAACAGTTACATGAAATAAAACATTAACTCCAAGGAGTAGAGGTGCAGTTTTACACAGCAAAGGCCATTAAATAATTTAGAGGTGAAACTAAAAAGTATTTTTAATATCACTTATTCTACCGATTAATCCCTTTGTCTATAAAATATCAGAAAATAGTGAAAAATGCCACATCTTCACATTTAAGAGGCAGGAACCAGTAAATGTTTGGTATTCTTGCTTAAAAAGTGACTAAAACTATATTTGTTCATCAAAATAGTTGCCTATTGATCTGTTAATGCTATCAATTCATTTGATTTATTATTTGACATTTTTTCCGCCTCAATATAACTGACAAATTGTTTAGGTGTGAGATGCATTGGGATCTTGGTGGTTCACACCTCTGCAAAACATTTTCCTGGGGGAAAATGCATGTTATCAGTGATGATAAGTGTGTAAACCTCACAAGCCAAAGACAGAAATTTAGATTAATATACAGTTAGGGCTGCAACTCACAAATATATTAATTATTGATTATTCTGACGATTATTTTCTTGATTAATTGTCTGGTTTCTGATAATTTCAGAAAAGTAGTTAAAAACACTTTCCAGGGCCCAAGGTGACGTCTTCAAATCACTCATTTTGTCCAACCAGCAGTTCAACACCTCAAAGATATTCAACTTAATAAAAAAGAAAACGAATACATTTTCCCATTTAATAGCTACAGAGCCAGTGAATTGTTGCCATTTCTGCTTAACAGACGACTTAAACGATTAATAGATGACCAAAAATAGTTGCATATTAATTTTTAATTGAATGGGCTCATCATTTTTATATACATGTCCTATATACACTGTGCAGTAGGAGAAAACTGAACTGAAGAATCACAGTGTCTGAGGAGAGTAAAAATAGGCAACACTGACATTTCTGCAGCTGCTACTGACGAGCACGGTTGCTACTACATCTCCCATCAATGAAGATGCTTCTGGTTTCATTCATATATATCCATATGCCAGATCTACTCCTCTACTACTCCTTAGCTACGATACTCCTTTATTATAGGTCACATTTTCTGACAATGTTTTTGTTTTTTTTTGTGAATTTGTTTCCTGTAGCCATCCAAACTCCATCAGGTGTAATTTCACTACCACGGTCTGGCCTGGATCAAACAAAATACAGGGAAACTCTGGCCCAGTATGTGAAGACGACAATGAAGATGATGATGATGATGAGTGGACGAATCCTAAATGCTAAATGCTAAATTTACTCTGCAATACCTACACTTTATGACCACAGTTTGTAGTAAAAACCCATCTGTTTGCTTCTGGTTTAGGCTAAAATAAACCCTGAGGAGTGTTTGTAAACACAATTTGGTCCCAGTGTCTTGACTCCGAGGGCAGAGCAGTGACTTATGGACACCCGGGGACTACAGGGAGGGTAATGAGGTGAAGGGAAGAGGAGGAAGCAGGGCATGAAGGGGAAGAGGAGGAGGAGGCAGGGCGCAGTCAGTGCAGTGCAGGCCGGGATTGTGCCGAGCAGGACGGAGGCAGAAATACACACTGCTGCCCGCAGAGACGGGGAAAGATGTTTCCACAGGACAAAAACATACAATGGACTGCGCCTTTTTTCCCAGACGGAAACATCTAGAAACTTAACTAAGAGGTTTAGAGAAAACAACAACAGTGATTTAAAACATCAAAGAGTGATTTAGCTTAGACAGGGGAAGGTTTAGATGCGGTTTTAGAAGCAATATTTCTGCGTAAATCCGCTTTATAGGCAAAGTACTCCCGGCGATATCGGGCACTTAAAGCCATTAAGATTAAAAGCAGAGGTATTCACTAATGGAGCTGTAGTGACCTCACTGTAATTCACACAGAGAGAGAGAGAGAGAGAGACGGAGGGAGAGATAGAGAGAGGGGGGAGAGAGGGAGCGAGAGAGAGAGGGAGAGAGGGAGAGAGAGAGAGAGGAACAACACCCACATATCCCCAGCCGCACGGTCCCTGTAGTCGTGTAAAAGCCTCGTTAACTACATTTCAGCACCCGGGCAGTGAACAGCACCCTGGGACGCACCGGTGCGGCCTCCGCAGCCTCCGCAGCCTCCGCAGCCTCACCGTCGGTCTGCAGGAGGTGCTCAAATCACCGGCGCTCCTCCGGGGCCGGGGCCTCTCGAAACATGGCGGCTCAATCTGCCTCGGCCACAGAGACGGGAGGCGCAATCTCGGGCCTTTCACTCCGGCCGTTTTCGAGGCGGGTTAGAATAAAGCGAGCAAACAAATAAACCGAAGAAAAAGAAAGAAAGAAAGAAAGAAAAAAAAAAAGCAAAGCAAAGCAAGGACACTCACTTCATCTGTTTGACGATGGTGCTTTTGCCGGATTCTCCGCCGCCTGTGGAGAAACGGAAGGCAGAGTGAGAGCCGGCAGTGGAATCAGTACCACGGAGAGCACCTCCGCCCCACGCACTCCCACCACAGGCACCCCGACCCGACCCGAACCGATCCGATCCGGGCCGCGGCGCGGTCGAGGCGCGGCGCCCTACCCCCCCACCCCACCCACCACCACCACCACCACCACCACCCACTCCCTCCCCAACCCCCCCCCTCATCCACACCCCCACCCGCGGCCGGAAAACAGGCCGTTCTCTTACCGAGCAGGAGCAGTTTGACGTCCTTGGCGGCGACCAGCCCGTCCTCCTTCAGGTTCTTCTCGATGGCTTTGCTCCGGTCCAGAGCTGCGCGCTCCTCGGCGCTCAGTGTACATCCCATGTTTCCAGGCGGGTGAACAATCCCGTGGTCGCTCCGGTCCCGGTCCGCCCTGTCCCCTCACCGAGTCTCGATCAGCGCGATGTCTCTCAGTCGCTCCTCCGCGCGGTCCGCTACAGCATTAGGCCCGGGGGACGCAGGGGCAGAAGGGAGCCGCGATCCACAGACGCTCTTTCCTCCGCGGGTCTGAGTGTGTGTCTCGCTCCGTCCCCTCTCTCAGCGGGGGTTGGGGGGTGGGGTCGTTGTGCTGGAGCCTGCGGGGTTGGGGTTGTTGTTAGGTGGGGAGGGCGAGGGGGTCTCTCTCTCTCTCTCTCTCTCTTTCTCTCTCTCTCTCTCTTTACAGGGCGGTGCTGCTGCTGCTGCTGCTGCTGCTGCTGCTGCCGACGATGATGATGATGAGGAGGAGGAGGAGGATGATGATGATGATGACAACGAGCGCGAGCGGTTTCCTCGTATGTGTTCACGAAGCCAGGCAGGAGCGGCGCGAGAGCGCGAGGAGGGGCTATTCCGTGCCAGACTCACCTACCGCAGACAATCTGCGTGACGTCAGCGCGGCCGGGCTTTAATCACGGCCCGTGACGGATTAATGACGCGGCGCAGACGCCGGATGGGAAATGTTGTCCCGTCGTCCGCTACCGCCGCCGACGCACACGCGGACGCTCGTCACTTCTCCGGCGACCGCGCCGATGTGCGATCGTGTCGTTCGCCCGACGTCGGGTCCGCGTCGCCCTGGAGGAGAATTTGTGTTTGGGATTTCAGTTTTATTCAATTAATCCATTTTCGATTCGGGTCGATTCGTATATTCGTGAATCAAACTTTACAAGTGAAAAAGGCCAAAGTCTCTGAGCTTTTCTCCTCTTGCGGCTGAACGGTGCTATGAAAAACATGTAACGAGGTTTTTTATGTAATTCTTCTTCTGTTTCGCTATTTTAGCCCCCCTGTTGATATACACAAGTTTTTTTAAACTTGTAATATGTTTTAATAAAGTTGATTTATTCTAGTAACGTAACTAAGTACAAAATTCAAGTACTCAAAATCCGCACCGGTTCATCATATTCTATAAAATGACTTCCTGTTTTGTATGTAAAAAATTAAAATCTTCAAAGTAAGCGGTAACCACAGCCATCAAGTGAATGTAAAGGAGTAAAAAGTTCAATATTTTCCTCCGAAATGCATGAAATGGAATAGAAGTACAGGTAAAATACCTCCAGTACTTGATCGCTCTCGACTTCAACGGATCATGAGTGTCCTGGTGTCTGGTGGGTGGATGTGTGTGTGTCAGCCTCTTTACAGTTACACTTAAATGACACAATGGTCGAACTGGAATTCGGCCACCCACATAAAAAAATATGGCGTAACGCAAACAAACTTTTAAAGTTAAAACCACAAAAATAAATAAATAAATAAATAAATAAAATTCCACCACTGCTTTGTGGCCTAAATGTCGTTTCAAAGCTAAACATAATATCAGCGACAGCTTTAAAACCTGAAGGTATGAAAGAATTGTGTAAATGTAGAATGTAAACTCCTTTTGGTTTTATTTTTCCCCCAAAAAAACCTGACGGGACCTGGCTTTTTGTTCGTTTGTTTGTTTGTTTTCATAATGCTAGTTACAGCCCCGGTTACAGCTGATGTAAACAAGGTGTGTGATTAACTTAACCTATAAAACCGTGTATGTCTACGCAGGGCGTCGTGGTCAAACCACAACACAGAAATAAGCGTCTGAATGTGTGATAAAAGTTTCTAGTCCACTCGTCAAATCTACACGGATGGTGAATTGGAGTAAAAAGTGGGTTGAGTCTTTTTTCGTTTTACACTGGAACCTGAATGAAACCAGTGTAGGCTCCTTACGCGCGCGCGCACACACACACACACACACACACACACACACACACACAAACCTCTCTGCCCTGAAGCGCCTACAACATGACACATGCAGGCACACACACTCATACTCACACACGCACTCAGCAACATCACTAATCAGCAGTTTAATCATATGAGCCTGTGCACGTGTGAGTGAGTGACAGGGAGTGATGGTATGCAGGGAGGATTAACATTAAATTATACCTGAGGGAATTTTGACAAAATTATGTTTTCAGTTTTAATTACACTAATGCACTGACCACAAACATGAAGTCTTTCTTTTTTTTTAAACCATTTAATTTGTATGCACCCATTTTGTAGAATAAAAAAACTCAATAACCTTCAGTTGTACACTCTTTGGTAACAAGACCCAACAGCTTCCATCTGTGAATTGATTTATAAAGCAGAAATAACAAAAGGCACATGATAAAAACAGTTTAGACAGTGGATCAAACCCAGGATAGCTTTTTTTTTCTTGTTTTTTTTTTTACAGCGATGATGGATCATTTCATCTAAATGGAAACAATCAATATTACTAATAACTGAAAAACAACTCAGGAAATAAATCACTCAAGTCTCATAGAGCTGTTAGCATGTGTTCACAAAGACACACACACACACACACACACCACAAATCTCTCTCTCACTCACACACACACACACACACACACACACACACACACACACACACACACAGAGGAATGATTTTGAACGTGAACATGACAGTTGTCGATCAAAAACAAACATACTGTATATAAAGGCAGGCGGGACAAAGTCCACCACTCCTCGTGCAGGGAGGACCTGTCCCCCTCAGTTTTCACCACTCGAACACGCAGAACAAAAGCACAGCTGTGTTACTCTCGTGGCTCTATGTCCAGAATGTTTTCAGCCAGGCTGGTGAGTTTGCAGTCCTCCAGTGCTCTGACCAGCCGGCTCAGCTTGGCCGCTCTCCCCTCTGCCTGAATGAAGCGGCTGAGCAGCTGATAGGCTTGCTCATACAGCCCTTCTCTCTCGTACTCGTAGGCCAGGTTGTCTATGGCTGGACCCTTGAGAGCCCGGCAGCTCTTCCCCAGGGCCCTCCCAACGTGTTTCCACTGACGGCCCACTCCGTTAGAAAAGCTCTGAACATCTGCTGCTGTCAGCATTCGGTCCTCTAACGGGCCAAAGGATAAAGGACAAAGGAAAAGACATTAACGGAAACTGTACTTACATTAACTGTGAATCATGTATAAACACTAAACATTCCGCTGATTAATTTACAGACTTGCTGTCCACCTTAACCTTAAAGGACATTAACACAAATTTATACAGCAGGCCTACAGCATAAGAGTAGGAGCTTTTTCTCATTAGCAAAGCATTAAAGCAAAATGAATTGATTTCTCAGTCACTTGGTGACAGAAAGAAAAATCTCTTTCTCAACTACTATGTTCACCAGCTATTTGCTAACCAGCCATCTAGTCTATCTGTCTAGAAAATATTGACAAGTGCAGCTTTAAGGTTGTACATTTGCATGATTAGGCTTTGTGATGTGTTTTGTGATGTGAAGACTCAGTGGCCAAAATCTGTACCTGGTCTTTGCAGCTTAGAAATTTCAGTAAACACCTCCAGTGACACTAGACTTTCCCTTGTCTGATCACAGCCACCGGCATCAGTTTACAAATCACATGAGAGAAAGTTAATGTGAGGTTTGGTATTTCATTTCAGTGTTAGGGTTGCTCTGTTTTGCTTTGTGAAGGATTTTGGCAAGTTTCATGGCTTGAAGTTTTCTCTAAGGAAAAGCCACGGCGTTTTATTCACAGTTGCATTCATATACTGGCAGCTACATTTGAGAATTTAAATGCGGTCATCCAGCAAGTGACTGATATTAAAAGAGATTAGTGTGACCTGGAAATGCATTGTAATTGCATAAATATGAACCTGACATACATAAACTAAATGAGTACACTGACAGAAATCAATTAGCTCCATTTTTTTTATTTTAAGTTTGGGTTACGCACTATGAAATCATTTTCATAATTCATATTCAACCTTCATCCAGGACAGCCAGAGCTGCTGAGGGCCTTTGGGCAAAGGGAACAGAAGTCCCTTATGCCATATACAGTAGTGTGTCTTGAGGAAGCTTAATATAAATTCAAAACCGTAAGTTAGCTAAATTTAAAAAAAATCAAATTCAGTTTCAAGACATTGTAGTGTCTCATTAGTTAATGTTAATTAAACAGTTCATTATGAGCTCAAAAAAATCTCAAATCAATGCAATCCAAATACATTATCTGCAGGCACTAATCTCCCAAAGACTGACCATCAGTTTATAAAAGGTTGGATTAGAGAGTCATCTGACAAAGAGCACTGAATTCATATGCTGTCGGAAAATCCAACACCAAACAATCCATCAGCAAAGTTTAATGAGGGGATAACTCCTCAAATCAAAAAAGTTGTTTTTTTTACTACAGAAAGCCAACTTGAGAGAAGTTTCGAAACAATAAAACTCTTGTGTCTCCATGACCCTGCAGTAGTCCCACAAAAGTGATAAATAGATATATAAATAAATGCTAGCTGATGTTCACTGTTGTAGATGACATAGTTCTCACTGTAACGCATTGTTGAAATAAACTGAACCAAAAGGCTACCTGATTGGAAATCAGTCTTAAACGTATACATATACACACTAAAACAACTGTATGGGCATTTAAAGTTGACAACGTGGTTTATTCACCATTTGCCACTTCTCCTCCATTTGTGTTTAGGTGCATCTATTAAATTGTTTCAAGTGCCTCAAACCAAAGTTAAAAAAAAACAAAAACAAAGAAAAAACCTCTTTATGGTATGATGTGAATGTTATTTTAGTCTCCATTGAGACTTCTTTCATCTGAAGTCTACAGTACAGAGTCCGAAGGACAAAGTACACAATAACCTAAGGCAAAATTTCATCTTGACTCACCAAAGACTTTATTCTGAAACTTAAAGCAGTTGCTGGGGACAAGGGACTCCTCTTGTGTGATAACGGTGGACTGTAGGGCAGAACCAAGGGCCTGACTCTGCAGCTGCTGCTCCAGATGATCGATCTCTTCATCGCGCAGGCGCTCCGGCTGATACAAAATGACAAAGACCACTTAAGTTGAATGAAATGAATGAGGAAATCCTACTGAGCTCTCCAACTTTTCCTGCTCCACCTTCCAATGCTTTATTCATCAGTTCAAACACTTTCTTCCAACTGGAATGAGTCATGTAGCGAGGATAGCATATATTTTCATAGAACTGGAATATCAATGTTTTTCACAATTGCTACTGGTTCTGATACCACTTGTTGTTCAGCAGCCATACATACTGTACACACATTTGCATTAAATGCGAAGGATCATGATGGAAAAAAGTGTGAGAGAGTTAGATGTATTGAAAGTTAGGCTGTCTTCTCGAATAAACCAAGCTGAAAACTGATACAGCAGGGAAGGAAAAAGCACCATTAAACTTTAATTCAAACATCCTTAAATATGGAAAAACACAGGGAATTTGACTTCTACATTTAAGAAAAGAAAAAAGAAAGAAAAAAGCTGAGTACACGTTAAATACATTTTTTCCCAAAGATGGTTTATTTTGTGTTAGATAGTTTTTTATCATGCTGATAAATGTTTAAGTGTTCATTGTTCTGATAAATTTGGTTTTAATTTGTGATTTGATGCTCTAAAAAGGGGGCATGCCATCATGACTGACAGCTCAGTGTGTGCTTACAATCGAGCCGGTTGGGTTTACAGGCCGCGGCGCAACCTGCTGATCGCTACTGCGCAGACTCTAGCTTTAAATGACATCACCAGCACAAGATGGCAGCACCTGTATCCGGATATTTTGACTTCATTCTTGTACTTTGAGCGGGAGCGGAGAGGCGTTGGCAGTGAGCAATGAGCTAACAGACACACTAGGAGCAATAAGCGGTGGGTGGGGGGGGACTGAACAGCGCTTTCCCCTCCCTTAACATCCACAGCTTAGGTGCCCTTGAGCAAGGCACCTAACAACTCAACTGCTACCTGGGCACTGCAGTTCAGCTCCTCACTACTACTACAACTAATACTACTATTACTACTTCTACTACTTGTGTGTGTGTGTGTGTGTGTGTGTGTGTGTGTGTGTGTGTGTGTGTGTGTGTGTGTGTGTGTGTGTGTGTGTGTGTGTGTGTGTGTGTGTAAGTGTGTGTTCACAATTCATGGAAGCGTTAAATGCAGAGGTCAAATTTCCTGTGTGAGTAAACATACTTGGACAATGAAGAACTCTTCTAAAATTGTGACTTAAGACCTTAACTCAGCTGCATCAAAAGACAGTGATGCTGTATTTTCCAGTCGCCGTATTTTCCAGATAATCTTTTGCAATTTGGTACTAATTATAAAGGAAATGTTAGTTGCTACAGTGATTAAGTACCTGCTCATTATATTCAGAATTTAGGAAAAATGGAAAATGTATAAATAGTTCATAAAAAGACATCAATATCCATTGAAGTTTCCACTAACAAAACTTCTTAATTTTGATTCTTCATAACTTTCAGCTGCCATACATTACAGATCTGCTTGGTAATCGGTAAACATCCATTTAATTGTTTATGTGGTATATTAAATGAAATGCATGCTTATCAATTGTTTTTAGCTGCAATTAAAATTTCTCAATTTTGTGTTTCACACTGATGATGATCAACAAATGCACCAGGGCAGGACCACGTATAGTCATTATGCAAAATTGAGGATTTAGTTGTTTTGGAACTGCTGTAAACAACTACTTTCAATGGAAAGAAGCCAAAATTTTACTCGACAACTTGCTAAATGTTGCTAGATGATGCAATACGTTAATTAGTATATTCATGACTTCATTGCATCCCATTTGTATTGCGCCTTGTGTCAGCAGGTTGCAGTCCTTTATCTGTTTTCTTCTCCTCTATTCTTTGTGCTCACATACAATAATTGAATACAGCTGAAACAACAAAGCTGTTCTCATATACACGTTTTTTGTTTTTTTTTTCTGTTTCTGTTGTCAGACAAACAGTCAGTCAGAAACATACGCATTTTCAAAGACTGTTGTGGTCCAGCAAAAAACAGTGACGGAAAATACACGCAGCTGAATATTTGTTCGTAGAGGTCATAGAATATTCTTTCCATAGAGGTCAACTTCATGCAATGTCTTTCCCATTGTCTGCTCGGTCACTGAAGGATGGATATAGTCACTGTCTACGGATATGAATATGAATACAATGTCACATACAATGTAAATAAAAGAAGTGAAAAGACCAAACAAAAACATGGATCATACCTGTGAAAGGTTGATGTGCTGTAGGCACAGTTCCAGCTTGTCTAGATAGAGATCCAGGATGTGTGTGCTGGCCTTAAGCTGGGTTTCCACTGTGAACTCTTGGGGCAAAGCAAGAAGCCGGCAGGCATGCTGGGAGAGAGACTGACGCACCGTTCCAGAGCTGTAGCTCTCCAAGAACTGCTGACAAGCTGCCACATCCACAAACTTCACCTCCACCCCCAGGAAGGGATCGGCATCATGAACCTTCAGTATCTCATAACCCCCCAGACCTCCTGCAGAATCTGACATCCAAGAAAATACATTTAAGTAATTATAAATGTTTCCACCATCTTAATTAGCATGCCTAACAGATTCAAACCAAAATGTCAGTGCTCACCTATAAGTGTCAGCTTGATGACTTTGAAAACAATGAACTTTCCCTGTTGATCTTTGTAAAGAGAGAGCAGGTTCACGCTGGGACAAAGCGATTGCAGAAACATTACTGCACATCCTGTCCATGGCCCACGATCCACAGTCTTGTCCGCCATTCTCTGAACACAATTCGAGACACATGTGACATGGGTTCACTAGTGACCAGATAACATAAACGGATCTTCTGTGTAACATGCAGATAAAGACAGCACGAGGCTAAAAAGACACTAAAAGTATAGATTGATGGGATAAAGCCGGAGGAGAATTGTTATGTTGAAAAACCCTTTAGGAATCATTATGACCTCTCTTGTTTGTTCCAATTCATAACATCATATACAACAACACTGACTGGCGCTTAAGATGTTTACTTATGTTTTGTGTCCCAAACAGTGTGAATACTCTGTGGAGAACTGTGTAAACCTGAAGAAATAGACACCGAAATTTCAAAGAGGTTAAAAGTAAAGACCCTGAAGGGATTTTACAAGTTAAAAGTCAAAAAGCCTCCTAGAACACTGGGAGTGGTGAAGGTCGATCGTCGAGGGAGCCCATTTCATTGTCTTCAGAGAGAAATCAGGATGACTTGTCTAGATTATCCTACATGCCCTCCAGTGATGTCACACTTCCAGGTGCCTTCACTTCATTCAACAGTCAGAAAACCTTTTTTTTTAGCCACAACATCGATTTCTGTGGATTACCCTTTGCAGTGTGAATATGAACCCATGACGTTGGCCTTTTTTTTTTAGCTCTGTTTTCATTTATTTTTTTTCCCCTATCTTTTTCTCTATCTGAATCCTTGTTTTGATCCTTTAATAACAAATTTTAATGATTTCTGCAAAGTGCTATTATTACATAATACCATAACCATACCAGATTTAAAGATAAAAAAAAAAAAACGGAAACCCTCAAAGATCAACACTATCTTTTTTCAACACTTTTTCAGAGAAAAAAAAGGAGGTAATTTTTTTATGCAAGTCAGTGAAGGTAATGTTTGAATGGTACAATATTTCAGTGGAGTTTTGACAGACCCAGTAAAGTTACTTCTATGGGGCATACAACAGCAGCTTCTTATTGTGAGGATTTGCTGCTCTCTCTGTTTTCTATTATTATAAATAAAATGGCTCTATTTTTGTTTTGCTCATGGAACCACACAAGTTATTTCAAGAAATCACCTGTGTTTCCATTAAACTGTGATGAGTATCTTATGGACTAAAAGATAAATCCAACTATTTGATAATTATCAATAGATTAATCGCCCTATAGTAGTAAAAAAAAACTATAGACACAGAACTGCCTTTTTCATCAGGTTCTGAACTTGAGATTTGATGAACTGTTAAATTTACTTTTCCTCTCATCTGAGGCAAACAACACAATTTTCAATGATTTCTCACCAAAGCGATGAGGTAAATAATTCATATAACCGCCTCGTGAAATCTAACTGCATGGACCATTGACAGCCAAAAATATGTTTATTCTTGGAGTTAGAAGCACGACTGTCCTCATGGTCCATGGTCGTTGTGGCCTCACTCCACCTTATCCTTTTTTACGCCTACCTCCTTTCGAAACCCTCATTACATAAAAACATGTTTAATCTCAGTCCTCCCTTCCCCCAGGCCAGACCCTAACTCCTGTACTCTGGATGAACCACTGAAGCCCGCAAGCTCTCTCTTGGTGCTGTCTCCATGCACAGGATGCACAGCACTCTGCATGGAAAGAGCATTCTCTGAGCTGGATTATATACATGTCCTCTTATTTCACTAATACACAGTATACTTGGCTACTGGGTCTAAAGGAATCTCCACAATTTAGCCAGTATGTAATTATATGCTATCCTATCTACCGGTACTCTGGAAGTATACTGTGAGATTAATTCACCAGCTGTATGAGGATTAAGTGATCATCAGGAGCTTAAATCATATCATTTAGCTTCTGCTGCCAAAAGGCAACCTCTAGTATTCCCTGGAGAGCTCATCTGACAGTTAGGTGAAAAAAGTACTTGATGGCTCCAGATGTAAACTAAACAGACCTGTAAATAACAGCATGAAAGGTAAAGGAAACCCACACGCCATCAAATATAATAATTTGTAGGGCTACCACTATGTTTACATAGCTCATTTTGTTTAATCTCCTGTCAAACATCCAAAAACCATCAATTTACAATCAACTCACAAATAAATAAGACTTAGAAGAGACTTACTGAACTAAATAAATCTGGCGTCATAATTTAATTATGTCCATGTTCCCTAATTTATTGTCAAGTGAAATTCAAGGCTATCATGGAAAATATTTTTTTTTTAAAAGTCACCTTGAAGTTGGAAAACCTCTGAAAATCCAAGCTGTAAAATTTGACAGGTCAAGCTTGTAGTTTTCTAACTTACACAGTTCTAGTCCATATGTTTAGTACTAGGCCCTGCACAAACAAAAGTGTTTCCAGTTATACTGAGTGATCAGATCTCTGGTCATGCCATGCTGATTTTGTGTTTGTGTATACATACATACAAACACACACACACACACACACACACACACAGATAGAGAGAGAGAGAGAGAGAGAGAGAGAGAGAGAGAGGGAGTGCCCTGTTGTGACAAGAGATTGAGGGAGATGTCAGTTGAGCATGGTACATGTACGGTACATGCCCGCAGTCCTGAGAAGAGGTCTTATCAGGCAGAATAAGTGATAACACCGTTGTTACAGATGTGGAGGAGCTTAAAGGATAGGCTCACACAATTTTCGATGCTGTGTTAAAACAATCCTAATCCTAAGTTTACATACTGTATGTATATTAATTAGTGTTTATTAATGTACAGTTTTAGTGTACACATATAACTTTCCTAGTAAGACTATCATTATTCATCATATTACTACAACTCTGTTTTACAATATTGTCATCCTTTGTCTGTTTATACACCAGCCTACACTTATGAGTTATAGTTATAGTTGATGACAAATACATTAATAAGCATTTACAACTACATTAAATATTTTATACTGCTAATAATGCTTAATAAGGGGAGTTAAACCAATGTGATACCCATTTGGAAAGCTACCTACATTTTGCAGAACATTAGATTTGTATGTCCATTCTTCTTTACAAAACCAGTCCAATTATTGCTGAAATATATTTTGCAGTATTTCTGGAGACTTTATTTTTTTTTAGAAATTTAGCTGAAGTAAGGAAAAACCTACAGCCAGATTGTGCAATAATTTCACATGATTTTCATGTGATGAATGTTTTTGCAAAGATATGTGTCTAATAATTCTAATAATCATGCCTATCTAAAGAAGTGGCTAGTACATAACCCAGGCTCCCAAGAGGAGCCAGCACTGGATTACTAACCAGGCACGGTGGCAACTGCTTAAGTGCCACAAACCCAGGTTTACCCCATTTACTGAAATCCAGGTTTAACCCATAGTGTTTGGGTCTACATCATATAAGTAATCGTAAGTTTGTTTAAAAATTTGCACCACTGTTGTAGAATATCAACTATGACCAATTCTCAATTTTTTCTGTGTCTTTTCTCCATCTTTTCTGTATGTCAAGTAAAAAACGCATTGAAAACTTGAGGAAAGCTATTATTATTCCATCACAGGAGAACTTTACAGCTGCAATCAATTGTTACTTTTAATATCTATCTACCTTAATATCTATCCAATATCTGACTGATATCTTCTCAATTATTCAATTGACTGTTCGGTGTCTAAACTGTGCCAGAAATAGTGATATTCATATTGCTTGTGTTGTCCGTCCAGCAGTCAAAAACGCAAATATATTGAGTTCATTATCTCAGAAAACGAGGATAACTGAAAAATATTCATATGTATGAAGCTGGTACCAATTTATTTATTTATTCATTTTGCATTTTTCCCTCAAGACGACTCAATGGATGAACAATAGTTTTCTGTTAATCACCTAATCGTTTCTCTCTCTCTCAACAATACTGCCTGTTCTCCTTGTAAATACTGAAGCTGACCCGTAATAGCCCGTTTTAGATCAACCCGTCCCTCAGTACAGGTGAGATCTGGTTACAACACGTGAAGTTGGCGGGTTAAATGCACCGGGTGTGATTTTTTTAGTTTTTTCTTTTAATCAAGAACTTCACGTTAGTGCTGCGGTTTGATCGGACCATCAGGAGACGACGGTCTGTTTCACTACCCTCACATTTCTAACAGATACGTTAAAAAGGTGAAGGGACTCCGGTGGGATTTTTTTATTTTTTATTTTTTTGCGAGTGCGGTTCGTGTGTAAACCTCACGTATAGCAGACGTTACTGCCGTAAAACTTGGGCCGAACTAGACGGACGAGAGCGATTATCGATCGGCTCTAAGACTCACGGACGGACGAGGGGGTTTCTGCTTTAATTCAGCGCGAAGGAAAACCTTAGTTAAAGTCGGGTCAAACTTACCTTGAAACTTTGTAATGTTGTTCACCGACGCTTCCGCCTGAGAGATCACACCCACCGACACACTGAAAAGCTCCCGGCCTCCCATTGGCCAGGCGGACATCAAGACGCGCTCTGATTGGTGGAGATAGTCAACATTCCGCCCGAGGAAAAAAACATGACAGGAAGGAAATGTTTTTTGTTTTTTCTTTATTTTGCTTTGGGTATTTTTTTTTAATGAAGACGTGCATATGTAGGGCAACGCGCTTCAATGGCACATCTTTAAGTCGTCGTTGTCTCCTACGACCGAAACACGACCGGTTAAAGGAGGGAAGACGACCGGCGAAGCGGTTCGAGGCGACGCGCTGCTCGGTCGAGTTGATCAGTTGTAATTTATTCGGGTTTTAACAGCTTTTCCCGCAGCGGACCTGCAGGCGCCGGGTTTCTCCGGTGCTTCAGTCCCTGCTGTGGTTATGTAAACTTGTTTCTATTCTTGTTAACAGTTCTGAAAAGAATAATAAAAAAAATAAATAAAAAAAAAAACCAAGCATAAAATGCTGAAAACCATAAAAATAAAAAGCAGGTCAGTACATAGACACACTAACATCCAGAGGGGCCCCTTATGAAACATTTGCTGTTGGGGCCCTTTTTTTTTCCTTATTGTATATGGCAGTTTGACATGGCATAAATATTAAATGGAAGCAATTTTGCCTCTTGGATTTTACTATTTGCTAATTATCCCAACTCAACATTTTGGTATTTTTATCAGACAAAATTTAAAAAACGACTGAAATGTTATACACTTTACCATCAATTGATTGATTATTGAAGAAAATAACAGTCACTTGTATTGATAATGAAAATAACTGTTGATTGCAGTATTCTTATGATGAAAAAATACTATCTTGTTCAAGGCTTTCTGTGTGTTAATTACTTTACACACAGAGAAAATTACAGCAATTTGCATAAAAAAAAAACAATTAATCAAATGATGTAGACCAAAATATTATTGATTAAAACCAGCCATGGATCAGAAGATATGACACTGATAGACCTGGTAAGTGATAAAAAAAAAAAACCCAATGAATTACAAGCAGGAACCCAGACTCTTTATCTCCTGCTGCTGAAATTAGCAGTCAATTAATCAATTAGTTGAACAACAGAAATGCTATCGCCAACTAATTTGATAGTTTAATGAATTGTTTAAGTCATTTATGAGGCAAAAATATTAAATTTCTCCCAACTCCAACTTGTCAGATGGGAAGAATTTTTTCTCCTCTGTAGTCTGTCATAATTGATTTATCTTTGAGATCAGACTGTTGGTCAGGAAAAAACAATATGTCACCTTAAACTGTGACAAACTTTTTAATGGACATATAATTGACATAATTTTCTTGTCAAACTTTAAGGAATAACAAGAAAAATAAAACTTCCATGGAAGTGCTATTGAACAATACAGTGGGTAAAATATGTATTGAACACATCAACATTTTTCTCTGTAAATATATTTCTAGTGAGGCTATTCAGATGAAATTTTCACCAAATGTCAGCAACAACCCATGCAATTCACACATGCAAAGACATCAAACCATAGATGTCCATTAAGTTATGTGTAATAATGTGAAATGACACAGGGAAAAAGTATTGAACACATGAAGAAAGGGAGGTGCAAAAAGGCATAAAGCCAAGACACCAGCTGAAATTCATCTGTTATTAGAAAGCAATCCGGCCCCGGATAGGTAAAATCAAAGAGCTCTCTCAAGACCTTTGCAACCTTATTGTTGCAAAACATACCGATGGCATTGGTTACAGAAGGATTTCTAAACTTTTAAATGTTCGAGTGAGCACTGTTGGGGCCATAATCCGGAAGTGGAAAGAACATCATTTCACCATAAACCGGCCACAACCAGGTGTCCTCGCAAGATCTCTGAAAGGGGAATGAAAAGAATTATCAGAAGAGTTGTCCAAGAGCCAAGGACCACTAGTGGAGAGCCTCAGAAAGACCTGGAATTAGCAGGTACAATTGTTCCAAAGAAAACGATAAGTAATGCACTCAACCGCCACGGCCCTTATGCTCACCACGCAAGACTCCATTGCTAAAGAAGAAGCATGTTGAAGCTCGTTTAAAGTTGGCTGCACAACATTTGGACAAGCCTGTGAAATACTGGGAGAATATAGTCTGGTCAGATGAGACCAAACTTGAACTCTTTGGATGCCATAATACACATCACCCAAAAAACGCCATACCACCAGTGAAGTTCAGAGGTGGGAACATTATGGTGTGGGGCTGTTTTCCATCATACCGTACTGGCATACTTCATATAATTGAAGGAAGGATGACTGGAAAAATGTACCGAGACATTCTTGATAAAAATCTGTTGCCATCTACCAGGATGCTGAAGATGAAATGAGGGTGGACATTTCAGCAAGACAATGATCCCAAACACAGCCAAGGAAACTCTCAACTGGTTTCAGAGAAAGAAAATAAAGCTGCTAGAATGGCCCAGCCAACCTCCTGACTTGAATCAAATTGAAAATCTATGGAAAGAAACTCTAAAGATCAGAGTTGATAGAAGAGGCCCATGGAACCTACATGATTTGAAGACTGTTGGTGTGGAAGAATGGACCAAAATCACACCTGAGCAATGCATGCGACTAGTTCCTCCATACAGGAGGTGTCTTGAAGCTTCCATTATCAACAAAGGCTTGAGTATTGAAGTATTGAATAAATTTCAGTAAGAGTGTTAAATATTTTTTCCCCGTGTCATTCCATTTTATTACACATAACTTAATTTCTGAAGTTATTTGTTTTGGTATGTATGGATTACCTGGGTCGTTACCAACATCTGGTGAAAATTTCATGTCAACAGCACCTTTAGAAATATATTTACTGAGAAAAATGGTGACATGTTCAATACTTATTTCACCTGCTGTATGTGAGAGGAAAAAGCATGTATATTTCTGTTAGAAGAAATTATTCTATACATCCATTGACCAGGATGATTTTTCTGACCAACACATCTTTAGCCCTGACCAGAGAGACTCTAATTCTTAATCTTTTAACCTAAATTAAAACAAGAATCACAGGCCCCTGTCTGATCCATCTTATCTCTGCCAGTGTCACTTATCTTCTCAGAAAATAGTAAAAACTGTTATAGCAATTGTGATTACTGAACCAAAATCTTAAATTTGCAATTTGTGCAAAATGAATGTGCGCCAAAAAGGAACCATCTAATCTGTCTGCAAAACCTCAGCTGATCATTAGAAGGCTGAGAATGTGCAAATGCATATGCCAGGGCGACATCTATTAAAACTGAACTAAATTTAACATTTTTCCAAGGGTGCTTAAAAATGTACATATCACATAAAGAAGATGAGATATCGATGTCAAGAAACCCACAAGATAGATATGTACAGTGTATTTATTCATAGTACACAAAAGAAAAGTCATAAAATGCTCTGCAGGTTGAACAGCCAGCAGAATCAGAGCAGCTTTTGTGGTTGACATGTTTGACAAATTTGAGGGTTTCTTTGTCTCTGTAGACGAGGGCGAGGGAGTTGTCTTCTGGATACACTGTCAGAAGCTGAGAAAAAACAAAAACAGGGTGAGGATGACAATAAGTGAAGTGTTGTCTGCACATGTATAACTGCATTTCATTACTGTAATCAGCACTCACCTCCTCATCCTCTTCATTAGCGACATAACACGTGAAGCCCCCAAACTCTGACTGCCAGTCTATGAAACACAAATTAACAGTCACAATATTGACTGAGTTTGTTCTTACTGTACGTACGTGTGTGTGTGTGTGTGTGTGTGTGTACTCACCAGCACAGCCAAAAGGTAAAACAAGATCCAGAGCGTACTCTGCCTTTGCTGCCTCTCCATCATGCAATAGAGTGTAGCTGCCATGAGACCATTGACGCAGTTCACCACTACATACAGGTGTGCTTGGCTCTAAAGAATACAGACAGGTCACAACCCACAAACCAACTGTATAAATCTGCGGCTGAAGAAACCAGCTCACTATCACACACACCTTTCCCTCTGCTTGCATTTGCTGACTGTGATTCTGTCGAGGACCCCGTGGCTTCTCCATCCCCTGTGTCTTCTTGCTCCTCCTTCTTCTCCTCTTTCTCATCGTCATCATCAGATGGACACAGGTAGTGCAATCGAAGGCCAGTGAAGTTGGAGAGGAGCAGGAAGAAAGCCTCCGAGTGAAGCAGCTCCCAGCATGTGCTTACACACTGAGGCAGGGTGTCCAGAGACGCTACTTCATAGCATCTGAGTACATGTAATCAAAAATATCAACTATTAAAATATGCTCTCTGACACAGAACCCAAAAGAAGTAGATCCATGTTAACAAGTCAAATGATCTGTGACCTGCCTTTTATTGGGGGGGCCTCTCCTCATCCACTGTATCTGAGCGAGTTGCAGGGCTTCGCCCACCTCCCTGAACTTCTCCTCCTGAAGACGAAAACATAATCAGTCAACGAGAACTTGTTGACACATGCGAGACAGATAAAACAAGTACGACACCTTGAGAAAGTCTTTGAGCTGAATTTCAGAGCTATCCTCGAATTCCTCCTGAATTCGCTCTTGATAAGAAATGTCCAGGTACACTGGATTGACCCACTCCAGCAGCAGTGTCTCCTGTCATCAACACAACACACATAAACAGGATTGTAGGCTGTCCGTTAAAGCAGTATTTTCAGCTTCTTACTTAATGTAAAGATGTGAAAGTGGTGTCGATCATTTAACTCTTACAGGAAAGAAACTACATCTATCTCCCCAAAAGGGTCAAACTATTCCTACGGAGATTGTTGAATGTCACTGTGTATATCTGACCAAACTCACATCTCTTGGTAGGTGTGGATTCCTTGGGATGGGGGGCTCTATGTGGCGAGGTGGACGCTCCAGAGACGGTCCGTGAAACCAGCCGCTCAGAGACAGACGACACTTATCCTTAGACAAAACTTCTGACACCTGGAAAAAGCACGACACGTGTTCTAGATTTCCAATCAGTCTCTTCTTTGGTGTAACAGCATTTTACAGGGTATCTAGAGGCTTCACCGATTGAAATTTAAGAATTTTTAATGCCACACTGAAACCAATTTAATACCTTTTTCATAGTCATATCAGCCAAAGTATCAATGATATCACTGAAACAGGGATGTTACGGCCTAGAATTATTAACAAACTGCAATGTAATTATTTTTTCCACATTTTTCATTACTTCTCGGTGATAAATCAATGATTTTTAGGAGTTTTTAAGACCTGCAACCACCCTGAATTTAAAAGCCAAAAAAGTTATTCTTACTTGGTGAAAGGAGACTGGAGAAACTTCAAAGAGAACGAGCGTGTTCCAAGAAGGTAAAAGCGACTTCACTATACCCTCTGGCTGGAAATTACCTGATGAGAAAGATTAAAAATATACTTCTGTTGTCTAAAAGCCCAGAAACAACAGAAAGCAACACACACACACACACACACACACACACACACACACACACACACACACACACACACACACACACACACACACAAACCGCACACCAAGTGGTATACTCGCCATCTGTTGCATAAAGATCGAGAGTTCCCCCGTCACTGCTCTGCCACGGTGGCACAAGATACAGAATGAAAGCAACGCGCCTTCCCTCTAATTCATCATCATGACACAAAAGAACATCTGGACGAACGAGAGAATGGGATATGTTTAAAAAGGAAAAATTAAAGAAGATCGGTCATCAAAAGATGATCAAAAGTGCCTAAAAATATATCGGTCCCTCCTGCTGCGTTTTAGCAGCAAGCTTACCTGTGTATTCATATCTGGCACAGGAAACATCCACAGTGGGTTCCAGTTCAACCCCCAAAACTTCACCAAGCCAGGAACGGAACCGCCCAAACAGAGCTGACCTGACAGCAATACAGAGAAATTTTATAAGGCGTTTCACTGTGACATCATGTTTTGTATTGTACTGATTTATGAAAACATTTTCAAACCTCACCACACAGACAGGTTGTCAGATTGTCAGAAAGCCTACCGTGACATTTTGCTATGACATAAATAATAGATGATGACAAGAGGAGGCCATTATTGTGCATTTAATTATGATGTCGATTCTCCAGGGCTGTATTTTCTAAGCTGGTGTAGCACCAAATAATCACAAATAAGTATTTAGAAGAAATTGCATGTTGCAGCTTCTCCACTGCAAACAAATTAGATCATTTCTAAATAAAGTAAAGGATGTTATACTATTTTGCTACATGAGCACTGTATGAGTCTCCAAGGTGTTGTCTTGGCTCCCAGCTCATATTTCTCCTTTATTTCTTTCTTGCATTTGGCTCTGACACTTGCAGGTTGTCTTGGCAGGTCTGGTAGCTCTCACTGCTCCATAATTCTACAATAAAAGCTATGTTTCTAATCATTTGTTTAAAATCTCCACCATGTAATGACTTGACAGTGTGCCAGCCTTGTGCTCTATGTCAAATTCAACACCGTGACCAGACAGAAGAAGAAACAGTCTTTCCTCTCAAAGGAGGATTTCATTGATAGTGCTGCGCTCACAGGTGATTAGCGACAGCTGCATCCATTTTCTGTGACGTTTACTGCAAAGTCCCAACATTAATGTTCACTCTGAGCATCATCAGCACTAAATAATGGATATATACTAATTTGGTGAGTGATGTAAACTCTGGCTCCACCTGGTGGAGCTGATATATAAACCTCAAAAAACCTCTGGGCAACATTAACATGTTGCCAAGAAACTGACGAGAAAATACAGAATTAGCTCTGTCAGTTTCCAAATTAGCTCTGATAAACATCAATCTATCTCAAGTGTCTCTTTGTTGAATATCATTAAGCTGTGGATGAAAATGACAATGACATGGTCTCAATAATTTTTCTGAAAGCAAAAGGTTTTAGAGGATAAAAGCAGGTTTAGACAGCACTGTATTTATAGCACTGAGATCAGCATTCATTTGAAAAAAAGGTGTTGTAACTGAGGACAAGTCAAAGCAGAGTAAAAGCTGTTTAAAATGAGGTCATTCATTTTGACAAGAGATGTTGTATTGTATTGGACTGCGTTACACTGAGAGGTTTTTGTAATAATCTACCCTCCTCATGTACACAAATGAGAAGGACAAAATATTAGAGAGGCCTCTTGGTATAATGCAGTCCAATACAACACTGACTGTGCATAGTGACTATCAAAAGCATGAACATGCCAAGTATGGGTGTCCTAGAACTGGCTCATTGAAATGAAATACAGCCATTGTCCATGTTCTTAAAAATGTCTGCAGTGAAAAAGGCCTGAAACATGACCTGGTTCTAAAGAAAGGTGCAGAATAAATGTGCTTTAAATTACACTAGAGTTTTTGAATCAGGTCAGAATTATTAATGAAGGAGACCTGCAGATCAGGTATTGAAGCAATCCAGATTAATCAGCCATTAATTGTTGGGTCGGTGGTTCAGTCCCCCACTCTTCGTTGGAAACGAGTTGGCATCTAGTGCTCTTGAGACACTAGATGCCAACTCGTTTCCAACGAGTGTGTAACAGTGATAAGAGTCTAACAAATGAAGGTAACGTGACCCGTCTATCAGAACTGACAACCTAAAATACAAACATGCATTAAAACAGGGCATCTCTTTTTGAATTAAAGTTTTTTGATAGATAATGTTCCACCGACAGAACGAGCGACCTCTTCAAAAGCACTTTTATTCCACTTGTAGCTCATCTTGAGGGAGCAGCTCAGATTGTCAAAGCACCAGCCTTCATCCATGCTTTACATTTCTACACCCCCATCCTCTGTTGCTTAATTAATAATTCATAATTTGGAAATTGTCATACACAATACACTTAGACGAGAATACAAGCTGTATCTCACCTCAGTCCTGCGATATGTGGCTCAGTTCTCTTCCTCAAGTCGTCTGACTGGATGGGAACAACAACACAGTGAGGGTTATGCCTGATAACAACTCAAACCTGCCGGGATAAATCAGTGAGACGATCAGTTTGACAGCTACCTGTTTAAATTTGTAGAGATCGTTTGACTTCTCGTGGAAGTTGAGCCCCAGCAGTTCTCTCTGCAGGTTCTCCACGAAGTTCTCGCTCCCGAGGAAGTTCTTGATGATGCAGTGAGGGAAAGGGTGGCAGTCCAGCTCCAGGTCCCCTGCGTACAAAACAACGGAGGACAATGCGTCCAAAGATCACCGCCACAAGAAACCGTGGCCCGAAAAGTTCCGAGATAAATCATCGACCGCACTGAGCGAGTCATTTTACGGCTGAGGAATAAATATGTCTGTGCTCTCTCCTGAGGAAAAACGTGTAAACACTGCATCCGGGGGACCCCCAGAAATACCCGAGGTTAAATGTCAGCCAGCGTGTGATAATGTGACAAGCAGCCAAGCATCAGCCTCGGGGCGGCCACGGAACCTAAACTTAGCCAGAACACCGGAGAGAAACTTAATCAAACAGACACATAAGAGTACGTGTCGTGAAACGGGTGCTTTGCTCCGTCGGCTTGTCAGAGGGAACGGGACGTGTGGGACGCGGGGTCTACTGAGGGGGACGGGGCCCCGGGGGTAGCGCAGGGGTCGCGTCGGCTGTCCGGCTCACCCAGGCCGCAGCGGGTCCCGCGGCTCCACGCCTCCTTCACCGCACCCTTCACCCGCTCGTCCCCCACAACCGAGCCCAGTTCTGCCGTTTCTTCGCTCTTCTTCTGCTTTTTCTTCTTCTCCGTTTGGCCGCACTCGCCCTGCCGTCGCTTAGAGGCCATTACTGAAATCACCCGGTGCAAAATACAGAGGTAAACGCGCAGTTTGCGAGGTGCTTTGACAACATTCACGCCGGTAACGTGTCGGTGTGATGTCGCCCGGGCGTCGCGGGTAAATGACGTTAAGGAAAGACGGGCTATTGTGCCCCCACGTACGGACTGTCAGGCCGTGCTGGAAAACTGACAATAAAAGTATTGTAGATGACAGTTAACTGTCTTTTAGGACCGGTGTAGTTATGAAGGATAAAAACTATGATTTAGTGCTAAAAGTTTGGTTTGGTTGGGTAAACATGCAAACATTTTAAGGTTAAACCACAAATGAATCTATGGAAGAATGTACTAGATCTTTTTGCCAGATCTTCTCAAAGTCTGAAGGATAGAAAAGCCCTAAAACTTAGTTTTTCTTTTTACTGAGCTTGTCAGTTTTCCTTGAACAGGACTCTCATTCTTGGTAAACATATTATGATTTTATGTTTAAGCTAGTGTTGCATGTCCTTTTGGTTTGGTTTGGTTTGGTCTGTTATACTGTTAAAATGAACGTAAAAACTGAAATTGTACAACTGAAGTTTGCCTAAAAGTTTGTAGTTGAATATTGTGGCATAAAAAATGTTAAATTTAAGTCTTATGAATAATTGAAGGAGTACATTTTATTATACCTTTGACCTTTTTAGCTGTAGGGGAGGCAGAAGAAAATACATTTTACAATCAACCAGATTAGAAAACCTGTTAAGTATCATTTCTTCTTGAATTGGATGGATGCCATACTTTTATCAATCTTCTCTGACAAAGGATTTTAGAGTGAAGATAAACAGACCATAAATATCATGTTCTTGTACTGTAAAATTTTTGGTATGCCCTGATGATCTGGTTTAATTAAAACTAACATTTTTTTCATCTTTCACATTAGAAATTTTTTAAATCTAACATTAACACACGTCTTTATTCTGCAGCAGGATACTGACCCCAGACAGCGAGAGCCACAGAGAACTGTCTTCAGAGGCCAGAAGAACAAGGTGGTCTTGCCCGCATAGAGCCAGTCTGGGATTACATGAAGAATAAGAGGAAACTGCGATAGACTTCATATACAAAAGAACTGTGGCAAGTTCTCCGACAGCCAACCGGCCAAGTACCTTGAAAAACTGGAGAACTGGTGCTATGTTAAGGGCAGAGTGTGGTCAAAACAACTTACACTTGAATTAATTTTTTCTGTGTACTGCACTATTTATGAAATTAACTAATGACGACATGGCATAATTTGTGAGAGTATCCTACCATCTGCTCAGTACTGGTTAATTACCACAACCCAATTGTCACATGGTGAATCTGGAGTCTCCAGGCCTCAGGACAGTTGCCTGCTTTGCCACGTTGGCCTTGTTTAGATGTTTTTCAATGAAATGTTTTACATTAGGATACTGACAAGTGAAGTCAAAACATTTACGTGTGCATAGTAACAAAGCTGGTCTGTGGTGGTCCTTTTTTTTTTTTTTAAATTGTTTGGTTAGTATGAAATGTTTTCATCTGATTTGACCCAACTCTATATAGTCTTATTCAGAAAAATTAGAACTCGTACATAGAATGTCATTGCAACACAGCACGTACCTAACCTTACCTTGGTCACTTGAGGTTCTCAGCTGCTGATGAAGTAAACATCAGGGTAAAGGAAATTGATTAACTGCTGTACATAACCAATTTCACTGTGTCTCAAATCAAGGTAAAGGCTGCACACACTCCAAATTTGAGAGAAAAGTTGGAAGCTAATTTTCACCATTTCAGCTAATCTGTCATCATATTGATGTTATAGCCTCGTGAGCTTAGGTTCATGCTAAAAAAATTTTTTTTTTTCACATTCACTTGACTGTAAAGTGGACATTTGACCACCAAGATCTCTATTTGCAAGTATATGGCTTTCTTCTGCTATGTTATTTTTTTACATTAGTACTTTCTTTTGAGAATGTTGAACAATATAATATTGCCTTAATCTTAAACTTCAATCAAGCGATAAGTAAAGTAAATAAAATTACCAAATTAAAAATCACTTCCCAAAGAGGTATTTATATAATTTACTGTGAAACCTAGTGATCATCAGTCAGGCACTATTTGTACTTTATAAAAACATACTCAAAGGACTGCTTTATTAAAAAGAAGAAGAAAAAAACAGCATTGTTACAGGTTAAAACAAGAGGAGACTCAATGTTGTAGCTTGTTTAATCAAACACTGGCCTCCTCTGAGACGACATAAAATCAGATTCTATACACACTGGATTACGGACCTGCATACTACAAAAACTAGCAGTTTTCGCAATTAAAAAAAAAACAAAAGAAAAACCCCAAAACAAAACATGACATTTTCATTTTCTTCTAACAACAGCATGAACCCCCTCTGAACTGTCAATGATACCTGACATAACAAGATTTTCTTCTGTGAAAGTTGAGCCAGAGACGAGTCTTTTTCACCACATTGTTTCTCATCTTCAAGCTTCACTCAGACAGGGCTGCACTCACAGAGACAGCCAAACAGACTCCTGCTCACTTAGTTAATTGTAGATGAAGTTGAACCTATAAAAACAAAAACAAACAAACAAATTATGGTCATAATTTAAATGGGGGGGGGCAACCATTTTGATAATAACAGCATTTAATTTATTTTCCATTTTATGAAAAAAAATCCCTGCAGGAGATAGTGATAGTGATTTATTTCTTTGAAATAAACCTTTCTCCCTTTCAGCAAATTTAAAGTCTAAAAACTGAAAAAAATGTGTGAATGTGTGTGAATGTGTGACTGGTGCATCAGAGGACAACTTGATTCAAAGTCAACAGTCCTGCTGGTTCATCTCATATAAACCAAATCTTTAACTGCAAATACTTTGCGTGTGCATCTTCTCGCCTGTGTCAAAAGGCTGTGGTGCAGGTTCAGTGACTGACTTCCTCTGTGTTGTGCTCCAACACTTCAGCAGGATGTATATCTAACACAGCTCTTAAAGCCAGAGCATTAAGTCTTTGTTCCGTCCTGCTGCCCACAACTGAATTTAAGACATGCAAATGACACGTGCTTTCATTGCTTAAATTCAGCCACTGCGACAGAAACCAGAAAGAAAACTAAGTGTTTCTGTTCAATTTGGACTATATACACAATGACCAATCTCATGCAAAAGACACAAACAATACCTGCTCAATAGCTGCGGTAGACTGGAAATGATTGGTCCATATCCAGGAGCGTTGTCATACAGTTCAAACAATGGTGCTGCCACCAGTTTATAATTCTTGGGGACAGCAAACAGTGCTGTAGAAACATGAATCACAGATTTCAAAACCAAAAGCAATGATTCTTGGGGACTTAACCACGTGTCCCCTTTCCTTTTAATTATACTTGCATTTCCCCATTCATTAAGCTAAAGTAATTTCACAAGTTACATTGTGAAATACTGACCTTTTTCCTGCAGCTGGACCAGAAACAGCTTTTTATGCTCCTTAGGCTTTGTGATGTGAGCCGGAATATAGGGGTACTACAAACAGACAGGTAAACCTCAGATCAGTTCAGCATTTGCCTCATATCATTTATATTACCAGGTAATCCAAGAAAGTCAAAGTAAGTGTTCAGGACCAAGTCTAAAAATCTAGTATAAATGTATACAAATCTCTAAATCATAACGAAAGAAATGGACTAAGAGAGTTTGTGAAAAGTTTTCAAACACCAGGATTCAGACCAGAGGGTGCTAAAAAAGTTTAATGACTGATGATTGGTTTATGCTACACTTCTGTCAATTAAAATATGTGAAATATCTATGTCTACTAAAATTGTTCCTTCTGTTAATAAAACCCTCAAAACTTCTTATTGTCCCACTCATTCATATATGTACGTATGTATATATACAAACCTGTGGAGGCTCGAAGTTGGGGCGCCACCAGTTGCCGATGCAGTCATCAATCACCCAGTCCTGCTTCACCCCGTCCTGCCGCCCAAGGATCTAACATTCAAACAAATAGTTGTAATTACTACATAATAACATAAACCCCACAATCATCGCAGCAACAATAAGCCTGAAGTGTGCTGCGACGTAACTACCTCAGTCATCAGGCGTTTCAGACCCTCCACCTCATCTTCTCCGGGACTCAGCTCTCCCCCAGGCCTGCGAAAAAGTGGCAAACTGTCAGACAACTGTTCAGCAAAAAAACGCTTCTGCTGGCTCGTACAGGAGCTCTGAACCTCAACTACTCACAGTTTAAAGAAAGTTGTCCCCAGCTGCAGAAGTAACACATGAGGCAGCCTATGTTCATGGACGATAAGGACACCTTCCACTGTCCTCCGCATTCCCATTTTATCAAACTCCTCCCGCATTCGCTGGAATCGGGCTGCCACTGAACTGTCCTTCTCGTACAGAGGCTCCTTGGTGCCAAATGTGTAGTTGGTAAGAGGGTATCTGAAACAAAGATACACACATGAAAAGTCATCACCAGAGATCATTACAGTAGGTTCTCACCTATATACTATAAAAGGTAAAGCTGTAATATACTTATCTCTCAATCAACTAACTGGTTCTGCTTTAAAAGGAGTCTTGAATTAACTCAGGACTTTGGTTGTCATAATTAAACCTGACAGACATGGACATGATATGAATATGGCGCTAAAATGATAACTCACTTCAATTAGGTCCTTTATCAATAATAAAAAAACTGGCACGTTAATTGATTAGATGAACAACAACTTCAATTAATGACTGATCCGTGGATCATTTTCTCGATTAAGCGTTTAATGATAAAATAGAATTAAAATGGCATCCTCCGAGGCATTTTTAAGCAAAAAAAAAAAACCACCAAATATTCACTTAAAAACGCTTTTGCTAATGTGAAAATTTGTTAATTTTCCAGTTTTCTGTGACGGTAAACTCAGCATTTTGGGTTTTTTGTCTGTTGGCCACACACAAAATCAAAGTTAATATGTTAACATTAGCTTCAGGGGAATAACGACGGACAGCTTTCGCCGCGTTTAGCGCAAAAACAATTGGCTGACGGAGCTATTGTCTACCCCCCGCCGACGGTTCACGTTAACCCCGCGGACACCGCCGCCCTCTCCCGGGCCGACCCGGGCCGACCCGGGCCGACCCGGCTCCGGCCCGGGGGGACTCACAGGTTGATGGTCCTCTCCAGGGTGAGCGGCTTCGCGGGCCCGCTGATGTACTTGTTCCCGAACTGAACGGCACCGCCGCGCGGCCAGCCGGTGGACGAGCGACTGGGAGGCACCACCGACATCTCTCACGGCAGCACGACGAGACCTCGCCTTCCTGCAGGTGTGCGTTTCGGTTGTGGCTGGTTCGCGACGCCGCCGGACGAGCGAAAGAGTCCGATAAATCCTGGAGATTTCTGCGGACGGTTCACGGTTTCTCCAGCGTCGTTTCTGTCGGTCCTCCTTTTCCGGGTGAAGCGCGGTTTTCCGGGGTGATATCGCCGCCAGCGACACCCGCTGGTGCGGATGACGAACGACAAGGCAGGTCTCAGAACAAGATGCCGGTGGGGAGAGATCAGGGCACAGAAAGGAACATGAATAGAAGGAAATTAAATAACAGGCTAAAGTTGAGAAAAGACGTTTAAGAAATAAACCGATCTACAGTTTTAACAGCCCTCTTACTACTGAAATTATGTATCATCGTTGAACTTAGAAACCTCTAGCCACGGTCTGCTATGAACCACTTAGAAAATAGTTCTCAGTGATGTTGTGAAATAGACATAATATCCCGTTGAAATGAAAAACAGACAATTCTATTATTATTCCTTAAAGATGCTAGAAAACAGATTTTACAAGTAGCATCAACAAGGTTGAGTAATAACAATAAAAAGTTAAAAGCTTTGAGCTTTATACTTTGCATCAACATTTTTAAATATATCTTTTTAATAATGAATCTTTATAAATCCAGGCTTGTGCAATAAACATGACCTTGTAATAATGCGTATTAACAATTATTTGTGTCTTATAAACAAACTATTAGATATGGCGTGCTGATAAAGACCCTCTGTAAAGCAGCAGTAATAAAACAAAAGTATTTTCAGCCCATAAAGGAGCAAGTGACATTTTACTGATGAATTACATTTTAAGTCTCTTAGTGCAATACAAAACATATATCTGTGTATATGAGTATATATTGAGTGTATCTCTCTCGCTCTCTTTCTCTTTCTCTCTTTCTCTAGAGAGAGATAGATAGATAGATATATAGATACATAGATACATAGATATAGATATATATATGAAAAAATCAGTTGATTAATCTGCAAATATTTTATTGAATAATGATGATTTAATGTTTGATTTGATGTTTCAATGTTTTTGTTTGTTCTATGTCATAGTAAATTCAATATCTCTGGGTCTTTTGGTACAAAACATCTGAAGGTGTCACCTTGGACTGTGGGAAATTATAACAGGCATTTTTTCATAGTTTTCTGATTCAACTATTTGATGAATTGAGAAAATAATTGGCAGCTTAATTGATAATGGAAAAAAACATTTAGTTGCAGTTATTTTTTGTTTTTTAAAAACATAAACCACTGTATCTTTTTTTTAACATCACTACCTAATGGGAAAAAACCATCCCCTCTTGGCTGTACCCGAACAAAAACTAATTATATAGACCTGTTTTATTATTAAAATAAATAAAATTCTCAAAAAGTACTCAAAGACAAAACTATTGTTAATAGAGAGGGCTGCACCTTCACTAGATTGTTTTGCCCCCCTTTGAATAATTCCGTAGTCTGGCATTATTTTGAAGCTAATTGCTGACCCCTGTTCTGCAGTCTCCATCGCTTAGTTTTATAAAGCTGTAAAATGACATTTATTGCAATTTAGCTATGATATGGCCATATTAATATATTTGATATCATAGCTTTGTGCCATAAACCAGGGTTATTACATAACTGTGAATTTTATCACCCTCACTGGAGACTTCACCTTGTCAAAAACATTCTTTCTCACATAAGGTTTGATGCTCTCTTTTGCCTGGTATAAAGAGCATAAGGGGACATTTTATAATAAACCTTCATTCATGTTACAATTTTTTTACCTGCAGAGATCTGAACCCAGAGCTTCTGGGTCCAGACTTCATTTTAGTGTACATTTAAAATGAAAGGTAAAAATACTAATATCATTTTATATCCATATTGGATTCAGCTAGTTTTCTCTATAAAGTAACACACAGTTGTAGTGGTGTTCTGTTTTCTGTTTTAAGCTCTCAGTGCTTAAACTTTTTCTGGTCCTCTTTTCCTGCAGACTTTTCATTAGATTACCATTTTCAATATCTAATGTATTCAAATCTGCAACTATTTCAAGATACCATCAAACATTAACTCCAGTATATAACTTGGCCTTAGAAACAATGGTTTGAAAAATAAATATTAACCAATGGTCACCTTACATACTTTTTTCAAGGGCTTTCAACAGCATCTCATAGTGTTCCTCAGTGGATGGAGCGTGCCAATTTGTCATTAAGGCTTTTCAAATCTGGCACCATCTTGAACAGAGACAACAATTTGAGACCATCGATGATAACAACTGAGTTATCTCCATGACAACTCAGGACAACCATGAGCTCCAAGTAAGTGTAAGTGAAGCTTGAGTTTAGATTTTCCAGTGAAAAAACATCACCTTGCTAGAGATCACATATTCACACATAAAAAAAGCCAAAGGAATGACTCAATTCAATTCTTCAATTCAATATTCCATTTAATAGTCATATGTATGTCTCTTATCCATCTATTGTAAACATGGTGTCATTAACCACAGTAGTTTTCTTATAGTACATAATCATACATGCAATGCGAAAAGTCAAACATAAGTTAAAAAAGGACAAAGACACTGCTGGATTTGTTGATTACATCACACCAAGGGGATCTTAGTTCTTTGGTCCAGTGGCCCACCCTTTGTGGTGTGCTGCTGTAATGTGGTGGTCCCTGTTGCAAGTGCCATGGATCCCGCCCCCCTTTACCCTTTACTGTGGCCTCTCCCGTCCCTGTCACAGTAGTTGGTCCCATATTTAGCAATTTCTTTATTATTCAATTACTTCTTGCTCACTGACTTAGTTTCTTCTTGTTTTTGACCCCCTACTATTCCGTCATCACCGCAACGCTCACCCTCTTTCCCTGATGGAGACTCAATCATAGTGTCTTCCTCAGCTCTCACACTTTCTTCCTGCACTTCTTTTCTTGTTTCTTCGCTACAGCCCAGCATTGGTTTTTCATTCTCACTCTTCTTCCAACCATTGACAACTCCCTTGTTCTCATCCATCTCATTTTGCTTAGTCTTTTGGACCATCTCAAGCTCATCATCTGCCATTAGGAGGGGGAAAAAAATCACAAAACACACCATTCAACATACATCTAAATACATATTCAAGGTGAGAAAGACACGCATGCATTTATCATATGCTCGCTGGAATTAAAATTTACCTGTGCTCTTTTCTGCAGGCTCTGCACTGGATTGCTCTTCAGGAGATGTCTGTAAATTATTTTCCTGGCCTGGACTATCTTTAGAGTTTGCTGGACTGGTCAAATGGTGAGAAGGAGCACATGATTTATCAATAGCAGGGAGGCCAGAGATAGTCGGGGTTGTGAGGGTGGTGCTGACATTGTCAGTGTAAAGTGGGTTTGAGTCAATTGAGAGTGTGGAGCTAAGTGCAGCTGTGGCTGCTGAACTGGTGGTGAATGTGGTGTCTGCACCCTTTAAACTGGTGGCAGTGGAAGTGGTGCCTGTAGGGGTTGTTTCACTGGAGGAAGTGGAGGGAACCGAGATATCAGCAGGGCTAGGGACGACTGGGTGAGTAATGGCTGAAGTAGAGACAGAGTTTATGCACTCGGTGGGCGTTGGGCTTCTAGTAGTGGTGGTGATGGGTGGGGGCGAGGTGGAGATGGAGGTGGAGCTGGTGGGAGGAAGGGCAGCAGAGATCAGGGTGGAGAAATTGGTAATGGAGGCGTCAGGTGAAACTGTAGCTATAATGGCATCTTTTGAGTTAGCTGGTGGAAATGTGGTGTCAGTGACTGATGAAACTAAAGTTACACAGCTAGTGGCATTGACTGAAGTGGAATCCTCACCGGCTTCGGTACCCGAATGGGTGGTGGTGGACAAGCCTAAAGGCATATTTGATTTACTGGTGGAGGGGGAAGAAGTTGTGGTTATGACGGAAGCTGCTTCACCAGCAGCATCAGCAGCATCATCATCAACTGAGTGATCACCATTTGGCTCTAGCGGAGTCAATTCAGTTGACAGATTTGTTAATGTGGAAACTGGGCTTTCATTGCTTGGAGCAGAAACAGTTTCCAAGGTGGTAATGGAAGGCGTAGTTATTGTTGTTGAGTTGGAAGTGACAGTAATGGACTCAGAGGAAGCGGAAGTTGTGGAAGAGACAGTGGCAGGTGGCTCTGTGGGTGTGGCTGTGTTTGTAAGGGTTGTCGGGAGGGTAGAGGTGGGTAGTTTGGTGCTAGTTGCGCTAGCCTCAGGGGGGCTAGAGGCTTTGCTGTCAGGCTTTGTAACATTTGCGGGTGTTGTAGCTCCTGCAGTAGGGTTAACAGAGTTAGTGCATATATCTGCGTCAGGGGGAGTTACAGTACTTGAAGGGGAAATTGTAAAACTGGTTGAGTCAGGGGTTGAGTTGGAGATTGTCGGTGCAGTAGGAGCGGTGGTAGCACTGAGGGCAGGGGCAGCAGGGGGAGACGGGACTACAGTTGGACTGAGTTTAGTGGGTGTGTGTGCCTCCCCTTCCTCTATTTGGGCGAGCTCGTTCTCAGGTGTGTTACGGCCAGATGTTGTGGGGGGTGGTCCTGGCTTGATAACTGGCTTTGGAAGCAAAGCCGGTTTTCCAGCTGACTCGTGTGCTGACACACTTGGTCGAATTTGATGCCTTGTATCTAAATTTAAAAACAAAAAAAGAATGTACAATTGATTCTGCTTATTATATACTGTACAGGAGAGAGTGAATGAGTGTTTTGAGTTCGTGTGTGGGTTTTTACCTGATGACGCTGACATTGTTCGAGGTTTTGAAAAAGTAGGAGGTGGCTCAGGTTTACTGTCAATGATAGTACCTGATACACACAGATCATTTACATTGTATTTTACTTTATAAAATCATTCATCATCAATAATTTACTTTATTGTATTTTAAGTCCTTCTCATGTC
This sequence comes from Istiophorus platypterus, assembly GCA_016859345.1. Classification (NCBI taxonomy): domain Eukaryota; kingdom Metazoa; phylum Chordata; class Actinopteri; order Istiophoriformes; family Istiophoridae; genus Istiophorus; species Istiophorus platypterus. The sequence goes on along the minus strand of CM029118.1, from coordinate 16,698,535 downwards.
CTTATAATGGATGGAGCGCAACCCGATACTCCTGCTTGTCTTATCAGCACAGTGTCTGAAATATTAAATCTTTTTAAAAGAGAACTGATCCATGTAAAAATGTCTTTCCTTTAGATACAAATCCCTGAACTTCAAAGATTAATTTCGCTTCATAAACACTAAGCTGGAGCAGAGCAGAGAAGAGTTTAATCATATTAAACGTCAAATGGATAAAGGGACATACCTTCAGATTCTGCTTTTTTCATCTCTCCTTCCTGATTCTACAAGAATAAAAGAAGTATTTTAACACTTTTGATGACTCCTACAGTATACATATCTAAATCCAGACACATTTATTCACACCTGTGTCTCTCCTGGCTGGGGTTTGGAAACTCCAATACGTTGAAGCATGAGATGGAGTTTTTGTTCAAAGCTATGTTGGCCCTCGAATTGTTTCTGAAATCAGCAACAGCAGAATAATTAGTTTTTCTCAAAATGATCTACTGATCTATATGTGAATCAAATATAATTTAAATTCTACTAACACTCACCTTTGCAGTGTTTCTGGCATTATTAGTCCCTGCTGCTGCTGATCCAGAAAGCAAAATGAGAGACTGGGACTTCCCCTCTCTGAGAGCTCGGCGGGGAGGCACCGCTTCACCCCTCAGTGGTGGGGCACAAGAAACAGGTGTCTCCTGAACAGCCGACTCTCCAGTAATAGCAGAGGGATAATCTTTTGCTTTCTCCTTTTCATTTTCCTTTTCGTGTTCCCTCAATCTGTCCTTATCTTTTTCTTTCTCAGCTCTGGTGACCTCCCTGAGCGGGCGAATGAGATCAGCGATGGAGGCCTTTTTTGGACGCCCCTCTTGGCTTGTCTCTGATTTCAAACCTCGTCTTTTTCTGAGCGTGAAGAAGTCACCGAGCTTCCTCCTGAGTGTTTTTGTCGGGGGTGGGCAAGGGACGGAGCTCGCAGGAGCCATGTCGTGCACTGTAATAGATTCTTCATCTTGCTTTTTCCTATATAGAGGATCGTAAATATAAAACTAGGCATGTTAAATTGTACAGTATCAGTTTGTTAAAGCAGTATAGTTATTATCTAGAGTAGCTAAACATCAAGGGACTATGAAGAGAATCTAATTTGGCTGGTGTGTTACTCACAGTGTATCAGTAGGAAGTACTTTCTTAGTAAAGAACTCCTCAACTCCTTCATCCACTCGCCCCATGAGCTCAAGGACTTCATTTTCACTCTCAATTATTGTCTCCTGATTACAACACAAATACGCAGAAACACGTTTTACATTTTACATTCCATTTTACACCAAAGATGAAATAAACTGATGCTGAAGAGCAACTTGCATTATATGTAACTTTACATTACATAACCCTCACCTCAGAAAAACCCACACACTCTTGCACTAGTGTTTCTTCTACTCCTATAGGTGTATTTTGGTTTGAATCTCTCATCCAGTCATGCTACAAATCAGCCTCCTGGGAGTCAGTTGCTCAGTAACGTACAATGGGGGGGCGTCACTGGATTTTGCATGCAGAATGGAAGCAAGATAACTCATTTTGCCAATGTAGGTAATTTGATATCAAAATTGCAGCTATACAAGGTTGCATCATCCTGATCATAATACCATCTGTACCCACAAGTAGCAATAAAACCAGGAGGTTGACTGTAGAACACAAATTTAGCAGAAGTCAACGTTACATGATATCCTGGGGAATTGCTTGAATTTTGTCTCCAAGGGAGGGACTATATGTCTACAGCTTAATAGCTCTATGACAACAAGCTCAGCTCAGTGGAAAATGGAGATGAGCACACACACAACATTTTGATACAAGCCCCATGAAAATATATAACGACACTAGCTTTTTTCAGTGAGAGCAAGAAAATAGATTCAGACCAAACTACCACCTGCTCTACTACATAGCCGTCCTGCTCTTTCACACAGAAAATACCAAGTGTGGGCTCTTCAAACAGCCGGTGACCGGTACAATAGGACTGCCTTATTCAAGCGGGGACCAGGCATCTTTTACAGCACACCCCTCCATCCTTCCCTTCCCCCTGCCTCTCTCCTCTGTACCCAATTACATCTCTCCTCTCTCCCTCCCTTCTACCACCTTTCCTCTCACACTCCATTTTTGCAAAAACCTCTCTTATCCTCCTTTACAGTACCTGCGGTCTGCTGGGACGATAGTTCAGTTTTTGTCGGTGAGGTCTCGGTCTGCTCTGGGTGTAGTGCCTGAGCGCTGGTCCGCCCAATGGCAGCTCCATTGGGGAGACACGGCACGCTGTTGCCGTGGTGCTCTGTTGCTGTGGCTCTGTTGCTGAGGCACCGTTGCTAAGAGCACGAGCACCAGCAGTATGTAATGCCTCCACTGAGGTGGGAGGGGCCCGGCCCGGCTAGACTGACAAATCTGACAACAGGGCCTCGCCTTTCTCTGCCCCCTCCCCTCTGAGACGAAAAGCATGAAAAAAAGATGGTGATAAAATAAGGAGAGGCAGAGGGAGAGGGAGAGGAGCAAAGTGACCACACTGACATTTGTTCCATCCAGGCACCCTAGTACATCCAAGTACATATATATGAATACTGTATACTGCAGAGGAAAGAGCTGAAATGAACAAAGTGTTCTATCGGTTATGTAACAAATTAATAATTTATTCTACATGCGGAAAATATGCTCTAAAATAATGTAAGTGACAGGCTGACCTGGTAGATTCTTTTATCGCTAAAAAAGTGTACACGTACACAGAAGAGTATATTTTCAGTACATTTCAAAGTGAGGTCTTAGCGGTACCAGAGGAAACCGCCCTAAATAGTCCCAAGAGGATTGTTAGAGACCTCGATAATGAGCGGTAGAACTTGCTCAAAAACTGTAAAGTAAGGCACAGGCACACATTCACAAGCACTAGCTTATATGTATCTCATCATACTACTAATTCCCCCCTGAAGGCATGTGTAAAAGTTTGCAATAGAACGTTTTTTACGTGGTGTGAATTTTCGATAATCATACCAGGCAACACCAGTTCCTGGTTCAAAATAGTCTGATATAAGTGTGTCTTTTTCATTTGCTTCATTTGCCAATTACAAAATGCTTTATATATCGATTTGTGTCTTTAACAGTTTGATGAAGTGGCCAAACTCCTACAATTTCTATATTGGGATCATGTTTTTTTCTGAGATTATCTACATATTTCAGGGAAAAGTCACAAGAACAGTTTCTTTTCTTTGCGGTTACCTCTCAACCTGGCATAACAACATTAAATAACTTGTTTTCACTTATGAAGGCTTTCCACATTCAGTAATATGACATCAGCTATTCCAGTGCTTGGTTGTAGGTGTAACCTACAGTAGATTACATCGAAGCAAAAAACCCCCCAAAAAACCTCACACTGGCTCACACTGTTGACACAGCTTTTGGCTGTCTTTCATGTTAATTAGATCTTATCTATGTTTGTTATATGCTCATGTATCCCATGAATTTTGTTTTTGTTGTAGACCGATAAGATGAGCAGCATTGTTGACAGGTGCTCCTATTCTTTTGTCCACCAGATTCAAACCAATAAGAGCAGGCTAAATAATAAACAGCTCTTTACAGTGCAATACATTTCAACATCACCAGAAACTACATCCTCCAAAAATACCACACAGTTGAATCAACACCTCTCTAACACAATTTCACACACTTAAGAGCATCTTGCGATTGGATCAGTGTGTGTTGTGATGGAACAGGAATCCTGAGAGAAGTGATTTTGGTGAAACACGTGAACTGTGCCAGATTTATTCAATATGCCCAACTGTGTGATCCCATTGCAAGATGTTCTTCGGTTTAACCTAATCTCTCACAGTGAATGGGAATGATTGAAATTGTGATACAGCGATCCATGATTTATAACAAATATAGGCCAGGCATGTAAAGTGTGAGTGTGTGTGTGTGTGTGTGTGTGTGTGTGTGTGTGTGTGTGTATGAAGTGTGTGTGTGTGTTTGTGTGTGTGTATGGAGAGTGTGTGTGCGTGTGTGTGGGTGTGTGTATGAAGTGTGTGGGTGTGTGTGTGTGTGTGTGTGTGGGTGTGGGTGTGGGTGTGGGTGTGTGTGTGTGTGTGGGGGGGGGGCAAGGGCCTCCTTCCCTACTTCCCCTTTATTTTTGGCGCCTTTGCTTGGACCACGCCCGTCTTCGACCTGAAACGTCATTTCGATGTCAACTACACACCTGGACATTTCCAAGACAGCTTTTTTTCAGTTGTGATGCTATCGCGATGAAAAATATCTGTCCATAAACAAACACACACACAGACAGACAGACAGACACACACACACACACACAGACTTATAAACCTACCAAACTACTCAAAACCACCTCTGCGGTAGTTCCCGCTACAGTGGGTGTCTCCGGGAGGCTGCTTCACAAAAGATAGCGGATTAAGCGAGGATTTTTCAGATTTCCCGGCGGAATCTCGCCATTACTCTGTTTAACGAAAGCAGCGGAGACGTAATCAACCGTGCCAGTTTACGGTGTATGACGCGCGTCAGACGTCATAGTTCTTTTTAGCGGGGCCACGCCCACTGGCAGAGTTTAGAGCAGCGGGCGTCAGGTTCGAAAAAACATCATCAAAAACAACAACAACAACAACAAAACTAACGCTGCGCAGGTTGTGTATCAAGTAGTTAACTAAGAGGACTGGTGACTTAATGGTATATTAATAAATAGCTGATGTCATTGACTCACGGTGACACATGTTTCACAAACCCAAATGGTGGTGCATTATCCCCCATGATTTTTAAGGAAACGTCAGACTGGGCTGTTGTGGGTTAAAATTGCACTGAAGGGCTGTTAAGCAAAAATAATGTCTTGAGGGCTCACGAGGAAGGGAAGCTTATTACTTACAAGAGGGGACACACACATGCAGACACACACAAAAAGTGTAAATGATACCAGCCACAGTCACAGTTGGTTAAAACATTACAACTTCCAGGAAGGTAGGATTTATTGCAGAACTTTTTTTATTATTATTAGACTGCATTAGTTTTGGGTCAGTGTAATAAGCTTGGTCACGGTATTTGGGTCAAAGTGCAGTAGGTCACTTTTCATCAGTGTGTGTGCAAGTCTTTCTATAATTGTATGGACAAAGTTTTCGTTTGGAACCATCGTTGTTGGGACATTTCGGTCTGACCTTATAACCTCAAAGGCCCGTTCGTGGTTTAAGACCCCGTTTTAGGGTTATCGTTAGATTTGGGGAATGGTGTGAGTGTAGGCATTTATTTGTGATGGTCGGGGTGAGTTCTTTATGTCAAAGAGTGTCTTCACAACCGATTCAAGGAAAATATTCATGTGTGTGTGTGTGTGTTTGTGTGTTTGTGTGTGAGAGAGAGAGAGAGAGAGAGAGAGTGATAGAGAGAGATAGAAAGAGAGATAGGTGATTCCCGGCCCGCCCTGCACCTATAACGACCGTACGCCCCCCGGTGGTTGATTTTGAGAATATCTTTCCTTCGCAAGATATAAACTGTAACTTCCAGGTAACGGCGACTCGGGCAAAAAAAAAAACGAGCTGCTCTAATCGGAAAACGAATCGATAATCTATCGGTCGCATCGATCCCCTCGGCCCCGTTTCCACGCCACGCCCCCCCGCTGAATTCAAATGTGGCGCCCGCGGCCCGCGGCCGCTCCCCCGCCCCCCACCCCGCCGAAGGGTCCGCGCAGCCGCCGTAGCGCTCGCCGGCCGCCATTTTGTGTTAGGCCCACTCTCGCAAAGCGGGAGAAAATGATTAGCGCGGCGCTCGGAGCCTAGAGCCGACCGCAGCGGGGCCGAGGACGCGAACCGCGGGCGCCGAGCTCCCGAAAGAGTACAACGGGGGGAAGAAGCCGCCGGGGGTGAGTAGAGCCGCCGCCTCGCCCCCGAACACGGAAACGTTTTTGTAGGAGCCGTCGCCGGCCTCTAGGTGTCACGGTCGGGCTTACCGGCCAGGCGACTGGCGGGGGGTGTTTGTCTCCCTCTATCGTTGTCCAAAATGCACTAAATCTGTATATAAACCGTGACTCCCCGTCTCGGTTGAGCATTTTGGTGGTTTCGGGCTTATATTTTTGCAGTAGCCGCACGGGGATGGTCGGATTTCTCAGTATTTTCTGTTTTAAGTTAGTTCAGGCCTGACCTCCATCTTATCGTGCCCTTTGTTTCCTGTTTTCAGACACAGTCGCGCCTTCCGAGTTAACCCAACTAACACGAGTTTAAGTAGTTTGTGTCGATTTAACAACGTGTCGTTTTTAGACTAATTCACCGGGAACTATATACGATGGCTTGGAAGAAAGTAAACGTTGGGGGAAACAAGTGACACTCGCTGAAACCTTGATTGATCGATCGATCGACCGAGTGAGTGCGATTTCTGTTATTGGCAAACAGATGAGCCCCATCAATGTCTTGTCGACACAGATCAACGCATAAAGAAACGCATTTACTTCTTTTTGAAGTTTACCTCGCTTTTTGCATCAGTGCAGGATTATACATCATAACCGACGTGGAAACTCGGTACTAGTAGTTACTCTAGTATTTAAGTACAGTTTTGAAGTACTCGTACATAACTTGAATAATTCTTCGTCAACACTTGTACTTCACTTTATCTGAGGGACACATTGTACTTTTTACTCCACTGCATTAATCAGACGAATGTAGATAATTATTTCTTATAGTCACTATTAATACAGAATTTCAGAGCCAAAACGATTAGTCGATTTTTAAAGCAAAATTTGCAAACTTTCCTTGGTTTCAATCTCTCAAATGTAAGGACTTGTTCTCTTCACTTTTGTTTTACTAGATGGTCTTGGGTTTTAGAAAGACATGTTTTTGTACTGGTAAATGATAAATTGCATTTCAGTAATTTGTTTCATTGAATAGAAAAAAAAACGAATCGATGAACATAATCCTTAGTTGCAGCAGTCCTAAAAATATGAACAAACAAATTAGGTATCATCGCAGATTAAGCTGCATCGCAGTTCATTAAGTAGATAAAAATTAGCTATATTTCTTAATGTTTTAAGCAACGTATACACAAATACATCAGTTGTTAGATAAATTAAAACCAAATAACTGTATTCTGAAAATGGGCCATTCCACATTATGTACTATACTTGTATACAGTATTAGTGGATCTAGTAGGGGCTCACAATATTTGAAAACTCAACTACAAAATGTCCAGTTATTCTGAATAATCCACTCTTAGTGTACTGTTGTCACAGTTTTTACAGCTGTGTATCATTTTACAGAAATCTTCTTGGTGAAAACTGTTCAGTTAGGTCTATGGATAATGTTCAACACTTCGTCTAGTAATGTACCTTGGTGTATTATTCAGGTGTCATTGATGGTGATTTGAGCACTGCAAAAAAAACAACCAAAAGACCCTGCCGGTTAGCAGATATTTCCACAGATGATATCAAAGTCAATACTGTATGGCTTGGTGACAAGTGAAGTAAAACATGACTTATTGATATTGATATTGAAAGTTTTAAATACTGCACAGGTCAGTTGATAATGAAAATAAGTGCAATATACCATTTGGCAGGGATTTCATGATTACAAATTGTGTGTCCAAGCAAATCACACTTCTGCAAAAAAAACCCTCACAGCTAAGAGTGGAAAGGTTATTGTTACATGGGAATAATGTATAAAAGATGGTGCGATATAGTGCATAGATAGTACAGTGATAATTCTGATTTTTTTTTCTGTTTTATTAGGAGATGAGATGTTAGCATCCACCAATTTATTTAACTCATTAATAGTCAGTGTCTGTTAATGAGTTAAATAAATAAACAAATATTATGGATGCCATTAATGGTTTTTCAAATAATTAAAAAAAATTATTATAATTTTATTGCAGGCCTTTAAGTATACACTGAAAAGTAGTACTTTTTTTGATATTAAATTTCAAGTAAATGTGGGAAATTGTAATATTTTGAATTTAATTAATAATTAAGTTTTCCATACTTTCCTCTTTTGATCTGTAATGCATCTTAGGCTTGTACATGTCTCAGCTTTGGGTAAAATGCAAGGAAATGTGCCAGGTCAGACATGTACCATCACAAGGTTGACATGTTTACAATTTCACTAGTGGCAAATTAGTCATTGGTCCACCGGTATCCAAATTGTGTCACAGTTTAAGAATTTAGGAGCCGGGTTAGAGTTAAAGTCTTAAACATGAGTTAAAAGTAAGAAAGTAATGTGTATTCTAATATTCTAATTAAATTTCACTGACCAAACAGAATTTTTTGAACAATTTAAGTTGGGTTGTCTTCCACAAACCTCAATTTCAATATTGCGGTATTTATATAAGTTACCAGTTATATTAGTTAACTTTCAGCCATGTAATTCTTTTTTTAAAACAATGAATAATCACCCAAATAAGTCTTGCCTACCTTTTTGATAGAATTTGTTCTCTTTTATCAAGATTATTGTTTAGCCTGTTGCCATGGAGGGCGAGGTTGTTTCCATGGAGACTGCTCAGTCTGCTACCCTGACTGCAGATGGAAAGGTCCTGTCAGAAGGTGGAGAGGCCCTGATACAAGGGGCAGCGATAGCTCCACAAGGGGATGTGGCTGGTAACATGGAGATGATGGTGATGGACGCTCTCGATCCCACTCTGCTGCAAATGAAGACGGAGGTATTGGAGGGAGGCAGCACAGTGACTGTTACTGGTGGAGACGAGGGTCAGATCATCACACTCCAGGTTGGTACAGAACACGTGTTAAGCTACTATAGGATTATCAGTATTTGACCTTGTTGTGAAATGTTTTTGTCATTTGCTCCAGTTGAAAGGTTGTATTGTTCTTTGTAGGTGGTGAATATGGAGGAGCAGGCAGGTGCAGCATTGGGCCTTGGTCAGCTTCAGCTGGTTCAGGTACCAGTCACAACAACAACTGTAGAGGGGCTCCAGGCCACTTATGTTGATGCATCAACTACTAACAAGGACACAGAGCCGGTTATCTGTCACACTCTTCCCTTGCCTGAGGGCTTCCAGGTAAGAAACATCCCCGGGCTTCTTTGTAATGAGATCAGTCCTTTTTGGTTATGTCCTCAACTTGGAATACACAGTGAACTCCTTTTGTTGAAAAGAGTCTAGTCACAATATGAGCAACCTATGATGTTTTCTTTCAGGTGGTAAAGGTGGGTGCCAACGGTGAAGTGGAGACTGTAGAGCAAGAGGAGCTCCAGGCAGCCCACGAGGAGCTCCAGGGGACAAGAGGGGAAGAGGGGGAGGACGAAGAAGAGGCAGCAGAAGTAGAACCCCCTGTGGCTCAGGAAGAAGACCCAGAATGGTCAAAGGACCCAGACTATCAGCCCATCACCTCTGTCCGCAAAGGAAAGAAGGGAAAGAAGAGCCGCCTGCGTTATGCAGAGGGGGATCGTGACATGGATGTTTCTGTGTATGATTTTGAAGAAGAGCAGCAGGAAGGACTGCTGTCAGAGGTGAATGCGGAGAAGGTTGTGGGCAACATGAAGCCACCAAAGCCCACCAAGATAAAGAAAAAAGGTTAGACTGTTTTTTTTGTTTTTTGTTTTTTTTTGCACTATATAGTTAACTCTAAGAGATCCAAAACTGATTGTGGCAGAGACTAGTTGAGAGATTACTACTATTTTTCTCTCCTTTTTTTATGTCCAGGTGTAAAGAAGACTTTCCAGTGTGAGCTGTGTAGCTACACCTGTCCAAGGCGCTCCAACCTGGACCGACACATGAAGAGCCACACAGATGAGAGACCACATAAGTGTCACTTGTGTGGAAGGGCCTTCAGAACAGTCACGTTGCTGAGAAACCACCTCAATACACACACAGGTAAATCAGGAATTAGATTTATAATGGAAAAATAGATGGATAATGGAAAATAACGTGGTATAGTTAATAATAGTTTACATGCATTGGGGAGTGGAGAAATTAAACCTCTCCTCTTTGAGCTGGCTAGCTGGACAATATATGTAATATTTCTTTATACTGGCACCATAGTGCCTGTCCATATGCATTTGTGCTCTTTTCATCCAAATGCACTTTTACTTGTAGACTACACAGGCCATTAAAGTATAATTCTCCTTTTCTTAAAATTTTTTAGGCACTCGGCCACATAAGTGCACCGATTGTGATATGGCATTTGTGACCAGCGGTGAGTTGGTGCGTCATCGTCGCTACAAACACACACACGAGAAACCGTTCAAGTGCTCCATGTGTGACTATTCCAGTGTGGAGGCAAGTAATCTGTACCTACTAGATATCTACTTCTTCTCCCAGTTTCCCTTGAAAGCCTTTTAAAATAAATTTTCCTTCACTCTTCCCAGGTGAGCAAGTTGAAAAGGCACATCCGCTCTCATACAGGGGAGCGACCCTTCCAGTGCAGTCTCTGCAGCTATGCCAGCAGAGACACTTACAAGCTCAAGAGACACATGAGGACACATTCAGGTAAGATATTCACATTTTACCATTGCAGAAACAAAGTTTACCTCTAGATTGTGAGGACAGTCTCTGTATTTTTCTCGCTTCTCCTTTGCAGGTGAGAAGCCGTACGAGTGCTACATCTGCCATGCCCGTTTCACACAGAGTGGAACTATGAAGATGCACATTCTGCAGAAACACACGGAGAATGTGGCTAAGTTCCACTGCCCACACTGTGATACTGTCATTGCACGCAAGAGTGACCTTGGTAAGTTATGTGTCACCGTTTTCACTTCAAACTGTATGTCAGTGAAGTCAGCAGATACAGAAAAGAAGTAGTAGAGGATGTGCTTGGGACGCTGATTCTTATGTGTCTTTTTGAGCTGTAGATTTTGAAATAAATCCATTGTTGTTGTAAGAGAAATTGTGTTTGTTTGGTTGTCTTGAACTTACTAGTCCCAGTCATCTGTGTGTCTTTTGTAAATTGGATTAAAGTAGAATGAGGAATCGGAAAAGTCAATGTGCACCTAATTCGAAAGCCTCGGAACAGTTTGTTTGTTTGTTTGCTTATTCATACAACGGGCCTGTGTATCCTTTTTGTCTTGGTGATTTTTGTCTTTTTGCTGTTTCTATCCTAGGCGTTCATTTGCGGAAGCAGCACTCTTTTATTGAGACGGGAAAGAAGTGTCGTTACTGTGATGCCGTATTTCATGAGCGCTATGCTCTCATCCAACACCAGAAGACCCACAAGAATGAGAAACGTTTCAAGTGTGACCAGTGTGACTACTGCTGTAGACAGGTTTGTGTTACGTTGAGTATGTAACCAATGTACTGTGTTTTATCAAGTTATCTCACTGCTGAATAACTGCCTATCTGAACTATTACGCTGTAGGAACGCCACATGATAATGCACAAGCGTACACACACGGGGGAGAAGCCATTTGGCTGCAGCCAATGTGAGAAAACTTTTAGGCAGAAGCAGCTCCTGGACATGCACTTCAAGCGCTACCATGATCCCAACTTCGTCCCCACTGCCTTTGTCTGCAGGAAGTGTAGCAAGACATTTACCCGCAGGGTAGGACTGGCCCCTGAGATTTTAACAAGCTCGGCAGTAGTTTTTTCTGTTCTGGTTTTGTCAATGAGTTGTGACAATTGTTTGCATGGTCCATAGAACACTATGCTGCGTCATGCTGAGAACTGCACAGGCGAAGGTGCTGGAGAGGAAAATGGAGCCCCCGCGTCCAAAAAGGGCCGCCGTGGCAGGAAGAGGAAAATGCAGGCCAGGAAGGATGATGATGATGACACAGGTATTATTATACCCAAGCTCTTCTTATCTGATAAGCCTTTATTCAGTTTTTATTTGCAAATCTTGTATATTTTGTGTAGCACCATCTCAATTTTACATCAAAACATGCTATGAAATTAGTTCAAAATGTGGGGATATGATTTTTCCAGATTAATCTGTCTCAGATGCAGGTCTGCTTTGACTTTGTTGTCAATCAGATGATCACTTTTTGATTGATCTTTTACTTATTGCCGGCTTTCCATATTGCTCGCTATGTCAGGTTTTGTTTTTATTTTTTAATTTATTTCTAATGTAGTTAAATTACTAGTGTTTGCATATCTGCAAACTTAATCTGTTAGTAAAATATCCAGCAGATAGCCACATGCAACACTTAGCTGTAAATGCCAGCTGATAAGTGCATTCTTTCAGCTGCCTTTTTTCGAGGAAAACCCAAATTAAAATAAATGTAGTATGTGACTTGTGTTCATGTTGGTGGGAATAATACATTAGAAACCAGTTATAGTGATCACAACTACAGTAATCAATTTATGTGGATGAAAAAGCTTGAAATGTTTCTATACATGTACTGTTAAAAAGATTGCTCATAGTAATTAAGTAGTCCACTTAAAGTGTTCATTTTGGGTCTTTTCATATATGACAACATATGGGAAAAAGAATTCAAGCTGTTGTAGCCTACTACTGCAAGCTGCCGTATGCTTTATGCTCTCATTAAACTTATCTGTATGATTTCTGGATTGGCTTTCCTTCTCTGTTCGTTGTCGGACTTTGGTTGGCTAAAAATGGTTCAAAGGAGGCCATTTATCATTCAAACTAGGCGTTAAAACAGCTTGCAGTTTCATTTTAGTTTCAAAGTCCACTTTAAATATTGAGCAGGATTAATTTTTTGCCTATGGGAGTAATGACCTTCCTGATGACATATTTCCCACATTTTAGTGGTCATAAACAAAAATTGTATCATGCCATACAGGAACAGAAACATTTATTTTCCACTTTAAATGCAGAGGCTGAGATGGAGGAAGCAGAGCTGGAGGAGGAGGAGGAAGAGGAGGAGGAAGAAGAAGAAGAGGAGGAGGAGGAGGAGGAGGAGGAGGAGGAGCTAACTGAGATTGAGGTGGAACAGGCTCCACCAGTCGTCCCTATCCCAGCCCCTGTGGAGCCACCAGTCAAGAGGAAACGTGGGCGACCCCCAAAGAACAAACCAGGCAGTAAGTGACTGAGTTATGATAATTTTGAACAACTTTTGGCAGAGTTTCAGAGCCATACGAAGTGAGACTTGATGCCTGCTAATAGACTAATAGTTTAGTCTGATTACTACTACATAGCTAAACCATCAAATCGCAAGTGTTTGCCTTTAAACCATTATAATGGTCTGGAAATGCTATTTGTATCCTATAGTACAAGAGATTGACATGAAACTCTTTTAACAGCAGCTGCTATCATCCGTGTTGAGGACGAGGCTACTGGAGAGGTGGATGACATCATTGTGAAGAAGGAGGTTGGAGCTGAACAAGATGACCAGGGGGATGTCAATGAGGAGGCTGCAGAGGAGGTAGTGGTCGGTGGAGGGAAATCAACCATTCAGATGGAGGGGTTGTCCCAGGAAGAAGGGGCAGCACAGGAGGTGCAGTTGTCTGGGGCCCCACCTAACGGAGATCTGACCCCTGAGATGATCCTCAGCATGATGGACCGGTGATGGATGTGAACCTATAAACACGTCCAGACCCTTGACCACATCTTTATTTTAATTATTGGCATTTAGGATTACAAACACTTGCATCCTGCACAGAAGCAAACATCACTGTAATTTAAGATTTGATTTTTAATCATGTATCAATAAAGACTTGGATGAGTGAAAAAGAATTTTAATAAGGTTTTACCCGCCAAAAATCCATTTCAGTACATTTGAGTCTGAAGTGGCTGTAATTGACAATAGTGTCTTTTTTCACTGTTGCCTTTGGTGTTTTGCAGCGTTGGCATGTGGCAGAAAACTACTAAACCAAATGTTTTACCATAGCAGAACGATAAAATCTAGACTGTTCATGGAATTTTAGAAAATAAAATCCCAACTCTTTTCTTCTTCAGCCCTTTGTTTTTATCAGTCATACACCTGTTTGTCATTGGGTAAAAGTTGTAAATAGATAGTAGTGCACCGATAATACGGACCTTGCTTTACTGTCTTTTCCATAATTAAAGTTAAATATCTTCACCATGGAGTTCTGTGTACCTCTTGGTTTGCACAGAAAACTGCTCTGTAGTAAAGGTGGAGATACAAAAGGGCTTTTGGGGTGTGAAATTATGGCAAAAACAAGCAAACGTAAGCCCAAATGAGAGTCACTGTGAAACTTCAGGGTCATAAGGGATGACCTTTTGGAAGATGATACTGTTGTTAATCACTGCCACTTCGAGAAAAGAAAAATTTGATATTTTGAATGTTTATTCTTTGGTTTCTTTTCCTGTGGTTAGTAAATCCTTTTTTTAAAGCCTATTCTAGTTTTTAAAAGCTTAATAGACTGTATCTTATGCTCCTTCCTACTGTAACATCCCTAGATGATGCATATGTACTAAACATTGTCTCTGATAATTTTTTGTGCAAGGAAAGAATGTTTTTGCTCCTTTGTGTAGCCATTCCACTTTGGGTTGATATTTTCCTTTTGTACCATTGGCAATGCAATGCTACGTAGCAGCTTGAATGACATTTTATTAACTGTGTGGCAGATGAGAACAGAAGTATGAGTGTACAACCAATAAAAAAAGGACATTGAGACTGACTTTTTTTTAGGTTTATGCAGCTGTAATAATTTCAGTCATGGGTATTTAAAGTCAGTTTGGCATGTCTGAGCATTTAACACGGTTTAGTGGTATAATTAAAGCAAAAAGATGGCTTTATCATTGCTTATCCAAATTAGATGAGAAACAACCAAGTGCTAAAACAGAAATGTCAGTGTATTTCGCTTGCAATTATGTTTTATTAAATTGAGGACTTGATGGTAAGCTTTTCACTTATTTGTATGTGTAAAGAATTTGAGCTTTTTACGTTAATGACCTGACAAGACATTGTACTGGATGTACTGACTAATGTATCCTTTAAATATGTGATTTATTCTCAGTCAGCTTTAACTGGGATTTGACTAAAATCCTGAAGTAATAATTTTCATTGGACAGTTGTCAGTCAGGGTGCAGCTTTAATAGTCATAGTGTGCAACGCTTTTACACGACCACAGGCAGTGACGGATTTTATCCACAGTAAAGAATCAAAATTTTTGCAGCTCTTACATCAATATGGATAAACGTAAGAAGTACAAATAAGACCCAAGTGCCTCCACTAATAAGCACTCATCTACACTTGGCTTTTGATTTAGAAAAGTTTGTAAAACTAAACCTAGTACTGATAAACAGTACACAAAATATAATTAGTTTTTTCATTTAATAGGATGATCACAGAGCTTTTGTGTGGAAAATTCTTAGGGAAGCATTGTTGTGTATTGGCTGATGAGCATGTATACATTGAATACACAATTTAATCTCCACTATAACTGATATCAACGGCTGGTGATACATGATATAAAATATACTGACCAACTTCTCTGCATGTGACATGTCACATGAATTTGCATCATGTGAGATGAGCATGTTGAGGCCAATTAAAACTGCCTTCACTGGAATGCTATTATTCTCTCTAGTATCAGTCATTTGTGTAAAGAAATATCAGTAATCTGATGCACTGTCCTTTTTATGGGGATGGAGTAGATGCGTTATTTGGCTCGGATCATTCTGGATTTAGGGAGATCTTTATTAGTTACTTGATTTCAAAATCCTAATTCCCATTAGGATCAACTGTCAGGAGGTGAACATCAGCTTCAGGTTTACATGAAGCCCCCAGCTCTTGGTTTCAGGTAATACTGTTCACATGGTGTCAGTATTGAAACCATTCAGGAGAATTTCTGTATTATATGGTTACACTCTGCTGGCTGGAGGTTAAATATGTAGCTATTGGTGGAGGAAGTACTCGGATCCTTTCATGGAGGAAAAATCGAGTAAAATTCATGCAATCAAAACATTACTTAATTAAAAACAGGCACTATCATGAAAATGTAATAAATGCATTAAAAGTGGCCTCTGTGACTGATACACATATATAATTAGGTTATTAATAACATTGTTTATTGGACCGCGTAATGGATCAATCCCTTTATTATTGTCTCCATAGTCGATTGTTTTGCACCAAGTCGGAAAAAGTGGTCTCCTTTAGTCTCAAAATCTTCCTCGACAAGCGTTCACCTGTGAAGAGGCTGGCTCCACCTGCCTCGTTCATCCCGAGGACACGGAGACGTCGGGTCCCTGTGGGTCCCTGTGGGTCCCGGTGGGTCCCGAACATCGGGTCATGAGGCAGTTTCACGGGTCCCACGCCCCCGATCGGGCGGCGGATGGGAAAGTAAAGGGAAGCGGGACGTACAACACCGAACAACACCCTCTGTTCCTGTTAAACAGTGTTAGACGTTGTCGTTAAAACGCCTCGACGTTGTCAGGATCTCACATTGAAATTTTTGAGAAGGAGATTTCAGATTTTTGTTTTTTGTTTTTTTTTTTTTCCTCCGTCCACATCCAGACCACGTTGGAGCTGGGATCCAAATCAAAAGCCACTATTCTTAAAACTTGTCGAATCTGGACTAGATTACCCCAAACAAAAGACAAAACTAAAATACTATATAAAAACACGGGGAAAACGTTGTCGTATCTACGCAAACAAACGAACAGAATAAACAAAACGAGGATGGTTCACCCAGTGTTGTTTAAACTTCCCCTAAGTTGCCGGATCGGAAGCCGATCTGAGCGCCGTACTTAGCGTTAGCTAGAGGCGGTTATTATAGCGGCTAGCAAGCGCTAGACGACCAGGACACGGACCGTTACAAACGGACTCGGAGCGTTTACACGTCCGCAGGCAGCGACCGAAACGGGACCGTCTCAACCGGACTAAACAGTCGGCGAAAGTGCTGTTTAACCGTGTTAAAACCCGTCACCCTCGCTCCAGGTTTCCGTCTTATAAACACGTCTAAACGCGCTGGTCGGTTTTCGGAGAGCGGACGCGGGCGGTTATTAGACTGGCGTTGACGCGGAGGGTTGATAGCGGCGCGTTTTGTTTTTTCCCCAGTCACCACGTCCTGTTTTGGAGGAAATCGGGAGGGAAAAGCGCCACATGTTTCCCCCCCCTCCACCCTCCACCACCGCCACCCCCGCCGCCACCCTCCGCCGCCACCGCCGCCCCCTCCCCGGCCCTGCTCTGGGGAAACTTGGGACGAGCGGCCCCCTCGGAGCCGTCGCACCTGACGGGCTTCTTTCTTTCCCCGTCGGCTAAAAACCGAACCCACACGTTTGACCGGGACACCCTCGGGTGGACACGCTGTCGTCGTGGGAGTCCTCGGCATTTTCTTTTTTTTAAATTTTTTTCCTCCCTCTTCTCCTTCGTGCCTGTTTTTTTCCGTCGGATCCACCGCGGCGTCGCCAGCGCAGCGCAGGCAGCGAGGGTCTGACACGGCGGTGACAGGCTGAGGGACGGCGCCGTTACCGAAGCGACGAGGCAGGCGCACGGCTTCCGGTCGGCGCGGCCACGTTTCAAGATAAAAGCGGCGCTTTGGCGTCGGCGTACGTGAAAACGGGATTATGATCTACTCGGGTCTTTTTACTCAAGTAAAAAAACAAAATACTCCAATTCGAGGAAAAAAAAAGACATGTATTGAAAATGTTAGATATATTTATGTGAGTGTAATCAACAAAAACATACTGAAAAGATTAAAAGCAAAAGAAATCAATGTGAGTTACTTTTGAGACCAACCGTCCCATTTACCTGGATCCCAAAGGTAAACCTTCACGATACTTGTTTTATCCAACCGATAGCCCGAACCTCAACATTATTAAAAAAGAAAAGCAGCAAGTCAACACATTTGAAAAGCTGGAAACGTGAAATGTTTGTTGATGATAGTTGCTAATTAACTTTCAGGCAACTAATGGATCTCTTAATGAAGTTCTTATTTTATATACAGCTGAGTAGTTTAATCTGTAACAAGACACCGTATTTCATAAGTTGTTTTGTATATAAAATCTTAATTTATTAAGTAACTAGTAACTATAGCAGTCGGATGAATGTAGTGGAGTGTAAAACACATTATTTGCCTCTGATATGTAGTAGAGTAGAAGCATGAAGTGTCATAAAATGGAAATACTCAAGTAAAGTACAAATACCTAAAATCTGTACTTAAGTGCAGTATATGAGTAAATGTACTTAGTTGCATTCTAACAATAGTTTTCACGTGCAGAGTCTTTACCACTATAAGACATACAAGGTCACTTGCTCTTAGCTTTGTTTTAATGAACAACAAACATAGTTAGTCTGTCCCAGTGAGACTGTTCTGGACCAAGCCATGTTTGCATGAGTCTTGATATTCGGTAGCCAATGCAAAATGCCACAGTGTTCCCTTTGGAAAACTTCATCGAAGCGTCATTCATATATAATATGGTTTGTTTCAACATTTGTTCCATGAACTGAATGAGACTTTGAGTCAGAAACGTTCCTTACGTACTTCTATATCTTAACTAAGCTCTGTTTTATATATTTTATTACTCATTTTATTATATTTTCCATTTTCTGTCCTTCCATTTACTACTTCAGTTATATTTAATCCCTGTACTGTTTTCTTGCCCTTATTGGAATCCGGTTATGTTTCAGCCACTCGCTAAGGTTGCTTATTTTTTTTTATAAAGTGAATTGTTTCGTTGACGTTTTTATTTATTTATCCGTTTAATTTTTTTTTTCCGTATCCACGATTATGCTTCCAAACTCGAGCAGCGACGTGGGCTCTTACGCCGAAACCCCCCCGGCCGGAAGCAGTTCGGGGTAACTTCTGCCGATTTGATCGTGGACACAAAAAACTGCGAAATCAAGGAGAAGGACAGCGCCCAGAAGAAGTGACCGTCTCCAAAGTGTGCGGAGCATCGCGTCGGACATGGGCCTGCGGTCGCTCCCTCCGGGCTGTCGCGCGTTGAAGTCGAGGTAGGAGGCCGCTCCTTTTATCGCCAAGGTCACAGCGAGAATCCGGTGGGATTTTTTTTCCTCTACACGGGCATGATGGGTCCGTCCGACGCGAAGTTGCTTTTTCCCGTGATATTGTCGAAACTGCGTCCCCGGGCTGGCTCCGATTTGGTCCCGTCCTTTGTTTTTCCCGGCGGTGTTTCGTGTTTGTGGTGAGTTGGTGGACTGGTACTTTGAGGGAAGAGGGCGTTTCGGGGTCCTGGTCTGGGCGAGAGTGGACTTTTTTTTTTTTTGTGGCCTGTGATGGGCTCCGGGGGCCGGGGTGGGAGACGCTCTGAATACTGAAATCCGGCTCGGACACGGTTTCACGAGTTCGCCGGTTGAACTCCGTCTTTATGGTGAAGTAAAGAGCGGGGCTGTGATGTGTTTATCCGACTCAGTGGCCTGCCGACGCCGGGTTAGGCTAATCCAGTAATCTGGAACAGAGGTGGTAGCATTTTATTGTAACACACCATTTCCCCTCATCCTCCTCCTCCTCCTCCTCCTCCTCGTCTTCCTCCTCAAATACACACTGAGATCCATATAAGTCTGGATGAACACTTGTCTGATATGGTGGGAGCTGCGATGTGCTTAATATCTATACCAGTGATCTCTGAATCCAAATGTCCAGTTACATTAAAAAAATAATAAATCTGAGCTAAAATGATTAGTCGATTAGTGGATGATCTGATCATAAGCAAAGAAATATGTCAGTGTCGATTATGATTATGATTAATCCTCTGTCACCTCTAATTATAGGAAGAAAAGTAAAAATGCCACTTACAGCTCCACATACATTCTTTTCCCCATTTTGCATCAAAACTGAACGCTGGTTTTTAAGCAGCTGTTCAGATTAAACAACTTTTGACCTGTCATGTCCATCTAATTCTTCATCATCAGTCATCAATAACCAATTAGTTCATCAGCTGAAAACAATTTTGATAACTAAGTAATGGTTTAGGTTATTGATCTAGGAAATATACCAGGGATCCACTAATTCCAGCTTCATCATTTTGAGAATCTGCTATTTCTATCTAATCATTGTATGTTGAATATATTTCCCCGCCCAGTTCATCCGTTGAGATGGTCTTTTCTTTCACAACTTCTTTGATACAGATTATTGACTAAACCATCAGTCTGTTATTTAAAAAAAAATCTGCTTGTGATGAAAATAATAGTTGGTTGCAGGTCAATGATGAATTAATCAGAAGTAGCCAATGAATAAAAATGATTCTGAGATTGTTGTACACCCAAACTACTGCCTGAGCAAGGCCATATGTGCTTGTGCATGCAGTGAGTGCATAAAAGCCTTTTTTTTAAAACAAAACTCCAGTCTTGTGAGGTGATTGGAAACAGTGTCCTCTTTGTTCACTCTGCTCTGTGGAGAGGATTAATCCAGCTAATGACCTTTAATGTAAGGAAAGGGATAAAAGCACATCTGACGGAGAGGAAATCAGGCAACTGGCACTCATTATTGTCAATATTTCTGAAGCCTGCAGAGGCTGTGCAAGGGCTGCATGTATAGCTATTTGTGGATGGACCAGAGTGTGTTAGATTTGCATCTCTCGTCTTTGTTGTTGTGCTCCACTATCATGATGACTTTGCACTTTTCATAGCTGCGCCTCTCTTGGGGTTCAGGTCCGAGTCCTGGACTTGTTCTTTGGGCATGTCTGTCCGAAGGTTGTTGGTGTGAAGGGGATGTTTTTATCTGTAAAGGCTCTATGGTGTGGCACCTTTTTCTCTGTCATGTTCTAAACCTGACCAACTCTGGTTAATCCCCCGCAGTGTGTGGCTGAGATTAGCGGTTTAACCGGACCACTGGCCCGGTGTACCCCCAAGCCCTTGTCCACATTGTGGAGCACGAGAGAATAGAAAGACAGCAGGGTGTATGAAGGTTGTTCTCAAATCACCAGTGTTGTTTTCTAATAATAAGGCGTTGATCTCATAAAACCGTAATCTGTGTGTTTTTTATCTCAGCAACTCCAACAGGTGGAATACTTAATTCCATCAGTGATGAGATCTGGGATGCTGATTTCAAACCTGTTTGTGAGTTTAATGTAAGACAATGCAGAACAGACGCCACCGGTGGCTCTGCCACGTGATGGCTCATTCTCAGATCCCATGTGTTAATACTGGTTTGGCTCTTGCATGGCAGATTTAGTTTGGTTTAAGTCCGTAATCTCTTTTGTGAGTAGATTAGCTCAGGCACGACCCTCTCTTCCTACGGTTTCCCCTGACTGTGGCATTGCACTAATCTGGATGTTTAATACCTTAGGTCAGAGTAGAAAAAAAGGGGTCAGTTTTTACACTCTCTCACTCGCACAGTGGAGGGATGGTTTTATATTCTTGGGCCAAACTTCTGTGTAGAATTTCCTGTGTAGAGTCCGCCATGAGACTTCCTGTACTCTGGTGTTGGATGTGGAGGTGGGTGGAGAAGTAGGGAAGGAAGGGGAAGAGAAGCACAGATTGTACTGCCTACTGTTGTCAGTGGTGGCCACTGTGCTCGCTGCATGCATGTTGCTCACCGTCTCAGGCTTCCAACAAAACAACGTGGCCGTACCAAGGAAGTGATAGAGTAGTTTCCACCACCACCACCAATCTTTTCTCTGGTGACCTTTGTAATTATCAGACTCCTTGTGAATCATAGAGTAGGGCAAAAAATTCCTGTCAGGTACAGTGAGGAATGAGGTGAAGCAATACATTTTTGTCTCTAATGTCTCCTTTTCATACAATTACAGGACATGTCTTTTGGTTTGTTAAAGCCACAGTGCTACACTCAGCTCTCCAAGCATGCTACAGTGTTGACAATATCTCTCCGCTCAGCAGGTGAGCAGCACGCTGTCTGCCTCACTCTATGTCCTGCCAGTTTCCTTGATACCCATTTTGACTGCACTTTAATTGAAATAATCCGGAAGCCTTATCACAGCTGATCCCATGCTCTATCTCTCCCCCCGCCTCCCCCTCCCGCAGCAACGTTTGATCCAAGAGAAACGTGCCTTGTAAGGAAGCAGGATGTTCACAGGATCCACAAAACTGCCACCCACCAAAACCCCCCAGCCTGAGCGGCTGGATGAAGTGTACGCTGCCTTACGCAGAGGCTTACAGTGAGTAAACACATCCCAGGCACTGTTTGCATTGATTCCAGTGGATAGCCACCAGGTGGAATACCACTGAAAATGCGGGATACATCCGCTTTGGGTCCCGAAATGAAGAAGTAACAGTGATGGGTGTTTGTTGTTAGGTCGTACTTGCAGGTCCACCAGCTGGAGCTGGACAGTCTGGGTCAGCAGATCAGAGAAAACAAGAGGAATGGTCGTTTGGTGAGAGCTCCTTTTGTCAAGCCAGTCAAACCAGTACTGACCATTATTCAGTACCAGGCTGGCATCTCAAGTCTTCAGTCAGGATGTTAATTCGATGCTTTGTGATGCTAAGTTTTTTGATTCTTTTTGTTTTGTTCATTTTGCAGGGGTCTTTGTATGAGCAGGACAAGGTGAGTTTCATTCACATCTGTTATATATAGACATGACTGCAGGACATTGAAACCACTTACAGGTAGAAGAGAGAATAAGATGATTTGTATTAGCTTGTTTAGTAAGTTTAATAATGGTTTTGTTTCTTGTAGCAAGTGAAAGCCATAGAGAGGTTCATGCGTCGCTTGGAATTCCATCTCAGCAAGGTCTGTATGAAATGATTCAATTAATAGATACATAGTTTTACTATTTAAAGCTTTTCTTTTTGGTATTTTGAATACTGACAATGGATGAATTGACGGTGTAATTAGAAAGGATTCGCTTATAGCAATGAAACTACCAAGAGTTATCAGCTGACTCTGCTGTACCCCCATATCTCTACACCATCTTTTGGCTGATTGTTTTGGTTTTCCAGCCCGCAAGTTTATTGTTTGGATTCACTCATCCCTGTTGTTTCCAGATGCAGCAGGCAGCTGTTTATAGAGAAAAAGCTCTGAAAAAAAAAACCACTGTAAGCAAACTGCTCAAGATCAAATAGGTCACAGACACAGTTAATGAGTAACTGGTGGAGTATTTAACCACTGAGGAGCCTAATATTCCCCTCAGGTGTTAGTGGAGACCAACACTGAGCTAAAAGGAAAGTGCATATTCAACTTAAATTCATTGAACACAAACATGACAGCATATCAATGCTAATGTTGCTTCATGTCCGTTGGATGTGAAAAGAGACAAATGTGTACGTACAAGTTTGCTGTTAACAACTTTATGATGTGTTTCTACAACAGTCTTGTGTTCACAGCTGTTTCCACTGCTGTAACAGAATGTTGACACAAAATCACATTATCAGTGACTTAAAAAAAGAAAATTTGTCATACTGTTATTTATTTCATAAAAATATAACTTTTCAAATCTGAAATTTTTCATGGAATGACAAAGGCACTAAGTATAAGTAAATTGTTGAAAATATTCATTTTCGTTCTCCTTTTAGCTGCTAATTTTGATACATTTACTGAAACCTTTGTGATATTTGCTTTTGCAGGTTGAGGAGCTTTATGATGCCTATTGTATACAGCGGCGACTCCGTGATGGAGCGAGTAAGATGGTGGCGGCCTTTAACTCCGCCACTGGGAGCAAGGAGGCCAGAGAGAGCCTGAGTGAAGCCAACAAAGGCTACAGGGAATGTACAGAGGCAAGTGTTGGACCTGAGGTCTATGGCATCTAAGGGCTATATTTTGTTTAGTGTTTTGCTTAAGAAAGATATCAGACGATGTATATTCGAATATAATTTGGGCAGCAACTAACTATTTTCTGATTTACTCATTAATGAGCAATCCACAGTTTAAGAATCTGTGAATTAAGATTTGAATTTCCCAGAATTCAAGGTGCCATCTCTTAATTTGTTTTAGTCTGGTCAGCTGGTTTTCAGTATAATCTGATATATGACAAAGAAATACATCATCAGAGAAGCTGAAAACAATTAATTTTTTTAAATTTCAACTTGAAAAACTGCTCAAACATTATTTGGTTTACCAAATAGTCGCTGATTGATATTCCCCTTAAACAACAAATCAATTAATCGACCAATCATTTCTGGTCTAAATGTGATTGCCAATGATGCACTATTTAAACCCCTCAATCTGTCTGTCTCTGTAGCACATGTGCTCACTTGAGAGTGAATTAGAAAGCCAGATGGGAGAATTTCATGTCAAGATGAAGGGTGAGTCACATTCTATACTCATGTGACTTCCTATTCCTACTATTAGTCTTGTTCTCATTTTTTCCTGTTGATTTCTGATGTTTCAGGCCTTGCTGGCTTTGCACGGCTGTGTGCTGGTGACCAGTATGAGGTAAGAGCAAATTCAAGCACGTAGACACAGATTTTGACAGAGTCTCTGCCCCTGTTGCATTACATTGGCTGTTTTTGGGCCCATTAGGTCCTAATGCGCTATGGGAGGCAACGCTGGAGGCTACGAGGCCGCATGGAAGTCAGCAACAAGCAGATATGGGACAGTGAAGAGTATATTTTCCTGCCTCTCATCACAGAGCTGCTGTCAATCAAGGTAACGGAATTAGCTTTTAAAAGACAAGGCCCACATTGTTCTACATTTTTCATGCTTTTAGCAAATCTCATGAAAACACCAAAACCAACAATGTCTGACTTTCTTAACTTTTCTGTGGCCCCAGGCCTTTTGTTTCCCACTCAACATAGAGAAACTTGTCACACGGGACAATTAAGTGGCTCAGTGATCTGTTTGTAATCATTCCTCAATAATGGTCTATGGCACAGATGAATAATCTGTATTGGGTTTTGGCTACAAAGGAAATGTTTGATATCTTGATCAATTAATTGTGGGTTTTGGTGTTTTCATGGGATTGTTGGCCATAGTAAAAATCTTATCCTTTAGTTTACTACATGCAAAATTTTCCAGATTGTGACTGTGGTCCAAGGATTTAGCTAATTATTGCCTTCCTTTAATTCCCATGGTTTCTTATTCTCCTCATTTCTCTGGCATTTCTCTGTTTTGGTTGTCAAGGTGACGGAGCTGAAGAGCCTGGCCAATCACGTTGTGGTGGGCAGTGTGTCCTGTGAAATGCTCGACCTGTTTTGCCCACTCCCGCAGACGCTTGCCGTGGACATCAACGACCTCGGGACGGTGAAGCTAAACTTGGAGGTCACCTGGAGGTATTTTACACTTTACACCTCTCATGTTCTCGGCATCTTTTAGATTTGTCAGTTTTACAATTTGAGTATGGTTATTTAAGGGTGTTTTATCCTGTTTTTTGGGGAAGGGCGTTGATTTTTTTTTTTTTTTTTCAATCAAAAAATGTATTTATTTTTTTCTTTTTACTCTCTCTTTCAGTCCATTTGATAAGGATGACCAGGCATCGTCCACCAGTACGGTTTCTAAACGGCTGCTGTCCAATCAGAGCCCTCCTGACACGCCCTCTATGCGGGAACAGGTGTTTTATGTGAGTCATATTAAAAGACAAATTCGGCCTCACAGTTTTCCACCACTGTGGCCAGTTTCACAAAGACAGACTTTGACTATGGTTTAGATCAAACAAATAGTCAGACTTCATATAGACATTTTAGCTCATTTGTTGCACAAAGCTAATCATAGACTATCCAAAGTAGGACTAATAAGATATGTATTCTGGGCAAATTTAAACTTTTTTTTCCAAGCTAAAAAAATGGCTGATTGGCCAACCCCCGTCTCTCTAGTGCAAAATTTGAATAGAATAGAATAGTCTAATTTGCGTTAGACTACTCTAAGAGACGACCTAAGATTATATCTTTGTGAAACCAGCCCCTGTTCATTATTTGTTTAAAGGGTTTGTAACAGCCTCAGAAATCAGTCAAATGCTGTAAACACTTTATTTTTACCACATATACTGTATAAGTGTATATAATACTGCACTGCATAATTTCCATTTATTTCACTGATGGCTATTATTACTGTCATTTCATTGGCTACTTCTATTTCAGCTGCTCCCCAACTGCTTTGTCTGTAGCGGTAGAACTGATGTTTGTGAGGATATTCGCATTAGGACATGTGGTTGCAGGAGTGGCGTGCCTGATGTGAGGAGAATGAATGATAGCACTCGTTGCTTGTGTGACAGCGCCAGTCTGTATGAACGAAGCTGTGGTCCTTGTAGCTGTTTGATAGTGGTTGAGTAGCGCTCCAATATGTCCCTCCTCTTCCTCACCTCGCTGAAGAGCGTACCTCGTGGCAGGCCCAGACACAACTGCTCGCTCTCGGAGGTGTTCCACGATGCTGTGGCCGACAGGACGGCGTCCTTATGTTGTGAGCTCAGACGTGCAACCCCAAGATTCACCTCCACACAGTCGGTGTGTAGGGACGTAGCTGTAGATTTAGTTTAGTTGTTTAGTTTATAGTGATTGAACTGAAAAAAAAATTGAATCAATTGTTTCAGTTAATTTTCAATCAAATCCAGGATCCACATAGAAAAATTCTGATCATGTTTAGTTTAAATCAGTCTGAGGGAAGATAATTATGGGCATTTTGTCAGCTTCAGTCTCAATTTGTTGTCAGTGTCAGTGATTAGTGATTTTTTTTTTCTCTAATTAGATGCCTGCTGTTTATATGAAAATGAAGAGAACAACAAAAGTTGATAAACATTTTGTGTAAAATATTAAAATATTATAAATTATGACTATATATTGCCATTCCCCAGATTTTGTAGTGAGTACAGGACTATGTTCAGTTCATATCGTGATGCAGCAGAGTTTGCAAACTGAATGTGCAAAGCTCCAATCAGCAAATGTTTGCTGTGTATAGTTGCCATGGTGCAAGTTAAGGCTTTGCCGCAACTTCCACAGTAAAGCAGAGAGCGTGATAGATCTTGTCAGAGCTTTTTGACATCAGCCAGGACTGATGTCTTAGCTTGGTGGGCCTCACAATTTTTTTCCTTTTTACCGGCAAAAAATCTGTCCACTGCACTTTACATTTCATTTTTGTTGTTTGAATCAATCTTACTGAAGTGGAAATTTGTAGCTTAGCTAGCATGAAAAT
Organism: Istiophorus platypterus; assembly: GCA_016859345.1. Lineage (NCBI taxonomy): Eukaryota > Metazoa > Chordata > Actinopteri > Istiophoriformes > Istiophoridae > Istiophorus > Istiophorus platypterus. The sequence goes on along the minus strand of CM029118.1, from coordinate 16,671,772 downwards.
TAGTCCCACGTGAAACAAGTTTTTTTCTTTAAATCAAGTTCCTCTCCATATCATATTCATAGTCACGGTTGTCCCCTGCTCAGTGCCTCAGTGACCCACAGTTTGAGGACGACTGGATTAAGGAATTTGTCCGTTGTCTTTATAACATGTATATTGCTTTTCTGGGTGTAATTTGATAGCCAACATGTACACGAAGCCTGTAATCGTCTCCTGCTATGTTTTCATATGACATATATTAATTGATTTTTTTTCTCTCTTTCTGATCTGTCGCCTCTCTGTGTTTCCTTTGTCAGTCTCTGCTGAAGCGACAGGGAGAAATGGATAATGGGACAGTCTGGTCCAACTCCTCTGAATCTTCTGATGACTCCTCCAGTCCGGCACTGGCTCATCACGCTCAGAGGCTGACATCCCCAAACATGCTGCAAACCACTCTCACCAGTCAGCTGTCTTTCACGCCACACAAGTCCAGCGCTTCGACACCGTCGCTGTCATCCAACCAAGAGGAGGACGAGACAGAAGCCGGGGAGGTCTTCTCTCAGACAAATGCAGTGCCTAATGGCCATCTGCAGACTTCCTGCTCTCACAGCCACGTGGGCGAGAGCAGCCTGGACTGTTCTGTGGCCGACAGGGCGTCTGTGCGGTCAGCTGAGCTCTCTGAAACCTCAGCAGACCTTAGCTGCTCGTGCCCCGACGTTTCGTCCGTACCTCCTGTGTTGTTGGTGGAGAGAGCAGGTGTGTCCGAAAGCAGCATCCCACAAGTTTGTGTTTCAGCAGAGGAGGTAAAGGATGACTTATGCAAGGACTCGTCTGTAAAGTCCAATGAAGCAGAAACAGATGATGGCACCACTGAAGCCGCAAGTGGACACCAGGTAGAAGCATCAGAGGAACAAAGTCAGCCACGCCAGTCCATCCAGGAGCTGAAACAACCAGAGGATGCTCCAACGGTGAGCTCATCAGTTCATCTGGTGTTTTTGTAAAGTCTCGTGCAGATAGTGATATATTTAACACCCACATTTGTTTTTCCATAGGTTCCTTTTCCTACTTCCTCTAGTTTCACTCACGAAGTCGAGACGGCGCTTGAAAGTTTTGACTTTCTCAACTGCTCTGACCTTGAGGAAGAGGAGGAGGCAGAGGAGGAGGCAGAGGAGGAGGCAGAGGAGGAGGCGGAGGAGGAGGCGGAGGAGGAGGCGGAGGAGGAGGCGGAGGAGGAGGCGGAGGAGGAGGCGGAGGAGGAGGCCGAGGAGGAGGAGGTGGAGGCGGATGAAAGGGAGGAGGAGGAGGAGGAAGATGAGCAACAAGAGGAAGACAAAGGTGAAAAAGAAGAAGAAGAGGAAGGGCAACATGAAGGTGACCACAACAAATTGGAGGAAGAGAAAACAGAGGAAGGAGAAAAGAACGAAGAGAATTTTTACTCTGGAGGAAGGTCAGTGTCGTGTTTTGTCAAAAAACTCAACCTATACATTAACTCTGTCTTAATGTCGTACTTTATTAGTTGTTAAAGGTCTAATAGTTATTATTGCCTGCTCCCTTGACCTTTTTGCTGAATATTTCATATGAACAATATCCATTTTCTTCCTCATTTTACATCACTAAAAAGCTAAATAAAACTACTTTCAATTTCCCTTGTTTTGTTAAATATGCCACATTCATATAATGTTGGCTGGAAGATAAGAAAAGAAAAGCCTCCATATATATCCCACTTGGGAGTGTTCACACATATTTCCCAGATGGTTACAACCATTGCTAACCGCCCAGTTAAATTGTATAATTAACCCAAACTAGCCAGTGTTAAAGCAGGTATAACACACATTTTTAAAATAATGGCTTCATATGAACGTGAAAATAATGTGACTGTATGAAAGGGGCCGCTAATAGTTATAAACCTAGAGAGAATTATCACCTCAGTATACAACTCCCCTCAGCTTAATGGAGCTTTACAGCAGGTTTCACATCATTGTTCAGTCGTTCTACCCAAAATTTAATGTATCAGTTCACTCTCATCACCCTATACAGTTTTCTGCCTCTGCAGGCAGCTGTTTTCTGTGAAAAGATCTAAAGACCCCTGACACAGTTAGCAACCAGATGGTGAACATAATGGGACATTTAAGAGCTAAAGAGTAAAATAGTTCCTTTAGGGGTTGGTGAAGACCAAAAGCAGAACTAAAAGAGAGTGAATATTGGATGTATTTTCATCAGGTGTCCAGAGACACAATTCCAAATGAATAATGTTCTGTAACTGCTGGGTTTATAATGTAAAAGGTTCATGTAAAAGCTTAGGATATGTCAGTACTTGTTGTGGCTGATATGAATGGTTTTTCTGACACAACTACTTGTAATTATGTTCTAAACAGTAATCCATCTTTCATCTACATCCATCTCTCCCATCTCATGTCATCAAGATGGTTGTATGATTACAGTGGTTGTTGTGTGAGGATTTAGGTACTTTAATTATACTAAATAATGGTCTTTGGCTGATGTGAGGGGCTCATATTTTTATTTGTTCTTTATGTACTTCCATATTAGCAAGTGCCAAGTTGGACATATTGGAGCTTTTAAGAAAATGTTTCCTAGTCATGGTTATTAATTGGAGGTTGAATAAACATTATTTAATCAGAAAATGGTAATTAGAATATCTCTGATTTCGCATGCATGCAGCATATTGATTAATGGTTTTCTAAACCCATTAAGCCTTACATTTTGGGCCCATGGAAGGTACTGAACAGGCCTACCAAGCACAGGCCCAGGGGGTTGTGGTGTCAAGGGGCCCCTGGGCCAGAGCCTCTGTTCTAAGAGACCGTTAATATTTCTTGTTGGACAGCGAGTCAGAAACAAAACAATCACAAAAGAGACTCAAAATAACTGAATGCTGCATTATTATTTTTTTGGCTCTTTCAGTCTGGGTGTCTTGCTCCTATGTAGGACAATTAGGGGACCTTTACCATGTCTGTGCCCAGGGGCCGTTTCAGCAACTTTATTTTATCATCTTTTTCTTTGTGTATTTGTGTATTAATTGGAGGGCCTGTGATGAATACTGTGTCCAAAATAAAAATGTGGAGTCTTCTGTTTGAAGATTTCACTAAGTTTGTCAGTGAAAAGACGGAAGGATAATCATGTGTGTGACTCTTAATAGTTTGGAATAAGATTGTTCTTCCTAAATGCAAGTGACTTGTATGGAGAAAAGTGGGGAAACTACGTGTTAAGGGGTGTTAATTGATGTGTATATATATATCTTTCTTGTAACGTTAGTCTACATTTTCTCTCCCTCAGCAGTGATGAGGAGGAGGCGAATGGCCTTGAGATCCTTATGGAGGCCCCAGAAGGATTCAGGAACTCAGATGAAGATCGCTTCTCTGAATCACAAGTAAACAGAGATTTTTGTCAAACCCTTGGTAAAGCAGTGCTGTTTTATGATTTTATTTATTTAATGTGCTCATAAACATTTTTTTTCACAAGGAGTCCAGCGTGGCAGATGTGCAGGATTTGGGACAGATGGAAATGCCTGAGGATAAGGAGGAACCCAGTGAGGAAAAGGGAGATGAACAACAGGGTGAGAGGAGCTTGTCAGTAAACGGAGGCAGAAGATGATCATGTGATAACACAAATGCAGGCATGATGAGGATGTTAATTTTTCCTGTTTTCAATCTTTCAGGAGAGGACACATCACATGATCAAGAGGAGTGTCCCTCTACTCCCAGCAATCTGGCCAATTCAGTCTTCTAATGGCACAGTGGAATCATTGCTAAACCATTTCTCCCGCCCTGATCTACCCATGCCATCGTCCTCTTACACTGAGGGACCAGAGGCCTTGAGGATGTCCCTCTTACTCCTCAGACAAACAAGCTCTTCCCTTACAGTGGAGTTTGTGCAGATATTTGCCTTCTTCTGTCCAAGAATGATAAACCTCGAGGTTTCCTCACCTCACTCATGACTGAAAACCTCTAGACAGACAGAGACAGACAGACAGACAGACAGACACACACACACACACACACACACACACAAGCACACAAGCACACACAGACAGACACACAGACAGACACACACAAAAACACCTCCCCCCTTCAAGAGTCCTCGTTCCTTCAAGACACACTCTATCATGTTGCCTGGGTTAAAGTGGGATACCACTTAAGTTTACACTTTCATAAACTGTTCCTGTCATGTGAAAAATCAGTGTCAAAAATGTAAACATTTCAGGAATGGCTAAAAGCGGCCTTGTTTTTGGCTTTATTACAGTGCATTTTTTTAAGTGATCTAACAATTTTGAAATGGTTTTAGAAGTTTGATGGGTTTCTTCAATCTACAGAGACGCATACAATCACTTATGGAGTTAAATGACAAGGTTTTCGAAACTATCAGTATTTGTGAAAATGAAAAACTATCAAGGTTATGATTTTCAGTGTTAAATTAGTGCACAGCCCAGAGCTCTTTGACTGTTAGCAGGACAGGAAAAGACTTCATAAGCATGTGATGTTTGTCTGAAGATTTTTATCAACATGAAGTCATTTCCAGACCCTGAAAACCAACAGGATATTTTCATTTTAGGCATCAGAGTGAGATAATGAGAATTTTTGGAAATTTAAAGTTTTCCTTTAAAGCTATACCAGGATCATAGCTGAATACTAAACATGTGTTATACAAGAAATGATTACAAACACTTTGAAGATAGCAGTGCGAGTTTCTCCTCAAACCTCATTTTATTCCAGTTTTTACAAACATGAAAACAACCTGCAGTGTAAAATCATATTTAAACCTGCATGCGTAGCTGCCTCAAGCTGCCAGCATGTCTGTATAAAAAGTTCACCTGATCAGTTTTAATTGTAAGCTAGGCTCCAGTGCAAGGAAGCCATCTGGTCTGTAGCTGTGTACAAAAGCAGCCTCACGGGGGCGCTATAGTCTTTCAGCATCATGCTTTACATTGTTCTACAAAAGCCTTGTCATTCAGAAAGTGCCTCAAGTCAAAGAGATGTAAGGTTTGAAATGCCAGGACAGGATCAGGCAAACCACAACGTTTATTTTCTGAATTACTGAGAGTGTGCACAATAAGAGATATTTACTGTTTCATATAAAGAATTGTATATGTCTTGAAATGTTAATGTTCAGAAATGTTTAAACTTTATAAAGGTTTCTTTAAAAGTAACATGTCTGCTGTGTTGAAATGAATCGGTAATTGTTAGGACTTTGAGAGACTGTGGTTTAATTCAATCATCACAACAGAAGTGAAAAAGCAACATTTCTGGAAGAATTATTTCTTTTTAAACACCCTTTAAATTGAAGATGTACTGTCAGAGGAATAAATGAAAGCTAGAATGTGGTTTTCTTTCAGTATAAACAACAATGTCAAAGGACAACTGAGGCACTTTTGAAAAAAAAAAAAAGGATGGATATATATATATATTTATATATATATATAAAAATATGTTGCCACTTTATTCAAGCAAATTAACTCTGTCTATATTTGTGGAGGGGTTGAGGAGTTGTGTTAAGCCACATCTATGTGTTAGTTAATCTTAAGGAAATGGCAGTACAAAGTTCATATTATAATAATGTCGGTCATAGTCTCATGATGGGAAAGAGATTAAAAATTATCTGCATTGGCAAGCTCCTAAAATTCACAGGAAACAAAGAAAGCAAATTCTATTTCAAAACAAAACAAAAAAAACGTTTTAACAAGCAATCTGTTAAAATACCTAAAACCAGACAAAATTCACAGTGACAACTGTCAATATCACACAAAATCTGTGCATCAGAAACAGATAACTTGAATCCCTCTCCCATTCAAGCCACCCTTGTGATGCCAAAAACCCCAGTGCAATTTATCTGACAAACCACAACATTAATGCTTAAAATGATGCCTAGTGAAAACCTATCAACTTGACATGAACGTCATTTGAACATCTTGAACTCTGTATCTCTGCTTTCAGTGCAATAAAACATCACAGGTAAAACACAATGAAAAACAAGTCAAAAGGAAGTCTACTTTCCAACGGTCTTCTTTTTGTAGCATTTATCTGAAAATAAAAAAGGACACATTTTAATATTATCACACAGATTTCACAGCGTTTCCCATTCAACATATAAAGGCATAAACACAGTTTGATGTTAAGTTTTCATATTCATATTATAGTTTTTGTGAAAACTTCCAGAATCAATGAAAGAGGAGGGGAGCTGATAAATAATGTAAATATAGTAATTAGAATTTTTATGATTGCTACTCTGCACTCAAAAGAGTTCCAGTACACTTACTGAGCAGCAACAAGAGATTTTCACATTTCCTTCTTTGCTACAGTGATACTATGGCCTTAGCCTCTGACTGGAGGAGGTTGTACCTGCAGTTCGACACTCAGGGCTTAAAATATGCACATTTTCTCAGATAAAAACAAAAATAAACAAACAACTTTCTTCTATATTTTTACGTACAGTGAACATTCTTCTCAAAAGATGCTCCATTTGACCATCAAGCAAGGTTGGACAGAAAGGAACTGTCCTTGGTAATATTGTAAAACATAATATTTACCACAAATTCTAAAGTTTCTATTAATAAAAACTAATTTACTTAATATGTTTTCAAGTGCTATTGATGCATTAATAATACTGTAACTAACATCACATTATTTGGGAACCCCTTGGTAACCGGGCTAGCAAAATTTGTTATTTTCTAGATGTATAAAAATACATAATATGGGAAACAGCAGTAATATATTTCCAGGTTTTTGTTTCTTTTAGCTGAAGAATCTGTGACTTCAAACCATGTCCTTGCCTACTGGTTTCACTGCAAAGTGAAAGAAGCGCCATGATGTTTAAACGCAGATGGTGGTATTACTATAATGAGCCTGTTTTGATTTTGATTGTTTCAACTGTTTTCCAATCCAGGCTAAACCAGCTGCTGACCAAAAAGTTTCTGGATAGGAGAATAATTAAGTTCGTTTTTTTTTTTTTTTTTTTAAATAATCAATACTAATTATTTACAAGGCAATGTTGTTAAATACCAAATCAGTATTTAATATAAAAAAGGAGACTCAGCAGGGGGTGCAGCTGTAAACACAAATTTAAGGTCACAATATCTTTCTTAATGTCTTTTAGATTTAAAAAAATACGAAAACATTTGAAGCCAATACAGAGCACCATGTGCCATTCCCCAAAAGCTTTGGGTGCAAACATTTTGCGCTGAAACTCTTATGCATAACAAAGAAAGAGATTTTTAAAAATATGATATATATTCTGCAGAGTAGTTTTTTCACACACCTCGAAACCTGAAAACCAAGTGTCAAGACTCTGTGGTGTAAAACTAGAATGTGGTGCTGACCAGACATACCCAGGTACACGTGTACATACTTGTTTTTTGACTTTCAGAGTTGTGTGCTCTCACCTAAAAACTAAGGGGCTGCTCTAGCGACCCTCCTATGTGCCGCAAGGCTGCACTGAGTCCGGCCTTTAGCGCTGAGTAGTCGGGCTGCTCAGAGTACCCCAGAGCCATCACTGCAGTCAGGTAAGTTTGCAATGCACCTACATGATACACACACACACACACACACACACACACACACACACACATACAGATCATATATTATGAGCATATGGCATCTAATCACACACTTGTTATACACTATGTTATAAAAGAAACATTCAAACTCACTGAAAACTTTCGTCTTCCCAAAGCAATGACTCAATAATGCAGGAACATCCTCCATGTATCTGAAATTACAAGTTTATTGAGTATATGCATTTTCTTTTGATTGTACTACTGACTTATGTATATGAGGTTCAAGTTATGCAGGAATGTAAGAAGAGTTCTGATTCAATTCAGTGCTTCTAAGGTGTTTTTTTAAAGGTGTGTGGACTTTTAATATTTGATGATAAACTCTTACCTCTGTTTCTGGGCAGCTACCTGGTCGGGTTGAGAGAGGATGGTCCATGGCAGCATCCCTGTGTGCCATCGCACCATGCAGTAACCCAGGGACTGCAAGTCGCTGCGTCGAGATGGCGCTGAAAGCAGAATATATACACAGACACTGACAATGACATCCATTTTCCGTCCCAGATTAACCTTGATATATCAATACAACAGAGCAATCCTCAGATGTACAAATTGCTTTCGTTTTTTACTTTTGGTTTCCATCAAACAAGTAAGATGTTGAAATAGCGTTTCTACTAGAAGATCAGCTTCACAAGAAAAAAATCAAAACAGTCTTACTATGTGCCCGACAGCTCTAAAGACACATGGGGCTATGGGAGGGCTGTAGCCGACCCCTCAAGGAAGTAAGAAAAATAAATCTGGCAGGGTTGGATTACAGTTGATGATGTCTATTTCCCTGACACTGTTTGGAGGGTTTTAGTTTTGTGATCAGGAGTCAGTGAACCACAGAAATGACACACCTGCTCCCTTATGTGCATCCACGCTGATAAACTCTATGTTGCCCTCATTCGGTGTCCTGCTGGCTTCACGGTACTCTACATGTTGGCCTCCCGGACAGTACCTGAAAGCATGGGCGTATCCTACTAGGTAGACCTAACCGCACACAAGAAAAGAGTGGATAGTGTAAAATATGTTTCAGTCATGGACACGGACAGAGTACGGTCAGAACACTTCTCACCTGTGACATCTGTCCTGGTTTGATGAAGATGTTTTCCGCATTAATATCAGCATGAACATACTCGTTTGAATGGATATACTGCAGAACATCCAACTGCAAGGAGAAAGAAATGTTACAGTCTATCAAAACTGAAAGAGGGTTCACGGTTCTTGGTTAGTATTGTCTGACAACCGATCAACAAGTTTACAGATGATGTGAGAACACTCACTAGTCTACAGGTGAGCTGAAGAACCACTTTCTCAGACAGAAATTCATTATCTTCACAAATGAGAGACTGGAGAGATTGGCCCATATTGGGGAAAATCAGAAACCTAATTTTTGAAAATAAATAAATAAAAGAACAAAATATTTATTATTGCAATAAGCTTTTATTTATTGGGTAAATTTTCACAGGTAAACTTTTTCCATACCTGTAAGCCTCTGCATGAGGACCAAAGCCAACACAAGAGGGAATCCCCAGAAAATCCATCTTGTTTTGTTTGATCCATTTGTCCACTAGAGGGAGACAACAAGATTTAAGAGGAGGGTTACGTGTGCGCAAGTTACACTCATGGGAAATCAGAACTGCATCTAAAAGCGGGTTAAAGATTTAATTTTTCCTCCAGACTGACATGATAATGTCCCTGTTGAATAAATTCCTATCACTTCTGCTTTCCTCTGGAGGGATGATGAAGTGAAATACAGGTCTTTGTTCTTGATATTGTGAAAGAACAAATGTTAAACTGCCAGAACCCTTATGATCTTCCTCTAGTTCAGAGCTTAGATGTGAGTGGTTCTGTTTCTGATTCACCTGTTAAGACATTTTTTTCCAGCATGTTACAGCCAATAGTTTTAACAAAGTTTATTTCCCTTGTAGTTACAATTAGAAACTTAAGAATCAAGCTTTGTTTGTAGCCCCCCTCCCACGAGTAACACAAAATCATCACCGTTTTTTTCGAGCTAAAACAAGTGTTGATTCGGAGTAGGCAAACATGGATAAAAACAAACAAATTCTCACCAGATGCAGGTTTAGCAGCTCTCTGCAAAAAGTTCTGCTCATTGAAGAGTCTTCCATCTTTAGCTCCCTAAGAGGAAGTAAAGACTTTATTGATCCCACTCAATTAAATTGAAGAACTAAAAAAAGCACAGGTTACCAGAAATAGAGAACAAATAAAATCAGGTTGTTGATGAATATATAATTGGGAAAGTGATTATTTCTCTTTTCATGGCACCTCAGTGACATGGTATGATGATAATTCATTGCTATTTGGATGGACTACTGAGAAAACCTTAACATTTCATATTAGGGCTGAGGCAACACTTACCAGTTTGAGGATGTGATTTGTTTCCTTCGAAGTCAATCGTGAAACTGTTTGCAAAACTGAAAAGGAAAAAAAAAACTGATTCAAATGAAAAAATATAGGCTCTTCTCTTCTATTAATTCTTATTTTTTTGTAAGAGAAACTGCAGCTCTATCCACTGAACCTTTTTCTTCTGATTCAAACTGTACATTTCCTTATTTGTTTTGTTGCAATTTTTCTCGTTTAATCCTAGGATGCTTTAGTTCACTACAAGGGGTTTAATGGTAAATGTGATGGCTAAATGATTTTCACCTTTGATATTCAATCAACCAACCCAGATTAATAGACTGTTTACCTTCCCTGATGTCATGCATTCAGTCTCACCTTCGTATACGATCTCTGTAGTGTTTTGACTGAGCAGTTTTATCAGTTTCCACTTCTTGCCAGTTGTGTCTGTCACCTCCTCGCCTTCCTCTAGTGGCTCCACAGCAGACACATACTTTGCCTTCTTGACCTTGCCTTTTCCTGTCCCTGTAAATTCACAGAAATATTTCAAATAAATTATGTTACAGGAATAAAAGATAAAACAACACACCTAAAAAAGTGATGTAAAGTGTAACTCTTGTGTTTTAGACTGACATTCTAATGTCACAGTCCCAGTGACCAAAATAAATAAATCTAGTTAGTGGCAGTTTAAAGCACATGACCATATTCTAGCAATAAATCTTACTGATTTAGAAATGCTATTTTAACAATTTTTGTATCTTTTGGACATAAAAAATCACTTGATACATCTGTACCTTATTGTCAAAATGATATACACCTGCTGATACTAATGATGCCGTTAAAGAAAAAAAAAAGTCAGCAACATTTTCATTTAAGCTGAATTATGAAAAAAAAATTCTCCAGCAATCACACCTTAAAATAAATCCTCTAATTGTAAACACATAAAGGTAAGGACATTAATCTACCTGGCCTCTAATGGAAGGCTTAACCTAACTGGTGAATTTAAGCAACACATGGAGGAATATGTGTGCAACATCTTGTGTTGTGAGGTGTAGCTCACCTTTAATAGGAGACCTGGAGACTGGTGAGGAAACTGGTGAAAGGACAGCCAAAGGAGAGCCGTCTACGGTTGATCTCTCTTCTTTCCCACTTGTTTTATCTGTCATCTTCTTTCCTTTTTCTACCTGCTTCTTAGCAGGACTGGAGAGTTTTGCCTTTCCTCTGACTACACATGGATCCAGCCACATCAATACAGATTAAAGAAAAGATTATGACAGCAAAGAGCACAGACATTGTAGTTTCCCTAAGGTATTGCATGAATCAATAGATAACACAGACTGTGTGTTTTGTGTTTCAGCTCACCAAGACGAGGGGATTTACTGACAGGAGAAGATGAAGACTCTGAAGTTGGCTCTACCCCTGTGCTGAGTTTGAAAGTGACTGTGTGCTGCTTTGATGGAGACCCTTGGAATCCAACATCATCTGTTGAGTGAAAAAAATGCAGATTAACTGTTCTCAAGAATCAAGGCACCCCCCCCTTTTTTAACAAGGCATCCACTGTATTCATATGTGCCCATATTAGAAAGGCATTTATCAGCATGCATTATTTTTGTCTAGACAAGTGATTTGACTTTAAAAATGGGTGCCATGCAGGTATCTTTAATTTGCTAACATGTATACATAGCACATAAGCACTTCAGTCTTCAGTCTCTTCATACTACTGCGTCTCTGTACTTAGTCGTGTTGTATCTCATATCAAAAAACCTGAATAAACTTGAAATTGAAAAGGCCTCCAGACCAAAACTAACTACCTTCAATTTCATCTCCAACAGGATTTGTAGAGGCCACCGCAGGTGGAGTGCCATCATTAATGTTGGATTTAACTTCCCTGTCCGTACGAGAAGAGATACGAGTTTTTCGCAGAGCAGGACGTGGTTGAATTGGAGTTGAGGCAATACATGCATGGACTGTAGAAAAAGAAGTTAGACTTACAAAGGTTTATAATGAAAAAATTAAAATAAAAATGAGGAATAACATTAAATAACTCCTAATAAAACACTGCCAACATATTTACCCTTACTTTCCTCAGCCCCACAACTGGTGCTTGAAGCAAGATCTGTTTTAGTTACTGATGTTGCTACTTCAACTCTTCTAGGTGGAGAGAGACTTGATGTTGCAGCCGAGCTCACAGGTCCAGAGTCATCAACCGTGCAGGGAAGCTTCTCCCCACATGACGGACAAAATCTGAAATCAGGCTGCAACCTTGTCCCACACTGGGGGCAGAAACGGAAAGGCATTCTGCAAGCATAAACATATATTTTATTATACATCTATCCTCATCACTATGTAGTATTTCTTTGGGGGCATTCCTGTGGGTGCATCCATGTAGATGAACCCACAGACTTTATCAGACACACAAAAACCAGTGCCCAATGACTTGTTATACAATAGCTGGATAAATCAGTTTAAAATATCATTTATAGTGTATATTTTACCCAGACTGGTCATTGGTCAACATGAATAATTAGACTCATTGTGTGAATGGAAATGTCACAACAAAAAAAATGATCCCTTATGAAGATTAACTTTTACGTATGTAAAAGTACTAACAGCACATTGTAAAAATACTCAGCAAAAGTAAAAACTGAGTATGTATATATAATCAGAAAAATGTACTTAAATCATAACTAAAATTACTGAAAGCAGGAAAACTTCCTCATGACTAAATTAATAGTTTCAAATGAAGCTCATTTGAAACTATTTTATATTAGGCTGCAACTAAGGTTTATTTTCATTATTTTATAGATTAGTGCCTTAATTATTTTCTCAATCAACTGATTAATTTCTTGGTTTGTAACAATTCAAGAAATAATGAGAAATGCCCATCATAATTACACAGAGCCCAAAGTCACTAATTCACAATGCTTGTTTTGACCAACCAATATCCAAACTTCAAAATTATTGAAAGGAAAAACAGCAAATTGTCATGTTTTAGTAGCTGGAACCATCAAAGGTTTGTCATTTTTGCATGAAAGAGGACTTTAATGATGATTATAACAGCTTTAATCAACCGTGTAACCGTGATGAGGTTATTTCTGCCATTTAGAACCTAAACATAAAAAACTAAGGGTCATTGTATTCTCACATCAATAAGGTAACTGAACTTAAAACAAAATTATTAAACCGCCTGTGAGAGCAACCTTAGCCACCCACTACTGTTGTAGAATTATGACAATTAAAAGAAAGGTTAGACGACACCATCAGTGGTTTGGTTTGGTTTGGTTTTTAACATTTAGTTGTTTCAATCTGTGTGTTCCAGTTTCAATTTGAGAAAAACCAGGAAGGGACATCTTGACGTTAGCTAGCTAAAACTGAAGTCAAGTTTTTTTCAAGATAAAAGTGTTGCAACTGAGTTTTAGGCCGCAGTATCGTCTTATAGCTGAGTTTGAGTCCTGACTCTGACTAAAACTGGAAGCTGACTAAAATACATTTACATATATTTAATAATGAGTTGTTGAAATTGTTAAAACACCTTCCCCCGAGACTCCTCCGCGTCCAGGTCCGGGCTGTTTTGGTTCAGGGTCTCTGCTTCTTCTTCGCCACCGGATACGCGCCCCTGTCATCGGAGCGGCGCGGGGGAGGTGCTGCCCCCTGCAGGTGGGTGGAAGAGTTGCTGCCAAACTATCTTACATTCAGAGCTGTAAAATTTTAATCCAGCTCTCAGAAAAACTGCGCCTTTTCCACGACTGGGGACGTGATGAGGACGCAGTCGGAGTTCAAAATGGACTCAATATGAAAAGACATTATAGACAATACATTACAGTGACATTAAAGCTTTTTACAGATTTATTGCATTTACTGTTATGAGACTTCCTTCCGTGGACATTGTAGTATAGAGAGAAAAAGGTTTCTAAGATAAACCCAGTCAATTAAATTGCACAGATGGTCTGAAACTAAAGTTTGAACATATCAAGGACAACCAGAAGCAATGTCAGTCGCTGCTTTACAATTCAAATACATTTGTGAAAAGGTGTAAATAAAATATCCTTAATATTATCGGTTTGAGTACACAAATTGGGGATGCCTTTCAAATTATGGTTATAGTATCACAAACTACTAAAAAAAAAAGAGCAGGTTGATTATTTGCTGTATTGTCATTAGATTCTAAGCATTCAGCGTTAACATAACAATAATAGTGGCTATAAATGGGAATTTATATCATCTGCAGTTAAGCATAGCCCATAGTCAACATCTCTAGAAGCGATTATAGATAATGAGATACTGCTCCAAGGGATACAGAAATAAAAATGTTTATTTTGGACATAATATACATATTTTGCATATGAAAGAGTAGCTCATTTTAAAATATAAACTATTTCAGTTTACCCTTAACTAGTAGATTTGAATTCAATTTCAGTGATAGAACTTGTGGAACAGTCAAGAGGAAAAACATACTCATGTCTAAACTAAACATCACATTCACCCTGCTATACAGGAAAGATAATGTGTGATACAAATAATGTGGTTTTGTGTATGAAACTATTAAATGCAGTTTGGACAAATAATCCCAAAATGCGACTTCAGTGTTTTACCAAGTGTAAATACTCTTCATTTTTGTAAAATATAAAATATCATAGGTATCACAAACATATATAAAGGGGGTGAGCATTAGGATTTCATGTCCATTTTATGATTTTATGTCCAATTAGGTTAACTGAAGGCCCAATTTTATTGCCTCATTTTTAAAACTTCTAAAACAAAAATCTATTGAAATCAAAATCAACAGATAGAAACAGGCTAACACTACTTTATATTGTCTATTTAACATTCTTAAATTAGTCCCAGAAACAAACACTGTCTATCTTATTATGAACCAAGGGTTTGAGGAATTCAATTATGGAGCAATCTTCTTGTACATAACACCTCTTTTCACTGCATCTCGCAATTGAATAAAAGGTCTCTATGAGGAATTTGTTCATCTAAATCTCGAATGTATCTCGTCTTAAAACATAGAGTTGATCATGCCATAAATAGAAGCCACACTCATTAAACATAATTCATTTGCTGTGTGAAATGGAACATCAACTAATTTTCCCTGACAATTAAGGTTTTAGGCGGTGCAAAGGGAGTCTTTGTTTCAAGTGAGGCAGGCCACCTCCAAAGTGGTAACCCCTGGAATGACTACAAGGCCCAGGTATAACGAATGTATCCAGGACTTTGCATAAGGAAAATCCTTTAAAACATATTTAATTCAATTAGTGTAGACACTATTACATTTGAATGATAATTAAAAATTAGCAATGCAGGAGACTGGATCCAGGGAAGGTCTCCCTCACTACAGCTGGTGTTAATTCATGTTCACAAGGTTCGACTCTGGGAGCTGCAGAAGAGTCGTTAAACCACTATAAGGCTTAAAATGGAACTTCAACTCATTAGAATCAATATTTGTTTGACTTTGTATGCATTTAATTAGACAGCAGCAGGAACCACTAGTCATTTGTTTAAAACCTGAGTTTGTGAACTGTCCCCAAAACTTGTATTTCAGTTTACAAAATTGATCTAAGTCTAGAAACACATTTTGTTCGAAACAGTCAAAATATGCACAAATGCTAGAGTAAGATTTTGCATTTACATTTCTTTCTTTAAAATATATCAAGAGAATTTAAAATTCTATTCATTTGCTGAATGGGTGTTTTTTACAGGAAGATGAATAACCTGAATTACTTGGGTTCCTAGTTTTACTGCTCAGTTTTCACTATTGCTTTTCAGGACATATTTATTTCTCTTATTGAAATACTGAACATACATTTGGAGAATCACTTGCCAAACCTGTTGCTGTACATTATGAAATGTAGGTGACTTAGTCAAACTGTATAACATAATTCATGTTTTGTAGGCAAACAAGCACAAGTGCTGATTTAGAAAGAAAATTCAGTGTGAGGTCGATGTGAGCTAGTGAGACTGCAGTATTCAGCTGGACATTGAGTAGAGCATCAGCAGTACATAAAAAAGTGGTTACATAAAGTTTCCTAAAAAGTACAAAACTTTGTAAAAAGTACTTTGTAAAAAGTACAAAAGTACAAAACTTTGTAAAAAGTACTTTGTAAAAAGTACAAAAGAACAATCACAACCAACATTTATCTGGCTAAAGGTGAATTCTTTTTCAGTTGACTGCAAGTGAATCTATGCAAACTTTACAGAGTATGAAAACTATATCTAATAGCGCATCTGGCAGGGCAGCCCTCTTTGCTGCAACATAGAGCACAAAGTTTATAACTGAAAATGTGATCAGTGTATTCAACTGATGAGGACACTTGGGCAGGCATTGGCTAGGCATCATAAGAAATAAATACCCCATACTTGCAATCAAAATTAATTAATTATTCAAAAGAGCCATGATATTATTTCTAATGAAAATTTCCATATTCAAAAGGCACTTAACTCTGTATTGACAAATACAGCATGTCAATAAAAGTAGGCACAGTTTGTGGGGCATTGAACACAAACTAATATTAAGTTTTACCTAACACAGAAAGAAACATACAAAATCCAACTCTGTGAAACATTGAAGTTGGTTGTCTTGCTATTTTTTTTTCACCAATATTATGGACACGTATATGAAACTAAAATGGCTCCTCATCATTCTAACATGCACATTTGCTCCTGTCCGAGTTCTCCGAGATGTCTGGGTTGATGGGTCCATTAGCTCTGACAGTCCCATCGGGGATCCAGGACTTGTCAACGCATCGCTCCATCCTCTTCATGATAAGATCCAGCAGGACATCCACAGTCTGGTTCACGTTCTGCCCATTTGCAGCACTTGTCTCAAAGTATGGGATTCTGCATGGAAGGCAATAGCTGTTACATAGAGAGGGTCACAGACTACTGCTACCAATTACATCACAACACAAACCTTGGGGTTAAGAAGAAAGAAAGGACCTTAGATGGCTAAGACTGGAGTAATCCCACGTTTTTCTCATTTTCAATAAGGCCATTAAAAAGACCAAAAACTAACTAACGTTAGTTCCACCCTCAATACGTACTAACGTCCCTACCCTGTCTATGGCTTTCAGCAAAAGGCATTAAATTATTATAAAATGAAATCTTTAAAAACTTCTCATTAATATATATTTTCATTTCTAAAAATGGCTCAGTAATTTCCTAAAACAAGGGGACATTATAATTTTAGGCAGTGGCCATTTTTAAGTACTTTTTTTGTGGACTACTCTCAGTTGTGGATTTACAAACATTCTGTGGTGCTGAATGTTTCTGGCAACAGGTCGGTGAACGCGAGATCAACTCAAAATGAGTCACAGTGCCCACAATCATGGTAATAAGGGAACAGATCACGCAGTATAATGATGTGGCTCTTTTATGTGTTCTCAAGAGCCAATGTGGCTCTTTGGCACAGAGGAACAAGATATATCAGCAATGGCTACAACTCAATTCATTGTTGGTTTTGTTTTTTTCATAAGATTTTTGATAAGTGTTCCTGTGTCCCATGAGTATCAAAGCATTGAAATCCAAACACAGAGCAAATGAAAAATCAAAGGAGACAGTAAGGTCTGTCTGGCAGAGCCCGTTTGGGATGATGACATGTTATGTTTTATATGCTAGGGTTTATTCTGCTCTTGAAGGCATTCAACATTTTACAAGTGCACATCCGCTACAATAGCTGTGTTTCTAGTAAAGGTGTGTCTAATGGGGCCAGAGCAGGATATTTTACATGTGCACAAATATTTGCTTTTTTAGGAGGGCCGACGTTCCCCTGCACAGACTTTGGCAAATATTGCAGTCACTGCCTTCTTGGCAAACGGGAGAGGGAGAGGTTTGTGTACAGATGGATCCAAGCTGAGACATACCCATACTTCTCTGCCAGCTCACGGGCCTCCTCTTCACTCACTGCTCTCTGATCTCCCAGGTCACATTTGTTGCCACACAGAACGATGTCCGGATTTTCACAATATGCATGAATCTGTAACTGACCTGAAAGAAACATTCAGAAATGTATTAAGTATTTGGTCCAGTTTTAATTTTATTTATCTTTACTTGTGAGAAAGGGATATAAAGATATCATTTATGTATTATATTCACTTGAAAAAAAAAGACATTTGAGCATAGAAGTAGCAGCAGAGACCAGAATAAAATTTGCAGAGAGAGAAGTTTACGAATTTAATCAAACAATAGTTTGAGTCTAACAACAACCAAGTGTTGATTCTACATGAGCCAGACAGAAAAAGCTTCACATACCAGTAACAAAAAAATATAATATTCTAAAATGTCCTATGAACGTGTATTTGGCTTAATTAAACTATTCCTGCACGGATGATCTATAGAATCATTGCAGTGTATAGTCTGTATGTATAGTGTATAGTTTACATACATACAGTGCAGTGAATAGTTTAACGTACACTCAGTGTCATACAACAGACAACATACTCATCCAGTTTCTGACGTTGAGGAAACTTTGCTCATTTGTGAGATCAAACAGGAGGAGGAAACCCATGGCATCCCTGAAGAAGGCAGTTGTCAAACTCCGAAACCTGAAATCATTAAAAACAAAAAAACAACTTCACGTGAAACTGAATTAATTACAATAAAGGCACATTTACCTAGAATTACCGCTTTATGTTTGTATGCATCTGCCAAACAGTCAAGTTTCCTATACATCAATGTCTGTCCAGACTCATCTATGCAGGGGAGACTTTGAGGATCATAATTACTGTTTTAATTCTTGACTAATGGACAAAAATATGTTTTTCACAGTGAGCTTGAACATTAACCTTTGACCACCGAATTCCAATCACTTCATCCTTGAGTCAAAGTCGGTGTTTTTGCCAAGAAACGCCCTCAATGGTTTTCTGAGATATCACATTCACAACAATGGGATGGACTGAGAGAAAACCTGAAAACATAATGCCTCCGCTCACAGCTGTCTCTGGCGCTCAGGCGTAAGAACTACTGAGGACAGGTCCAGGTTTGAGAAAGGCCAGAAATTGTGAGTAGAAGTACTTCACGTACCTCTCCTGTCCTGCTGTGTCCCACAGCTGCATGTGGATCTTCTGTCCTCGCACTGAAGATCCATCAGGACCTGTTGATTTGTAGACCTGAGTGCATCCAAGAAAGCAGATTAACTGGATGTTCTGTGCGCTACATTTAACATCTTTAAACCAAAACCAAATCAAGCCAAAAACATCCAAACTCGATCCTTATCTTCTTTCGGCCTTAAAAAATATATTTGTTTAAAAAAAAAAAAAAGGTTAGTTTAGTGAAGATGCTTCAACTAGAAAAAATCTCAAGTGTGAACAGTGACAACATACATCCATTTACTCTGGTTAAATAATGAAATAAATGATCTAAATTGGTTTGCTGAAAGTTGTTGAGCTGTTGCGAGCAGTCTGTGAGGAGAGAAACCGAAGGCAAGGAACCAGACTACAGACTAGTACTGCTTCCATAGCTGGTTTATTGATTGGGTTTCCTTTCAGCTAGAAGTGAGAGACTGTCTTTATCTCACTGTAGAGGTATGGTGGCATGAAACTGTTTTCTGTCACAAAAATATATGAAATAAAAACAAAATAAACATAAATTGAAGGCATATTTGACTTCAAACTTCTTACATCCAATGTAAATGTTTGTTTTATATATTTTTTTTTATATATTATAAGTGAGCCATGTACATCACATACATAGTGTGCGTAAGCACATTGCAAATGGAAATAAGTGTCTGTTTCTATGCTCGTAATAACTGTCAAGTCAAAATATCAAAGTCAGCACCTAAATACATATTGTATTGTGCAATATATCTCGCTTATTTCCCCAAAAGGACATCAAACACAAATCTTATATTTCTGTGGTTTGAAAAGATTTAAGAATTGTTTAAGATTGTTATTCAAAAACATCTCGACTCCATACATGAAAATATTTCCACAGATTTTGATTTTATTTATTTTATTTCGGCTGCCCACAGAAATACAGACATGCCTATGCTACTGGGGTTTCATCCAACAGTTTAGGAAGTTACTTTAATAAAGGGCCCTGACTTAATTTTATAAAGTAAATTTGATTAGACATATCATTCATTTAAAATATTATCCACATCTTTTCTTTGATGTCTTAAACTGTGCATCACTCCTGGGGATTCCAGCCAACACTTTCCTCAACCAGCCACCAGACAGGAAGCGCAGCACTTGGCTGTTTGAGGACACATTACAGTTATTTATTGTGTGTTATACATGATGACTATTTGTGACATTTAAAAAATCCTCTCTGTCAGTGAAAGTTTCATAGTTCATACAACTTTTAATAATCACTGTTGTCAAAACATTTACTCTTCTCCTTTTCCTTGCACAGTATTTGCTTCCGGTATCTTCATCTTTTATTCAGAAGTGATGGAAATGTTAACATAACCTACCGAAACTGGGTAAATATGATTTGCCAGTGGTATGAAGTATTTATTCTAAAGGAGGGTGGTGTCTGCTGCTCACCAACATTAGTCATTACCCTGCTGCAACATTCATCAGTACTCTTTTGTTACATGAGTAATACTTAATAGTGTGGGAATGCATCTAAACCCCTAATGGGGCAGCCCCTAATACTTGTAGCACACGTGGACACAAGAAAATGTCAAATTAGAAGAGAGGAGCATGAAACTCCACGTGTGCCTTTACAGAAGTAGCAAATGAAGGAAGTCCCAACACTTCAAGTGCTCGCTTGAGAAAAATGCCCCCAAACTGATTTAACTTACCACTCTTTTTTCTCTGAAGTCTATCCCGACTGTGGTGATAAACTTGGAGTTAAACTTGCCATCTGTGTACTGGTAGAGGAAGCTTGTTTTTCCCACGCCAGAGTCACCGAGGGCTAGGAATTTGATGAGGTAATCATAGTCCCCATCAGACATAGTGAGTCCTTAGTTTCTGAAACACACAAAACTATTCAGTCAACCAACGATCACACTATTTGGCAGAGAAATAAATCTCAAAATGAGGTTCTATTTGCTTTTGTTTCTTATATGTCCCAGGTGACACAACAACTGGATCTAAACCCCCACTTCTAATGGTCTATAACTAATCCAAGCACTCAAGCATTAGGTAATCACTAAAGTAGGTAATGCTCTTGGAACTTAATGATAAAGCTGATGATATTCCTTTTTTACAGTCAATAAATCCCATTCCTTTCATTCCCCTCTACCATAGATTTCAATTGTTTGCAACCTGTTTTTATAGATTTACATCTTCAGTGGGAACCAATAGGGACCAGTGGCTGAATGCCACAGACAGGGCAGCAAAGCTGGAGAGCATTTAGAGACCAATGCACTGTTGGTTCTGGGATAATGGGATTAAGAAAAATATAGACACCAGCTTCATCCTTTAAGACTATCTGGACAAGAGGAATATTGGCAATATATTGGCATAGCACATACATGTTTTCTAGATAGCCACAACTTGCCAGCACCCGAGCAGGACTGTGTCCAAAATCATTCCCTTATTCATTCATTCACTACTCTCTATATACAGTAATAGATACTTGACAGCTAGACACTTATAGAGTCATTATTTCATTGTTTTAGGTGAAGATTCCCTGATTTGTTCGTTTCCCCTTGATACATTTTCTTTTAACTTCTCAAAATCAAAGTGCCTAAAACTTTTTGCACAGTACGGTTTACTTAGAATAATGTAAATTCACAAGACTCTATGTACCAATAAATATGACAGCAGGGTAAGTTGTCCTGCCCTAACAGGAACAACAATGCTAACAGGAGAGAGAGAGAGATGTCAGTCACGGCCAGTTTTGTACAGCACATACCCTCACAGTGCAGAGAGGAAGAGACAAAAATGAAAGTACCTGTGTGGATGAACTATGGGTATAAAGGAGCCTTAACATCTTTCTCTAGTTCCTAGAGATTATTTAGGCAATTTGTCTTATGCAATGTTGAATTAAAAAGAGTGGAGAAGGACCAGTTTTAGTACCATGTTCCTCTGTAGAGTAAAGGCGGTGCATGGTGATTAATGCTGTTCTGTCAACTCCACACAGGTCAACCCGCACTTTAGTATATGACCTTTAGTCTGTCGTCTTATCAGCCATCTTTCCAGTCCATGTTTTTAATTCAACCGTACTGCAATTACATTTAAATGCAGTTACATCTCATAGTACCTTTCTACCCCAGTCGAACACTTTGCTCTGAGAATGCAGGCCTATTCATGTTTCCTAGAGTTTCCACAAGTAGAATGGGAGGAAGAGCCTTCAGTTATCAGGCTCCTCTACTGAGGAGCCATCCTCCAGTTTGGGTCCAGGAGACAGACTCCCTCTCCATTTTTAAGAGTAGGCTTAAAACCGTCCTTTTTGATAAAGTTTATAGTTAGCGCTGGCTCAGGCTCAGCTTGAGCCATCCCCTAGTTATGCTGCTATAGGCCTAGACTGCTGGGGGACTTCCTATAATGCACCGAGCACCTGTTTCTTCAACCGTCTCCTCTCTCTGTTTGCACGAATATCTAAAAAATGCTCATTACTAACCATTGTTCTCCCTCATTTTTGTGCTTTCTTGTCTCTCTCCTCTCTCCTCCTGTTGCTCTCTGCAGGTTTTTTTGCCTCTGATGCTGCAGCGTCTGGATCCGTGGCTGCTGATCACCTACTGCCCCATGAGTCTGATCAACACCCACTGCTTTAACTATGATGATTGATAGTAATACCATTTTATTTAGTCCTATAGGTAATATTATTAGCCATTAGTATAACTATTAGCTTTGTTATTGGTCCCATTATTGTGCTTGGCTCTCTCTCCTTCCTCCTGCCCCCCTTTGTCCCTCTCTCACTCCCTCTCTCTTTCACTCTCACCCTAGTTGGATCTGAGTTGGGATCTGTTCAATGTTTCTACCTGTTAAAAGGGAGTTTTTCATTGCCGATGCCACTAAGTGCTTAATCATGGGGGGAGTGTTGTATCTCTGTAAATAATATCTATAAAGGGTCTGGTCTAGACCTGCTCTGTATGAAAAGTGCTCTGAGATAATGTCTGTTATGATATGCTGGTATATAAATAAAATTGAAATGAATTGAATATTTACCTGCAGTACTGCTATCACCTTTATATGTGTCTGTTCCTCACTCTGGTGTAGGTCAACTGCAAACAGCCATAAAAAAACAAATGCTAAAACATGTCTGTCTTTGCCAGTGTCTTGATGCAGAGGTAAATCAGGAACATCATGACAATCCTACTACACATATAACTCTAGGACTTCCCTTATATTTTAAAAGAAAATGGGTCGGTGACACCAGGTAAGCTTAGCTTGACAAGTGATAAAATTATGCATAATTGTAAAGTAACCCTACAGATATTGGACCATGGCCTGGTATTTATTTTCTACCCCCCCCCCTCACATTTTCAAAGTAAAAGGAAAAAACAGGCTAAGGTCCACCTCCATTAGGCTTATATACTGTGTAGATTAACCTACAGTCAATGCTGGCAGTAAGGAATATACTGTATTAAACCTTTTACACTTCTCCAATATTAAGCAAGACGTCCAGATGTAGATTTGTACAGCTGGTGGCAATGTGGGCTAATGTTGTAATGTAAGAGCTATTTCATCTTGCTGACACAGTGACAGGAAAAAAATTTAATTCCTCTGTCTCTCTACAGCCAGAGACGAAGACACAAAAACAGACTACACTCAAGTTTTTGTCTTCTTATTCTCATTACAACCACTACAGAGTAGCTATAACTCTCCACAAATTAGTAGATTGTTCTGAGACACATTCTGGAGTAAAGGCTGAATTTTATTAAGGCTTACAATTTGAGAATGAGAAGCACCCTGCAATATCTACTTTATGTAATGTTCTCATCTGTAACAGTCGACTAATTGCAGTCAAAACACTCAAGGGAAAGTACGGCTGCATCATATGACCATTGCTTAGGAAAGCGTTCAGACAAGTCCTGCATTCCTTCACCGTAACCCCACTGAACCTGCAAATGTAAGCAGCTTAAGGTCTCAAGCAAAATCGAGATCCACGATAAATGCACTGGGATGGAAACAGCTTCTTCAAGAACTGAGCTGAGACCACAAACCCTAGAACTATCAAATCCACCTGTTTTGTCTGAGGAGGACTTGGACTGGTTTTTTTCAAAGACTTTAGGTCTTTCCATCAGGGCTGCTAGATTTTGGACAATGAGCTTGGTCGTTATAGGATAGTACACCGATTCTGAAAACACCTGCTTTGATGAAATGATCTTTTGTGTTTGACATTCCCTTTTTTTTAACACTCTCCTTTCATGTTCATTGATTTAATACCCTTTGATTTCTAATCTTGTTAGTGATTCTTGAATTTCTGATTTACTGTTTTCAAATGTGCTTTATGAATTTACTTTTGTATCAGTGTGTACAAGGCAAGACAACCATTAATCCACACAGTTAAGACCCTGCACTATTAGTAAAGTAAATAAGATGACCCCATTGCTTAGCAAACTCTTTGTCTTCCTAAGCACTGAGGTGCACAGTGAAACTGTATTTGTACAGTATGAAATTGCTAGGTCAGCAACTTCATGTTGGTCAGTGAAAACCACATTCCCCATGCCACAACATACATGTCTTTAAATTGACATGTGACCACAAGTGCTAACTACCTTAAAGCTCACAACTTCCTGCCACTTTTCATCTGTCATTGAGTCACTTTCCTGTTACCGTCCATTCGAAAAGCCCTGTGGGCAAATGTACAGTGCATTCAGCTGCCAATTTACGAGGCATACTTAATTTAAAATAATGCAGTAAGTCCTACCTTCACAAAAGGTTTTGATGCTCAGTCTTGTTGAAACTGTTTAGAGAGGCATCGATTCGAGTCTATAATAATTTTGGAGGATGTAGTTTGTGTTGCTGTTGAACTGTTTTGTATTATGTTCTGTGTTTCTAAAGTTTTTTGCATCCCACTTATATCAACAAGGACACACCTCCAAACTGACCCTAAAGTTGAACCAATACCTGTCAGAGGAGGTTTCAATAAAAACTGAACATCATAAGATTTTATAGGATTATAGGATTTACTGCGGGACTGCTGCGTTACACTCCAAGATCTCGACTGCTTTTCCTGCTTTAATAAGTCAAAATGTGAATGTGAAAAATGTCTCTTTACACATTTAAATAAAGACGCACTAACACAGTCAAACAGTCTTGTTTGGAGAGCTTAGTTACAATGCGATCCGACAGCCGAGGGCCAAATGAATTAGCACTTGTGAATTATGTTTCCACCCAGGTTACTTGCATTATCATTTAAAACCCTGACACAAGAACTAGAGTCACTACGTGATGTCTGGCTCACTAAAAACAGGTCACACTAGTAACAAAGCGAAGCAAAACCACAAAGCTGGAGTCTGAAAAACTTTGCTGACACATTCTGACTTTTATCAGGCTAATCAGAAAATTCCTTATCGAGCCCCATTTTAAAACAAGAAATAACATAATCCCATATTAGTGAATGCCATTATGAAAAGAAAGTGAGTGTTCATGCATAATACAGTATGGCTAGTACACAAAGATGTGCAAAAATCTAGAACTGCAAGGCCATTTTCTAATAATATTACACTTACAAGCCTTATCAGTGCTGTGAAAAGGAAGCGAGCTCTGATGGCAGTGCAAGATCTTGTGTTGTGTAAGGCAAGAAAACATAGAGTGCAGTAAGCAATCAGAAAGAACAAGAAGTCTAATTCTAGTTACTGCCTTGCATAAACCTTTCTGAAAAAACAATGTCGGTGCCCTGGCCTCTCCTACTGAATGTAGACTTCTCCAAATGAAACACAATGACGCTGGTTTCACGTCAAAGAGGTGGGAAGGAGCTGATAATCAAAAAAGAGAAAAGAAAATAAAGAAAAAGAAAGAAAGTTGCCAAGAACTCCTCTATGAGACATCAGTCTTATCAGCATCGAAACCTGAATCCTCACTGTGAATCGTGGTTGACTGTTCTGCCGATTGCCATCTTAATAAAATAACTTCCCTTCATTGCCTTTTATGCCTTAGAAATCACGAAAGTTAAAACTAATTTGGGGATGAGAAGTAAATAAACTGAACAGTCTCATGTTTCCCTCAGCCTTGTAACAGACAACAAACAAGTCCCTATCGTACAACAAGATTAAGGCAACTTTTAATACAGTCCTTCCCTTCAGCGGGAAGGGCCTCACAAGCAGCATCTAAATAGCAACCAAAAACTAACTGTGAGACTCATCTTAACTAATTTTATTGGTGTCGTTTACAGCAAAAAAAAAAAAAAAAAAAAAAATTATCTAGACAGAAACAACCGCTACATAATTTATAAGCTATATATCATGACATACAAGGTATGTTTATTTAGTGTGTCACACAAAATCAGCTTTAAAAAGCAGAAGAAGTTGGGGTTTTTTTACTGCTGAGTTGTCACATATATCGCATAATAAAACTCTGAATATCATCAAGCCATATAAAAAATTTAGTTGCCAGCTCACCTGGACGGGATTAATGTGATATTGACAGAGAAACCGTATTCAATGTGCATCGGTCACAGCTGGACATTACCAGATTCACTTATTATGGTCACTACCAGTGCCGATAACCAATCTGGAATATGGGTTGGTAAGGCTGTATTACCTACAGGACAAAGCAGGCAGCTGCAGCAACCCTCAGAGGCCCAAAAGCTCCAAGCTCATTGATGGGCGATTACTTTCTAGCAATTTGATTAACTGGTAGTCTGTTGGGTACAACCGTATGTAGCCGTAAAGATCATAATAAACTGTAATGTCAAACAGCTGCACTGGGGCCCAATCTTGAGGGCCCAACTTGCAGAGGGGCCCCAATTTAAAATCTGGTTCTTAAGGTCTTTATATTTTAGTACACAAAAGTGTTTATCTAAAAAAACCCCAAAAAGATCATAAACAAATCCCTCATGTATATACAATGTGCAGAAATTTGGAGGAACGGGTATCGATATATTAATTTGGTCCTGAGTGCATCCATATTGAGGCGTGAATAAAACTATCACGGTCACATTGATCTGTGTTGCACCTGCATTCTCACTATGATTTCATGAATTAAAATCTACACATATATCTTCTGTGTAACAAAATACTGGGTATTGGTATTGTCTTCAAAGAAAGATAAAAAACATACTTTACCCCTTTCAGTTCTACATGTCACACTTGCAGACAGTCTTGCTATGGGTACACAGGGCTCCACCACGCTGGCCTGGTCTTGTGTATTTTAATGGTTTCTCTTGGCATTTGGGTCGTATAAGGTGGTTCCCAGGATGGCTGTGGTATAGCTTGTGTTTTTTTTTTCCTTCCCTATGTTGTCTGGCCTGTAACTTATTGCTAACGTTGCTTACCTTGGCAAGAGCACCCGTGACAAATGGAGATCTGATCTAATTCACCCTCTCCCGAGAAGTGGAGAAACTCTGGACCGTACCTTTGCTGTCTGTTGGTGGGAGTGAACCTAGCAGCTGTGTTTGCCAGGCACATACTACAACCCTATGCAGAACCAGGAAACAGAAACAGCTCTAATCATTTGCCAAGGAGAAGTGGAAGACCCACCCTGGGCAGCCGTCCAACACAGAGGGCCAGGCAGCTCCTTGGAAAAAAAAAATCCGGATATGCACATACCATAGAGCTGAATTTAACCTCTCAGTGTGAATAGGGTGCAGCACTAATAACATGCATAGCTGAATTACATCCAGCCTCCACTCAATATGAACAACCAAGCATCTCAGAAATCTTGGGGCCGCCAGAGCGGTCAACTATCTAGTCATTAAAATACCTTGTGGGGATCTGTCTGCAGCCGGGCCCTGCAGCGGCGAGGGGGAGGACAACACTCATCCCCACGCCGAGTAGAAAACAATCGAACCAGGCAAACAAACACTCGAATCGATTAAGTGAAACAATCGGAAACCCCAGCGACCCTCGGCCGGTCCGCGTCTGGTCAGGAGACCGACCGGGCAGGAGAGAAATCACCTTCGTCCACCTGTCTTTACTTTCTCTAATCTCAACGTGGGTCCCGCCGCCGTTTAACGCTAAATCCGGGGGCAACTTCCAGCCTCCCTCGTCAGACAACCTGCCCACACACGCCTCGACTCGGTGATCGAGGCTCATAACTTTCGCGGTCCCAGCTAGAAGAGACACTTTGGTTTTCGTTTTAGGGTTTTTTGGTGTTTTTTTTTTCTCGTACGAGCGACGGTGTCGCCGAGTGAGTGCGGATAAAGCTAACGGCTCCGAGGTGATGAAAAAACAGGGGGGCAGGTGGAAAACAAACACATTGAAAAAAAAAAAACTCCCAAAAAAAACAAAACGAAACAACGACGACATATGCCTCCTAAAAAACAAACAAACAAAAAACGAGTGCGACGGGCGACCTTCGCGGCCCAGTCGGGTGAAGGTCGGAGGGCAGAGTTTCCAGCCCGTCGCTAACCCCCCGACAGATGCTACGGGCTGGTTTCCTCGGCTGACATTTCCTGGACGAGCCCGTCGGCTCCTACTCACCGGCCCCCGGGGCGTCGCTGCTGCCGCCGCCGCCGCCGCCGCCGCTCTGTCGTGGCGCTGGGAGGGAGGAGAGGCTCCGCCGAGGACTGTGGAGCAGGCGAGCGGACGAGGACTTCACTTTCTCCGTCGCCTCTGGGCCATCGGTCGGTCGGTCGAGCAGGACTCCTCGACGAGATCCACCGCCTTGTGCTGCCTGCGGCCGCGGCGTGTTGAGAAATAGCTCCACCCCGCGGGCCGATGGCTCACAGCCGGATACCTGGAGGGGAAACGGGCGTTTCAACATCTGCCAGCTCTCCGACACTTTTACTTGAGGTTTTGTTTTGGGTTTTGTATTTTTTTCTAAACTTCATTCTACTCCAACACAGCTCAGAGGGTTTTATTTGAACCCTTCACAGTGGTGGAATGTAACTAACTTCATTTACTCACATACTGAAGGGGGATTTAATTGAAATATACGTTTACTTTAATTAAAAGCTGGAATAATGTTGCTAAAGGTCAAATGATTAGACAGTAACCTCAAAAAGGCAATTTTCTTAATAATTCATCTTTGAACAGTGGATTTGGAAAGTTCCCCTTTCTTCATTGGCTATTGCATCTCTAAGCTCATCTCATTGCCTTTCATTCATAGATATTTATTTTTTCTGCAATGACTTCATTTTTTTATTTCTCCTCTCCTCTCTATATCTAGCATTGTGCTCCTCCTTTGCCGTACGCCAGTTAATAGAAATAAGAACTTATATTCATATATTTAAACATAGTTCTGCTTTTAGATATTTTTTTTTTAATAGATTGACAAATCATCAACATTTTAGCCTTCTAATTCACAGATGTGGCGCTATGATTCATTTTTCTGCTTGAAAATGCTGTCCCATTTATCTAACACTCTCCCGCTGTCTGGGGCCATCTAGTTTTCTCTTCAAATCTATTTAAACTAAACAAAGTTTTGATATATTTGAAGACATTCCGAGTCAGAGGATTTTTTTAAAAGTAGAATGTAGATTATTGTTTGCCTTATCAGTCATACAGAGCATTTAATTAGTCATTGTGTCAGTCATGAGGTTTGTCAGGCGATACTGTGACCACAAGTGTGACATGGACTGGAGGGACTGAAGTATTTCAATTTCATGGCACTTTATATTATTACTTGACCTCAGCTCAAAGAGAAATATTGTACTTATTATAGTCATAGTTATTAGTAACCAAGTTTTGGTTATAGTTTTAGTTATTAGTGGCTTTTCAGATTAAAGACCGAGTCAATTTTAAAACAATTCAGGTGCCCTAATGGACACTGAAACAAGTTTATCTTGCTTTAATTATCCCTCCTGTTCATACAAGCCATTAAGAGATCGGTGATTTCAGTGAAAGTGATGGGAGAGAAAATTCTCTTAAATGTAAGTAAAATGAGCAAGCTGTTGGACATAGCAAGCGTTTTGAAGGTGTCACTTTAGGATCTGGAAAACTGTGATGAGTACTTCTCTCTATTTTCTTACTATTTACAAAGCAAAAAATCGATTAACAGACTGATCAATCTTCTTCTTCTTCTTTCGTCTTTTCCCTTTAGGGGTCGCCACAGCGAATCAGTGTCCTCCATCTAACCCTGTCTTCTGCGTCCTCTTCTCTCACACCAACTACCTTCATGTCCACTTTCACTACATCCATAAACCTCCTCTTTGGTCTTCCTCTAGGCCTCCTGCCTGGCAGTTCAAAACTCAGTATCCTTCTACCAATATATTCACTATCTCTTCTCAGGACATGTCCAAACCATCTCAGTCTGGCCTCTCTGACTTTATCTCCAAAACCTCTAACATGTGCTGTCCCTCTGATGTACTCATTCCTGATCCTATCCATCCTGGTCACTCCCAGAGAGAACCTCAACATCTTCATCTCTGCTACCTCCAGCTCTGCCTCCTGTCTTTTACTCAGTGGCACTGTCTCTAGACCAAACAGCATCGCTGGTCTCACCACAGTTTTGTACACCTTTCCTTTCATTTTAGCTGAAACTCTTCTATCACACATCACACCTGACACTTTTCTCCACCTGTTCCAGCCTGCCTGCACACGCTTCTTCACCTCTTTTCCACACTCTCCATTGCCCTGGACTGTTGACCCTAAGTACTTAAAATCCTCCACCTTCTTTATCTCTTCTCCCTGTAACCTCACTCTTCCACTTGGGTCCCTCTCATTCACACACATGTACTCTGTCTTGCTGCGGCTAACCTTCATTCCTCTCCTTTCCAGGGCAAATCTCCACCTCTCAAGCTTCTCCTCCACCTGTTCCCTGCTCTCACTACATATCACAATGTCATCTGCAAACATCATAGTCCATGGAGATTCCTGTCTAACCTCGTCTGTCAGTCTGTCCATCACCATAGCAAACAAGAAGGGGCTTAGAGCTGATCCCTGATGCAGTCCCACCTCCACCTTGAACTCCTCTGTCACACCTACAGCACACCTAACCACTGTCTTACAGTCCACATACATGTCCTGCACCACTCTAACATACTTCTCTGTCACTCCAGACTTCCTCATACAGTACCACAGTTCCTCTCTGGGCACCCTGTCATACGCTTTCTCCAGATCTACAAAGACACAATGCAGCTCCCTCTGACCTTCCCTGTACTTCTCTATCAACATCCTCAAAGCAAATACTGCATCTGTGGTACTCTTTTTTGGCATGAAGCCATACTGCTGCTCACAAATGCTCACTTTTGCCCTTAGTCTAGCTTCAACTACTCTTCCCCATAGCTTCATTGTATGGCTCATCAGCTTTATTCCTCTGTAGTTGCCACAGTTCTGCACATCTCCCTTGTTCTTAAAAATGGGCACCAGCACACTTCTCCTCCATTCCTCAGGCATCTTCTCACTATCTAAGATCCTGTTAAACAACCCAGTCAGAAACTCTACTGCCGCCTCTCCTAGACACTTCCATACCTCCACAGGTATATCATCAGGACCAAGTGCCTTTCCACTCTTCATCCTCTTCAGTGCCTTCCTCACTTCATCTTTACTAATCTTTGCTATTTCCTGATCCACAACAGCCACATCTTCTACTCTTCGTTCTCTCTCATTTTCCTCATTCATCAACTCTTCAAAGTACTCTTTCCATCTTCCCATCACACTGCTGGCATCTGTCAATACATTTCCATCTCTATCCTTAATCACCCTAACCTGCTGCACGTCCTTCCCATCTCTGTCTCTCTGCCTTGCCAATCTGTATAGATCAGTCTCTCCCTCCTTACTGTCCAACCTAACATACAAGTCATCATAAGCCCCTTGTTTGGCCTTTGCCACCTCTACTTTCACCTTACGCTGCATCTCCCTGTACTCCTGTCTACTCTCTTCAGTCCTCTCAGTGTCCCACTTCTTCTTAGCTAATCTCTTTTTCTGTATACACTCCTGCACCTCCTCATTCAACAACCAAGTCTCCTTATCTACTTTCCTTCCAGATAACACACCAAGTACTCTCCTCCCTGTCTCCCTGATCACATTAGCTGTCGTTGTCCAGTCATCTGGAGGCACCTCCTGACCTCCCAGAGCCTGCTTCAACTCCTTCCTAAAAGTCATGCAACACTCTTCCTTTTTTAGCTTCCACCATTTCGTCTTCTGCTCTGCCTTTGTCCTCTTCGTCTTCCTCACCACCAAGGTCATCCTACACACCAGCATTCTATGCTGTCTGGCTATACTCTCACCAACCACTACTTTGCAGTCACTGATCTCCTTCAGATTACACTGTCTACACAAGATGTAGTCTATCTGTGTGCTCCTACCTCCACTCTTATACGTCACCCTGTGCTCCTGCCTCTTCTGGAAGAAAGTATTCACTACAGCCATTTCCATCCTTTTTGCAAAATCAACCACCATCTGTCCTTCTGCGTTCCTCTCCTGGATACCGAATCTGCCCATCGCTTCCTCATCGCCTCTGTTTCCTGCACCAACATGTCCATTGAAGTCTGCACCAATGACAACTCTCTAATCTCTAGGGATGCTCTGTATGGCTTCATCAAGGTCCGACCAGAATTTCTCCTTCTCCTCCAGCTCACAGCCTACCTGTGGAGCATACCCACTAACCACATTGAACATTACACCTTCTATTTCTAGCTTCAGACTCATCACTCTATCCGACACTCTTTTTACCTCCAGGACATTCCTAACAAGCTCCTCCTTCAAGATAACTCCTACTCCGTTTCTCTTCCTATCTATACCATGGTAGAACAACTTGAACCCTGCTCCCAAACTTCTAGCCTTGCTGCCTTTCCACCTGGTCTCCTGGACACACAGTATGTCTACCTTCCTCCACTGCATCATGTCAACTAACTCTCTACCCTTTCCTGTCATGGTTCCAACATTCAAAGTCCCTACTCTCAGTCCTAGCCTCTTGGCATTCCTCTTCTCTTCCTACGAACACACCTTCCTCCTCTCCTTCTTCTACCAACAGTAGTCCAATTTCCACCGGTACCCTGTAGTTGAACAGCACCGATGGCGGTCGTTGTTAACCCGGGCCTCGACCGATCCGGTATGGGATTCATAGATTTGATTCGCATGTTTGATTTGGCAAAAGTTTTACGTCGGATGCCCTTCCTGACACAACCCTCTGTATTTATCCGGGCTTGGGACCGGCACAATAAGACACTGGCTTGTGTCCCCTTGCGGCTACATTGATTACAGACTGATCAATAATGACAATAATCATTAGCTGCAGCCCTTTATAGAATCGTTAATACAATAGCTCCACCTCAACAACTTTCAAAAGAAAAATGCTGTCTAAATATTAATGCATGAGCCAGCAAATAACTAAATTATGGTGTGTTATAAACACTTTATTAAAGGTTAAAAATGCTAAATTCAGGTGGTTAAAGTAGTGTTACCTTTTAGTTTTGTTTGTTTTTTTCTATTTTTGTATTGGTATTGGCAAGTAAAGAGTCTAATTACTTCTCCAACCAGTGCTTAGGTAAAGGATTTTAGTTTTCTTTTCGTCACTATCAGACCCTGTCAGACCTATCCTGTTTATACTCTTTTTGGTTCACAAAGCTGGTGTGCAACAACACAAAGTAAGGGAAAAACACTTTTGATGTATAAACAGATGGCAATAAGCCAAATATTATTAAATATTTTATTCTGCACATTTACAATCACACAAAGCACCACAAAGAAGCATGAATGTATCCATACTGGTCATTTGTTTGGCCTCAGGCTCTGACAGTCCAGCAGCATCTCATGTTGAATTTCTGGCTTCTGTCTGTAGAGGATTTCCTTGGAGTGAATAATTTTTTCAGTCAGCTTTATTCTGTGTCTTTAGCATGCCTTGGTTTTGCTGTCCTGAGGTCTTCGGCACGGTCTCAAAATAAGGTCTGTAGATGTAAAGGCCACCAGCGACTCCGAGTAGTGTGGCAAAGGCCATCTGTGTAAAAGGTATTCTTCGTCGAAACATGTCTTCTTTTGATAAGGAATCCAAATCTTTGAGAAACAAGATAATCCTAAAAGAACAATAAAGCATTAAAGTGGTTTTACCCAAGACACTTTCAATTATAATCCAAATTTCCTTTTTATTATTTTGCTATGCTTACATACGCTTTGTCAATTAGTGAGTGTTCTTCCAACGTATAGCTTAAATTAAAAATGTTAAAAATACAACTCAGAGTGCATTTAATTAATTCACTGCAATTACTTTAAGAACAAACGAGATCTTTCAACGTTTAATCGCCCTCTGAGAAACCGGAGCTTCTTTTCATTAAGATTAGGTCTAATTTCCCAAAGACTCATAGTACTAAAATCCAAGGAGAACTGAAGTTGAGGCTGAAAACTTCACCTAATGCTTTCTGATGTATTATTAGTAGTCTACCCCTGCTTATATCCTCCTGAAAGTGAAATCAGATCTTTATCTATTTGATATAGAGGTGCAACAATTAGTAATGTAGTTGATTAGAGAGAAAAATAATTGACAATTGGCTATTTGATATTCCATTAACTGTTAGTCATTTTTCATTCAAAAGAAAGAATACTTTCTGCTTTAACCTGTTTTATATTATTGTAAACTGAATATATTTTGGGTGTTGGACTGTTGGTTGGACAAAACAAGATATCTTTCTAGTAACTGAGAATATACTTGGCGGGTTGATCGGTAATAAAAAAATAATTATTAGTTGCAGCCCCACTTTAATGCCTTTGTAACGGATATTAAAAGCGATTATCCCATATGCACTATGCTTGATAGCAAAATCACCTGAAAGCAGCACCCTAATATCAACATGCCTCATGATTCAGTCTCTCATCAAACGTGTTACTACATATATATTTGGAACTAAGATAAATACACTATTCAATCGATTAATCAGTAAGAACTTAACAACCATTAAACTGCCGAAACGTTGAGTTATTTACGCTCGTGTGTGTAACACAAAAGCGATCTTTTCCCAAACGATTTCCTTTGACAATTAAATACAGCTCAATTAGGATTATTCTGAAAAACCCGGACCGGACGTAGGGACGAGGCGTCCGCTGCCTTGACGGTTTTCCCGACGATCGTCCCGAATAAGGCTCAAACGTGACATTTCGCTCGGCTTTTGGTGCCGATCTGTAACAATCATGTCTCACCGAGAGGACGCTTTGTTCCGGGCGTCTGCGATCGCCACACACAAAAACAGAGACTACGAAACACACGGAAGTGAGAGCACGACTCCGACCCAGCGAGGACGCTTACGCACCGCAGCCGGACCTTCTTCTTCTCCCGCCGCCGACTCCGACGCGCGGCCGGCGGGAGGAACTGTCGCCGCCTGCTGGAGGTGGACGGCAACAGTTCCTCCCGGGGGCCGAGGAAATATTCAGGTCGAGCAGTGGTAACACGGTGTAGAAATTCTCTTTTTGCTAGAAACGTTCCCGCATTGAATATTTTACTCAAGTGAAAGAAATTAAGTATAACTATCTGCAAAATGTACTTAAAGCATCGCAAGTAAAAGTATTACAAGCTGAAAAAATACCTCTTTGACCCATCTCGTTGGAAGCAGCATTTTATTGTTTTAGTTGGTCAAGGTGAAGCCAGTTTTAACTGTTTTATAGGGTTAGTTGATATATGACAATTCATTGTTACGCATTTAGAAAGTGAAAACTCTGACCTTAGTGCTCTATGAGTTTGACTCAAATCTTCTCAGGTACTAAACTATAGTAATGTAATGTGAAGCGATGACATTTTTGTACCTGTAACTGCAGCTTAGGGACAATATCTTAAAAATGGGGGATGCAAAATAATCACAACGATACACAAGACAGAAACATAGACGGTAAACAACCTCATGGAGCTGACACAGAATGATTACAAATAGACATAAAACGACAGCGTAGAGATCAAAAATTATTCCAAATAGAGACAAACTTTTTTTTTCTAGTCTCTTTCGGTCTGGGTGTCTTGTTCCTAAATAGGAGTTGAGAGGCCTTTTACATGTCTGTGCTCGGGGCCCTGTCTTATAACCGGTCCACTGCTGCAACTGAATGAGATCTGAATCATATGTTTCTGTAAAAAAGTATATAAAAAAGTACAGGTCAAAGCATAGTCTATGGTTGCACGGCCCTTTATCTGCCTGGGTGGTTTAATATGGCCAAATAACCAATAAAGCTATTCTCATTTACACGTTTCTTTTTTCTGTTGTCAGACAACGGAACTAGTAGGAAACAGTGACGCGGCCCATTAAGACCACATGTTAACCAGCAGCCGCTTCCGTGCCATTTCCAAACTGCTGCTCTGCAACTGCTAAAAATCCTCATTTTATAACCACGGCGTTATCTGACAAACGTCTGACGAAGATCACCGCACAGAAGGAGCCAAAAACCACCTGTGTGAGCGTCGAGCTTTTATTCTGAGGTCGAGACGCAGCTTTCCACCGGAAGTACGGCTGAGCACGGAAGCTTGACGAAAACGCCCGAGCCGCGTCGATCTTGCGCCTTTTGAGATTTTGCACGACCGCGTCATCTTCCAGCTGGAGATATTAAGGTTCAATGCCGGTGGCTCGATAAACGGAAAGAGAGTCGACCCGCTGCAGCCGATCGGACGCGGGTATCCTGCGTTATTTCCGCCCGTGTGTAACGATCCGCGCGTAGTTTCCTGGGGTTCGCTCGGCCTCCGTATTCACTCGTCCCGCATCCGGACAGCTGGGCCATGTCGTCGGCGGCGGTCTGTTCACGCAGGTCCACAGACGAGATGTCGTGATGGAGAACGTACGACCACGCCTGAAGTTTGGGGACAAGGTGGAAGACGTGAAACTGAGGAAGAGAAAATCACAGCTGTACGTGAAAGAAGACGAGTGTCCTCTGAACAGCGGTGAGCCTTTTATTTTGACACGTCCGACGCACCGAGTACGTTTACTCCAATACTGCGCTCGAATGTAGTGCAGAGGTACTTGTACTCGACCTGTGTGTTCATGTAGTTATATTTTTTAACCTTTACTCCACTAAATGTGTGTGTTTTACTTTTTTTTTTTTTTTTACAGCGCTAACATTTATGACAGCTACAGTTAGAGTCACTTTACTAATTAGGATTTTACACGCAAAACATGCGGCATGATTATCTTACGCGCTCAGACCACTTATCTGCCGTGTATTATGTGAATCTGAATTTTGATGTGGTTTTGACGATAGTTAGGATTAAGCTTTTTTATTTTCCTTTCGGAAACGATAATAAACAACATGGCGAAAAACCTTTCGAAAACACGCAGAAAAAAACAGGTCAAGCACCTAAATAATATACCTCGAATACTGTATCAACCTGATTTATTCAGGGATTATTTTTTCTGCACCTTTTATACTTTTATATATTTAAGGACTTTCCCTTAAGTTGGATTTTGAATGCTGGACTTTTAACTGTAGTTGAGTATTTTACTTGTAACAGAGTACTTTTACATTGTGGTATGGTACTACATCTCATATCTTGTACTCTAGTAAAAGATATAGGTACGTCTTCCACCACTAGTTAGACAATATAATGACAATGGTGAACATTCAAACAAGTTTTTTTCCCTCGTTTTGGGCTGTGATGGTGGAAATAAATCCAGTGTATTCTACTAAAATAAGTATTTTTTTCTTGAACCCTGCAGGTGGGCTGGGAGCCAGAGTTGCTGTGTTTTCTGTGGCGTTCAGACTGATCAACTGCTTTCTGGTCCAGACCAGCTTCGTCCCTGATGAGTACTGGCAGTCTCTGGAGGTTGCCCATTTTATGGTCTTCGAATATCCTTTTTTGGGGGGGGGACACTTCATTATCTGTGAGTGTGATTGCCCTGCTGTGTAGGTACAGTTAGAAGTGGACAGTGAGAGTAAAGCGAGAATATTAAACTGCCTGAGGGCCCCATGGCAAAAATTTCACATTGGTCTCCAGTTGTAGCCAGGTTCCCAGTGAGTACAGTGCACACAGCAACTATAGATGGCAGCTTCATTGTGTTTTTGTTCAGAGACACAGAAACTTAATCCTAAGTACCTGACCCCGGGGGTTTCTTTGGGTCATTTAGTGTGATTGAACAAAACTTCAAAACAAAAAAAAAACAAAGAAAATAATGAGGGGTCTGGACTGAAGTTTGTCTGTTATAATGCAGGACTCCATTGATTATTGTACATTAATGATGCAATTTCGCAGACAAATCTGCAAGTAATCACATTACCAAAACCCTGGAGGTCTGAGGCTCGGGGCAGTTTTTTTCTGCTACAATAGGAATTATATTTACTGTATGTTAATTTCTATTTTTTTCTCTTAATAGTTTCTCGATTCTACATGTTTAATTATTAATGATAATTGTACAGCAAAGTAAGCTCAAGGTTCTGGTTTGCAGACACCAAATAATTTATTGTTCATTGTTCTATTGTTTTCAAACTATAAATACTCAGTACCCTCATACTCTGATGCATTTACTTAACTTCTTATGATATATTTTGCTTTACACACAAATCTCTATTTATTTATTTTTTTTTCACAAGACTTTTCCCATTGTGGTTGGAAACTTATGTTACAAGAGGAGAACCTGGCCAAGATGTGAGCATAGGAAGCTGCAGACAAAACAATACAAAATCTAAAAACAATACAAAGTCACGGAAACATCTGGAGGAGAAAATATAAAGGCTTTTGATTCCACAATCAGTATTAATTCACATCTAAAGAAACAACTCAGATTGGTCGCCTGCTATATGGATGTACATGAAAAGGAAGATTGTTTTGCCGCTTCAGTGAGGACTTTTTTGTTGCAGCATTTTCTTTATAGGAACAGTTATGTGATCTTGCAGTTTTTCCAACTTGAGCACAGTTTTGGTGTTTGGTCACCTTCTCTCAAAACTCGGCCTTTATTTCTAACTGAGCACCCAAACAATGGGTAAATTCTATATAGTTAGGAAGCGGCAGGAAGTCACTTCTTGTAAGATTGAAGCTGAAACCATCATTTTATTTTGCTTTTACAACCTTAACAGTCTGACTTATGGTTATCTGACCTGGGAATGGAAGGCAGAAATAAGAGGATACTCCTTTCCACTCTTCTTTGCATGCATATACAAGATATTGCATTTCATAAACCTCGACTCAGTCCACCTCCTGGTAAGTTAACCTATGTCACTATCCAGGCAATCTTTTCTTTCTTTTTTTTTGTTTATTTTTAATCTACATGTCTCTGACCAAACAAATTTGATGCAGTCAAAATGTTTCACTAAACTGGGTTTGGGCTGCCTCCGCAGATATGGCTCCCACGAATAATTCAAGCACTCCTTGCCGCGTTTGCTGATGTAAAATTCTTCTTCCTGATCCGAGCACTGGAAAGTCGTGATGTTGCAAAATGGACGGTAAGCACTTTGTCTGTATACAATGTTATTTACTGCACATCACTAAAACAGAAACGGGTAACAGTGTGAGTCATCAGCAGATCATCTACATTTGCATGTCTTTGCTCATGACATTTTCTTTCGTTGATTTGAGGAGAGACTAAAACTTCAGGAAGTGTATTTTTGTACTGAAGTAAGCAAGATTTTAAACGAATCCTCTGCACAGTTAGGTTTCCTGTAACATTATTCCTGTTGTACTTTATTTTGAGGATTTTTAGATACTTTGGTGCTGTCTCAATCCACTGGTTTTCTACATTAGACTCAGCATTTAACTGTTTCTTCTTCTTTTGACCTGTAGTTTTTCTGCCATCTGTGCTCATGGTTCACGTGGTTCTGCTGCACCAGGACTCTGACCAACAGCACAGAGACAACCATCACCTGTCTGGCTCTTTTTTACTTTCCCCTGTCTGGGTCAAGAACACACAGCAGGTCTCTGCTTGTTAAGACCTTTAATTTATTGTATTATTTACCATAGTCCTGAAAATAGATTACTTACAGGCATAATGTTTGTTTGTTTGTTTTTATTCCAGCAAAAAATATTTGACTCTAGTTGCCTTGGCTGTCATTGTTCGTCCAACGGCGCTGATTGTCTGGTTTCCTCTGCTGATGTACCATTTCTGGCAGGAAGATAACAAACTGAGGCTCATCACTCATGACTACATTCCTATAGGGTGTGTACATCTAATCTAATGTCAACTTAAAATGTATTTTTGCCTTTTTTCTCCATTGCATAACCCTTTTTTCCTCATTACCAGTGCTCTGGCTGTTGTGATTTCAGGAGTGATTGACTGTCTATTCTATGAAAAGGTAAAACTTTTAAAACATATCCATCACATGCTGCTTATAAGGTCTTACTGTGTGTAACAGTTGCTCTCTCTGTTTTCCAGTGGACCATGGTGCAGTTCAATTTCCTGAAGTTCAACGTCTTTTACGGTGTGGCTGATTTCTACGGCTCTCACCCCTGGCACTGGTACTTCACTCAGGGGTTTCCTGCCGTGATTGGTCCTCATCTTCCCTTCTTCCTTCATGGATGCACCCTCGCCTTCAAAAGATACAGAATTCTTTTGGCAGCAGTAGTCTGGACCCTCATAGTTTACAGGTAAAATGCTTGTGTTCACTTTCACAGGGCTGAATTTATCATATTTCGCTTAATAATGCTCTGAGACGCCAAACTAAGCATCAAAAGTATCAGTAAAAGTCAGAGACTCGGATTGACTCTGTACATCTATTTCCAATTCTTAAAAAAATCCTCATGTCTTCTCAATGATATTTGTTCCACAAAAGCATAGTCGTTTTTTTATTTTTTTTTTGGGGGGGGGGCGGTTTCTGTGCAATATTTAGAAACTGTAGTGGCAATAAATGTGTGAAATAAACTCACAGGGATAAAACAGTCCTTTGTCTTACATCCTATCAAATGTATTTTTGCAGATAACAGTTGCAAATAGTTCCCTATTCTGAATTGATCGTGCTGCTTCAGAAAATATATTATTCATCTACACTAATAACACATTGTAATCATTCAAAAACATTTCTCAGAAGCCGTTTTCGTGCTTCTAGGATCCACTTTAAACCAACTAAAGAGCATTTAAGCCAAGAGAAATGTCATATATAGTTTTTTAAGTTTGTGAGGAGTAAAAGTGAATTGTTTCTCACTCAGTTTCCTTCCTCAGAAGACATTTACAAAGCTGATTTTTTTTCTTGGATGATTTAGAAGCCTATATTGTTTACATCCATGTTTACTTTCTCACAGTCTTCCTCTTCACTGCCTTTTGTTGAACAGCTGTTTGGTTTCTTTACCACCAGTCAGTGGAGTAGCATTTGACCATTGGCAGGAATGTCTGACGTGTGCACAGGAGCAAACAAAACCAGGACCTGCTAATGAAGATTTTTGCTCTGTACTGGTGCTTTTAGGGAAAAAATTGTATTTTTAGCAGGGTGATGAATACAGGTTGTGGTTGTTCATGATATTTTATGCTCCACGGACAAACTGGACGTTTTATTTCTGTGTTTCAGTTTGCTTCCTCATAAGGAGTTCAGGTTCATCTATCCTGTGCTGCCTTTCTGTATGGTCTTCTGTGGTAAGTCCTGATTTCTCACACTGTAAAAGAAACATTTTAAGAAAGTCAGATTAGTGTTTTAATCATACCGTTCTCTTTAATACCCACCGCAGGGACATCTTTGGCTAATTTGAAAGCCTGGCGTCGAGCTGCAGCATTCGTTTTGCTAGTGACCAACCTGGTTCCAGCTCTGTACACTGGCCTGATCCACCAGCGGGGCACTCTGGATGCAATGAGCCACCTCCAGTCACTCTGTGATGCCAGCATTATCTCCACGCCTCCGCAGCCAGACGTCCTCTACCTCATGCCCTGCCACTCGACGCCCTACTACAGGTACACGCCCCTCTGCACCTGTGAGATAGTCTGCAGGGGATAAGCTGCATGATGGGATCTGAAGTGTTGTCAGTTTTTGGGTTTTTTATTTTCAAAGAAAGGAGAGCAGCACAACCACAACTCTGATTCAGTCTTTCATATTTTAAATTCTTGAAATGAAAGTTTATGGTGCATTTGCAAAATTCAAAAAGGTAAATAATCTGAAATAAGTCACTCTGTTGTTTTTGTTGTGTGTGTTGTGTACACAC
Source organism: Istiophorus platypterus (assembly GCA_016859345.1). NCBI lineage: Eukaryota > Metazoa > Chordata > Actinopteri > Istiophoriformes > Istiophoridae > Istiophorus > Istiophorus platypterus. The sequence goes on along the minus strand of CM029118.1, from coordinate 16,629,940 downwards.
ACGTCAGGATTATGTAACATTCAGGGGACACCATATTGATGAAATCACCAGCATAAAGGGATTTGACTGATTTCTTCTACATACAGCAACCGATAGTCCTCTTTCCTTGCAGCCATGTCCACTGCCCGATAAAGATGAGGTTTCTCAAGTGTCCTCCAGATCTCGGAGAGGAAGGTTACATTGACGAAGCTGAGAGATTCTACGATGACCCTCTTCACTGGCTCAGGACTTCACTTCCAGACAAATCCTCTCTGCCAACCCACCTGGTTTTCTTTGATGTTTTGGAAAAGGTAAGATATTCACAAGTGGCATTTCTCTGCGAATTTGTGCAGATGTTTAACTTCTCAGTTGCTAAACTTTTGTTTTTTGTTGTAGGAAATCTCTGTGTTTTTGCAAGAGAATAACTTCATGAGGACAACAGAGATATTTCATACTCATTTTCCTGAGGGAAGGGTTGGAGGAAGCATCTTTATTTATGAAAGGCACTAACAAACACTGGAACAATGGCAACTTTCTATCCTTATTGACAATATCATATGATTTGATACTGAAATAAATATTTTAAACTCATTTTTAAACTCATGTCATTTTGAAATATCATTTGCCGAACGTGTTTTTAAAATCGCCAATAATTAAATATGGTGTGATTATTTTTCAAGCGACCCCCCACCACCACCACCACCACCATCATCACCACCACCACCACACACACGCACACCTTTTGTAAAAGTAAAATTTAAACTGCCAGGTCCAGTTGAAAAAAAAAAAAAAAAGCTTGAGGTGGAATGTTAGAAGACAGCATTTTAACTCTGAAAGCAAATTACAACCACATCACGCAAACCTTACTTTGTAGCAGCAAATTAAAACAACTATATAAATTTACATAGAAACATCCTAACTGTGGTATGTCTTTTTTTCTCCCTATTTTTGTTTAACATAGCACAAATAGTTGGGCTCACAACAAACATCGTCTGCTAAATATTTTTTAAACACAAGTGCTTCGGTTGAAGTTGAATAACAGTGGTGTTTTATAAGGAAATCTTAACAATTAAGAGAGTTTAACATTTGTAAAATGTTAAATGAAGACAAGACATATCCCTCATGTTAGAAATGTGCAGATGAAATAAGATATGCCGCATCTTTCATTCAAACCTAATAATGATTACTTTGCTAAAGACAAAACACCTCAAGGACGTTCAGTAGCATTGAAAAAGTTAACATTGTGCAAACTAACAAAACAAGAGACTTTGCATCTAAATAAAACTCAAAATAGAATTTGCAGCTATAATATCAAACCAGGTGACATATTTTCAGTATTTGGGATCAAACGGCATGGGACCCAGTTCTATTTTGACATCAGCCATGTGTCTGTCTGTGTTTCTTCCTGATCTGCTCCACTTGCGTTCACTGTGTGGTCGAGATCTAGCTCTCTGCTGCTTACGTTGTTGCTGCTTTGACCGCAACTCCTCCTTTGAATCTGTGTTGGGTCTTTCAAATGGCCCACTGTGATTTTCAAACACAAACATAAATCACATGAATATTAGTGTTAAACTCAAATATATGCACCAGCTTCGGCATGTAAAGTATTTTGCTGCTGACACCAACTTATATACGTTTGTGTGAATATATATGTATGTGTGTGTGTGTGTGTGTGTGTGTGTACACATACACATACATTTATTTATATTTAATTTATTTACACACACACACAAACACACACAAACACGTGTAAAATGTATGGGTGTGTAAAATGGATATGGATTCCATAAACTGGTAAAACAGGCGCTGTATGTAAACTTGTATTGCTCTTGTTACTGGTCACTTGTCAACCCCTACATAATGACAGCTCATTCACAAAATGTACTGTTATCCAAGTTCAACAGGGTCAAGGACAAATTTTCCATAAAAGAAAACCCCTGTTTTAACCGAAGAAATATTAATTCTTTTTTGGAAATTTTTGTCTGTGTGTGTTTGTAAGTGTATGATTGCCTGTTGAGAAACTCAACATTTCTGCATGTTTACATGACTAAAAGACTCCAGGTTATGCAAGCATTTGAGTGGAATTAATAAATTGGAAGTGTACCAAAATAACAATTTGTTTTTCCCACATTAGTAGCCAAGTAAGTCTTTTCTTCCAGGAAGAGCTCTTGGAAATTATTTGGAAATAATTCGGATGTCATGAAATTTAAAAAAAAAAAGCATTCCTTTTCTCTCAGTTCCTCAGTAAATGTAGAAAGAAGAAACTTGGCTCATTTAGGAGGGCTAGCTTTAAGATAAGATTCTTTGTGAACTCAGTCACAGGAGACTTACCTCGGACCATAGCCTTTTGTGTATGCCTCTCCGAAGAAGTGCCTGTAGACGTAGTCATCGAGGTCTTCGAACACATCATCATCAAGCCCGTGATACTCGTGCATTTCTACCAGATAGTCCTCCACGCCGCTGACAAAGTCTGTGAACAGCATCTGGTCATGTATGAACATTCCGTTGTGGAAATAGTTGTTGATGAACATCTCCAGCTCTTTCCAGTGGTGGAAGTGGTCGACCTCCTGCTGCAGGTAGCTCTGCAGCAGGAGGTAAAATTCGTCTGCTCTGATCGGATCCATGGCTTTGTTGAAGAGACTCATGGACTCCTGGTAGGCACAGTCAAAAACCCCAGAGCATCCTTTGAAGTTGGATTTGTGGCCGTTTTGACCTCGATCTTCGTGAACTTTATTCCCTGATTTCCGAGTGTTGTGGTTGCTCCGGAAGGCATCGTCATATTTGTGTGGGTCTTGGTGATCAGGAAATCTGTGCTGCCATGACTCCCTTGTATTCTTCTCATCACATTTCTTCTTATAAAAGCCTCTGGCCTTGTTGATGAAAGTTGAAGCTGAATCCTTGAAGTGTCGAAAAGTTGATTTGACGGAATCTGAAAACTTCCTCAGGTTCTCCTTCACAGCCTCTTTTGCCTTTTTAATTTGCTCTTTGTGGTGGTGGACAAACTCCTTGGTGGAGTTTTTCACAGCATCAAATGTCTCCTTCACTTTCCCTGTCATACCTGGTTTTGTTTTTTTCACTTTGGACTGTGTATCTCCTTTGGCTCTTTCCTGTTTGGTTTCCACATACAGCCTCTCCCACAGGTCAGAGCGCTGTTGTTCGAAGCTCAGTCTCTTCTCTAGCTTCGTCAGACGTGACTGTAGCTCTTCTGCCTCTGAACTGGCTCCAGGGATGCGACTTCTCAGACGATTCAGCTCTCTCCTCAGCTCATCTGTGACCTTCCTCTCCTTGTCCAGCTTCTTCCTCAGTGTCTGTGATTCGGCCGTTAAGTCTTCCCTCTGTGTGTGGAAGTTTCTGATCAGCTGCTTCTCCTCCTCCAGTTGCTCTTTCAACCTCTGGTTTTCTGACAGCAGCGAGTCGGCTCCAGCTCCCATCGCCTCCAGATCTCTGATCTTAGAGCGCAGGTTTCTCAGCTCCTCCTGCAAGGCTGACAGAGACTTTTCTTCATGTTCCAGTGAGCTTTTCAGCCGCTGGTTTTCAGCTGCCAGCCTCTGCTGCTGAGCCACGATGTTAGACCTCTCCTTGGCTTTCTGTTTCAGCAACATTTCCAGTTCATCTCTATGGGCCTTAATGGGAAAGAGAAGTAGTGTTTACATGTGTCGTGATTACTAAAGACGATCATGAAGTTCAATCAATGAGTGATTGAACAGTAAAACAAAACACAACACGAAGAAAAACTACACTTTTTTCCTTCAGTTTTTATTTGTGCCTCATATGATTTATCTTTCTTTTGTCTTTGTTTTATGTTTCAAAAGCAGCCCATGGACTTCCAAATTACCTGAACAAGTGCCCCTCTGATGTTGATCTCTTGGTTCTCTTTCTTTATCTTCTCAATCACCTCTGTGAGCAGTGAGATAACTTTTTGTTCATCCAGATCTTTCAGGCCAAAGTCTCCCCTCTGATCCCAGTTGAGAAAAGGAAAAAACAAACAAAAAAAGAAGGACGAAAAAAGAAAAAACAAGCTCTGATCCAAGTCATGGTTATATTGGTCACGACTGTCGAAGGTGATCGAAATTCTCACTCAAAATATGAATCATTTGGCATCCGCATATGAAGGTGAACAAGAGAACAAAACTCATGTGCTCCTGGTACTGCTTTGGGATGTTCTTCAATCCCACAAAATGATAGGAAAAAGGAAACATACTTGCCTGGTGTAATGCAATGTAAATAAAGATCCCTGCAGTAAACATCTCCTTACTTAAAATAGTCATTTTTATGGGACTTGTGCTTTAGTTCTTATGTGGTGACTCAACTTAGTGGTAGATTTTCAAGTTTTGTGATGGCATTGGATTTAATTAACAATTATATTTAAAGTTATTTATAAAAACCTTCCCAATACATAGTAAGCAAGCTCTAATAATTATCTTACAATTTAATATAATCTAATAAAACATGACAAACTACAGCCTCCAGGATAACCAATACAAAATTACACATCAAAAAGGAAGGATTTATTAGTGATTTATTATTAGGACTGTTGTGTGTGGTTTGCATTGGAATGTGCACATTTTCTATATTTCTGGTCAATGTATTCCTTTCTGGTTGAAGAGCATTAAGGAAGCAGCAGCGGTCATAATTACTGTACAGATCGAGTTAATGATCATGGTTATGTAAGCTCTGCTGCAGATGAGTTTATTCTTGCGTGAGTTGTGACCTGTGTTTTTACTGACCTGGTTTGTAAAAGATTGTTCTCGAACATGCTGTTGAAGCAGATCCCTCACACCATCGAGCTCCGTCACTCTGATCTTCTCCACGGTGTTCTGTCTTTCTTGAGTCTGGACTGTGCCTGTAAGTGAGGATTTAAATAAAAAACAAACAAAAAAGAAGGACGAAAAAAGAAAAAACAAGCTCTGATCCAAGTCATGGTTATATTGGTCACGACTGTCGAAGGTGATCGAAATTCTCACTCAAAATATGAATCATTTGGCATCCAAGTGATATGAAGGTGAACAAGAGAACAAAACTCATGTGCTCCTGGTACTGCTTTGGGATGTTCTTCAATCCCACAAAATGATAGGAAAAAGGAAACATACTTGCCTGGTGTAATGCAATGTAAATAAAGATCCCTGCAGTAAACATCTCCTTACTTAAAATAGTCATTTTTATGGGACTTGTGCTTTAGTTCTTATGTGGTGACTCAACTTAGTGGTAGATTTTCAAGTTTTGTGATGGCATTGGATTTAATTAACAATTATATTTAAAGTTATTTATAAAAACCTTCCCAATACATAGTAAGCAAGCTCTAATAATTATCTTACAATTTAATATAATCTAATAAAACATGACAAACTACAGCCTCCAGGATAACCAATACAAAATTACACATCAAAAAGGAAGGATTTATTAGTGATTTATTATTAGGACTGTTGTGTGTGGTTTGCATTGGAATGTGCACATTTTCTATATTTCTGGTCAATGTATTCCTTTCTGGTTGAAGAGCATTAAGGAAGCAGCAGCGGTCATAATTACTGTACAGATCGAGTTAATGATCATGGTTATGTAAGCTCTGCTGCAGATGAGTTTATTCTTGCGTGAGTTGTGACCTGTGTTTTTACTGACCTGGTTTGTAAAAGATTGTTCTCGAACATGCTGTTGAAGCAGATCCCTCACACCATCGAGCTCCGTCACTCTGATCTTCTCCACGGTGTTCTGTCTTTCTTGAGTCTGGACTGTGCCTGTAAGTGAGGATTTAAATAAAAAAACAAACAAAAAAAAACATGAGACATTAGTAAGCATTGTGGGGGCATTTGTACATGTGATGAAGCAGCAGTCTGCGGTGGTCTATATAGTCAGAAATGCAGTTATGAGGAGCAAAAGTAGGACAGATATAAAACCTACAAACTGTTAAAAGCTCACACAAACACTGTGTTTCCCACCAGAGATAAAAACCACTGAATTATCTCTTATGCCTGGTCTTACAACCAAACTAAGGCAAAGCACAAAAGGAGACTGTTTTTACATTTCTAATGCTGCAATGGGAGACTGTTTGATGGCTGATCAGTGCAACACTTCTACAAATCTGTGTCGTCACAGATCACATCTGAAAGAAATTTGATTCCATTTTCTACATTAACAATAATGCTGGTAGATTTTCTAATTCTGTCATAAACTTCTTACCATAGAAGTGACCAAAGCCCATGCTGATGGCTACGATGAGGGCGAGCAGGATACACCTGTTGAGGACACTGCTGCCCTGATCTTGCATTCGCACATCCAGAGCAGCAGCAGGTCTAACTTCAGCCTGCTCCTTCTGCTCCTCCTCCTCTTTGACCTCCTCTACCTCCTCTTTGACCTCCTCTACCTCCTCTCCCTCACTCGGACCAGATTCCAGAGCCTCCTCCTTCTCAGCCTCTGTCGCCATGCAGGTGGTGTTCTTCCTCACCCTTCGTCTCCGTATGAGGGTATTGCCGTTTTGTCCTGCCTCATCCTCACTGCTGCTCGAGTTTGTCACCGTGGGCTGCTGCACCGGGAAAACTAAAAAAAAAAAAAAGGTTTGGCTGCAGTGATTAAATGATGAAAGAAAATTAATTTTAAAAAGTGGTGCATAAAAAACAGGCTACATGCACAACTGATGTTAATCATGCAGATAGCAAATAATGCTAAGATTAATTGATTAAGTGTTGATCAGTATTGGTACAAATCCTACATCTACTTTATTGTCCAAGAAATGTTTTTGAATGCACTAAAGGAATAGTTCAACATTTTGGAAAATACAGTTATTTGCTTTCTTTCTGAGAGTGAGAGAAGACTGATACCACTCAACCAAGAAATAGATTGGCACATAACCCCTCTGACAGTGAGTCCAAATAGGAGTTAACCATTATATAGTGTGTATAATTTTATAATTTAATTACACTTTTTTTTCTTTGTCAGCCAGACCTGCAAAGACACACCCATGCCCCTCCCTGGAGAAACTGTGAAAGAAAGTAGACATGATACTCTTTTATGTGGTTTACCATGCATGAAACTAAAGCAAAACTGGCTCAAATCATTAAAAAAGATGTGTTCTTGTCAGCATCGGGATTAGCTCTGTGCATCATTGAGCAAGCTTAGCATCATATTAGATTCACTCCAGGTTTAAATCGGGCCACCTGCAAAAGAGCGGCCTCCAGTGAACTGACTTCTCAGATGGTGGCCTAAGTTCACCAAACTCTGTGGAAGTTTCCAGTAACTCATCATCAAACCTGCTTTGGCGATCGAGAAAACAGGCAGAGAAAGAAATACTTTGTGTTGATGGGTCGAATTTCTCTAGATTGACCGTTCTGCTGTAGAGTGGAAATAAATCACCTGGCTAAAGAAAACATGATAGGTGATTGTGAATGTGTCGTACCGGTCTCTGCAGCAGTGAAGGCGTACTGGCTGCTGCAGGATGTCCCGAGGTAAAACTCCTCATTGGCCACCGCCTCCTCCTCAGTGTCTGCCTGCTCATCCTCCTTCAGGTCTCCCAGAGTCACAATGTCAGAGTGATCACTGGAGGACAAAAGAGACACATGCTCGTTCCCTGCAGCACTGTCTCCGGCCTGCAGAGGATATGTTTGGTTCAGGAGAGGAGCAACAAAGTGGCTCTGGATTATTTAAAAAAAAAACAAAAACAAACCAAAAACATAACACCCTGCAGATTATTTTTAGGTCTTCTTACCTTAGGGGCACAAAGTGTCTCACTTGCAGCTTGGTCTACCAGTGTTTCATCAAGTGAATCCACACCTCTCTCTTCAACACACCAAGCTGAAATACAATCAGTATGAATTATACTAAATATGAGAGCTATGGTTGCCATGATTACAACATCACAAATATTGAATCATGCGGTGAAAATGTATGTTATAACAATAATAGTCACGGTTAGAGTTGCAACTTAGGTACTTTCACTATTGATTAATCTGTAAATTACTATCTTGATTGAATGTCAGAAAACAGTACAAAAAAAATTGTATGGCCATTTCTCTGAAATATCAACTTTCATGTTTTGTCAAAACAACTGTTCTAAATCCAGAGATATCATTTTAATGTCATACAAGCCTAGAAAACGAAAATTTATATTAATCAGTTATCAAGATAGTTGCAGTTTAATTTTTTGTCAAGTGACTCATCAATTAATTGAACAATAGTTTCAGCTATAATCATAATTAATATCCATTTTCAGATATTTAAGATGTTTTATGTTTTTCCAAGAAGAAACAGAAAAATAATACATTGAAAGTAAAAGAGTAGGGCAAGTCATGAGAAACAGGTCAAAAGAAAAAAAAAACCCATAAAGTAAAAAGGCAATTTTGATAAAGTAAACAGATATTGTGTGACTTTCAGAATTCAACTCTGCTAACTTGCATTCAGTTGAATCTACATTTAGATTTAGTCATTCTAATTTTTTTTTAATTTCCTATATTCCTGTCTATTAAGAAACACATTCACCTAAGAAATGGCTTTTATTCTCATAATGTTAAACTACTTACAAATTCAACAATACTGTAAATAAAGGTGCAACTGTTAAATTCAGATAAAAATAAATAAATAAATAATATGTTGTTGATTTTTTCCACCTGATGCAGAGGCCTGTGTGTCCTCCACCCCTGTTTCCTCCACTGGAGGGCACTCTACCAGCTCGGCTCTATATTCCACTGCAGCCTCTGAACCCAGTGTCTCAATATCTGAACCCTGTAAACACAGTAAGCAAACATTAAAACTGGGCATGATGGGAATATTATGTCTTTCTCATTCCATATTAAAAAAGACTGTATCATTTGATAAATGTTCAGTATTCACCAAGATAAAAGAGATGGAGATGATATGTAGCTGTGACTGGCCAATTGTATGGAAAACTGTAGAAACAGAAATGCTCCCCACAGTGAAATCTAAATTTCATTTGCCAATGTGAGTGAACAAAAATCAGGTGACCTGAAAGCATCTCAATATCTAAATAACTGAGGGAATATACAGTTCGTTGCTAAAGAAACAATTTAAAAACAAAACCAGTCATTTCCTCTTTTCTACATGAAGAAAAAAATATTGGGAAGAAATTAGGCAAATGTTTATCAATTTTGAACAATTTGCCAAAAGTTGAGATCAACTTGTAAGTTTTATATAGTCGAGTGAGTTTCTCCCTTTGATTAAATGTCATACTAGAATCTTTGATTTAGTGATCAGATTTCAATTTTCCTTCAGACATAAAGCATACTTTGAGGGTTTTATTTTTTCATTTTTACATTGTAATTAACTCTCCTCTCTTAGCTGTTACATTAAAAATATCAAAACCTATATGACAGTAATAATTCGATAGAAAAGGCTGTGATTAAGAAAAAAGAAGGATTTGTACCTCATTACTAATGATGGTCCAGCCACAGGACGACTCTGCATCACTTGATGTCTCAGACATTTCTGGCAGTTGTCAGAGGGATCTAGAGGGGATAAAGAGGTTCAAAAAAGAATATGTCAATATGCTATATGCTCTTGTACATTATGTGCGTGATAAATCATTGGTTTTAGCAGCCCAAAATTAGTTTACTATTGTAAATGATAAAGTTATTAAATTCCATTTTTCCAAAGCACACAAACAAAAGAAACACTTATAAGAACCAAACTGTATCCAAATGCACAGACACTCTGAGGCATAAAAACATTTAATTTTTTGTACTTTCTAAATACACATAGATGTAATTCTTCAAATTCATAACTTCTATGGGCTTTTAAGTGTTAAAAGTTACATGATAGAGTCAAAATAAATTGGGGTAAGAAGAGTATGTCTAGCCCTGGGGTGTATTTGGCTGTCAGCAACGTTAATTCAGAGAAAATTTACCAATGTGTTGAAACAGAAACATGGACGTTGCCCCTTTAAATAGAACTCTGACACCTTTTGATGCACGTCAGATGCCACAAATCAGCTTTGGCTCTAAGACAAACAGATTAACCAAACCTAGGTGCTAGCCTAGTCAAAACCAGGCAAGCTTCAAAGAATAAATCTCCATGGTAATTTATGTTACAGCTATATTCAGCCAGGAAATCTGAAAAATCCCAGCTTAATCTCCTATCTAGGTTTTGTTAAGCAGACCTCTGCTTTATCTTTGGCCATTTTGTGGGATTCTTTTTCAGGAAAAACTAAGCATACTTTGTTATCAGGACTATCCAGGGAAAGGTGCTCTCCATTTCTCCATGCCTATAGTGTACATATACAGGCTGCTCGGGGTCATGTCTATTGGTTTTCACCTGATGTAGATGTCGATGTGTGTATTTCCTCCCAGTAGGGCTGGGTGATATGGAAAAAAAAGCGATCTAGTCAGTACAATTCCTGGAAAATCTATTTATTTGTGGCTTCTCGAATAAATTAAATATCTGACATGACAAGGTACTTCATCATAATAATGCAAGAGCCTTATAAATTCCAGCAATGCTATAAAGCTGCCCTACTCATTGATTTGCTACATTGCCTAAAAGAAATCATAAGGAAGAGTAATAAAGTATGATCACTATGGTAAAATCTCTTGAAAGTCGACATATTTAAATTGTCTCATGTTGTACCTGTACAATATTGTCCCTAGTTTGACAATATACCAAGGACAAGGTCTGAGTTGGAGGTTCCCATGTTTCTGTTTCCTCACATTGAAAAATTTTCTCTGAATTAACGTTGCTGACAGCCAAATACACCCCAGGGCTAGACATACTCTTCTTACCCCAATTTATTTTGACTCTATCATGTAACACTTTTGCGACACTAAAAGCAGACACTTTAAAAACCCATGGAAGTTATGAATTTGAAGAATTACATCTATGTGTATTTGAGAAAGTACAAACAATTGAATGTTTTTATGCCTCGGAGTGTCTGTGCATTTGGACACAGTTTGGTTCTTATAAGATCACCTGTGTTTGTCTCTTTTATTTTTTGTCCTTTAGAAAAATGGAATTTAATAACTTTATTATTTACAATAGTAAGCTAATTTTGGGCTGATTATTTATCACACACACACACACACACACACACACACACACACACACACACACACACACACACACACACACATTATGTCCAAGAGTATATAACATATTGATGTATGCTTTCCTGTATTTCAGTTGCTTAGGGAAGAAAAAAATAAGAGTAAATTTAGATCATCTTTGATACCTTAGCAACACTATCATGGATCCCTACACACCGTTTATACGCCACCTCTGCATGATGCTCTGCCCAGTTTTGTCATTCAATCAACTCATCCCTACCTTCGATACACCTGAACATCTGAAATCAAACAAACAAACAAACAAACAAACAAACAGACAGACATCACACAGACATCAAACAGACAGACAAAGAGACAAACAAACAGACAGACAAAGAGACAAACAGACAGACAAAGAGACAAACAGACAGACAAACTGACAATCAGACAAACAAACAGACAGACAAAGAGACAAACAAACAGACAGACAAACACACAGACAGACAAACAAACAAACAGACAGACAAAGAGACAAACAAACAGACAGACAAACAGACAAACAAACAGACAGACAAACAGACAAACAAACAGACAAACAGACAGACAGACAAACAGACAAACAAACAAACAAACAGACAGACAAAGAGACAAACAAACAGACAGACAAACACACAGACAGACAAACAAACAGACAGACAAAGAGACAAACAAACAGACAGACAAACAGACAGACAAACTGACAAACAAACAAACAGACAGACAAACAGACAGACAAACAGACAGACAAACAGACAAACAGACAGACAAACTGACAAACAAACAAACAGACAGACAAACAGACAGACAGACAGACAGACAAACAAACAAACAGACAGACAAAGAGACAAACAAACAAACAGACAGACAGACAAACAGACAGACAAAGAGACAAACAAACAGAGAAACAGACAAACACAGACAGACAGACAGACAGACAACGCGGTTTACAGCGTCCTCAAGCGGCGTCAGGACACAGTAACAGCTCACAAAAGATGCCAAGTGCTGCGGCCTGGCTCAAATCAGCCGACACCGTCTTCAGCAACCGAGAATCAGCGGCCGTGAGCGGCGTCCGACGGCGTCGCCAGCTGCGGGCGTTTAGAGGCGACGTGCTGCGGACACCGCACTAAGCTGACAGGCTGCTTACTAACGTCGCCTCTCCGAGCATCGTCGGAGCCCGTTTTTAGAGCCGAGCCCGACCACGTCCGCGACCTTTACCACACGCCCGACATCGCTCCTGTTTCCTTGTCTCTGACCAACTACGTGCTTCGACTCACGGGTCGCTCGGAGCCCGACGACGAGGCGTCGGTCGCAGTTCGCTCCACGGTTGTTGCAGCGTCGCCCGATCCCAGGTTATCCGTTACCGACACCGCGAGTCGCAACCGTCGCCGGGAAATGTGGTCCTGCGGCGCGACGCTTGGACGCGGAGCGCCTGCGGTCCGAACTGCATCTCCCGGCAGCCACCGCGGTGGCCGAGAGGGCTCGCGACCGCAACAAAAACATAAACAAGGAAGTGTGACAAAGCAGACCGCCGAGGGCGGAGGGAGAGATGGCGGAGCGGAGCCGCCGGCGTGTGGCATCGGCGGGGGGTTTGACGGGCATGTGACCGAAGCAAGCGGCCGTCAGCGGGTACGTGGGGGCTGTTGTCTCGGCCTGTCGGCGCCCGGGTCTCGCCGATGCGCTGTGGGCGTGACGGGTACGAAGTGTTCGCCCGCTAATGCTGCGCGACGGGACGGTGGAGTTGAGCGACCGACGCCCGGAACACGCCTGTTATCAAAAGCGACGCGTTATATCAGTTATATCACACACGACACAACTGTAATGTTTAGAGAATCAAAAAAGGAGGCGACTCACATGTTTAGTTGACTTTTCTTTTTTTTTTTTTTTTGTTTGGAGCGAAAGGTGAATACATCACCTGAAGCAAACAAACATTTTAAAAACGAGCTCTTCTTTAAAATACCCCCGCACCGCTACCGACTGTTTTTTTTGTTTAATCTCAGCAAAAACTGAGGATTGAAATGTTCTCTGCTTTTATGCAGCAGCCGGGAAACACCGCACAGATAAAGGGAACAACTGACTCCAAATATCAGCGGATTATGGATGCAAACGCCCCGCGGTCGGTCGAGAAAGTTAAACTGAAAAGAGGCGATCTCTAAAAGACGAACAACAAAAAACACGGACCCCCCCGAGAGAAACGAGCCGAAGATCTGGGGGTAGATCTTGATTAGTGTGCGACACGGTCCAAAAGTCCCCGAGGAGAGAAATCCGAAATAAAGAATAAAAAGACTTGTGGCTGACACAAAAACTACTGAGTACTGACTCAGAGTAACCGAACTGTCAAACTGTGCATTATGTTTTTTTGGCGTGCAGTTTTCATTGCATTTAGTGATATCTTTTATATCTGTTTCACATTCATATTATATATTTTGATACATTTATATAGTTATACAACATGTATATTATACATATACATAAAAGTACAGCCATGCGTTTAAATATTAATAACCCTTTTTTATTTTTTTGTTTGTCATTATTTTAGTATAGTGTTCTTCATTGCACGATACTACTTTATATAGTGTTATATACTATTAAATCGCAATCTCACTTTGCTTTGGAATATGAGGCAGTGTTAGTTAAAGTCAGTTTTTTTTCATGAATATTACACTCATGCTCATAGAAAACATTTATTTACACTGGCCTTGAGTATTGCAATGCATATAGATTTATATACATGTATATTTAATATTCTGGTTAATTTACAGAAGATTTCCTTGCGGTTCAGTAGTCCTTTGATCTGCTGTTGACATGTAACACCAGTAGGGATCCGTGTTGTCAACGTTCTGTCAGTTTTTGTAAACCGTAGGTCAGATATGATAACAGAGGCTCTAAAAGGAGTGGTAAGTGTGTGTGGGTACAGGTGCTTTGCTCATAGTTTTATGTGATGGTAAAAAGAGTACAAGCTTATTTACATACCGCATCTTGACTGTGTATAATACTGTATATATATATCTATATATATCTATATCTATATCTATCTCTATCTATCTACCTGTAGATATTCGGAACCTTTACGTAAAACTACCAATATCACACAGTAAAAATATTTCATTACTAGTCCTGCATTCTAAATGTTGTGTAAGAAGAAAGCACACAATATTCCAAACTGCCCTATATTTTACTTTTTATCATCTCAAAATGTTATAATAAATACAATTGATTTACTACTAGTGATGCATTCATGTGCAAGTAGCATTTTAACACTGCCTTTAGTCAAAGCTGTACTAATTCTAACTTCCATGAAATATAATGTCAGGTTTGGTAGATAACAGTGCATCATAGGCTCAGCATGTGGAAACAACTATTAACTATTAACTACAGCTAGAATATTGTACTTTCTACACAACCATCTTATCTGACAGCTTTGGTTACTTTACAGAATAAGATTTTTAAAAACATATGAAGTGCTCATAAAATATGCTTTCTAATAGATTTAACGACTTAATAACATATACAAGTGGAGCTGAAACCATTAGTTGATTAATCAGTTTATCTGCTGAAAATTAATTAGCAACAATTTATATATTTTTCATGCAAAATTCCAAATATTTGGAAGTTTGGGCAATTAGTTGGACGAAGGCATTTTGAAAATTCTACTTTAGGTGTAATTATAACAGATATTTCTCATTCCTCTCTAAATTGATTCAAATCAAATCAGTAATATATAATAGTTAAATAGTCACAGGAGCAATTTTTCTGCAGGGAGGCCTTTCACTTTTGATACTTTCATTACATTTTTCTGATTTTACTTGCATGCTTTTAATTAAGTAAAATTTTGAATGTAGGACTTTTATTTGTAATGGAATATGTTTACATTGTGGTGTTAGTGCTGTTACTGAAATACTTAAATATGCCTTCCCCCACTGAGTAGAAGAATAAAGAAGCATCAAATGAAAATGATAAGTTACTACACCTTTAAAATTGGAAGGAAGTCCAGTTCTACTAAGTTACTTTTCACTGTATTCACTGCTTAAGTGATAGTGTTGATGATGATGATTATGATGGTAGTGTCCCAGTCTGAATCCTGTTTACACCAGTTTATTTTAATAACTGAGGGTGCAGCTCAGTGACTCTGTGGCACACAGGGCCAATCACATCCAGTTTTCAACTTGCCCTCTTTTGCAGGGGATGTTATTTTATGATCATCGGTGTTATTTGTTTTTAGATATTTGGTATCATTTTAGTGTATATATTTAAAAAATAAAAGCTTGTGCTACACGTACATCTGTCTGTGTTTTGCATTTTAACCAGCACAATAATTAAACAGAAGACTGCAGACTCTAGGCAATTTTTTTCCCAATTTTTATACTTTATTACTCAAACTGAGAATCATATTATTCATAATTAACCACTATCTCCTAACTAAACATTTTTGGCAAAAAACAACTTGCAAGTAATTTTTCTGCCAAAGACAAACTGACAAAATATAACAAAACATTGACAGAATCAAATCAGAAAACATAATAATTACAAACAGGTACATTCAATTTTCAAGAGCTGACACCTGCTTTCTCTTTGAGGAGGAGCAGCTGTGGGTCCCCCTGAGTTTGACTGTAAATGACCCGCAGCGCTCTACCGCATATTATTCAAACACATTATTACTGCAAAGAGAACAGAGAGCAAGTCAGTTTGTATGTAGACCAGACTCTATATTTTTTCCCTTGATATTCACATGCTCAGACAGGGACATAATTCCAACATTACACTATTCACGAGATGAGAGGCATCAGGACATCTTGGGCCCCTTCTATGTACTTGTTACATCTGGACCTGAGTCTCACAGAAAATAATGACCCAAGAGTATTGCATCTGCACCTATCACAAGAATATGAAAATATATTAAACCTGAGGTAGCACTGGATGAGCCACAAAAGACCCAAATTGTAATGTGTATGACTCCAGTAGTCGTGTGTAATCAACATGTCACAAAAACATCAACAGCTACAGTTTTCAAAGTAGGAGGTCAATGACTTATCACAGGTAAAACACTACACAACATCACCTGAACATATTGCATATGAGAGCTGCTTTTGGATTCTGGATTGAGCCCTTAAAGCTCTAATAATACAGATATGAATACATGATAGGGTTCAAGTGAAAATGGAAATGTGCATCTTTCTTTTCAGGATATACACAGCTGCACTGCTTCAGAAATCCATTTCATCTTGAATGAGAAGCGATTACATGAGAGGAAAACTTGATTTTGTGGAAATAAATGGTGATTAAGAAACACACAGTAACATTTTCATCCTGCTTTCTCGTTGTACAACACATTACATAGTTGTAAAAGGAGTATGAGAACACTGAAAATGAGAACATTTCACACAAAGATAGGCTGATTTAAAACTGATCTCTTGCCAATATGCAACGGTGACCTTGAGGAAAAAAATCTTTGGTTTACATTGTTTCCTTTTCAAAAAGGAAGTTATACTGATTGTGTCACTTTTCACCCCCAAATTTTCCCATGATTGAATCCTCTGCAGAATCCTCTGATTAAAAATACAGCAATGTGAAAATATTTTTGCATCCACTGACCCTTCTGAAATCTTACACCATGAAATCATTCAAAACTGCAATAACTTCCCTTCATGAGATCTAAAAAGGACTAATTTTTCTATATAAAGACACTAAATTTGAATAACAGAATCACATATTCAAATGATTTATTGCTTAAAATGTATGATTCGAACCAAGAAATCTCTCAAATACAAACGTTAAAACGTTATTTTTCACTCATTCACAAATTGAAAAATCAGTGGGTGCACATTTACACACGACTCTGTTGCATCAGACTACTAATCAATATAATATACCGTATTAAACTCTTATTATTTTCACCTACAATGTACAGACATCTGTTTGCAACAGTTTTTGAGGAACTCTGCAGCAGGATAATTTGTTTTGTGTGCATAAGATTGATTATTAATTGTCACTCCATTGTCATTAAGTGCCTGTGAATGCTGTGGGCACTTCCTCTGAGTTTTAACCCATAACTCTATGCTCCTTTTGTTGCGGGTCAAGGCCACTAATGTGCAAGGCTTTGTTTGAGGAAAAGCGCCTCAATTGATCTCCAAGGCTGCGTTTCATCTTTGGTCTAATGTGTTTTCGATTATTTCTCATTCCTCAGTAACCTTCTGCCATAGATTAGTTGAGAGACTAAAATAAACTCAGGTAGCAAACAACTCTTTGGGTAATAGCGTCACAGTCACCGCTGCATATTGGCTGATAATAAAAAACTACTTGGCAGACAAGTGCTAGTCTTTATCTACTCTACTACTACTATTTGAAACAAAAGTAACTACAATGTGTACTCAGTAGTACATATCTTCTAACAAAATATATAGATTTTTTTGTGGTGTTCATTCAATTCTTCACTTTCATCTCTGATTAAACACTTCCATTGCTTTTACTACAATCATTCTTCATGTGTTGCATCCTCATGTGGAGCTTCTCCCTCAAAGAGACTAGGCTTCTGTTTCAGCATCTAAGGGATGCTTTCCACATTAAGGCAAATTTTAAAGCTTTTTCTGTACCGACATGCCACTGCAAGCACTTCTGGTGTGAATCTTTACACGAATAAAAAGGAAGAAGTCAACAAACAAAAAGGTCTGTTGTAAAAAAACAGACTTTTTAGGACCTGAGGAGAAGCTACAGAGGGGGGTTCCATCTGTGGGGAGGGCACACAATGTCAGATATACATTCATAGCATATTCTAGTAGGCAATTACACTCTACAACAGCTTAGTACTGAGAAGATACCCTGTCAGTTGACCATGTAACACTACATGACTTTTGAAATTTACTAAACCTTGTTCCCTGAGTTTAGGAAAACAAAAACACAATAAAATAAATTCTTAAATGAGGTAGTATAAAACAGGAATAGCAAGGGCAGCTGCACACGACATACAAAACAAAAGCAGACATTCATCATTATTTCTTTCATACCATTACTCAATAATGGACAAAATGAACAAAAATTATTAATACTGGCTCAGTGCCTCAGCAACATCTGAGGAGATAAAAACCAAACAGGATGAGTGTCTTACATCCTTAAGTCCACACAAAAGTTGGAGCGAGAGGAGAAAGCTGCAGCACCCTCACCATCCAGAAATTCAGGACAAAGCAAGAGAAAAAGACAAAATGAGATGACGATCAGGAAAAAAAGTCATCAAGAAGTATAAAATGTAACATAATCGAAGCAGCCCATCCTATAACGTAGGTATAAGTAGTTATTAAATATACAGTGGAAAGTTTACACAGAGGTAAACCAAGGTAGATAATCAGTGAAAAGGATTCACTCTTCCATTTCACTCCAGTGATAAACTCTCTTAAAATAATGTCAGAAATGTGACATATTTCACATTTTTGACAATCTTTTTTAAACATTCATGGTGGGTGAGATTTTTCTTTTCCAAAACATACACAAACAAAAACAGAGGAAATTAAAAAAGACATTCATTAAAAGAAAAAGAAAGGAGTAAAAGAAATCAAATGACCCTCCCTGCCAACGTTTTACATCATAAAGGGACTTTGTTGGCTTCCTGTTCATTGTGTGTTGGAACAAAAGTAGATAAAGGTTAAAAAAAGGGGGAAATGGTCTCTTTCACTCATGCTTACAGTGCTCTCACACTAACATTCAGGCCTGCAGTATTCTTGCAACAAAAAATAACTTCAGCAGGATTATGTGGATGACTTTTGCTTAAATCTATCCTCAGCTCAGCCTTCTGAGTTAGTCCTTGTCTCCCCGTCTCTGTTATATTAATAAAGGACAATTTTGGGAATACAGATATTTACCTTATTGGAGAGTTAGAGGAGATGCTTGCTAACACTCAGTAGAGTGGAATTAATCTTCTCATTCAACTCCCTGCAAGAAAGTAAATAAGCACATGTCCCTAAAGGCCCAACTATTCCTTTAATTTTTCTGTTATGGAGTGTAAATAAACAAAAAGTATACCACAGCCTTCACATTCACACACACACACACACACACACACACACACACACACACACACATACACACACACACAATCTCGTGCAAACAAACTCACAGATGTGCCCACACACTTAGAGAGAAAGTATAGTCTGGGAATCGCCCTGGGTTTCAGGATGACAGCGGCCGTTCTCAACGGACTCCATTAACTTCAGGTCCGTCTGACTCTCTCCTGACAGCTTGTTCAGCTCTTCGGCAGGACCGCTGCAGTCCGAGCCTGCACTGTCCTCCCCTGTCAGAGATGCTGGGCGGCTGCTGGCACTAGATGACAGGTTGGTCATCTCTGTCTCGTCGTGAGAGTAGCGACCCGAGTCACCGGTTGCGTGGCTGCCCTCACTGTTAGAAGATGCCTCCGTGTCGCCGGGATGCCCGAGCAGCGCCTGCAGGTTGGAGGGCTGGTCGGGAGAGACAGACAACTCCTCCTCAAAGGTCAACACTGTGGTGCCTGGTTGGTAAGTGGTAGTGCCATGTCTCATGTTCTGCAGCACAGAGAAAGTATTCCTCCAATTATCTGAGTGTTTATGGCAAATCAGAAAATCTGCAGGAAAAAGAATTTACTCTGCCTTCGCATATATTCATAAGATTCTAGTAGGAGCCTTGAAAGTGATTTTCAACAAATTTAGGTGCTTATAATCGTTAAAGTAGTCTAAAAGCTGTATTAATGTTTAATATCAATCAAATGTGTTAACTCTGAATTTCATTTTCTAGAGTAACATGTCCACAGAAAAAGAAACGCTTCACAACAACATCCATATCCTCCTGACTCACTTCACAGTTCTTATTTACAGTGGATCCATAATTATGAGTGGCTTGAATTGAGCCATGTAATTCCTCCTCCTAGAAATAGCACAACCTCCACCCACCTGAGGCTGAGGGTTGGGTCTGCAATCCTGTTTCCTTTTTTTTTTCTTTTTTTTTTGAAGCTAGGTTCTTGAGCACCCTGAGGCTCAACTCAGGGCAAGACAGTCCTTTGTAATTTACAAACACTGAGTTGTGGGGACTTTTTTTCCCTACTATTATTCTACAAACTGCCGATGAAAATATAATAAGCAGATCCATCATTCCTAATCTTACCTGTACTGCTTTACTTTCCTTTTTCACATTATTGCTGAGGGAAAACCATTTCTTTTTCTTCTCAGTACTGGGCTGAACAGGACCAAGAGAATTGATAATCAGGTTTGTTCCACCCTACAAGTGAAAAAAATGTTTTCTTTAAAAGTATGAATAAGTATGAGCCTTATTTAATATGAGCTAATAAATTAATATGATAACAAGGCTTTACTACTTGTGCAAATACAGTTCATGTGGTTCTGATTACTTCAGGGTTACCAAACTCTTTTCCACACAACATCAAATTTCTATGGTTATATAACTGTATCATTACTATGATTTATTGATCTTCATAATTACTACTAATTTCCTTATCTCCCAAAATTGTGATAATATTGAACAAATTTCCAAACATTTTCCAGGCTTGAAAAAAAAAAAAAACAATTCCAAAGATTTATCCATGATTTAATTGTTCTATGCTGTAAGAAGTATTAAGTACCTTGGCATCAAGGAAATGGTTTTGACTCATCATTGGCACAGTCACATCAGCGTTCTCAGCTTGTCTGTCAGCCGAGGCAGATGTGGTCACTCCTTCTCTGTATGTTTTAACAGCTGAAAATTTCCTGGAGTGATACAAATGTGGTGTCACTACAAACAGAAGATACTCAGGTAAGCTGGGCTTTTGCTGTGTTCAGAAATACTAGATACCTGTTTTTGCCTCTGCACACAATGATGAAAGCGCAGATAATTATGCAGATGAGAGCGATGCAGACTCCCACGGTTATGCCTGTCATTGATTTTTGATCCAGGTGGTAGAAGCCATCAGAAAAGGCTGTGAACAAGGAAGGCAACACTGTCAGATTACTTAGTAAACCTTGTGATTTCAGTTTCAAAAAGGAACATCAAGAGTCTCCCATCATAAGATATCAGGTGATTCTGTTAATGGCACTGACCTGTGGAATATGTTGAGCCATGGGAGAGCCGGGGGTCGGAGGACAGATCTGGCCGTACTGTCAGTTCCACTGTGTGAGAAAAAGGTCCATCGCCCATGTCGTTGGATGCAGAAACTTTCACCAAGAAAACCTGACCAGGCCTCAGGTTCTCCAGCAGTGCCATGGTGACAGTCCCTGTTGGTGAGATTCAACTCTGGTGTGTAACTCTGGTTTGTAACTGCACATATTGAATATATTGTTGAATCAGGGCTTTCATCTTCTTAACGTAATTTACTGGTGTTTTAATGAGATGACTGCATGTAGTTTTTTAAGATGCATGTATGTAGTATCAAATTAAAATGGACTGATCAGTTAATACATCTACCCCTTTCATTCATGAAACCAAATATGAAAACGTAGAAATAATGTTTGGACAGTTTTAGGCTGTGGAAGTTTATTTTTGATTTTGTGTGGAGCTTTCAACCACATCCATACAACCATTACATTTTTATTGTGTTGTTGTCATGTCATGTGATAATAAACAGATGAAGCCTGTGTCTGAAGTCTGGTTAAAACTTCATAAAAAGCTACAGCAGTTGAGCAGCTGTATTTTTTAAGACTGGATCAAATGCAAACAGAGTGATAAACAATTAAAAAAGAGAGAACTAGATGCTTTTCAACACTGCTGAACTCTGATGGTAATTGTGGGAAAAGTATCAATAAACCAAACGTAAGACAAAAGGAGTGAGCTCGACCTGGCCTGGCACCATTCAGAGATCACAATGAATAGTGACATAAACTAGACGATGAAAGCGGTTACTGATTTCAAATGGACCACTTTTCTGGGACAGGGGAGAGGTGTTGAGTGCCCCCCCCAAAAAAATGTATAACCTCTTTCTCTGTGCTTTTCTTTCTACTCTTGTCCTTACCTTCTCTTTGCAGCACTTGCCATTCTCCAGCTATCCATGCATTTCTGGAGGCGTACAGGATCGTGTAGTGTGTCACAGCTACGTTTGGTTCATCTGGGGGCTTCCATGAAACCAGTGCTGTGTCCTCCTCAATCAGAGTCACTTTCACGCTGGAAGGGGGTAGCATGGGAGCTATGTGTGGAGCCATGAAAAGAACAAAGTCAAATAAAAATACCATGAACACTAAAACAGGAAGTGTCTTTTCATTACTGAGCAACTTTAACATGTTCATGCTAACAACAATAATTGAAGAAATAATTTTAAAATAAATGTTCCTCCCAATGAGACATCCTGACTCAAAATAGTATCATCCTGTGTAGTGAAACCTCTCAAAAGCACATAAAAAAAATTTACTTACTGTATGGTACACTTCATATAGAGTATAAAAGTGTTTTCGTGCTCACCTTCGGGGAAAGTGCTCTGATAGACCACGGGGCTCCAGGGGCTGGACAGTTGATCAATGTGAAGACGAATAGCAAATTCATACTTGGTATTGGGCTCCAGATCTCGTACCAGGAGGCTCTGCTCACTCCTGCAGGATAAAGACATCACAGGCAGTTAAAGGAAGGTTTGTTCAGAAACATGTAGGTTTTTTTTCAGTGTGATTTGCTGACGTTTAGAGATGTTGTTTGTGCAGATCATATTGATAAAATACACTCAATGGCATTTATGTCCAAGCAACAACTGACCAGTCTCTTATTATAAATATTATGATGAGGTCAGTTGTGATAATCATCAGCTCTTCTTAAGTGTACTTGGGTGGTGTGAACTGCCTCTTTAATAATGACCAGCAGATGGTGATATGGAGCTGTGCTGGCAGCGAGAGTGGAGAGACAACACAGAGATAGATGGTGGTGCTCTGTAAACTTTTTTAAACACGAATGAGGAAATTTTCATGCTGTTAACTATTGTAAAGAAACGTTTTAGGAGATGGGATTCAGCTGAGTTTAGTCTGTGATAAACAAATATTGCTGAAATGTCACATTACTGTCAATAGCAGAACACTGTGTTAATTTAAGAGCTGAACTATTACAGAAGCGACAAACCAGTATGCAGTTAACCACAAAAACTCAGCGACAGGTGTTGTTCATCGGCTTTCACTTTCCTAAACACCCTCCTCTCAAAACAGGGAAGTTAAAAAATGTAGTCTCCATAATTTTTTTTAAAAGATACACTAATGGATATTATAGTTCATCTGGTGACCAGAAAAAATTAATGAGTGGCTATAAATCCGCTAACATGTTGGACATTTATTAGGTCATAATATATCAAACTTGAAGGTGATGTTCAGTGCTTTGTGGAGTTCTGCCATCAAGTGGCCGCATGAATTAAATGAATATTAGTAGTCTTGTATTTAGAAGAAGTACTCACGACTGCAGGTAGAGTACCAGGGACGCATTCTGCAGGCCTACTGGGTTGCAGCGGACAGTGTAGTTGACCGCCTGGCTGGAGGTGAAGGCTGGGCGGCCCCAGTGAAGAAACACAGCAGTCGAACTGTTAGTCTTGGCGTTCACATTGTGTGGAGGAGGTGGAGGGGGCACCAGTCGGTCTCGAACAGCTGAGAGATACATTGAGAATAATGTTATTTTTCCCACTTTGCTTTATAGCAAATACAAGTGACACCACCGTGCTGCTGACACACTGAAAAAACATCTTTTCAAGCATTTTGTGGGACTTACAGACACATCCAGGGGTGCTGATAGTCTGGTCTGCCTGGTAGCCATCTCCAACAAAATTATATGCCAAAAGTTTAACATGGTACTTCTTCCTAGGGTCTTAAATAAGAAAACAAGAGAAACCCGAATGTGTAAATAAAACAGATGATAAAAATTTGAAAAACACCTAAACTTCTGTCCAGATCTGAGACTCTCCTCCAATCTGGACTTTGGGTACCTTTCACAGGGATTTAATCTTCCCATCACTCTGAATAGAATGTAATGATTCAACACATGCTTAGACTCAATGCCAGATGACAATGTGAATCCTTCAACAAACAGGAAGCAGGGTGCTACATGAAAGAGAGCTTGACCGTGTGGGTGTGGGGTCAGTGAGGTTTTTCGAATTTGATGGTGTGGTGGGAACGAGAGGTGAGGCAGCACGACAGATGCTCAGTGCCGTGAGCCCTTTGGTTAGTTTCCGCAGCACTCAGGGTAGCAGAACACAAGAGCTCCACTATCCATCACCCTGTCAGTCAGTCTTTTCAGTGCAAATAAGAGAGACCTTTCTCTAGCTCCAGTCAGGCCTGCTGGTCAGTGGTCAGTGGCCACCCCTATTTAGGTCCAGAATTTGGGGGTTAAATTGACGGACAAAATCCCCTGGGAAGGACAACGCTGATGGTCAACAGCAGTTGCAGGACTGAGTGACCCTGAGGACACTCTACTGAACAAAAACCATCTGACCAAATTTCCCTTTTATCAATAAAAGAATAATGATGAGGGTCCAATTTAATGCTGCATAAAATCACTAATGTGAGTGATATCTGTCGTCTCTTAAATCCAGTAAAAGAAATTTAGAGTAAATTTACATGACCCCTCCATTCTTGTTACTGTTGTGAAAATTTAGTCGGATGTACATTTGTGATCATTAAAAAAATTGAAGTAATAATGTGAGTGTTACTTCTAAACTGTGTCTGCTTTACTAGTCAGTGAATAGTAAGTGTTAACTAGCAAAATGCTGGACTACAGACATCAGTCTTGCAGGCATGTTGGTTACAGAAAGCAAAAAGAAGAGTTGCTCAAAAATGAATTTTGGACAAATTAACACAAAATCTATATTTAGCCTATTACTAGTGTTAAATTTCTGTCTGTCCTGCAAAAAAGAAACAAACAAACTTCTATATGAGACATTTAGGGGGTCCAGAAAAGAGGGAGACCACAGGAGATGAATCTGTGGCCATTGAGGATAGAAAAGTTAAGGGGGTGTTTTCAAGCTACTTCTACCCCCATGCAGCCCCGAGGAGTTTCACAGGAGCCAGACCAGGGCTAGCAGGTCAGGCCGAGATAAAACTTTGAAAGAATCTGGGGTCATGGGTGTGGAATATGAGACGAGCCTCTCTTTTTGCATATAGATTCTTACTGCTGACAATTAAACAGCTCTTTGCAATGGCAATTAAGAGTGCTGTTATACTAGATATATTATTATTAGATAATATAAATAAAACTGTTAGATTGTCAGATAAATAAAATCGGTAATTCTCGGAATTCTTGTACAATGTCCTGCTTGTTATCCAAAGTTTATGGGCAGTTTGTTAAGCCTGTCCACCTCTGGAGAGAAGCACACATGAAGTATGCACCTCTACCCAGCCCCACGATACAATGGGCCTTCCGTAATTATGCGAGAGAGGAGCTCTGAGAGGGGGGAAGCTGTGACATCTGGGCCACGACCTTTGACATGGAATCTTGGCAAGCTAAATCCTGCAAAAGGAGGGGTTACAAGGCTCTCTCTGAAGGGGGAGGTTCAAGCAGAGGAAGTAAGTGGAAAAACAGGGAAACGCCAAGAGTCAAAATAAAATGCCACTTAATAGGTGATGACAAAGTGTCCTGATAAGAGAAAACTCAGTGGACATGTTTATTTTTCACCAACAATGGAGCAGAGACCCGAATCTCTCAATAACAATATGATGTGAACAGAATCACTAGTATTTTTGCTTGATCAAAAGACTGAAACTATTAATTGACTATCAAAATCGATACCAATTAATTTTCCATTAATCAGCTAATTGTGTCTAAACTAACTGATATAGCATTGGAACTTAAATTATAAAATATAAATGCAGCTTCATTAGTACACGTATATTTATAGAGCACTACATTCTGCATGCCATTCCTTGGGTGAAGAGATTTTTCCTGTCCTTCCCACTGGGATAAATCTCACGTGGCCTGACTCCCATAAATTATGCTGTTTGTATTAAAGGGCATATTTGAGCCATTTGTGGTCACCCCCTTTTTCTTAACAGCCAAAATGCAGATCCTGTTGGCCTCTGAGGTTTTGTTCAGCCCTGTGAAAGGCCCCCCAGGCCGCAGCAAACCAGGCCTGAACAGGGGCCATAAATGTCAACTCCTGTATGAACCCTCACACCAGCATCTATCATCTCTCTCTATCCTCCCCCTCTCTCCCTCTTTCCCTGTCTCTTTTGCCCTTACTCACACAAATCAACGCACACACGTACATCTACATATACACACACACACACACACACACACACACACACACACACACACACACACACACACAAAAGTTAAGCACAAGATGATCTTTTCAAGTGATGGCTGGTATACAAATCTATTAATCACACCAAGCACACTTTGCCTCATGTTTACTGAAAGGAGTGGGGAAGGTGCTAGATGGCCTACAACTGTGAGATAAATCTACATTTGTGCTCACAGCGCTGCCTGGTGCCAACAGGTATGAGAGGTATTTAAACCCTGACTATGACTACATGTTCTTCTCATGGGCCAAGCAGAGAATACACATGCGAGGAAAGGTCACAACACTGTGTCATATATACCCAACTGGAGCCTCTCACACACATTCCTGTCTCTCAGGGTGTGCTTTCGTCATAAGTGATAATTTACCAGCCAGCTCAGAGCACATCCATCTGCAGCTGTACACAGAGCTGAATCAACAGCATCCATTTTTGCCACAGCTGGTAGTTCAAAAGTCAATGTTATTGGCAAAAAAGGGATTGCTGCTGTGTACGACATCAGTGATTATAGGAAATACCATTTATAGCACAAGCAGATTTAATTTACGGAGATTACCTGCTGAGAAGAATCAGCATTCAGTATTTGGTAGTCTGCACATGTACAAAAAAAAAAAATCACAAAAAAATTTGAGAGTATCCTCACAGGCATATCTTGTTCCATTCATTAATGCCATGACACTGTTACAGTACAACAGAGGAATTTGAATAAACCAAAGCCCTGTTCTCTCTCTTCATTAAGGTCATATGTTCATTTTGAAGTCAATATCAACATTGCTAACTGTCATTTTTTTGATGAGAACAACTTACAGTATATAAGAGGTCTTAACCGAGGCAGTCACTGCATTAATTCATAATTTAATAGTGCAATAACTTATCTAACAGCTCCTAAAATGCATATTTCTTGATGTATAATCATTGTTAGCACAGAGTGAGTCTTTGCAAAATTTAAGGTGAGTCTTTGCAACTTTTCAAAGTTTTTGTGTCACAAATGAAAAGTTATGTTCATTAGCAAGAGAATGCACCCTTGCTCAAATCAGTACACTCAGATATTTAGGTTCTATAGCGTTGCTATATCTGGTATGACCAGCAGGATATGGTGGCTAATGTTAGCTCAAGTTAGCAAAACCTTAAATACAGTAGATGTTGCTTTGTAACTTACATCATTAAGTGAGTTCACTGACTTTCTGACTCCTCTCCATTTGTGCTACTGTCAGATTAACTTTTAGCATTAATTTATTTCAGGATTGCCACTAAACATGTATAACTGTTAACCAGGGTCCTAAATTAACACCCGCCGAGCGCCGATGGCAGGTAGATTTTCAAATTGGCATCAGCCACACTGGTGATAAATGTTTGAACCAATATACTTATAAAACACTATCCTTATAGTCTCTATCTCATTTTGTTTTACGGATACTCTGCTTCTGTCCTGTGTTTGTCGGAGTCACACACACACACACACACACACACACACACACACACACACACACACACACACACACACACACACACACACACACACACACACACACACACACACACACACACACACACACACACACACAGATAAGCAAAAAGAATAATAGTATAGTGTAGTAGCCTATAATATGGAGAAATAGCACTAGAATGGAAGATTCCTCACAGCACAGAAAAGAATTCTTTGCTACAGGTTGTGCTGCCACACAGGAGGTCAGATGCTTCACTTTACATCTCTCTCAATGCACAGTTCTGCAGCTATTCATGAGAAAAAAAATCTAAGAACTGCAAGATAGTGAGCTCACAAGACATGCTCATTGTTTGGCCTACAGCTCAGTTGGTGAGAGGCTGCATTTCCTTCAAGTCGTGGCTAATAAACTATCTTTGTGGCTCTCTAAGCCAAACACAATGAGTCTTTGAAGTCAATGATCCTCCAGCAACACTGTGCAAAGCAGTCATAAAACACATAATAAATCAGCCTCCACAAAACAGCCTCCCTCTCTTCAAAACACAGTCCAGCAAACTCCTTTATCATCGAGTAAAAAAATGATTGTCTAACTAAAGCTGAATTTTTGATGTTTGATGCTAATCTTGCTGATTGGTTTAAGATTTAGTAGAAGCTGTTACTGCAGCTTTCTCTCCCTCCCAGAACATTTATTCAGTAATCAGAGTGATCAAAAGCAAGAAAGAGCCATGACTTTTAAAAATTGTAGACTCCCCTATATTATCAACACAAATACAACCATACTGACAATAAAATTAAATAATGCGGAAAACATTTAATGAATAAAAAAACTTAACTCATTATTATCGGTGTCATATTATCAGTAGAAACTGGAATAGTTGTCATAGGCTTTATAGAATGTATTGTAATACTAGCCTTAATAGTAGTATTGCTTAAACCACTGAACTAAATATCTAACTAAATAAATGTCTGCAGGGGTTAGAGTTAACACCTATAGTAATTTATAGTTCCTCCTTTTTCTTCTCTCTTTCTGATCCCGTTCCAGCTCTGAGCTTTCTGATTTACAAGTCAGCTGCTGACCACCTGGCTGACCCCCTCTGGACACAGATGGTCAGTTGTCCACTTCATTGGCCTGAGCCCCCTTTCCTCTCTCTCCACAAAAAAAAGAACCAAAATGAATCTGACCTAAAGGCCAGTAGAGCTGTGATATGCCCCAAACACCATCCAACAGCTGCTGAAAAAGACACACACACAGTGAAATCCCTCACAAAGGCTGGGAGGTCATTGTGGTGGGATGTGGTGCTGTTCCACACTTCATGAACCTCTGTGCAACACATGACAAGACTTAAGCCAATTAATCACTCATTAGTCTGGCTGTCAATTGAAGATGCTGCTGCTGATTTTAATCAAATTTGTCCATCATGAACTATTAGGCCAATATGTGAACAAAAATAATTTAGCTGCCTAACAGCCCATTATAATTGCTTATGACTAACATTAACATATCTTAAATGCTATTTAGGAGTTAGATAACTAAGATTTTAGTCAGTGCACTGTTACTTCACATGAAACACGGGCACTACAGATAGGAATGTGGATCTTAAAGCAATAACAAGTTGTATTTAATCTATTTTACATCATCAAGTTGTACATTTATGCATTAAATACCTCCAAATCTCAAAAGAGAAGAAACTTCAAATGGTAATATGAAACTTCTGTTATTTGTTGTGATGGTGTTAACAAGGAGACTATGAAAATATTGTGTATAATTCCCTTGCATACCAGGTACCAAAGAGGCAGGAAGTAACTCAAATGATCTGAAACAAAACTCACCAAGGCCTCCGATGGTGTGTGTATTATCCGAGGTGCGCAGCTGAACCGGGGCATTCTCCGACTGGCTCTCCTCGTGGTAGAAGAGTCTGTAGCCTTGCACGCCAGCCGAGTTTCTGGGTGCCAACTGCCAGCGCGCCAAAATAGTGGTGCAGTTTAAAGGCTCCAAATGCAGCTCAGGAGCCAGAGGAACTGTAAAGAAAAGATTCAGAAAAACTTTTATACTTTGGCAATAATATTACAAGGTGGGTATACAATCCTACTTTAAAACAAGTAGTCTCTGTTTCATGATAACAGAATCACTGGATAAACATCTGTGTGATCATATTACACTGTGAGTAAAAATAAAAAAAAATTGTGCTGCTGACATGCTTTTCATTTTAATACTATGTCACAGCAAACTTTCTTAATATTCCTTAATATCAATTTAAAACAATCAAAACTTCAAAGACATTGTCATAGCTATTTATACCATTCGACCAAACTTTTTCACAAAAAGGAACTTTTTCTTAGAAATTTAAAAACTGTCCGTTAATCTGTTCCCAGTGTTTATGTAATGGACAGAGGAGGTTCCTGACCAAGTTTTTCTTTGAAAAGTGAAAACTATCATCTGATGTCTCACCAGCTTTTTCCTATCCAATGCAGACCAGAGACAACCATACTTAACAACAGTTAATGTAGTTATTTCACACATTTTTAATCTAGGAATGAGGAGAATGACATTTACCAATAGAAGACTCTTGTCTTAGTTTAATTTGGAGACAGGGGGCAATAGAGATGGACAGGAAAATGCCCCCCCCGCCTAAAACCTTCAGATGTAGCTCTAAACTGCCATCTACTCTTTCCCACCTGGAGGCCTGAGTCACTTCTTTTATGACCCATGACTGAAGCCCTTCCAGCATTACTGACAGTGGAGGGCAAAGGTCACAGAGTAACAAACGCAATGCCTTAAGAGATTATTAGAGTAAGCTCTTCTTTTTGCTCTGTCTCTTGGTTTAAACTGTGGAGTTCATTGATAATATAGCTTTTTGGGGCAGCTTCTTCCATGTGTAGATATCAATATTTTTTTCAGTGTGCCTGCACATTTGAAATTCTGAAAGTCACAAAATTTTGATTTCATCTTTGTGGTTACACACTGCATTTTCAGAAATCATGATGACAACTCTTCCTGATGTTTTACCTCGAGCACTGGATGCCTTTGGAGTGCGGTGAGACGTCCAGGCTGACTGGTCACCCCACCCTACACTAGTGGCAGCAACAATACGCAGAAGGTAGATGGTATCAGGATGCAGGTTTTCTAGGAGATGATGGGTCTTCTCTCCAGGTAGCTCTATCTGTGAGACTGTATTTTCTGCACTGGTGCGATAGAACAATCGATAGGCAGAGACTCGGCCACGACTCAGTTTGTCTGGAAGAGGCTGCCAAGACACCTGGATGTCTGTGGGGCTGCGGCTCGTGAGGCTGAGCTCAGGGGCACGGAGGGGAACTATGGACAAATAAAACAGGATGGTTAAGACTGAAAGAATCCCTTTATCATGTAGTTAAAAAAATCAGTGAGTCACATCAGTGAGTTAAATCTGAAAAATGACATCTGTGTTCAGATTTGTAACATACTGCATCAATCCAGAGGAAAGAAGTTTAGATACAATTGAAGGCTGGGCAATGAGAGAATGAACAGGGTACCACAATATGATTTTCAACCATTTATACCATATACTATACCAATCCCATTAATATCTCTACTTTGTTGAGCTATGGTTAGAAATTTTGAAAATCCATGAGCAACACTGTTTCACAGCATTTTTGAATCAATATAATAAATTACCTTGTACCTGGTGATATACAACAATATAAAATTACATATACAATGATATAAGATTTCACCCATATTGCTCACCCTAATGCAAAATGACACGAAAACTGGAAGACAAAGTAAATCATGATGGCTGCAGTTTGTAGTGTAAACAACCATGATATTAACTACCCCCAGAAAATGATACAGATATATAATTTGCTTTAAAATGTAAATATTGAGAATTTGACACCAATGTGATCATGCATGATTAACTACTCTGAATACATTCCCTTAACATCTCCCTTCTTAATTGTGGACTGCATTTCATTTATCAAAATACATGTTTAAAGGTGACCTCAGGTTTGCCCTGCATGCACAGAAGTCTATGTAATATCATTTAATAACTTTCATCATGTAGAATAGACACAGAGCCACCTTTGACCCTCCGACCAAGACCATGAACAAATGAGGTTGGCCTGGGATTTGAAAGCACTCCACGGGCATGGAACATACAGATACAGATATATTGTGTATATACAGGCACACATACATGCATGCATACAGAAGGTGCACATAAATAACTGTTTCTTAAATCGACAACAAGGCTCATTCACTGCAGTCATGAAATCTTGAAAACAAACATTCTCTCTAACAGACTATTAAAAGATCAATTACTCCACTACCTCCCTGTTTTTGATTTTGTATTTACTTTGGGATTGACTTTATTGTTTATGATCTTCATTGGGTATTTGCCTCACCATCCTCGAGTGTGTGCTGGAACACGTGGTCTGACATACGACTGGCTCCCATGGGCATGTAGGCAACAACATAGAAAGTGTAGTTGCGAGCCGGCTCCAGGTCATCAATAATGTAGCGGGTTGTATCGTTTCCAATGACCACTTGATATTCCTCGTTGTTTAATCCTGGAAAAATGACAACATTGTGAAAAGAGTTCAAATAATCACAATATCCTATCAATGGAAACCAAATGAACAGCATTCCTGAATGAGAAGCATCTTTTTCCTAAAATTCAATCAGTCCTGTCTTGTGATTAATCTATTTTTGCTTTTAAATTTTTCACATTCATTTAGATAAATTACAGTATGTTTCAGGAAGACTGCAGTTTTTGTAACATTTGTAAGTATATAAAGCAGGAAAAGGATTATGTTTTTGCTTTGAAACAAAACGTTTTAACACCTTTTGGTGTGTCTGTTTTCATAACTGAGTGCATGGTCTTATCACATGTGGAGATACAGGTTTTATCCATTCTCATCGAGTTAAAAAACAAAATAAGACAATTGACAAGTTTTCCAAATGCCCCTACTGTGTAATAGTGATTTAATTAGTGCAAAGTCCCACAAAAGATTTATTTTTACCCTGGTCTGATTTTTGACCATGAAAACAATGTTCTTGAAAGTAAACAAAAAAGCATTCTCCACAGTCTGAATGCGTCGGTATGCATCCCTGAAAACCGACATAAAGTCTTCCTTCCTGTCCAATTCACACTCTCCCACTGCCCTAACAGAATACACTCTTTTGGACACTTCATCACACAAACTAATTAGTTCCTCCTTTAGATAGAGCTTTCATTTAGTTCCAAGCCTCTCTGTCTGCAACCTCAGGTGCACAGCATACTGTCTGATACTCTGTCAATGTCAACGAATAGCCATTCTTTGTGACTTGGACTAAGGAGATTGTGTCACTAAATCTAAATCAAGTGCAGAAAATCCTTGAGAGATGCCAGTTATTCATGAATAAAATTTGTTCAACTTGTTCTTTCTTTGACCTCCTTATCCCCAACAAAATCCAGCAGGTGTCCCTTTTTCTCTAGGTGAATTCTGGACATCTCACATCCTCCAATGGAAGTCAGTTGCATTATAATTAAGTGCAGTGCTTGAATGAACAGCCTCAAGTTTTTTTCTGAAATGTTGTATTGTTTGAATGTGACTCTTGTTGTCAGCAGCAAGCGTTCCCAGGGAAGCTGAAAGGCTTTCAGGCTTTTCGGCTGCCACACTACAACCCTTGTGCTTCTTGTGAATAGTTTTGTCTGCATCCAGCATTTTATCAGCCAAAAGGAAGGGACCCTGCATCTTGAAACTTAACGGAGCTATGGTCTATAGATCACTAGCTCCTGTTTGTCTAGAAAAAGCTGCTGTTTTACTTCATTTTGAAGGAATACTTAATTATTTTTAACCTTTAACCACCAACATATCATTGACAACACATGGTTAGCCCTTACATCATATTTTGTGGACAGGAAGAGGCAAAAAATAAGTTCCTGAACTGCTGTTTCCTGAGGCTATAAAGATTACCATAAAATACCTTAATGCATTAACAGTTTCCTTCCACCCTTTTTGCTCCTGTGAGGAAAAAATACTAGTGAGAAAATGCTCACTTGTTTGTTTATACACTACTCACCTTCGGCCTTCATGTAGTGCACTGAGTAAGCAATAACTTTATCTGAGTTATAAAGAGGCCTCTCCCACGCCAGAAGGATGGCAGAGCTTGACACTGTGTCCGCACGGATATTCCTGGGTGCGCTCGGCCGATCCTCTGACATCACCACAATGAGCCTCGCCATAGAGAGGACAGATCCCTGTTGGTTCTCTGCCAGGCATTGATAGATGGCATCGTCCTCTGGGATGATCTGGTTGATAACTAGTTTGCTGTGACACAAACACACACACAGATGGGTGAAAAGTATGCACACAGATGGCTTCAACCTGAGGCTCCTCTAACAGGTCATTCTATAATTACCTTTAACAAGCACTGACAGTTGAATAAGGAGCAGGAGCAAATTATAGGGAAACTGACTAAAACCCCATTTGCACTACTTTAAATTATTCAGTATCCTTTCTACTACAGGGATAGTAGTTAATTATTTATTCAAATTGCTTTAAATTTGTCAACAATGACTGTTAAATTAATGTCTCAACAGTGTCTAATAATGAAAGCAGTGAAGGCTCCTGTTCATTATCACTGTGCATATAAAGCAAAAACATTTGACCTGTCAGGAAGAAATGTATTTGACCATGGGAAATATTCTTTAAATGTAGAAAAACATACCTGTTGTACATCTTGATTCGACCATTGGAGTGAACCTTCTCTCCATTCTTGAGCCAAGTGATTTGAGGCATTGGAACTCCTTCAGCTTGGCACACAAAACGGGCGGTGCCAGCACGTGGACGGGTCAGACTCTCTGGCCACTCCACCAAGGATGGTGGTGCTTTTGGGGGACAACATCAGTGAGAAATATATATTGTACATATATGAAGCTTTTGAATTATCTTAAATTAACAATAAAAATTCAAGCACACACAGCCAAATGAATATCTTTACCTAACACAGTGACATTGGCTGTGGCAACAGTATAGTTTCGAGTTCCAGGAGTGGTGGCTCTGCAAATATAGACTCCTTCATGTTGGGACTTGATGTCTGTGATAATTAGGTTGCCGTTTCCCAAAACTTTGGTGTTGTAAACATCAATAGACTTGCTGTCCGCGCGGCTCCAGGAGATGATGGGCCGGGGATTTCCTGTGGCCATGCACTCTAGGATGGCACTCTGGTGCAGCGACACTGAAATGTTCTGTGGCCCAGCAATAATGCGTGGTCTCTGGGGAAGCTGGGGGCTGGGAGCTACAGACAGACAGACAGACAGACAGACAGACAGAGAGAGAGGGGAGACAGCATGAGTTCACAACTGCGTGAGAAAAACAAACCAATTGCCTTACTGTAAAAATGGTTTTAATACAGTTATATCTTTCAAAATTTCACTAATACAAAAGAATTTATAGAACACCCATCCCGCCCATATTTCTTTTACCTAGATTTAGGTAAACATTTACAGCAAACACAGTTTCTCCTTTCTGACAGACTACTAAACTTTGTAGTGATGGTATTTAGAGAACACTTTGATCTAGAGAGAGCTAGATGACATACCTGGGGTGACAGTGAGGGTGGCCTCCATGCTTCGGCGGCGGCTGGCAATGTTGGTGGCGATGCAGCGGTAATTTCCAGCATCCACCCGCTGTACCCCATAAATCTGAAGAACACCACTGGGCAGGACTGTGATTCTGGATGACAGATACAGCTTTTCTCACTTACAATATTGAGCAATTTTTCACATCAAATAATTCTAACGACCGAAAATGGCTGACAGTGTCCAAGAGTAAGGATGTATACGATGAATACTACAAAGTTAGACTGACAACAACAGAGTGCATACCTTTCAGTGGCAAGGGGTAATGTGACCCGATTGAGCTCCCAAGTGATGATGGCAGGAGGGTGGGCACTGATTTTGCAGGAAAACCTAGCGACTGAACCTTCAGTCACCACTATGGATGTTGGCTGGATTGTAAAAGAAGAAATACCTACAGCGAAACAGAACATCAAAACAGACAACTTAAAGATTTTTTTATTTATGCAAAACTGTGTAACACATTGGAATAATTTATGAATGTTTTTTCTTTATCTCATAATGTAGCAATGTTATATATGGTCTACCAAATTAATATAAAACAGAAAAACAGTTAATTGATCCATTGGTTAGTTGGCAACTATTTTGACGATTGATTGGTTAAGTCATTTTTTTGCGAAATGCGAAACATTTGCTGGTTACATTTCCTGTCTATGAGATTTTACTACTACCCTTGTCTTTTCTTTGTCATAAATCATTGTTAACTGTGTATCTTTGGGTTGGACTGTTTGGACTGGATAAAAAAATAATTTGAAAATACAGCCTTCGGATCTGGGTTTATGTATTTGGCTCTTTTTCATAGTTAATCATTCAATAAAAATATTTGCATATAAACTGATTATTAAAACTGTTGTGAATTGCAGCCCTAAATAGACAGTTTATCCCTTAGGAATTAAAGAAGTCAGAAATTTTGTCAAACTTTCAAAATCCCAAACATCCCACTAAAGATCATACTAAGAACAGCTGACCATTACCTTACATGCCTGGCAATAAATACTTCATTTTAATGTTTAATAATTTGCTATGACATTTATCAACTTCACTTTACTGAGTTTGAACATTTGCCAAAGAGTAGGATTGGCCCAGATGTATGGTTTCTCCTATCACAAAAAATTTGTAGGGAGTTCTTCTCTACAACCAAGAGTATTCATGCTTTTATACCTAAAATGTTGTCTTTCCACAATAATGTCAAAGGAAACTCGTTTCCCTTAAGGCATTTTCTTTGCTGTGACCTAATACTACAGGAAATTAGAAGTCCACGCCAAGGCATGACATCTGTAAAAAGCCCAACGAAACTGCCCACGAAGTCAGGATTAGGAAGAAGCTCTTCACTCAGCAATGAAATATAATCAGGGATTTGAATCATTATTTATATAAAAATATTTGTATTAAACAAATATTAGTATATAATCTCTTAATTTCCACCATGGAATTACCACATTACCACCACCCAAGTTTAAACATTTAGATGTATTTCAGACATCTATCTCAGTCAGATCCAGTGGACGTCAGAAAACAGAGATGCCTGATACCTAAAGCTACAGACTTGCTGGGTTTTGCAGGAAGGTGATGACTGGAGTGGAACAGCTACATCCTGCGTGGATAGGGTTTCCCTGAAACTGAGCTGTTGTCAGCCACCAGCTGAGCGGCAAGCAAATGAGGCCCAACATGAATTACAATAAGGGCTTTTATAGTGAACCAAGCAGCCAAAAGAAGTGTATACGTTCTTATAATTATTTAAGTTGTTTTTAGCTCTTTTTTGCTAATAAATGCTCTCTTTGATAGTAGTTCCTCCTTGGCCATAAAAGTACTAAAAGCCATTAAGGTCACACACTGCTGTCCCATCCCCCTCTGCACTCAAAAGCCTGCAGGAGCCTGAGATCAATCTTTTGTTAAAAGAAATCAATTTCACTCTTGATGTGATAGAAAGAAAATACTGAGACTGCCAAAAAAACAAAACGGCGAGTGTCACAGCACATTGACATTAAATTCATTATCACAAATATATTAAATATATTAAAGTACAGCGATGGACAAATCAATAGTCAGTATAGAATTTTCCCAATGTACCAGAAAATAAAGTTGTATGACTTGTTTGTTTCATTTTATCTATTTTCAGAAAGTCAGTTTCAAAATGGCTGCTCTCAGGATGAAATTATCACCTCTTTAGTAATGGATAAACACACAATCTGATGCTCTTTAACCTCCGTGCACACATCTAGAGCTTCTTCTGCTGGAATGAATCATCAGCACTCAGCAAAGAAGAAACAGAAAGGAGCAGGAAGCAGGGCATCATGTTACAACTACATCTGTCAGAAAAACACCTAAAAAAGTGTCCAAAACAATCTTTTGAAGATGCTGCCAGGAATCCACAAATAGATGCACATGTGTGGACAACTTAAACATGAAAAAATGAAATGCTAATTGACTGTTTCATACATGAGCAACTAAACACGAAGCAAATATAAAACTTTTTCATGACTTGCACAAAGCCAACCTTGATTCTTTGTACTAAATGGATTTGAACATCCTTCTCATAGTATTTTTTCAGAGAAAAATACAATTTCATGCCATGGTCACCTTTGCTTTTGAGAAAAGTCTGCAGGAAATCCAGCACTGTCATAGATACACAGTAGTGTCTATGAGGGCCATAATGAATGACTGTGTGTAGGCAGTGTTAACAAGTGCTCTGGTGCTAAACAGGAGTAGAGCTGTGACTTTCAAATCAATCAATCCATCAAACAAACAAACAAACAAAAAACCCCATTCAGTTAATTTTGACTTCAATGACTTTTAATGGCTAACAATGGCATGGCTTCAAATCTAAACTATGTTTATAAAAATTCACGTCTGTTGCTTACTTCACTTGTGTTTTCCATACTGTGGCGGAAATTCCAGTTTGCGTGACTGAAATTGCTCTTGATGGACAACAGATAAACTGTCGCAAGGTTCTGATCTTTTTGCCACGGACACACATAACATCCAACCCCCATGTTGCCGCAGGCTCCTACAAAAATGTCATCAATGTGCTGAAGTGATATGACTGCAGGGCATGAGAGATGAGCTGTACTGATCCTCTACCTTTCTACTTTGCTTTTCCATTCAGTCAAATTATGTTGGATTGACAAACAGTGGGATAACCATTGATTATTGATAAACTACTAAGACAAGATGGAAAATCTATAACTGCTTGGGTTTGTCGAGCATTGGCCAGAGCACTCCCAACTGAAAACAGAAAGCTGACCTCCTGATTTGTGTAATAATGTTTTCCAAAGAGCATCTAACGTGCAGATGAAATTATCAAGGTAAAACACATCAAACTCTTTGATTAACTTTAAATATGTGTATTTACTCATGCAGCCATCTATTTTTTGTCTTACTAAGGGGAATGACAAATGACAAAAATGCTTTTAACTTTAACAGTGAGTATGTGTTTTCCATTTTCTTCACTACACCAAAATATAATAATATAAAACCCTTGCTCTTATTTGCCTTAGCATTTTGGCAAACTCAAACTCGGAGTAAATACCTCAGCCTATTCCCAAAAAGAATGAAGAAACAGTTCTGACCATCTGCCCTTCCCAGCAAGCTCACCCCTCACCTCTGACCTCCACAAATCCTGGCACCCAACACAGGCAGAGCCCTGCATGACCACCCTAAACCAGCAATGCTGACCCAAAGACTGCCTAGAAATCTCTCAAATTGTTCTCCAACTATGAAAGTTGTTTTGTCATACTATCATTTTCTTCTGTATCAATGACATCTGCCAGTTGGTGCTACTACAAAAAAAAAATACATGCAGTCCAGCTGCAAGACATTACACCACAGCTGGGACTGATCACAAATTATTGAATTTTAAAGCTTCCTCAGCACAGGAGAGTCCCTTTTTCCTATTTGTGATTCAGCATAATTTTAGTAGACAAAAAAGATGGCATTGTACACTGTTAAAACCAAATGCATGCTCGTGAGAGCAATGTCAAGAGTTCAAAATGCAAAGCTGAGGATACATAAACGTGAGTCTGTCCAAATGCCTTCTTGGTTTATTACAGTATGTTTTCCCTATGCTCCAAACCGAACCTGAGGGGCAAAGCTGTATTTGCTTCCCTTCAGCTTGCAACAGATGGGTCTGCTGATGCCAGCAGCCTCACCAACTGAAGGTCACTGGACAGGTCAGGCCCAAACAAAGGTTCCCTTACAAATACCAGGAATTAGTTTAGCCCACTTTCCTCTAGTTACCGTGGTCAGCTTCTTAGCCAGAGCACAACATGGCATAGCATATTACATATTGTGAGCTATTAATTCTACTGAATCTTCCATAGACTTGCTGATATTTTTTGGGGGGTTCTGATATTGAACTGTAATGAATACCATTCAATACTGCTTTTGATATCAATCCTTCAAGGAATCATTTTGAGAGTCCATTAACTCTTCATCTTAACTAAAAATAACTAGAAGTTTCTTCCATTTCAAACTAAAACAAGGTTCTCAATCTAAATAATACTGTGCATTGAGAAATCACACCTCCATTTTCAAATACTGACATAACTATCAAAGTGGTTTGCACCAGAATACATCATGCACATTTGTTACTTAAAAATATGCACTTTCTATATTATACCAAGAACTTATAGAACTCATGTATAATGAGAAATTACACCTCCATTTTCAAATACTGACATAACTATCATAGTGATTTAAACCAGAATCACATCTGTTACTTAACAATATGCACTTTCTATGTCATGACAAGAACTTACAGTTCTTATTCAGGTAAGTAAACTGCAAGAAGTATAAAGACTGTTTTGCAAAAATCCAGAGTATCCTTCTGGAATATAGGGCAATTTATTTTTCCAATTAACAGGAAAAATCTCAGAAAACACATCCAAAGTATTTCTTCAAATTTCTAATGAGTAGAAACATTATCAACAATGTTGTCAGTGACAGAATTTTTACATCAACATGGTTTCAACATTGTGGATGAAAGAAGCAGTTTATGTTCATCTCATCAAAGATGCCCAACACAACCCAACCCCCCCTGAGGTCCTATCTTTTAGGAGAGACATTAAAATTGATCATCTTCCCGGATCCTGCAGGCAGCATGTTAAATTGATGGCCTTCAGCATCAGGAGGCCCATGAAAAACCTTCAATTAATTAATGAAATAACCCCCAGAAGTTTTACATCTACTCTTCTCATGGGTCATATGAACTGGAGTGCATCACATGGTTATATTTACATTTTACATTTACTCATTCTACTACTCCTACTAAAAGTGCCGCTATTCAATTGAGTGATGAGTCCTCGGCAATGTTAAATGACTCTATTGAAGATTAATAAAAGGCTCTGAAAAAATAAAGGGCTGATAAGCAAGAAGGAAAAGAATGCAACGCTGAAAGAGCCCACAAATCAATCACTAGCTGGTTGGCAGATGTGCTGCTGCTCCAAACAGACTGCAGGATAGTCAAGTGACCACTGGCCTGGCTAAACAAAGAACTATTCCCATGAGCAGCGTGACCTCTCAAAGCTCTGAGCGGGCAGTGGGGGAGCGGGGTTGGAAGGAGCATTCATCCCCTCCTCCAATCCCTTATCTCTGCTACAAAGTTTTCCAATCATTCAACAGCAAACCTCCACTCCCCACAGACAGTGGCCTTATTGTCTTTAATCTCCAGATCAGAACATAAAGAAGTCAATCGGTAAATAGCTACATTCTGTTTGCAACAAGAGTTTTACCTTATATCATGACAAATTAGAAAAATAAGTTGATGGCAGATAACAAACTAAAACTTTTCTTTATACGATAAATTAGAGGGAGAAATATGTTCGTGAAAACAAAAGTAGACCCACAGACAAGTATTGCAGCAACTAGATTTTGTCTCACTGCCCTCCATCTATTGAATAATTTAAAGAAACCTTTGACCTCTGGGCCTGCCGTTCAGGGGAACCATGGTAACCTTTCGTGTCCAGCAGAGGAGAAAAACAAGATTCCAGGCTTTGACCTGTCTTGTTTAAGGACATTTCATTCATTCACATCAGCGCAGCGAGATTTACTTTCGTCTTATTGGAGTTTTCTAATTCTACAGAGTCAAGGTGGTGGTCAGATGGATTCCCTAGCAACTTAAATTAAAGCTGTGGTCCTGACTTGACTTCCTATGGACTCACTAGTAGGGTAAAATAAACTGCAGCAGCTCCTTCAAATATCTTTGCTTAGGTAAAACCTGACATCTCTGGGAAATTTTTCACAACCCGGCAAAGCCAAATTTACCAAAACTGAGCCATCCTTTGTTTTCATACCTTATGTACCTGCAATCACATGGTGCAAAGAGCCAGAAAAAAAGAGAGAAAAAGAGACAACTCAGGAGGCAACAGCACTACTGAAATCCCCATCAATCTGAAGTCTATTGACAAAAGTCACATGATAAGGTTCATGTGTCACATTCCTTTTCATCAGGGCCAAATCCCATCTCACCTTTGTGCGTTAGGAACCAACTGTTTAAGGTTATCCTGCATCACCATCACATTTCTTAACAAACCAGTAGATGCACAGCTTCAACATATGAACACAGGATTAAAAAGCTAACAGGGGATACCATTCCTGCACTTGAGGTATAAAACATCTCTATGACTGATCTGACCTTTACTTACATCTTTTAAAGGACTAGGTTACATAAAAGGAAATGGTACCATGACTGATAAAGAGGAATATCAATCTGTTGCTCTGGACAGGAGGTACTGAGGCTCCCCACATGAGCAATTAACATGTGAAAAGACCTCAGAACATAGTAACACTTGGATCAAAACATTCATAACACACACAATTTCATGTACAGTCCTTCTCCAGTTAAATACATCTAAAACAGATGGCACATATGTTGCTACCATCTCTAAGCAGACTTCAATGAAATAGGCAGGTCATACATGAGGGTCATGCTGTTTGATAAGGTTTGCCACCCTGACATTTCAATTGAAATGTAAACTTTTAAAAAACTTTTTAACTCTTTAACTTTTACAATTAATGTAATTAGCCTTGCTGTGGTGAAAAGGTCCAGCTGTTCTGTGAACTGATATCAGGACAAACAATTGCCACCAAAGAAACCCTTTCTTTTGTGAGCACTGGGGGGCAATGTGGACAAAAACCAGAGTGAGAAGCTTTTCACTCTTTCAACTGAGTAGTGAGGCAGAAAACAATTGTGTGCAAAGCCTCCAGCCTCTACTGACCTGGTAAGGTCTGCAATAAAGTTTGGTCATTTAGACACGCAGGGTAAGGCCGTAGTACTGGGAAACGGCAATTCACATTTGTGTGTGTGTGTGTGTATGTGTGTATGTGTGTGTGCAAACCACTTGCAACAACCCCCACTGCTGCCTCTGTGTCCTTCAACTGAGCATTTCTCAGGTATGTGCAAATTTTATGAGCTTCCAGATAGACCCTCAAACATGTCTAAGTGCCATTTTAAAACAAACTAGTAAAGCTTACTGGCAGCCTTCATCACCTTTTTAACTTCTATAAAGCAAGTAAACTACTCAAT
The DNA here is from genome assembly GCA_016859345.1 of Istiophorus platypterus. Taxonomy (NCBI): domain Eukaryota; kingdom Metazoa; phylum Chordata; class Actinopteri; order Istiophoriformes; family Istiophoridae; genus Istiophorus; species Istiophorus platypterus. Next base: position 16,587,182 of record CM029118.1, on the reverse strand, counting down.
TAATTAATAAACTATTTATACTTATAAGTACCAGAAAATATTGGGATTACAACTAGGATGTCTACCAGGGAGAAGTGCATGTAGTTAAATACAGATTACAATTGTTATGTGACTCACAATAATAACACTCAACTTATCCATAAATTTTCATTAAAATAAAGTTCATCTAGTTACTTCAAAAGTTTAAATAGAGAAAATTATCAGAGTTAATCTTTAAGAGGTCAGCAAGAGCAGCGTCACACTGGAGGAGGAATGGACTTCAAAGTAAAACAACCATCCACCGTGGAGTTAAATTGAAACAAGGGTTATAATCCCAGGAAAAGACAAGCGACCCAGCTATTTTCTGCCTCATTAAATTCAATATGAGATTAAATTCTAGCACTTTGCTTGGAATGTTTAAATGCCTTTTTTTTAGTACAGATGGTAATGCATTGCATGCACTGTAATAAGGTTAACACACATTCTGCAAAGGTGGCGCAGCAATTTGCATGGCCTGTAGGGTAGGAGGAGGGGATATAAGGACCCAAAAGACTAACTCTGCCTGAAGGTTCTCTACTCCCCCCTTAAAATACAAGGCCAACTTGTACAGCACCAGAGGAGAAAGCATTCCACAAGAACAATTCCTTAAGCGATCAGGGTGCAATAACATGAAAGCCCCGGCCTGTGAATAGGGGTCATCTGCTCTTTAGCAATGGAGAGCCAGTATCCTGGACAGCTCCTAACCTTTCAAATCTCCTGCTCCTTCATTAACACACTAATGGGCGTATTCTCCTTCCAAACATTATCTTTTTTTGGGCTCCAACTTTGAAGACTTTGTCCCTCTTCCTGCTACCACCAAAGTTGCTCTGAATGCAAAACTGAGCAGCAAAAAAGCAAATAAAGCAAATAAACAGCAATGATTAACTCTTTTTGGTTGAGTGATACGGGGAGATTTGAATCTCATCTAGTCATTATTTCAAGTAAACTGTAGTAAAAAGCAAGGCTACACAGATTTGATTTCCTCCATCACCCTACATCATATCATATGGCCTCCATGCTTTAACGTTCCAATGTGATTGTATTGTGATACTCACTTGCGATTGTAAAACGGGCTTTCTGGCTCAGGATTGCTCCATACTTATTCTGAGCAAGGCACTGATAGAACCCTTCATCTGATTTGTCTCCTCTTCTGCTCTCAACTTCTGAAATGTAAAGGGAACCATTGGAGAGCAGGTACACCCGTTCATTCTCCACCACTTTTACTCCATTCTTCAGCCATCTGACGTCAATGGGTGCCTCTCCATGCGCCTGACAGTCCAAAATAACAGCTTCTTTCCGCATGACAGTGACATCATGGGGCTCCTTGATGAAAAATAACTCACTAAAGCATAAAACACCTGCAGAAAGGGAGAGGACACATAAAACAGATGAAATCAAGGTGGCCTAGGGAGCAGGGCACTGCCAGGAATCGAATAAAGAATTCAAAGCATTTATACACTAGTCAAACTACTGGTTTAAAGTGTTTTAAAAAAAGATGTGTTTTGAATCAGTCTGCATGTTTAGCTTTTTTTCTGGAAATTACACTTATTGGAGGCTGTGGCTCAGTATCGTCTTGTAGGTATTTTCAGTGTTTGCAGTGTCAGACTGATATAAGTGTGACATAAATTAAAACGTCCTGCTAAGGTAAAGCACTACATCTGAGAGGCTTGGAGGCATTCCAGCAGGAGGTCTGCTGTCCTGTACAGCTTCATATAGTCTTTCTGCTCTCCTTTAATCCAATTACTTATGGCTCATAAAGTCACTAGCTGAAGGTGAAACGGTTGATCCTATTAGTTCTCTAGTTTATATAGAAACCTATGACCAAACTCTCAACACAAACTTTACGTAATATTTCATTAATGTGGCCTTTGAGGACCGAGTAGTCAGACACTTTATCATTCCTAAAAGGCCATAATTCAATATATCTATTCAATATATATTACAGAAGACAATGCAGGTTCTACACTTTTAACTCAATAGCAATAACATAACAACCTGCAACTACACAAATATTTCAACCTTACACAAGGATGTTCTCCCAGATCAAAGGAGGGGAACATGCATGAGGCCTGTCCACAGCATGAGTCTTTCTTGAGCCAATAATCTCCTACACCATCTCTATGTTGGATATGATATGTATTGATTTTGTATTGGTAGTTTGGACAGGCACACTGCCGATCCCAGTTTTCGGCTCTGTAATTGGATGATCCCGGTTAAATCTTGGTTCGATCACCAAGTCAAATACTTTGTAATACTTCACAATATAAATACTGTCACTTTACTCTGGCCTGCTCTGCTCTTACTACTAATTTCAAAAATCAACAATACCTTTAAATACCTTTAAAAAAAAAAAATTCCTCACTAATCTTTGGACATCCACAGCACTTTTGATATTGTTAAGACTATCTCTGTATATTCAGCTTTAGGTTAAAACAGTATTGGACTGAAGTAGTTGGCTATATAGACAAAAATAATCATTAAAACAGTTGGTTAAAATAAAGATTAAGTGAAACCACCGCTGAAACCCACGACAACTATTTAATATATACTGGATCTAAAGGCTGACGCCGAGAAAAGTTGATTTAAAGTTTAATTAGCAAAAAACAGGACAGTTACCCGGTCATGATCATTTATCCTTTAGTGTCTCCCAAATGGATAATTTAACTTCAGTTCCATCTATTTGCAAACGTTAATCTCAAAACCCGTTATTCGGGTATTAGACTTTCTGGTTTCTGGTTTATTTGCCTTTTTCACGCCGGGTGATCGCGAAAAGAGAAGGAGTCGCCTCCCGGGAGCGATCGGCCAGTTTTCACCGTGAACCCCGGAGTTACGTTAACGTTGCGCTCCACGTTAACGCTCCGCAGTCAAACACCGGGGACAGTCCCGGCGATGCACCGGACAGATGGTCGAGTGTTTTTAACCCTCTCTCAAAAAGAAAATAAAGAATTCAGTGAAAATGCTCCTCACCTGTGATCGGAAGAAAAGCGATGAAGAACAGCGAACGCTGATATAATTTCCTTTTGACAGGCGCCATTTACGTGAATTGTCCTTGCATGCTAGCTACTGTCTCATCGTTGTTCCCTCCGGATGAGCCGCGCCGCCTCTGCCGAGGTGGACCCGGCGCCCGCTGCTTCGGGAGCGTGGTTCCCCCTGCTCCTCCTCCTCCTCCTCCTCCTCCTCCTCCTCTTCCTCCTCCTCCTCCTCCTCCTCCTCCGGGACCGACGGTCGGTTCACCTCAGCGGCCACGCCAGGGCGGAGACCGCGGTCCGGCGCCACCTGGCCGCGGGTCCCTGACACGACGGCTCTGCTCCGGCGTCCGCATTACACGGAACATGGCTCTCGGGCCGGTGGCCTCCTCCGCGTCCAAGGAAATAGTCCTCACTAAATACAGACAAGTAGCTACAGCTACTTCTGCGGTCTTCTGCAGGTAAGAGTATTGTATACACGGTTCTCCTGAATACACAGGTATTAGCAGTAAAATGTACTGAGGTAAAAGCAAAAGTACTCATCCTCAAGCAAGGCGATATGATAATATACAGCATAAATAGTATACATAAGTTTTAAGAATGGCTGGTCCCTGCTGTTTCCCCAGGCACCCAGCAAACAACCAGCACCAGAGAGCTGACATAATCAATCGATTAATCAATTAGATGATTCACAGAAAAGCGCAGGATTTTCTATGATTGATTAATCATATGAGCCACACTTTTTTTTCAAGCAAAAATTCCAGAAATTCACTCACACCAGTTTTTCACTGTTTCCATGAATATAAACTCAACATATTTGGAGTTTTGGCTGCTGGTAAAACAAACAAAAAAAAAAAGCAACTTGAATATCAATGTTTTCTGACATTTTAGACCCTGAATAATCAGTCAGTTAATGAAGAAAATAATTGTCAGATGTGTTGATAAAAGACTTGTTGGTTGCAGCCATGCAGTTCCCCAATGATAATAATATATACTACTACCTTTCCCCAGGTTTTCTGTGCTTACTACTTTATGAAAAGCATAATCAATATCAACTGAATTAGTTTAGGTTTTAAAACTAGGTTTTGACACAAATGCAACAAACAAAACCCGTTTATAAGACAAGGTAGGTAGAAAAGACAGGTAAAAATGTAGCATCCAGTCTGTCACATGAACAATACCCTTTTTCCAAGTTTAAGTTGAACAATCTTCCTTAACGTACCCATTTTTTCATTTGTCTGTAATATAAGTACTTAATGCTTTATATCAATAACACTACTCTACAGTTTTCCCTGTAGTTTCCTCATCAATACATCTGAATCTGTAATGATGAGAACAGATCTCTCATTAACAGAGACCAACAGCACACCAAATGGTCTCTACAGACTGAAAAAAATGTTAATGGAATTGTCCTTTAAAATTGGGCTCTGCAATTACGAAGGAAGTATTGAGGAGCAGGACAGCTGCTGTGTCAATGTCAATATTGATCCAACATCCATCACTTATTGTGAAGAAAGATCTGCCCCCCCCCCCGAACCTTGATGTCCACCCCATCAGAAAAAAGAAGATTAATGCAAAGTGCTGATTCAATGAGAGAAAATGCTGCACTCTTAAGTACAAGTTTATTCTTAAAAAATGCAAGAGAAATATTAATGATATTATGTATTGTGTAAAAAGTTATTTAAAGTGCTATTTATGTCTTTTCGGAAAGTTTCTAAAATATAGAGGATCATATATGTATTGGTTCAAACTGCCTCAAAGGACTGAATTTCAGCTGGGTGATTTCTGTTTGCTTCCCCCCAACAAAGTCAGAAAAAGACGATAAAAGTGGTAGAAATCATTTTCATCATCACGATTTCTTCCTTTGTTTTTTAACATTGGAGTGCCATGTTTTTTCTGAATTTATTTGGGGGAACAGATGCATAATTAGTTGTAATATTTTAATTCGGGTATAATGTTACTCAGATATAAAGTTACCTTAATTTAAAAAAAATAAAAATAATAATAACTGTAACTGATAACCTATTAGTTTGTTACATATCCCTTTAGAGTGATTGAACTGTATTACATAACCTAATACATGGCCAGAGCCTCACTTTAGGTTGCAAGCTCCTTTCTTGCATAACGTGAGAAAGTCAGAGCCTGGCCTCATTCATGGCCATCGAGGTTTCTCCCCAGGGTGTTTAATTAATCAAGAATTCAGTTTGGCACCTGCCAATATGGAAAAGTTTGTGGGTGGAGGGATGGTCGTCCTGCTTGTAAACCTGGGTCAAGGTCTGAGGCCAGATCAATGCAGTAAAAGTAATTATCAGGTTATGAATATTGGTAGGGTTGTGGGTAAAGGGGTGCCAACCTTCCCAATGCCTGCTGCCATTGGCTGAGGCCCGTATCTTCCTGCTGCCACACATACCCATCCCCACTGACCCCAGAATTGTCCAAAATGCCGGCCTGAATCGTGTGTGACCTCTCCATTGACCTGTGAGGAGGGGAGGGGGTTTTAGTGCCACAATGGGGGGTTGCAGAGAAATTAGAACTGCTTCTGTTCTGCTGAATCACACAAAAGGCTCCAACCACAGAGATGTTGACAAGTCTTCTCCATACGCTGGTCTTGTTAACTACTAAGAGTGCATACGAATAAACACTCCACACTGTGGGTCAGGGAACATATGGGAAATAGTACAGATTAATATCTGACTCAAGCTAAATTAGCTTGAGATAAACAGTCAGACTGTGCTTTCAACTCTGTTGCGCAGTGCAATGTAGTTTAAAATACATCCCACGAAGCCCATGAAAGACAGATAACAGTTGGACATAAAAAGTAGAATTTAAAGAGATGTCCCCCTGCCAATGTGATCTGAAACCAACAAGTTGTGTTTGTCAGAAGTTAAAATGTTAGTTGATGTCCCTGTGGAGGAATACAGGGTGCATCATCCCCCCCAGGTTGGAGCCGTATAGTACTACACACGCCTACAGCTGTACAAACCGCACCAGAGTATGGTTTGATCATGAAGACGCAATACAAGTCTGGAATTAATTAGGAATTTGAAGGATATTCTTAAATTAATGGTAGCAAGATATCAGTATTTTGCTACCATACACACACACACACATATACATATATATATACATATACACACATATATACATATATATACATATACATATATACATATATATATATATATATATATACATATATATATATATATATATATATATATATATATATATATATATATATATATATATATATATATATATATATATATACATATATATATATATATATATATATATATACATATATATATATATATATACACATATATATATATACATATATATATATATACATATATATATACATATATATATATATATATACATATATATATACATATATATATATATATACATATATATATATATATATATATATATGTATGTATATGTGTATATATATATATATACATATACATATATATATATATATATACATATACATATATATATATATATATATATATACATATACATATATATATATATTTTAAAAAAACAAATGCCCATCGCTAAACACTGCAGCAGCTAAGTAAGTGGTAAAAATTTAAACAGGAAGACACAGGACAATTGTTTTTTTTTTATAATATTTTATTCTTCAAATATATTTGTATTCAATTTGGTTTGCTATAGGTCATCAAATTTGGACAGCTACAGTTCATTTTATCCTTTTGACTGTTGTATAAATGCTGCATTTTTGCTGCCGTAATGCACTTATAGGTGTTATAATTAAATTCTATAATACAAAATTTGATATATCCATGATGAAGTGTTGATCTATTCAATATTATTCAGTGGAGAACAATACATGTTTAACAGTACTTCCATTGGAGAGATTATAATATCAATTAACACAATCAAATTCTAAAATGTAGTACAAACAAAGGCCTCGGTTTTCAATTTAAATATCAGTGAAAGAAGAGAATGTGCTTATTTTCAGCAATGTTCACATGTAAACATTTAAACACATGTGCACTTGAAGCATTGAATAATGTTTTTCAAGAGTGATTTAAACAGTCTGCAGGTGACAGATTAGCAAAGATTCAGACAGTTCAGAAGTAAGACTCATCGATATCAACAAAGTGCTTCACTTTATAAAAGCATAGGTACAAAATTGTGTTGTCAGAGACAAGAACCAACCCACGATATCTTCCTTTATCAACAACCTGTAAACATGGCAGGCGGTGTAAACACATGTTTTACCATTCAGAAAATGTTAAAACTACTGCTTAAGTACAGTTACTTTCTTACAAAGGTATTACAAGTGATTACACATTTTGAAAACAATAATCTGTACACATTTTGACAACCGACAAAACAAATTTTAAAAGTTGTACTCTTAAAAATAGAGCACTGTGCTGCAATTAATCACCCATGATGAGTAGAAGAAAACAAAATGATATCACTCATTGATAAAAGGCAACAAAAGGGTTTAATATACTGTAAAAGGTCTGTCAGTCTGAGAAGGTTTCTGTAAGATATTACCAAGAAAATATAATGTGAATATGTACATTTATTAATTTTTTTCTGATACATCAACAGTCAGTGTTGAACTTGAGTATAAGTAACTACTGATCATAAATGTAAAAAAACAAAAGGATGCATAATGTAGAGGCACACCAATAACTTTTTTTTTTACTTTAACAGTTGCTTTATCAGTTTGTAGAAGGAAAAATTATATTTGTATGTACAGTATTTTTAATGGTATATCTGAGAAACTAAAAAAATCAAGTGATATTCAGTTAGGTTTTGTCACTATATACATTTATGCATAGTATTTTAGCAGAATCTAACACCGCATGTAGTCTTTCAGTTCTTTCAATCTGTGGACTACGCAGATACAAGCTACAGTATAATTAGTTTAGCCTTTTACTGGTCCTGGTATTGGTACATCACCACTTTAATGCTTAAGTTTAGTCTCTCAAACTTGTATATACCCTGCATATTTTCTGCAACAAATTCTTTTCAGGCGCATTTATTTTGGATTTCCGGTTTCTAATACACTGGTATAAAAAATTTTAAAAAGTGTAATTATGCATAGAATTTAAACGATAGGAAAAATGGGCGAGAAAGCATCTTCACATCTGTTTTATTTAGGTTCAATAATCAATTCATATTCATTTCTGTCCATCTTTTGATTTTTAAACCTCTGAGTGATATTTTCCTATAGCTGAGCAAATGTCATGTTTAAAGGGATTTTGGACTGTTCACTTTAGTTTAGGTTTGGAGTAGAGTAGCTCTGGACATGGGCTGTGAGTCTCACTCAAGCATCAAGTACTATTTTCATCCTCATATCAACCTGAACTTCACCTGACTTCACCGCGGTGTGCTTGACTATTCTGACCCATGGTCCAACTTTTGACCCCTAACATGTAATCATGTCTTGAAAGTGACGAGTTAATGGTTTTCCAAGAAAAGCAACATAACTGCATCAAGTCTCAAAATTACCTGATGTGAGAAGCTGAGCATTAAATGTTTCTGAGGCAATTCAGCCCAAATGAAACTAATGTTTTTTAAGTTAGATGTATTTAAGGTTTATGTTCACACTAATTTCTGAATTACTGTCATTTCACAGAATCATATTCTTTAAATATTTGAACATTTTAGCAGAACAAATAAAAGTGAAAACACTTTTGAGTGACTTACAATGAAGAATTATTTCACAAAAAAACCTGATTTGTAAACATTACAACATGTGGAGTGATTAAATACCTACGTCTCCAGATTCAAAGTCCTTTCTCCACACGTGCCAACAGAGGACAAAAGTGAGGGTTGTGTGAGTCCTTCATCTGATACACAGCTGGCAGGTTAAGACCCGTGTCCTACGCACATCTTGTTTCTCTCAAGAACGTCACCACAGAATTGTGCTTGGTTTTACTCTGATGGCAGCAAATGTCACATCATCTCATTTTCTGCGCCCCCATTAATCCACTCCATCGAAGCCTTGTGCATTCTCAATGGCGATGTGAAGTTTCTCCCTCAGTTCCTCAAAGGACTCATAAGGAGGAAGGTCCAACCGGTTGAAGCTTTAGGATGTGAAAGTAGAGACAATCCAAGAAGGAGTCATAAAAACATGCATTTGTAATTCTTAAATACTGCGATGGGTCATTAAGGGTGAAGACTGTAGTCAGTTCTAAAATGTGAGAGTGAGAGCTATGACTGTATTGAGCCACAAGGGGGCTTCAACTCAATGTGCTCAATTAAATATAAATTTTACCAGTCTTTTTTTTATCAGTTAGTCTTCATCACAGCATTTCTATAAAGTTTAGTAATTCTGTACATTGTAGCCACATTACAGTACCATAATAATAATTGTGCATGTTCCTCAGAGTTGTGATAAAAGCTGAACCTAAATCTTTGTTCTCATTACAAGCCTTGCTGCTTAACAGAACCAATCTACTTTAGCCTTTATAAATTTTTGCACAAACTTTAAAAAAATTCTAAAATGGTCTATATCACATTACTAAAAAAAACTGTATTGGATTTTATGAGAAGAAAAAAATCGGAGTTACGTGCTGACCATGTGTGGGCTCGGGGGAGCTTATCACGTGTTCCCCACTGCTCAATGGTGAACAGCTGTGGTCCGTTAGACCCTGGAAAATAAAACCATCAGTCATCAAACACACACGACACAATAATTCAAATGGAATTCATTTACAAGAAACAAAACAAAGTTAAGCCACCTGTAAAAGGAAGAGAAGTGTATACAATATAGAGAGAAAAAAAATGTGATGCTCCGCAGACAGTGAGGCAAAGATAGTCATTAATTTCAGCACAAAAAAAAACATGAAAAAAATTATTTGTGCTGAGTGTATAAATGAAAAGAAGAGTTGACAATCTAGGGCAAAACACAGACCTTACAAGAACATAGTGGGTAGTAATACAAAACAAAATGGATCAGCTCACCATAGAGTTCAGCAAAGCCATTCATTGGGACCCTGGATGTTCCTGTCACAAACTGTAAGAGCCGGATTCGCTTTTCTGCATCCATCAGCAGCACTGTCTATAACAACACAACATAAAACGTACAAATAAATAAGTAATTCACAGACAGACAGGTCGAAGCCATACAGCTCCAGCTTATTGGCTCCAGCCATAGAAAGTTGTCTTACTTTCCAAAACCACTGGATAACCATGTGGTTGGAGCAGTAGCCGTTCTTGTACTTGGTGTTTTCTCTCCAGTCATTCACATCCACATCTCCAAGACCACACATCAGCAGCTGGGGGGAGGGGGGGGGGGTAGAGAATCATTATTCATCTCTCTGGAATGAATCTGATCCGTTTCAGCTCATCAGATCAACTGAACACTCACCTCAAGCTCATTCTCGTCAAAGATCTTGATCAGATCTTGTGGTATCAACTCAAAGAATCCCTGAAACACAAAAATGTGCCGGGTTTGTGTTAATTTTTTAAAGTCTTTGAAAGATGTTCAGATGTTTACCATGTTGCGAAAAAAATGTATGCAATAAACGGTCACCTCTTTAAAAGCTGTCATCTGCTTCTGTATCCTGTTCACAAACCTCCACTGCATGACCAGACTGTCAAACAAAAAACAAGAGATTAGCATCAAACCATGATCTACGACTTTAAATATGATAGAAAGTGCTCCTTCTTTAAGAGGGGAGCTCTGCTGCTTACTGAATGTATTCCTTCTTGTTTTCATTAGTGACAACAATCTCAGTGCCACCTGGCTTCAGTTCATGCTGGTGTGTCTGAACAGGAAGAGTGGGACAGTTCATTTCAGTTTCCACAGAAAACCACATCACACGAAGGTAAAATTGTTGAGGAAAAGAAAAGACGTTGAACAAACCTGTCCAAATAGCTCTTCGTCAATGGTGAACCTCAAATCCAGGTCTGTTGGGTCATTCTCCAAAATCCACATCAAGGAATTAAAATATTCACTGTCCTGAATAGAAAATAATAACAATAATAATTAACTTTATTTGTGTAGCTCCTTTCAAAACAATTGTACAAATTGCTTTTTAAAGGAAAACAAAAAGTTAAGCTAAATGGACCCATCAAATAAGAATAAACTGTTAATAAAATTAATAAAATAACCCAGAACAAGATCAAATTAATTAAAATAAAAACCACAATCTTTAAAAGTAAAAGGTTGATGACATTTTTTTTTACTCAAATTGGCATATTTAACAAATTGAAAATTATCCAGATCGTCTGTAATTTGAGTTTTGTGATACAAGTTGAAAAAAGCTATACTCACAACAGACTCCATGTCCTGGAGGGTGATTGGCTTCTGTAGCATCATCTTGTAGAAAGGCCGAATGAAGAAAGCTTTGAAGACCACAAACAAAAATGTCAGGATCTATAAAATCTGTTTGACTCTCTCTTGTTGCTGTCTTTAAAATATCTGAACAACATTTATATAGACATCTTTATAAACACTAACCATCGAGCAGTTTTCCGTGATAAACAGCCATGCCTGCCACACGGCCGATGAACTTGAAGTAGGACAGGTGGTCCTCATTACATAAACCTGAGTTAGGGTTAATCTGCAGTGTGTAGTTGTCCCTGAAAGAAAAATCTCATCATAAATAACAAGAAAGCACTTGCAAGAACAAATATTATTTGAATACTTTGTCTATGCCAGTTCTTGCCTAAAGATAATTCCAGCTCTTTTTTTTTTATTTCTATTGCTACCAACATGACCTCATGTCTTTATTTTCATTGATGCAAGTTAGATTAACTAAACCAAGAGGAAGCTGGTTGCAACTCATTTTCCATGTCACAATTACACAGTTATCCCGACTGTATATGTAGATGTTGAGTGAAAAAGAGAATGGGAAATTTGAATCTATTTGAATACGGTTTGCAGTGTGTAAACAAAAATTAATCTTCTCGGCAAAAAATATCAAATGAAGTTTGTGACCACACAAAATGAGCAGTGATAAAATTTATCCATCTGGAGCTGGTAATTTTGCATATTTCTCTTGATTTTCAGGTCAGTACAGGGCCTCATACACTGTTCCTTAATATCAGTAAGACCACTTTTCTTCTACATTTGAGTGGACCGTCAGTGAGGAGGATATAGATCACTTGTGCTACCTCTCATTGCCTGAAACTTTATCTTTACAGCTAGATGACAACAATCAGTCCGTTATATATCAGCTAAAACAATAGTGAAAAAACAAAAACAATAATAACGGCAACAAAATACAATACTGCACAACTCAGGCACCAAATGTAAAAGACTATTAGAGAAGGTTTTAGACATGTTGTGACTCACGTGGCAGAATACTCAAACAGTCCATAGTATGGGTTGAACATCTCCTTAGACATGAGGAAGAACCACTCCCTGGCCACGCCACCGTAGTCCAGTCCTTTTTCTCCCTCAAACTCCACCCACAGTCGAGCCTTCAGCAGGTCTGCCCTCTTAACTGAGAGGATGCGTCGATATGAGTCCTCCAGCACGGCATTTCGCCTCAGCTTCATCTCAAAGCGGTTTGGGATGTCAGCCTAATTTAAAATGCATTAAAAAGTTTACAACCAACCCCAGGTTAAATAAACACAGCATATTGTATCTATTAAACCTGGGGATGATACTGAGAAAGTGACATCACAAGTAAAACCGATTCATGTTTTTAAAAGAATAGTTTTTATGAAATATTTGCAAAGTCAATAATCTTGCAAACAACAGTTGTGCTTTGAAGACACTCACCGGTTTCTTCAGCTTCTTCCGGAAGTAGTCATACTTCTGTTTATAATCTCTGGAATAAGGCACAGCCTATAATTAAAAAAAAAAGAAAAGAAAACATGTTTAGTGACAAGAAAATCAATTTTAACCTGGTGACCTGCACTGTGGTTGATGATAAATATTTAATGAAACCCTGTATCTGTCGAGTACAATCTATACTCACTGGTCCAGTTATAGCTGAGTTCTGTAATCTGGGATCATCCCATTGTGTGGTCCTGGTGTCTATGAAATATAAAACATCAGATGCACTTCATTAGACACATTGGGGGACACATTGATTATCACATGAGTCCAGGATGTGTTTTTTAGTATAAAATGTCATACGCACTGTGATCTATGTAGAATATCCTCCCATCACTGTGGATTCTCTCCTCCCAACCAGGCTATGAATGAGGAAAATAAGGTAGATTTAGACTATTAAATGCAAGAGGAAGAACTATCAGGTCTGACCTTGTATTACAACACAGAGCAAATCAAGGCTCCATATATGACTTTTTTTCCTGAGATCTAAAGCCTTCCGTTGATAAATGCTATCCAACTGACTGCTTACGGATTTTCTGTAGTTGATGAACTTACTGGCAGAGGGCCGAGATCAGCAGGGTCGAGTGACGGTCTCCTCCTCATGTGCACAGGAATCTTTAGCCTAGGATCTTCCTGTTCAGAAGAAATACAAGAGAGTTTGTTTTGGTGAAAACAGGAAATGCTCACACATAAAATAATTCTAGAGAAGCTTATTGATGGGGTCTCTGTTTTTCACATATTTTTTAAGTCGACTTAAGTTACCTGAGACTGGTTCTTTTAGTGAAAATAAACAATTGGCTTTACATTTCAACAGAGACTCAGGATGTTTCTCTATTGATGCTCTTGAGACCAGCTTCTGGTGGCCATTAGAAGCAGGGGCTACTTTTAAAGCAGAAATCAGATGCAGGGGCTTCTGCTTTACTTTTGAAGCAGAGGCCCCTGCTTCTGCTGTCTGCTGCTTTCTCACCCAGGTAGTCGTCTTTGTGTTGTGGTCGATGAAAAAGGGTCTTCCATTGGGAGCACTGCGGACCTCCCAACCAGCCGGCAAGAAGCCAGATTCATATGTGGCCTCGGGGCTTGGGGTGTGCTGAGGAGATGCCTCAGGGGACATAGTCAGTTGAGATGGTGTTGGGCTTTGGGGTAAACCTGCACCACTCTGTGTTGCTGTTGCCTCTGAGGTTTTCTGTCCAAGAAAAAAAATAATATACCAATGAGGTTTTATACTGAAAAGGGACACACAAAAATGAACCAAGTAGAACACAGTGCTTCTTTAGGATATGAGTTTTATCTGAAGGAATTACGGTATCATAATTGTCATGCAGAGCCAGTGCACATTAGCACAAAGAAGTAAGCCCACTGCCTACCTGAATGAGGGGTCGTGTCCATGTCGTGGCCCGACTGTTGTGGTTGATGTAGTAGCGTCTTCCTTTACTGTCCCGTTTCTCCTCCCAGCCTGGAGGCAGCCCAGCTGAGGTTGGAAGCAGCTATCGATTGATATAAAAAAATTAATACAATGATCAACACAGAAAACCCTAAGCTTATTAAGTTCCACAATATCCAACAAAGAAAAACAGAACCTCAAACCTCAAACCTCAAACTATTTCCTAAATTCCACACCACATGAAGTGACAGATAGAGCATATCTATCAATCTACACTGAGACAGCAGCATTCTGATGAAAGACAGCTTTGGTAAAATGTAGGTAGGAGTGATTTCTACGAATGAAATACTCACCACAGGATTGACAGGATGTTCCTCCTCAGTTGAAGTCTGGGCGCTTCCTCTGAGACTGGAATGGCTTGAATTACTAGCATGATCCTGCAGCAGAGGGGGATTGATGTCAAGGACAACAATCATTACTTGGCTGTTAATGCGTATATACTTCCCACCTATTTCCCTCTTTCCGCTAAAAGCTCATGGTTTATATAAATCTCATTATGTGACTCTCTTCCTCTGACTATTGGTAACCAGAGCCTTATGCTGCATACAACATGACTCACCATCTGGGAAGTGTGCTGCTCGCCAGCTGTGGCCCCTGAAACTTGCATGTTTCTCAGCTCACCGCAGAATGAGTGGAACTCTGCAGGCGGGTGGGATGGTGGTGATGTGAGCTGGTTATTGCTGTGGTACAAGGTGGACGCATCCTCTGTAATGATCTCCCAGCTCTGGAATATAAGACAGAGGAGACAGTGAGAGGCTGATCGAAGCTCAGATGCTCTGCCAAATTACTCAGTTTAAGTAGGCAGTGTAAGTTACTGAGTTTCATTTTATAGTAGACATGAGAAAATGTTTATGCAATACATGGCTGCAACATGGCATCTACATAGCTACTAGAACAGACCCCCATCCCTCACCCACTCATCTAAGAAGCATTTTTAAAAACCTGTGTTGTTAACAGGCTGTGCGATATTCTTATCCTGCTAAAGTCAAATATTCACTCTCCTTTTAGCTCTGTTTTTGATTTCTATCAATTATTAAGGGAGTCACTACATGTGTCTCTTTGCTGTTTGGTGCTGAGCAGGAAGCGTACAGTGGGTTTTTACTTTTCAACACAATGAGAGCAGTGAGATTGAACCAAAACATTATTGGGCTGAACAATTACAATGGTAAAGCTGATGACACTAAACCACTCTGTAGAGATAGGACACTGTTGTCGTCTGAAAGCCCTTTACTAGGCATCCTGGGATTTAAAAAAGTTTGGTTTTGTTCTAACGTAAATAAATTTTTACTATTTAATACTCATCATCTACTCATCTATGGAATGGAAAAATACAGGTAGGTCTCAACAGTGATGCAGGACAAGCAGGACACAGTAAGAGACATGCAAATGCAAATTAGTTAAAAAAGTTAATTTACCTCGGGAGACTCTTGTGTGGTGTTTTCATCGTGGTCTGAGATCTGTCTGCGTGTAATAAACGCATGCTCCACATCTATATTATTATTCTGTCTTCTTTGCCTCTCCAAATCACTGTCCCTGTTAATGGGACACACGCACACGCACACACAAACACACACACAAACAGACACACAAACACACACACACACACACACACACACACACACACACACAGAGTCAAACTATCAGTACTGCCCTAACAAAGGAACTGATGTAATTTTCCTGGGAAGATTGGAGAGGACTTACTGCATTGTGGGTCTTTGCCACTGCGTGGTTCTGCTCTCATGATTGACGAAGTAGATTCTTCCCAGGTTGTCCTGCCGCTCCTCCCAGCCAGGGGGCAGAGGAGGCAGCATCTGGCTTTGTCTGGGACCTGACATGTCTTGAGCCTCCAGGAGCTCCCAACCAGGCTGCAAAAAACATAAACAAAAAGTTTCAAAAGGGTCGACACAGGCCCGATGGAGACAATATCCCAATGCCAGCTGTTTAACTGCATCCACCAAAGAAGACTTGGCAACTAAAAGGAAATTCTCTGGCTAGGAAGAGGACTAGAGCTCTCACTTGGCTGAAATGCATTCTGAAGAAATCATCAGCACATTTTACAGAGGCCATGGATACACAGTGGGTAAAATATGAGCTGGACCCATGGACTTTATGTTTGAGCCAAGACTTAAGAGACAATCTATGCTCTAAAGAGCTCATATTACTGCTTCGACCTTTTATTGATTAAAATGTTTTCTATGCTGTTATGGTAACGAAACGTTACACCATATGTCATCTAATGTTGTTATTCTGGCTTAGTATATAGTTTTAGCTTTTTTCAAGGGCCAAGAATTAGTGAGAAAATGGATTGAACTGAGGTTACATCATTTGAAATATTTTCCTTGCTGATTCAAAGATACATTTGCTAGTGATTTTCTTAATTGCGTATTACTGCAGTGATTAAATAAATTCATTTCATACCCATTTAAATTCTTCAGTAAAAATACTGACGCTCTTGTTCCTCCAGTTTGCCTGCAATAAATCCTCCTTTCTTGAGGTGTGCTAAGTATGTTTTTTTATGAAATCTGTTTAAGAGGATGTTGCTTTATTTTCATGGTCATCTTGGAGGCTGTAATTTGTGGTGTTGTTGAATTGGACTGGGTTATACTGAGAGGTGTTCCAGCACCCACTATAGTTGAATACAACCAATTATAGCCTCCAAGATGACCATGAAAATAAATCGACATCCTCTGAAACAGATTTGATAAAAACTGAACATTATAATCCTCATTAAGGGAGGATATATAGCAGGCTTGTTGTATTATACTGCATTAGTTATTTGGCTATAATAATTTGTGTTGGTGTTACAGCATTCCTTTTGAATTTGTGGTCCAGTGTTTTTTGATCAAGTATCTGACAAATAGGGTCTATTATTATTATTATTATTATTATTATTATTATTATTATTATTATTAGTGTTATTATTATTATTATTATTATTATTATCATTATTATTGTTATTACTATTTTAAAAGTAGTAATGTGGAAATTGGACGATGGTTAGATTACTGATTAAAATATTCAAATAATGAGATGTCAAGCACCTATTGAACAGGCACTGCACAACTTAGCCAAACTTACATCCATGTCCTCAGTCTGATCTGCTGTTTCCTCCTCTGAACCAGATGTTTTTGGCAGGTAGGTCATTTTGAGACGTAGATGACCTTTGACTCTGGACTTGTGGCTGAGTGACAGACAGAAGGATTTTTGTTTGAAAAAGCAAGAAACAAATGTAGTCAGGAATCTTTAAAAATAAAATGTGAACTGTGGATGATAATTTCTACAGCAAATGAAAATATGTAAAAATGTAATGTAAAAGAAGGAAAGAGAAAAGATTGAATAACCATGACATCATGCCAACCTTCGTGGGTGAAGCAGAAAATCCTTGAATGTGTATGGCCTTTCTGTGTTAGGATTTTCTGTCTGAGAAAGAAACAAAATAATAAAAAGGAATTCTTTAATTCTTCAAACACATTCAGAGCTGCATAGCTAAAGCTACTGCTTTGTACCATATCGTACAGTATATCTAAAGATACCACTACATGAAACGATGATGACAGTGAACCATGAGGGATTATTTGTGGGAGTTGTATTTTTATTAAAACAAAACAGGGACGTAACATAAACATGACAGATTGTGTTTCCAAAACTATAGACAACGATGTGGAACAGACGCTAGAATAAGGGTGCACGTGTTAATATTTACATGGTGGCATGGTTGGAACTGAGGTCAAGAGCTTGTAGAGTAAAAGCTAAAGCAAAGAGAAAATATGCTCGACTTACACGGGCTCAAACTAGTCACAGACATCGATATGCAAAGAACAAGGATATCTTGCAATCGAGGACTCACCGGTATCTGATTTAAGGGGACATCCACCTGCCCCAGAAAGTCATCACGCGTCTGAGAGAGGGAGAGAGAGAGAGAGAGAATCACGCATGTATGTCAGGATTTGGACAATCTATTACACACATACACACACACATAGACAAGTTCTGTTACCAAGCCATTTCTAAAGAATGGAGAACCAATGCGATGTCCTAATAGGAGCAAAGAGTGTATCTGTTTCTCGCAGTGATTTTCAGCGGTAGTTCATCTCTTATCATACGTCTGTTGTTAAACTTGTCTGCCAAACTTCTTTGGTCATGAGCCATTTCCTGTGTTAATCTATCTTTTGTTGCTAGATTTGAAAAATAGAAATATCTTCTACCCTCACCACAAACACTGCACCATTTTCCCTAATAAAACAATGGGAGTCATTTGGCTTGACCTATTACCAAATAAATTTAGCATTTAGCCTTGGTAGGAATGTGTTTTATCAGCCAACAATGAATGGCTTCTCTGTGTAATTGGAAGAGATACTGTGACCATAATAACTTCACAATTGTCAAAAAAATTGTCTTCACTTTGAAGACTTCACACATTCACTGCATGCCTCTATCACAGCCCCAAAGCAGAAGGCTTGAGGATAACACGCTGCAGTGTGGGAACCAGCTTTGGGACCAAATCAACACCCCAGCAGGGCAGACTGTGTTTACGTGAACAAATATAGATGGAGGCCTCCTTTCCCTCTGCCCTTGTTCTTCTGACAGTGCAACTTAGAGAAGTGGTTTGTCCAGGTTGAAAAAAAGGCTACACGTACACCAGCAATGACCAGACTGAACAAACATTACATTCTTTAAACCCAGAAGAATATGTCCCATTTGTGTATTTTAACTTTTGTAAAGCTTCTATCTACAGTGGTGGGTACAATTTATTTTACAGCTACTTGGTCTGGGGGTCTTGGACTGTTTTTTATTTTTATATATATGATAGATTGCAATTTTGTTGATCTAGGAGTTAGATCTTATTCAACAAGTCACACTAGATAAAGACTACTAGCTAAATGAGAAACAACAGGGAAAAATGAGAAAATGCATTGCATATTTTGTCCAAACAGCAGCCCCAAACTTACAAATATCCAGTTTACTACCAAGTCAAAGCAAAGAAAAGGAGAATAACCCTCAAAAGAGAAACCGGAACTAAGGGTTTTTTTGTTTTGTTACTTTACACTTAAATAACTATGAAAATAGGAATTGACTACTGTACTTCGTTTGACTGAATCTCAGTTATTCATGAACCATTTTGCTGACCTATCCTGTATTTATGACTCTGATCTTAACTATTAAATTTCCTTCAAATAGGCTTCTATTCCTTTAACTTGTAGTAATGTTTTTATGCTGTTTTCTTTCTTTTTAAAAATGTTCTTAATGCATTATGTAAACTATTTAGAATTACCTTTGAGTATGAAATGTGCTGTACAAATGAACCTGCCTGTTTTTCCTTGCATTTTTATTTCTGCTTTGGTACATACTAGTAAATAACTCATATTTGTTATTATTACTACACTTTTGGCAACTTGTAATTGCTATCCATTTCCAGTCAGCAACTGCTTTTATCGTTGTGGTGCATTTAAAAGATCTTTAAACTTTGCATGGTGTTTCCTTGACAGTGAAGGTTTTCTAAAATACTGATGTTTAAGGAGATTTCAGTGCTCAATGTCATTCATGTTGGTTATATCTATTTACACACACCAGTGCACAAGACAGTAAGAAAGTCAAAGTTTGTGTATCCTTTGGTACTTTTTATATATGGCCCCCACAACAGCCACTGCCCTGGGAATTTACTAGAATGTACAAGTGTTTACTGTATACTGAGTAGTTGTGGTTTCATATAGGTCATCGTCATGCACTAATTTTCGTCCTGTTGTATTTATGATGACAACAGTTGATGTGAGTAGCAAAGAAAATTAAGAGTTTCTAAATATTCAAAAAAATGAAAAAGCCTCATGTCAACTGTGTGACACATTAGACTGAAACAAAGTTGAAGGACATAAACTTCAGTGTCATGTCCTATATATGTCTGCATGAGTAATCTCATATTCTGATACTGTTCCCCTGGTCTTTTGAAGTTAATAAATCAAGTACATATCTTGGTGCACAAGCTTCAGTCATCATTTTTAAGAAAAACTGTGCTTTTGGCCAATGATGAATTACTATGTACATGCATACACTATCTAGAAGGATAACATTATCATTTTAGAGTCACATTTACATCAGTTGTCACAATCATTGTATCTACCCTCATCTAAAACCACAGTATATTTGATCTTACACTTAACCCAAGACATGTCCCCCACTAATCCACAGCTCTCAACAATATTTAATCAACATCCGTTGCCCTTTATAATACCTAAAAGTCTGCTCAAATTTCAGAAGCCAAACTGTGCAGTCTCAGACTAATTGGACAACTGATCCCACCATTACATAAAAAAAAGAACCTGGTGTTTCATAAACAAAAACAGATAAGCTGTTAACAGCCAATGTTGATGGCTGTCCCTCCTGATTTGAAAAGTTAATGGGTCACCCGGATATCTATAACAAACAGAATTTACTCTGAAGTGAAACCGTGTCTTTCCTTACAAACCTTCTGGATCGAAGGGTGAGGTGAGGCCAAGCTTAACAAAGAGCAAGTGTATGCTTTGGGCTCATGAAAAGACTGCCCAAGATAAACAGATAAAAATTCATTCAGAGCATCCCTGAAGGTTCATGTGACACTAAATGCGACTCAGTTTAGCATGTGGCATTAAGCAGTGCTGACCACATACTGTGTGAGGCTGTGGCAAGCAGCTACAGACACATGTTTTGGTATCTGTAGAGAAAGCTCAGCGATATCCATCTTAGCTCGGTAACGACAAACTACTTTTGACAGGTGGACAGCAGCTTGCGAAACCTAAACTTCTGAGGAGCTACACATCTAAAGTTAATGGAGCAGGCAAACAAAGTGTCTGACGATCCTGATCAGGATCTTAACAGTTCCTTAAAACAAGTGAAAGCAAGTTATATTTTTCAAGACACCTGAGAAGCAAATGAAAGCTGACTCATGAGACTTCCCGAGCTTTAAGGACTGTGCTGTTTGCCGTGAAAATGTCTTGCTGTGACTCTGGGAGAAAACCACTTTATGTCTGATGGCCTGCATTATTTATTTGTTATGCTGGGGGAGAAAGTATAACCAAAAGATATTTATTTTAACTCCAAAAGAAAGAGAGAGGGCATAGTTTTCCTGACTGCTGGCTATATTTCCACTTTAAACCGTTGAAGGCTAAAAGTTATGCTTGGTGTTGAGCATGTGAGAGGAAAGGAAAATTTGCTAGGGTCTTCTAACAATGGGTGAGTGTTTTGTTTTTTGTTTTTTAAATTGTGAAATTTTTTTTAGTTCTACGTGAACGAGGAAATGAAGCCATCCACCCCCACCACAAACACTGCGGCAGATAACTTAAACTAGACTATTAAACTTGTACAGTCCATAAAGGCATATAGGTCATTTTCAACCTGGTATTGAGAATTTTTGATCCCCTGGAAGTTAAATTATGGTTAAAATCTGGGCCATTTTTTGCTACATCCTAGTGATTATCAAATGGATCCGCTCATGCACTTGATAAAGAACCAAATTATTAATGTTTTGATTTATTTATGACGTCGGGCAGTTCCAAAACACAAAAAAAAAAAAATTCTGAACCATTTTCACCTTACTTGTGGGAAGTGGTCATACCTGGTTTTTCATTAACTCAAGAGATAGCATTTGGGTTGTTAGGCAATGCAGATAAGAAATGCAGACCTGTTTTTTTCAAGCTAAATTGTTTACAAGCCTCCTCCTGCTGAAATTAACAAATGATGTCCCCTTTAGCCTATATAGGTCTATGGATTGGTAGAATTTGTTATTGTTTTATTGTAATCTCACAAAATCATTATCTTGAGTAATTATACTGTTTATTTTTTCAAGTAAATATATTCATCTTTGTTGATGGATTGTTTGTAGGTATATGTGAGTGTAAAGTTCATTTAGCCACATTTAGTCAATAAAATCAGTACCATTTTTAAAAATATTTTACTTTATAGGATAAGGGAAACACTCAATACCTTTATATGTTTTTAGCACGGACCTAGTTATTTGATCTATGATGTACTTTTTGATAAGGGTCACCATAGAGTGAGTCACACTGTTGTTGCTCCACTGTGAATGCACATGGTCCGAATGTAAACAAAGGTGTGTAGTATTTGATCCAGACTTCCAAATAGTAGATGTGTGATGTGACACTGGAATAAATATGTATGACATGATGGACCAAGGACATGTAAGTTAAAGTGCAAAAGACAAGTTCAATATACTTGATACTTGCTTAAATTAGTCACCAATGATATTTTAGGTGCATTTTTTAGTATGAAAATATCGTATAGATTTACAAAAGCAAACTTAGGTCTTTAAGCGGACTGGCTAATTACTGGAGACCTTCTTACTTGACAACCTGCTAAATGCAGGGGAGAGGCCGAGACCTGATACTTCACAAACACTGCCAGGCAGGGGGACCCTTAGGGAAGGGAACACACCACCCTTTTACTGGGAAAGGCTCAGGCTCCAATCATGCCTACATTATATTACCCCCAACACACAGACACAGACACGCTCACACATACACACACGCACCATGTCCACAGATGGCTGGCATGACTGTGCGCTGCTCTAGTATCATGCTGTTAAATTTGAATCCACGGGACTGGGCAGTGCGACAGACCACCAGACTATCTGGAGTCAGGAGGAATATTTCAGAGGCTTCTTTATTTATATCAGCAAGGGGCACTGCTTTTCCCACCACTAAAATTAGCTCTGGTAAATACTTAAGACGATTACTCATAGTGCTAACAGAATAATAAAAATGGAGAACTATTCTAAAGTTGAGCATGAGTTCACACACCAACAGATGAAGAGACTCACAAGATGAAAGACGGGCAACTTTTCCTTCTTATTCACGCTTTTCTTGGAAACCAATATACAAATGGATTTACTGTAATGTAACTGAATATCTCTGAGTGTTTGTCCACATTCGGCTTGCTTGTTAATTGCATGACTTAGCTGTGGTTGATCTTCTCGGTTACTGAAAGTCGTTCTAGCTTGTGGCGAGCCTAATGGCTGACTCTGAGTAAACAGAGTTTTGAGGTTTTGAAGGGTTTTAGCAGTGAAGGAGAGCAGCATTATCACAGAATATTTTATTTGATATCGAAAAATATCTAAGTTTAAGTGCAAAGTTCTGCAAAGAGCCTACATTAATGGATTTATTATTTGCATTATTCATGACAGTCATGTAGTGTCACATGAGTAGTCAAACCAAAGCAGCTTGGAATCTACTTGAACCAGTTAAACAACATTATATGCAACTCCACCATGTTCCTCCATAGGGCCTTTATGTGTCATGTATCTAAAAAACAAAAAAAACCAAGCTGTTTTCCTCTAAAGCATTTGTGAAGTTTCAGGCATTGTAGCTCATTTCTGATGGTCAGGGAGCATCAATTAATTCTAAATAACAAGCTTAACACTCACCTTTGTGTTTTGACTTGGGCTCATTGATGTATTATTCCCTTTGTGGCTTGTATTTATATCAGTAACAGAGCCAGGAAACTTAGCTGGGCAGCAAGGAGTCAAATGAATGTGCACATGCGGGGAACAGGGGCTACTGAGTTTTGGATTCGAAACGTGACATGAAATTCCAGTGTTAGGGTAGGGCACCTCCAGGGAAAAGCTCCTTTGTATGGTGCGATTACATGGATTTTCCTCAGCCCTTTTCTGGCATTTTCCATAAGAACAGACCTTATGGTTTTTCTCCGATGTCTTAGTTGAGGAGAACAAACAAGCGGAGGTACTACGATACAGTTTTTTGTGAGGGTAACCCTCAGGGTGTGCGACTGGGTTAGGAGGCTCATTATATTCCACATTGACTGTAGCTGTGGTTGTAGCTCCGTTCCCAGATATCATTGGTCTCTGGTGGGCAAAGTGCAGTAGCACGCTGCTAGAGTGACGATTCGATCTGTCTAGGGTTGATGACAGTTCCATTACTTTACTCCTGTCTTCCATTTTGCATTTTGGTTCGTCCTGTAAAGGAATATTAAATTGCACCATGTGTTTAGTGTCCCTGAATTCGGCTGAACAGCTTCCTTTTGGAAGACGATGGCCACTTGCTGCCGTGGTGGTGGACCCTTTGCAAGTCACTTTCTCATCATCTTGTGAGAATTCACGGGCAGATGTCTGAGGAATAGACCCCCTCGGCGTTGGGAGAGCAGGTAAAGCCACTGGACTTACTGGGGAAGCAGGTGGGGTGCTGCAGGGGCTCTTTGGAAATATAACCAAAGAGGAGCACCGTCTCAGCGGGACCTTGGACTTACAGCAGAGTAGACTCCTCTCCTGGGTGGTCCTCTGCTTTTCTGGAGCCTCTGGCTCAAAGATGCTGTTGCTGCTGCAGTACCCGGCATCGCTGGCCATGCTGCTGCTGCATGAGCCTCCATCTGAGCCAGTAACTGCTCCTCCTTCATTAACTCCCTGGTCTCCATCCTCTATATTGCCATCCAGCTCTCCATTGTGCTTACCACGGGGCTGAAGTGAGATCTGCAGAATGCTCTTCTTATTACATCCCCCACCGTTAACCCAGGGTATGAGTACTGAAGAGTACCGCTGTAAATGATCATAGTCTGGTGACAGAGGAGTCACCTTCAAGTGGACAGAACTGTGCGCCAGACTCTCTGCCGGGCTACGAGCTGACACACCAACTCCGCTCTCAAGACCATGACTGCTGAGGCTTTCTGACAGAGGGTCCGTGTTGCTTCTCCTTGACGCAAAATGCAAGCGGAGCCGACGTGCCATTCGTTTAACTCTCTAATCCCTGCAGCGCCAGTGAGAGCTGCATGATCAAACTTGCTGGTAGGAAAAAAGGAAAGCAAAGCAACTGCTCTGAGCTCTGCTCTGTGATCACAATCATTAGCGACGGGACTTTGCCAAAATAGCTCTGGTGACAACCTACATTCCCCTCCAGGCTGATCTCAGCTTTTAGTCAGAGGAGGTCAGTGGTTCTGTTTGGAGACATGACCCTAACATACGACCTTTGAAACTAGAGCATTGCCAGAGGTTAGACCCTTATGGGGGCTTAAACCCTATACAGAAAACAAAATTACACTAAAACTTAAAGGACAGAGTTCCCTCTGCTGATCTGCTTAAAGCCTTAACTTAGCTGCTAGTTACCTGTAGTTTCATAAATAACAACTCATATCTCTTCCAGCAGCCTTAATCCTTTCCATACCTCTTGTCGAAAAAAACAAAACAAACAAACAAACAAAACAAGATGAAACAAAACGAACAAAAAACAATATGCTAGCTCTTTACGTTGCATCTTAGACCGAAGCTCTGGCAAACTTTTACATCTGTTTCATCTGTTTTCACATCATCTCACTCAAGACTCTACTTCCTGCTGCAGCTCTGCTTCTAATGTGTCTGCTGCTCTGTACCCCCATAAATATTTTTACCCAGTGCTATTGAATTACAGGAAATCAAAGGAAATGACTTTCAACATAATTCTAAATCAAACTGAGGACTGGGTTGCAAAATAGCATAACACACAATTGAACCTCCATAGCCAGTGAAAATATGCAGGTGAGTCATTGTAAACTGCCAAGGTCATCGAACTTAGTTGGTGCAAGAGTACAATTAAAGCCATAAAATTTTGGTTTTTTGCTTTTAAAGTAACAGTAACACTGTCACACTTGTCCTGTAGAGATAAATTAATGAGTGACAAACCATCTCCCTGACTACAGAATACAAGAGATAAGAACGAGAAAGAACTGATTGCTTTGACAGTGACATGACACCTGTTATATGACACCTCATGTAACAGTCAGTGCTGCTCTGATTTCCTGTCTATGGCTGTTGACAGTCCCTATTTATTAATGGCCGCCTATTTTCAGCTAGGATGATCTATTTCAAGACATTACTCTGCAACCAAATCAGTTTCAATATAATATTTAATAGTAAGAGGCACAGCCAGGATAAAAACATGATTCGCCAGAGGACACATCACTGCTGCAGTGGACCTCATCACTTAATTTTTTTAAACCAACATGACAATTGCCAGGAAAACCTGTGACTGGATATTAATTGCTCATAGGGCCAAAAACAGGATTAAATGATGACGGTGCGTAGGCCATAAGATAAGTTTGGTGACGCACAGTACACAGTTATGCTGAGTCATACAGTATGCTGTAATATGCCAATAATAAAGCAAAGATGCCTGTAATGTAGACATGGTGTTGGCACCCAAATGAATGCTCTGCCTAAAAGAAACACTGAAGGACAAGCTATATTAATAAACTCTTTAGAGACCATCTTGCAATGTCATTGCAAACTGTGTCAGTGGGGTGTGGTTACAGCCAGGATTGGACCTGAAAGACAGGGGATGGCTCTGTCAATCAGCAGGTGCCAATTTAATGAAGTGAACAAGTTGTAAGTGTATGTGTTATTTTTTATCATTAAGTATAAAAAAAACATCTCATGTTTTAACACGCACACGATTAAGTAATTAACAGATGCCTCGTATTCGTGGTGATTAAAATATAGGCAGAAGCAGCTAATTAATGATGTATTCAGCTAATACATTGTGACAGATTTCTCTTGCTTACATGATAGTACATTAGTTGCTTTTACAAATAATTAGTATTAATATTGGTATTTATATCAATGATCATGGCCCTGGTATTACTTGG
Source organism: Istiophorus platypterus (assembly GCA_016859345.1). NCBI lineage: Eukaryota > Metazoa > Chordata > Actinopteri > Istiophoriformes > Istiophoridae > Istiophorus > Istiophorus platypterus. The sequence goes on along the minus strand of CM029118.1, from coordinate 16,560,352 downwards.
TATTGGTTGGTATTGGACTCAGATCAAATTTTGTGGTCTTACCCCCCCTACAAAACACCATCTTGAATAAGTAAATGGCTAACTGCACTCATAATGATCTGTACAACGTACTACACAGACAACTCAATAGATATGATCAGCTTACTTCTAACCATGTTAGCCGCTACAAGCTATCTGAAGCTAATGTGTTGCTAATGCATCATTTACACTAACTAAGTGTTGAATTACTGTCTGGACAACTTTTACGACTTTTACTCTTTTTTTTATTTTCACTCTTATGCATTTTTTGTAGTTTATTGGATTAATTACTGTGTTTTATTTCCTATGGGGCATTAATCTTATTCTTTCACTGTTTTTTTTCTTTGTTTCTTCCTGTAATGAAGCACTATGTAACTAGTTTGGCAACTGTTCTATACTTAAACGAATCAAGGATCCTTGTTTTTTGTACTAATTCATTTTAACACACTTTTGTTTTAACTCTTGTTTATATTATCTCATGGTTTTCCAATTTGTGATCACTATGATTGAATTTTTTTGTCTGCTATGTTTTCCAGTTCCACAAATTTGAAAACAGTAAAAACTGCAAAGGAATTCCAGTGTTTATTGGCCACGTGTTTATATAACCGCATAGCTGAAAAATACATTTAAATGTCAATACACTGAACAAACCCTGAAGATTTGTAAATACCTGATTTTATTTTAAATCAAGATTTATCATCTGATCAGAATCCCCTTTACTTCAGAGGATATTATGATCATGAACAGGTCTGACCACCAGTATAAGTTGGACTAGGTCTTTTCTTTCTTCCTTTTTTTTTTTTTTTAAATACAGAAAATAGTGTCTGGTTTGCAAGTGTCATTGCTTCTCTTCCCTTTAGTCTCCAGCAGTCTGTAAAAATGTATTCATGAATCAGTTTGTGCAGCTGCACAACAGCTCTTTATCATTTACAGCGCCCCCCTTCCGTATGAATTCATGGTGGCCATTCATTGAAGACAGAGTAACCATAGCAACTTCTGCATATGGTGATGTCAGGTTCATACCTTCTATTCATGCTGTCTCTGGAAGCCACACAGACAATTCCATGCCAGGATGCGAAAGGAGATCTTAGGAAGTACTGTGTCTGATTCTTAGTGTCATTCACTGGTGTCTGTGAGTATGTAAGCGGCTCCAGGTGGTGATAAGACAATGTAAAACCAGTAAGGAAAACACTTTTGTTAGATTACGCAGTCTTCAGAGGTGTAGCCTGGAGCCTTCACTCTCCTCGTTCACTAAGAAGTTTAACTTGCTCAGCAAGCGGCAGAAGTGCTGACCTCAGCGTAAATGCAGCGTTCGTTTTACTTCTAGCATTAACAAAATGACTGATCATAAGCCACAACGTTCATTACGCTCAAAAATACCAGTACAGTGATGCGTTATTTAAGTCTTTCACGGCCTCTACCAATTACATTTATGTGATACATTTTTCGAAAACTCGGAAAAGACAGAGACTTCACTACATTAAGCCACTTAAATTTGAAAACACTTTTCTTCTGAAATGATTTGCATCCACATTAATGTTTCGTTGTCGTCTTTATGGAGACCTCTGTCCACAGTCAAAAATGCTTGAGCAACATGAAAACAGCTACATTTCTTTTTTTTCCTCTTTTCAGTTGGCAAACAACAAAACAGTGCATCAAAGCCAACATCTGGTAAGGAGTGAGAGAGATAGTCCAGCTGACCAAATCATTATTTCATGGTCAGGACAGGTCTTGCAAAATCTATAATATACAGATTAATGATAACAGCTTTAGTGTATAATTAGCCATATTGACATTTAAAATACATGATTACAGGAAAAGTTAGAAACAACAGAATGTTATCTTAACTTTCCTAACTTTGCTGCTGCACAACCCCTGTTCAAGCTACACACAGTCAGTTACTCTGCCAGATGTCAGACCATGACAACAACATCCACTGTCCTCCTGCTCTGTTTTCACCAATACTGTATTTTAGTGCAAATGATTTTTCTTTTTTTTTGGTCAGAAATCTGAATGTGAATGAAATAGCGATTTCATTCCTGCCAGGAACAATACATGTTAACCAGCAGTGATTATGATGCTGCTGCACTGCTCTAATGAAATCCTTATTTTATAATTGATACATCACGTTACCAAAATCAACATAAATCCAGTTGACTGACAACAGCCCTGCTGTATATCCAGCTACACTGGTGTTTAAAGGTTGTCTGAACTTTACTGCCCCAATGTTCTGAATGGCCTGGCTTAGGTGATCATTATGCAAAAACTACATCTATCCCATTGGGGGATTTTCCATCATGTAAAGCCACCGTCTAGGTCTTACCTCTGATGTTTTTGGTCATTGTCTCTCTGTAGGATGAACCCCTGACCAACAGGTCTGTCTTCTTTTGTTATTTAACTTTTTCTTGCCATTCATATAATTATTATGACAGCACTACTCCCAACAAAAACTGGAAAAATGGAGGTGTTCTAAAACTTCTGACCAGTAGTGCTTATCGTCATGAAACAAAATGTTGATGTGAAAGGTCAAACTGCGGATCACAAAAATTAGTAGGATTTTTTTTTTTATTTTTCACCTATAATCATAGAATGAACAAAATATTTCATATCTTGGAAAGGACAGGCCAACCGACCCAGTTTCATTCTCAGACTCTGTTGCTCACAAGACAAAAAGTTGACATGTTTCCAGCTCACTTTTCACATTTCCCTGTGTTTCGCAGCAGCAGTGACACACACATAGACAGAAACACTCATTGTGCTGACACACCCTCCGGATTACCATAAACTCTACCTGTAGCATGACAAGGCAGACTTCAGTTAGTCACACCCAGGTTTGTTTTATCATGTGACTGTGAACCAGTGACGTGATGACAAGTTCTACAAACATTCAGCCAAGCTAAAAATAATATAAAGAGTAAAGAAGGAGCTATGTTTAATCTGACTGTATGTGCATGTGCTGTTTATGCGTTGACTCTGTGGACTATGTTTTAATATATTTTTTTTATTGTTATATACTGAGGAGCAGTAGATAAAAATCAAATCGGAGCTAAATCTTGTGGAACATATCAAAGTTCAACTGTTCCATGTTGCACAAACTCCTTCATAAACTAACCAAGAAGAAAAAAGAATTACAAAGAAACAATACAATACAATGATAGTGATCAAAAACATAACAGCAGAGGGTTTTGGGAGAAACAATGACTTTTGTTTTCAAAGCACAGTATTGACTTTCTGTACGGAGCCTCTTAGATATGTGATAAATTGTGCATAAATTACTGGGTCTTTGAAAACAAGGCTTTGATGAAAATGGTTACGGATACATATACCCAAAGACAGACAGACAGACAGACAGACAGACAGACAGACACACACACACACACACACACACACACAGACACACACACATACACACACACATACACACACACACACACACATCATCATATAACCTGGAACTCCTTAAACCGTTAACACTGCTCCGCACTAACTGTGTAATAATGACCAAACAATAGACACTGGCATCTTCATTCACTACAGTCTCCTAACTCAGTTTACAAGCACCCAACAACCCAAACCTCAGTTCCTACCACGTTGGCACACAGGAAACCTAAGCCTGTGTTTCACTACAGAAACTAATTAGCTTTACACAATATCTCTATCATCTGCAGTACATATATTCGGAATCCAATGTGAAATGTGACTCTTTTAATGTCAATCTACACATGTAAGAGACAGGCGTTAGGATGTCCCGAGGGCAGCCAGATTTGCCCATATTTACAGCCCTGGATAATAAAGTTTCTCCATTTTCCAACAATATCACACATATCATGGCAAAATATGGGCGGTTGTATCTTTGACAGGCAGACAAAGTCAGCCTTGCACTGACTGGATGATATCCCCCATCTACAGAAATGTGACACATTCTCTTGTTTGGCATTCATGGTGTTTAACAGTACACACACATAAGGGTACGGAAAATGATTATGTCATTATATTAAACATCTGCACATCTGACTTTTACATTTCCCCACCATTGTGAGACTATTTCCCGGCTTTGGGTTGTGTCCAGCCAAATCAACATTACAATTAACAAGACATGTCCCTCTATAGCAAAGAAACTCTTAAGACTTATTTCAAATACTTTTGTCATTATCAGACATGTTTAAAAATCAGTCTACAGAGGCCGTAGACCGGTCAATGAAGAGATTGTGCAAGGCTTTTAAACACAATACAGTTTACAAAACACAGAATCATATGATCATAACTGACTGCTGTCATGTACAACAGGTTATCCACATTTTAAAAAACATTTCTGGACCTAAGCATTAATGGCTGTTTGCCCTGTGAACTCTGCTAAATGTGCAAAAGTGATTTGCACTAAAATTAAGATTTATATTTTTTTCACACACATCAGGAAACAGACATGAGCCACATCTGCGATTGAACTAATGCTGCAACAATTAGTTGATTAATGGATTAGTTAATTGAAAACTGTGCACAGCTTATTGACAAATGACTAATGTCATTTTTTCAAGGAGATTTTTTTTAAGTCTGCAAATCCATTTAATAACACTGGTTTGAAAAAAAAAAAAAACAGGCAATTTAGAGCCATCTTTTAGGGTTATAAAAAACTGTACCAGCATTTCTTGCTATTTTCTGATATTTTATACACCAAACGATAAATTTTTTTAAAAATAAATTAAACGGCGGATTGATAGATTTGTTGAGATTAAAAAAATACAAAAAAAAAAACAAACAAAAAAACCCCCCAAAAACAGAAACTGAGGTGTTCAAAAGAAAACATGGCCAACACAAAAAGCTAAAGCATAAGGTTTTTAGCATATCTAATAATAAACACAGAAAAGTTGAACATAAGCAAATAACTTACCAGGCGGTTCTCATCAAACACCTCCAACAGCAGACGATGTTTCTGAGGAATAACCTAAAAAAAAAACCAAAAAACACAACATAGACTATAAAGTCAAAACGCAGTACTGGTATCAAGAATGGGCCATGGTTGACAAAGTCAACAACATGACTTTATCAAGTAAACAGTAAATTCATCCTGGTTCCAGTTATTAAAAGCCACAAATGATCTCCTGGAACATACACTGCATGTAAGGGTAATTATTCAAACAACATAAGAGATAAATGCATTTTAAAGTATTTAACATTATTTACTTTAAGTGCCACTTACTCTAAAAAAGAATTCTTCATTCCATTTTGGGTCCAGTGTCTTCAGGTAACATTAAATGGAAAATAAAAATTAAATCAAAATAACATATCAACAAGTCCACAAAAATAAAACAAGTGTCACTGCAAATGCACTGCAAACGTTCACGTACCTTCTTTATTGTTTTAGTCTGAAGATTTGTGATTTCTCCACTGACGGGGTCATAGAGGGACAGTTTTGTATATGGATCACTACAAGAAAAGAAAAAGGGGCATGTTTAGATTCTGGTTTTGGTGTAGGCACATCTAGAAAGATTTAAACAGCTATGAACTTCTTCCAGCTCTCTGTGTACTAGTGGTTTATATGGTTCTTCCACCATGAGTCTCTAGTTTATTTCTAATGGCAAAAAAACAGTTTACATCATTATCTGATCCGATCAGACAATGCATTCGGACCTTAGAAACATTAAGATAATGGTCCCAGCTACTCTATTCTCAATGCAAAGCTGACTGCAAATTGCACTTTTATAATGGTTGAGGCACTCTGACATGTATTAAAACCACATCAATCATCAATCATCACATTATCCATTACTGAGACTTAATGCCACTTTAGGCCTGCAGCAATGTTTCCTCATTTGAAATGTATTTATTGACTAGTGTTACATTACAGGGCTACTAATAAAGCTATTTTGGTCGTAACTTGAACAATTGAACAAACAGTGGACATAAAGGACACAACCCACAAAAATCGACATTTCCGTATCTCTTAATTACATTGTGATTTTAGGTTATAGGAAGGTTTTTAAAAGGGCTTTTAATCCAGAATTTTAAAGAAAACTGAAAATAGGTCAAAAAAAGGTTTCTCATACTAAGCATTAAGCAGGTTATTAACTGCAGTTTTGGAAAAATGTTCTAAGCCTTTTAGTAAAATTCCCCAACAAGTTGACACAATGCTGTAGACTAACTTATTCAGCAATACATGATTTACTCACAGAGGAAGTGCTATTGTTGCAAAAGTCATGGCTTTTCCACAGAAAACAACAGGAAAAACTTTTTCAACTGAATGTTTTATTTTCAGATTCCTGTTAAGGCTGATTGTGCACTTCCTTTGTGCTGCTTGAGATTGGTTTCTTTAAAAAATAAATAAAAATTAAAAAGGACCAACCGTCTGGAGAAATTTAACTGTCATAACCTGGAGTTTAATTTAGCCTTTCTTGCCAACAATACAGAATTTTGTCTCTTTGGGTCTTAATGGGATTTGGGGGAGAGGCAGACTTAATCCGATTAATGAAACAAAAACTTATCTATGGTTCACTGACTGATGGCTCTTATTTACATGTGCTGTTTGTTCATTGATGTATTGAAATATAAAATACTGTCATCACCTTCCTTTCACTCTGTACAGCAGTTTAGAGGATGCAATTATAGCAAGTTCTGATTATCCGGCTTTTCTCAAGACAGAGTAAAGGAAGAAAACTGACAGGAAATGGCCATTACATATGCACAGGAAGACGGTGACTGATTTTACAGATAATGAAAAACACAACACGGCATGACCTACAGAATTTATCATCGATATCTTGATAGTCAAAAGTAAACATCAAAAAATTACTAACAATGGAATGTAATTAGGTAATAATAGCTAGTTGGAACCCGACTCAAAAGTTTCTCCAACTTACCTGGCTCCAAGAATATCTTTTTTGGCCAGTCCAATTCCAGCAATGACTTTTACTTTTAGGATTCTGGATTCTTCCTGAAATTAACAAGAACGGAAATTAAAACATAAAAAGCATATACAGTTCAGTGCATAACTTTTCGACACACTTTTCGTAATTTTGCCCCTGTACACCATCTCGATGGAAGTGACCAGAACAAATCAAAATCTGATTCAAGTGTAGACACTAAGCTTTAATTCAAAGGGTTAAAAAAAGTATTGGATTAACCATTTCGAATTACAGCCTTTTTATACAAAATCCCTCATATTCAGAGGCTCAAAATAATTGGACCAACAAACATAATTATAAATATAAGGGTTATTTTATATACTTGGATGAAAGTCCTTTGCAGTCAATGGCTACCTGAAGTCTGGAATTTAATTGTGTTTCCTCCCTTGAGACTATTTTCCAGGCCTTTACTGCAGCCCTGTTCAGTTGCTGCTAATCTGGCCTTTCCGTCCTTGACTGTGACCAGTGGTTTGCACCTTGTGGTAAACCCTCTTTATTTACATGAAGGCGTCTCTTGATTGTGGACTCTGACATTGATGCCTACCAATGTCAGAGTCTACTGCCTCCAGATTGTTCCTGACCAGGGTAGATGTTGTAAAGGGGTTTTTCTTCATCAAGGAAGGCATTCTGCAATCATCCACATTAAGTCTGCGCAGAGTCTACGCCATTGCCTACACAAGTGGCCTTTTATATATAGTGGCATTTATACTTATGCGTTGGTGTCTAGGTCACTCTACAATTACACCACCAAACTACTAGTTGGTGGTGTCTAGGTCACTTACAATACACACCACCACCAAACTTTGTGGTGGTGGTCTATACTATATGCCAGTGTGTTGAGTTTGTTCATCATTGTTTTCCACGAGTTTGTTGGTGCACTTCAAAACAGTGTGACTGAAAATTAGTGGAGCTTGATGGAGTTGGAGCTGATAGATGTTGAATGGCAGAAATGAAAGAAGACATCTAATGAGATGGTCTGTACGACCCAGGCATTAAAGTCTATCTGTGTGTGTGTTGTTTGTTCATCATTGTTTTTTTTTGTTTTGTTTGTTGTTGCAAAAAAAAACTGTGTGAAAAAAAAAAAAGTGGGATGGAGTTGGAGCTGATAGATGTTGAATGGCAGAAATGAAAGAAGACATCTAATGAGATGGTCTGTACGACCCAGGCATTAAAGAGGAGATGGTGGAAATGTGATGCTAAAAAGCCGACCAATAACAGTTCTTGCATAGTTACATTTTTTAGGAAGTGTGTGTCATACTACGGCGTCAGGCTATGGCATCAGGCTATGGCATCAGGTACACGGCTATGCTGTGGGTATGGTGTAGGTTCACTGCAGAAGCATAAATTGGCCTTGACTTCTGGGGTCTTCCCGGCCTTTTGATGTTGCTGAGCTCACCAGAGCATTCCCTGTTTTTAAGAATGTTCCAAACTGTCGATTTCCCATCTATCTAATGGGTTTTGTTTTGTTTTGTTTTTTCATCCTAATGATGGCCTCCTTCATTTGAATGAACACTCCTTTGGAATGCATATTAAAAGTTGGCATGAATAGCTACCAAATACAAATTGATTGCTTGGCATCAGCTCCACAGCTTTTTTTGACTGAATTTATCATAAAATGATGAGGGATAAAAATCAGTTGTCAACTGAAAGCTAATCAGCAACTATTTTGATAATTGATTTATCCTTTCAGGCACTTTTCAAGCAAAATTTTTAAAACATCTGCTGATTTTTACTTCTCAAATGTGAGAAATTACAACCTTTCTTTGTCATATATAGTAGTGTATGAAATATCTGAGTTCGGGACTGACTCAGACAAACAAAGCAATTTTAAGACGTCACATTGGGCTGTCGAAGTTTGAATGGATGTTTTTCTCTGCTTGATAGCACTTTATAGAAAAGATCGATAACTGATTATTTTTTCACTTGATCATTTCGCCAAGAAAATGTCCATTATAATGTCCCACTGACCAAAGCGCCATCATTAAATGTCTTTTTCTATTTGACCAACAGTCCAACTTTCAAAGACGTTCGGTTTAATACAATGTGTGAAAAAAAGAAAAGCATCAAATCCTCCTGTGTGAGAAGCTAGAGGTAGCAAGTAGTTGGCATTTTGCTGAAATCCCATGACTAAAACAATCATTATCCTTATAATCAAAAACAGAAGCCAATTATCCTCGTGCCAGTCAACTAATTAATGAATCCATTAATTTGCTCCAATTGCTGCCCTAGTGTTTAGATAAGGTGCTTTTGTGGATATACTGTATATACACACAGCTCTAAAATGAATGACCAGGGCTGCTGGGTGCATCCCCCCCTCCGCACAATCACAGTTTGTGCTGCACTCTGATGTAACATCCTGACAATGTCTGGCACTTCTGCACGTTTCCCATCAGAACCAGAGCCTCGTTTATGATCGCACTGTGAAGTTATTTAATCGCCGTGGAGATTTCGCAATCGCCATCCTGGCTCGGGAGTGAGGAAACCGAACGGCCTCCCTAACCTTCCTGTCTGGTTCGAGAGAAGTGACAACGTGAATTATTGGCGAGATAATGCAGAGTTTTGTGTGTGTGTGTGTGTGTCTCGGTGTGTGTCTCGGTGTGTGTTTCTGTGTGTGTGTCTCGGTGTGTGAGAGAGTCGGGGACGGGAAATGGCCAACAGAGAGGCGGTTACCGCTCAGGAACCTCCCCGGGGGTCTCTGGCTGAGACGGCGCACAGCCGGGGCTCTTCAAATAAGTCACCGGTGGCGTTAGCTGATCGATCACATCGATTTTCGATCCAAAAGCAGCAGACTTTAGCGAAGGCGGAACACCCGGGCGCCGCGAGTTAACCGGGTGTCAAGTTAGCTAGCTAACCGTTTTTCTTGAGGCACCACGGTTGTTCGGTTAGCCGCAGTTAGCGCGGACTGCTTAGCCGTCCAGCTAACGATGGGGTCACATGAGCAGCCTCGTTAACGGCCGCGATCGGAGCGCCGGTTTACCTCGTCCGTCTGAAGTCCTCGGATCTGTGGAGTAAGTGTCGCCATAGTACCCTCGTCCTTCTTCCTCCCGGGGACCGACAACAAAAGCAGGACCGTGGTCCGACGAACAAACAGTCTCCTCCGCCGTGCGGTTACCGCTCCGCCGCTGTTATTCCCTCGGTGCGGGCAACGTTAGGCTGGTCGACGCCGTGAACCTGACCCAGCGGTGAAGTGTGACACTGTCCTAACTCTCCGTATCCATCCTCTTCCTCCTCCTCCTCCCCCCTACTCCTCCTCCTCTTCCTCCTCCTGTCCCCTCCTCTTCTCGTTCCCTTCGCCTCCACCGCCGTTTCAAACCCGGAGGAAAAGCGGCGGTGGAGGACGCGTCCGCACCTTTCACTGAGGTAAAAGTACGATCACCACAGTGTTAGAAAAGTCCACTGAAGGTAAAAGTCCTGCATCCAGCTCTTACTTAAGTAAAAGGACAGATGTATTATCAGCTGAATGTTTTTGATTTGATTTGAAAGAAAGAGAAGAGAAAGAAAAGGGAGGGGAAGAGGAAAGAGAAGGAAAGGAAAGGCCTCCAACTCTCGCCGACGACCCCTGAACGCCCCTCCTGCCGGGGGACCGGACACGCGGGAAAAACCCGGGGCCACCGCACGGACGCGCCGGGCCGGGGCCCTGGGGCCCTGGGGCCCCGGGGCCTGATGCTCAGCGGCGCCACCTGGTGCCCGCCACCGGCTGAGTCGTTGGGCTGATGGACTGATGGTCTCGGCTGTGTGGTCCCGTTTCCAGACTTGGGCCAGGCAAAGGCCCAGTTATGGCCCATTTATGGGCCTTTGCCTGGCGACCCATCATTGAAGTTTAAACAAGTTTAAGTAACAATCTAAATCATTGGGAGCGTTGCGACACCATTCATTATTATTATTATACCAACACCTTTACACCACTCCACATTGAAAGGATCACTCAAAGGCTGATATTGAAAGGCTTGAATATCAATTTGAGGTATTTTTACAAGTGGTAGAAAGCTCAGGAAAGCTAGGAAGTAGCCCTTTAACTTGAAATAGGTTTGTCACACCCTCAACACACATTCCAAACATGATAAACATATAACATATGATGCAATGTTATGAGCTAAACCACACCACAGCGTTGAAGTAGTTAAATTAGCTCCACCTAAAGAAGCTACGACATTAAAATGATACATACAAATCCATGTGTCGGTGATAATCTAATAATTCATATATACTAGAGACTAAATTAATCATTCTGAATTCGAGTACTTCTATTATCGACGCTTTAAGTATGTTTTGCTGATAGTACCTCTGTACTTCTCTTTTTTTATATCTAAAGAACAATTTAATATTGTTGCATTGGTACTCTTACATGAGTGCTGTGCAGGATCTATTTTTTTCTTCCACCACTGACAAACACTTATGTGTTCCTCAGAGTAAAAACCGGTCTCAGTAACGCTCTCTCACCCTGTCTGGCAGGCTGCTACTGTAACTAATCTTGTGCTGCCATACCTCTGGCTCCAATGCAGGAGGTCTGGAGAAACATAAACAGTAGTTGGTCAGAAAAGGGCAGAGGCAATTTGGGCTGTCATCAATCCAACAGTCGGTTTTACACAGACAGAGCATGGTGCTGGTGCACAAACAACAAGGGGTTGAAGTTTCTTTAACTAGACAGCAGGAGCTGGTATTCAGCACAGATTCAAATGTTATTAAAGTTCCCCACACAGATCTGCATCTATTACTGAGCAAAAGTAAACCTTTTGCATAAATCTCAAATTAAAAATGACAATAATGTTTGGAAAACTATCTTCAGTAAAAGGAATGCTCCCTCTAAGGGATTAAAGAGTCACCTTAGCAATCTTTAACCTTATATTCATGTGTCAGTGCATGTCATTCATGCCGTAATACTGGACAATTCTCTATTGGCCTGTTATCATCCAGCCTCACACATAAAGAGACTAAGATTTCAAAATGAGAAAAGGTATGGATGAAAAGTTATCATTTATTCATCTTCTCCTCAGCCCCAGATAGATAAGTACTTTAAAACCATGTCTAAATAGCTCTCGCCTTGCTACTCAGGGCTCTATATTTATTTTCCGTTTGAGTGTTTGAATTCTCAGTTATAGACAACAAAGTGGCTAAAGGTTTTTCACAATGGAAAAAAAGTCTAGCATGCTTGGCATGTATGCTACGTTTTTCATAATCCAGTGCTTTGGTTTTTATAAATGAGAAAATAACTATCATGAAATGATAATAAATCAAGATTGTCCAAAATCTCAGATTGATGCTCACTAAATTCAATAATTTACTCTTCAATAGTTTACTGCAGTGTTTACTTTGTAAGGAATAGTGAGTGAGTGAACAAGGGAGTGATTTAGGACACAACCTGAGGCAGTAATTCCATAAGTATTAGTATAGACATGTTTAAAAAAAGGTCACATCGCATTTGTGGGTGCAATTAAAAAATTCCGTTAGAGAGCAGTTAAAAGGGAGGATGACGGTACAATGTAAAGTTTATTAGTGATGAATTTTTTCTCATCAAATGTTGTACTCTAATTTCAACAAACGAACTCAATGGGATTGTAATTACTACATTTTCTTGTGTGTGTAACATTTCAGAGGTGAAGATTTTCCCTGTGCAGGCAGCTCCAGGGACTCTTGAATTCTTCTACCTTTAATGCAGATGTTAAAGAAGAGCCACCTCCAAGATGCTGATGTACTTATAAAAATGTTTATTAGTTTGAATAAGTCTTTGAAAACCTGTATCAACAGCACTTCCCCTTATAAAAGCACTTGCTAGAAATGTAAAAAAAAAAAAAAAAAGAAGAAGAAAAGGAAAAAGAAAAACCCTTTACAATGACCACAGCAAAGTGACTACAGTGGAGTTCAGTTCTACTGCTCTGAACTTTGAACCACATACAACAAGAGGAAGGGTAATGTCTTCATCAAATACAAATATCAGTGCTAACAAAATAAACGAAAATGTTTTAACAGACACGTAATTAAGCTAAGAAAAGTTTGTCTAGAATAGTCAGTATTAAATTAGACTCACAGTGAGATCATAAATTACAATTACAATGGTAAAATCTAATTTTACAGATCTTAAAAGTTCTGTAATCTGTATAAAACAACCTTCAATTTATCAACACACTTAGAGATTCAATGTTCTGCCTTTGCAACATATCATGACATCAGTATTACACCATATAATTACGCATAGTCTCATTTAAACATTTTAAAATTTGTGCAAATCTTTTCTGGGATAATTTTTCTGCCAAAACCCAGTTGCCATGTTTTAGGTAACAAGCTGAAGAGTTTCGTAAAAATTTTCTCATAATTCACCGTTATTTACCATCAAATACTGGAAAAATCTCCTGAAAAACATAAGTACTGTGTATGATGGCTGGTAATATGCTAGGGCACTTAAAACATATGATACAAAACAGTGCAATAGAGATTATTGTGTACACACCAGATTATATGGTTTGCAAGGTTACACCTTCTGTTCAAACGACACGCTCTAAATAAATAACCATAAAACAAAAACACACTGGACAACTGGCCACACTGACAATCTGTACAACAAATAAAGTTAGTGTGACCAACAGTATACACACAGAGATCTAATGCTAACACAGAGAAACATAATAAATAATAGTAATAAATTACAGTTTGTTTTTTACTCCATTCAAACTTGATATACCTGTTTTGTTTAGAAAAGCCCGATTAAGAGTAAACAAAGAAACCCTTAATATGGTACTTTTGCATTGATTTTAGAAACAAATGGGCTTTTTTTTCCAGTGCTGTAAATATCACATTTTTCACTTTTCCCATTTTAGCCTTTATATGACAGAATATCCTTGTTGTGGCTGTTCTCAGTATGTCCATCACATTGGAGATTTATATTAGACCCCTTAGATCTTAGTGCATGTAATTGCAGGTTATACTTAAAAGTTGAGTCTTTGGTATGGACATAGGGCGAAGCAGCTTTGAGTCCCTGACTACTTCCCTTCTTTACACACTGCTCATCATCAGTAAAACATATACATTACTGTAAAAACAGTAATGTTTGATCAGTAGCTGTTATACATTTTGATGCATTCTTCAGGACAAGCAATGAAAATATTCCTTTATCCTCCAAACCGAACACAGTGCATTTTTTTTTAAACAAGTATTACAGATTGTCAGTGCAGTATGATGAGTTTAGGTGTTTATTACGTTCCTTTCATTTACTTTCTTATTTTCAGATGAAAACCTCCGCCTTCAGCCCAAAGCAGTAACTGGCAAAAAATTACAAATATATTAAATTCATTTAATGAAAGCTAAAATTTACCTTCCAGTGATTCTTCTTTTGTACAAGATTCATAATTTAAAAGTGCAGTCACCCCTGTTCAAGGGTTTTAGTTTAACTCAGATAAACGGTATCCTTTTTCTTTGTGTTTGAACCCTCATGTTTCATTGTTGTTTCATTCATGTTGTACATAGCACTACAACACTGAAGGTATCAAAAGCCCCGTCAGATCCTGTGTGTGACATACTTTAACTTTTATATAAAGCTATTTTAGGGCCTCATTGCAGGACAACGCTCATTCTTTCTGGCTTAATGTGTCCACACTAAAAAACAATTGTGCTGGAAATGAAAATGATGACACTTATATCACTTCCTCTTATGTTTTTGGTATACTTCTGAAGTAAAACCAGATACCCTTCATACAGTCTATTCAAATATTAAGTTTATGATTAGATTAATTATCTAAAAAAATTATTATTTCAAATCAACAACATGCCATTATATGCTCCAAGCAAACTCTTTAGCATATCATCAATCATCCATAATCACTGATCCCAAGAATATATTAAATGGATTTAATGGATGGATTTTGCTTTGTTTTTGCGACTAAATCAAATTTCTATAAACCTTATGTGTGTATACTTTTAAACACATCTTCTTTTTAATACTTTTTTCAGCTCCAGAAAATGCAATGAAACCAGACCGACACCCACGGCTCTTACAAAGATGACTTGCACTTGCACGGATGGCTTCTTCATACTTGGTGCTTGTGATACTTCCAGTTGTTTTTCAGTGACTGCACATTGTACACAAATGTCTAAAATATAATTTATCACTGTGTACCTTTTGCTTCAATTAGATAATGCCTTCAATTTAGATACAATGATATTAAGAAATATTGTTGGAAAATACTTAAGGATAATTTTTTTTCATTAATTTGAAATTTTCTTTAGACTTAAAAAAATCATAGCTGTTATGTTTTTGTTTTTTTTCTTTTTAGATCAGATTTTTTAGTTAAATCTTGAGCAAAACACAATGAGACAGATTTCTTTTTTTGTTCAGTAACCTAAGTTTATCTTTCGGAAATGCACTTAATCAAACAATGTGAGGTGATGTTCTCTGATTGAAGGGAAACGACCAGCATTTAATCAGAGTGTGGCAGCATCATTTCAATTCCTCCTGGCACTTGAACTGGACAAACCTCAATGTGTCCAGTGTTGCATTATAAAGTGGAAATGCCTGAAAATAAATAAAAAAAAAACATTGATCACAGATTAACGTGATCAACATGATTTTAAAAACCTCAATTTTCAGCCCATCAACCCAACAGTTGGATGATCTTTGCTTTCTAACCAGTCGAGTCCACTTGAATGTGCTGTCTCACTGGTAATTTGCTGAAAAAGCGGATCATTCACCAACTCCTCCGGAGGAGCATTTTGATACTGCCCGTGCTGCTGGTTGGGATCAAACAGAAGGTTTGTGTCCAGTGCGTTAAGGTCATTGATGCTACTGGAGAGCTCCGATGTCATTCTGATTTCACAAGGGAAATCCACCCCGCCTGTAGTCAGCTCTGACACCTGTTCAATGAGCTGACTGCCAGCAGCAAGACCGTTATCTGTCAGAAGGTCTTTGACAGTGCGGTTGAAATCAAGCTGCTGATGCTGCTGTAGTTCTTCCTGCTGCTGCTGCTGAGGGTTCAAAGTTAACAACATAGAATGGGCCTGCTGATGCTCTCCAGAGACTGATTGTACTCGGCTGTCACTTGCAGAGAGAAGCACCTGTTCATTAATAGCATCTTCTATGAGGTAATCTGGCCTCTGCAATTTGCATGTGCTGGTGGAGTCAGAGGTCATCAGGCTAAGGTGGTTGTCAGTGCAGGAGAGGTTGGGGTCAGACTCGAGGATCTGGGTGAGGTTCATACGCGCAGTGTAGCTAGAGGGTAAATTGTTGATGCCCAGACCCCGCAAAGCATCATCACGGTCCCCATCCAGCTTGCTCAGGAGGACGCTGTTGATGTTTTTGCTGTTGCACTGTTGGCCCGGTGCGGGCAGGACTTCAGTCTGCATCATGATGTTGAGCGGCACAGACCGGCTCCGCTGGGCCATGCTACTCACCCCGAGATTTGTATGGCTGTCTGCAAAGATGTTTAACATCTCAGGCGTCACAGGAGAGTTAAAGGGAGACACTGCAGAATGAAGGATATTTGGAAGGTTGCTACTTCCTGTATTTCCACTAAAATTCCTCTGATGCACCGCGGGGCTTACACTGCGACATCGAAACATTGCAGCAGGTAAGTTAGTGGTTTTATTATCCAGAGGGGCAGGCACAGCAAAACCCTCCTGCTTGGTCATGTTAGCCATGCTAGCTACCTGCTGCTGCACGGGTGAGATGGGTGTCAAGCGGCCAAAGGTGCTGTCGTGATGCCGTGCATGAGGGATGGCGAAGGCATGAGGTTTTTGAAAATGGTCGTCTATCAGGCCTTGATAGCTGGGGAGGATTCCCATTCCACTGTTTGACTTGTTCAAGCTCCCACTGGCACTGTTGTAACTGTTATTCATCCACTCCAGCCTGGTCTTGTCCGGGTGGGTTGCCATCGGCCTCTGCATGGGCTTGACAGGGCTGCTGGAGACGTTGCTGCCGTCATGGAAACCGGTGATGCTGGAGTTGATGGGTGTGAATGCGAACGGGTTCCTGCACTCCACCGGACTGGGAGGCACTGTGCTGCTGCAGCTGGAGTGTGGCGTACCAACTGGGGTGTGACGACTGCTGCCCAGTGCGCTGTCCACCGGGGTGGTGGAGGTGATGCGGGAGCAGGGGCTCTCTCCGGTGAGGCCTTGGACTCCTCCCATCACCTCTGATGTCGGTGTGGGAGTGGGTGTCGGCGTTTGGATTGGGTTGCTGCTGTTGTTTGTGGCATGGCAGAAAGCGGTCATTGTCTGATTGGTGGACATTATGTTGTCAGGCACTGCACCCTGTTGGCTCTGCAGTGTGACACAGTCTCCAAACTCCTGCAGGTTGTTGAATTTTATCTGCTCCTCCATCTGCACCAGCTCCTCCACAATGCTGTCCTGAGTCACATCGTCATCAAAGGGAAAGTAGTCCATATCGGTCTGCATAGGGAGCTGACTTGATGATGAAGCTTGACTCAAAAACTCTAAGGGTTTGGTGGCAGTGTTGGACTGAGTGTAGGTCTGCTGTTGAGCTCCTTCCAGGCTCAATGTGGTTGAGTTTGACCTCCCAACATCGCTCACACCTGAGTGTTTCTGGAGGGCGGGGTTATTAGGTGAGACGTGTGCTTTAGCCATCGTGTGCCCCTGCTGTTGCTGCATTAATGCATGACTGACAGTGGGGCTAGTTTCCATAACAGTAGAAGTGTTTTTCCTCTGCATTGAGTTCTGTGTTTTGGCAACAGAGTAAAAGCCACTGGATCTGAAAGAGGATGCACAGAATGCCTGGACTTGAGTGGACATGACAGAGTTCATTTTCACCTCCACGTCCCTAGTGGCTGGTGCACTCTCAGATCTAGCAGGGGCTCCTGGCCTGGAGATGTACCCCACTGTGTTTTTGATGCCATATCTATGACTGGCAGCACCCCCTCCTGGCTGCTGGGGCATGAAAATCCTTTTGACTGGTGAAAGCTCTGGGCTGAGGCCCGAGCGTTTCCTGAGGCTCTTGGTGGACAAGAAACCTTCCTTTGTTGATGTTATACTGCTGCTTTCCCCAAATGAAGGTGCTCTGCTGGTGTTCATTGAATTAACAGCGCTGGTATTCTGAATGGAGGGGGTTAAGTGCAAAGTGCCGGTATTATACGTGCTAGTGTTGCTGCTTTCAATTGCGGATGCAGTGCTGTCGCTTGAGGAGGACTTTCCATTGCATTTAGTGATAGATCTTTCCTCCAAACCCAAGAAGCCTTTAGTTTGGGGTATCGGTACACTGGCTGCCCTCTGTACAGCCCCTCCGAGTCTGTTCACCATCGATCCTTGAGTCAGAACGAGACTGGTTGGATTCTGCATTTGGCTGTTTTTATGTATAGCCTCAACTTCCATTTCAACATCGATGCCATGAGGGCCAGTAGTTTGCCCTGGCCTAGCCACCGGGGCCAGAATGGGGACTGCAGAGGTACTCCTCGTGGTTTGAACGGAGCTAATGTCCTCCGCAACCGCGTTGCTGCTGATACCTGCAGATGCCGGCCGCAGGGTTGTGTTTGTAAGGGATACAGTGGTATTGCTGCCGCTGGGTGCCAGTGATATTGCTGTCATCTTGACCAAACTGACTGGGCTGACATGACACGTGGTCATCACGGTCTTAATGGGGCTGTTGGCGAAGATCATGGTGGAGGGCGAGCGCAAAGGGACATTGGTCGTGGCCAGAGGTTTTGGCAGGATCTGAGCATAGCGCTGCCGAGCAGTGCGTTCTCCCACTGGACCTGCCAGAAGATTTTGAGGGGTTTTCGGGCTCTGGTTCACCGGTTGAACGGGCTGCGTAAGCATTTGGAAGTTGACAGGCAGAACTTTGCCCTCCACTGTTCCCACTGGACTGGGGGACATCAACTGCCTGCTTCTCTGTACCTGAAATGAGTCAATCAGAAAGCAGAACAAACGAATGTATGATGGTTCTTGAAGCATATTCAATTAAAAGCTATGATTTAAATACGGTGCCTAATTGTGTGTTGCCTTAGTGATGTAAATTGTGGTAAATGAATGGGTTTTCACCTTAGTTTACCTTCCTAAGATGGCTGCAGTCAATTGAATTCTTATCTGTTAACTTATCTATTACACTGATATCAGATCCAAATTACTCAGTGAAATGTTAAGAGACAATGAAGTAACTGCTATCACTGACATTCTCATTCTCAATGTTTTTCACAGTAGTAATGAAAGATGTGATTTAGAACATAATCAGAATTCATCTGATTATCTGTTTGATGTCAGTACATTCAGTATGGATGGATTTATTAGAATCAAAGAAGAGAAGTAATTTTAAAAACAGTGCACCAGTCAGACTCTATTCAGTTTTACAAATTTATGAACTAAGTCATTATGGAACATTTTTCTCTCTTAGGTTGGGTTAGTTCCAGAGACAGGAGAAATTTCCACTTGATCTATATTGAGAGTCCAGTCTCACCGTGATAGGGCTCGGGACAGCAGCTACCACGATGCCTATGGCTGGCTGAGGGGATGGAGGGGTGGGGCTTCCACAAGGCCCATTGTCGTCTGCCCTCTTGGTTTGCCCCTCTCCAGGCAGAGGAGATTGTAACTTCTGTTCCTGTTGTTGCTGCTTTCTCTGGATCTTCCTCTGGAGCTGCTGCTTTGCATCGACGCAAGGTGACGACAGGGTTGTGGCTTGAGGCTGGAAGGAGTGAGCCTCAGCGGTGGGGATGAACGCTGAGACCGACTGTGGGGTCTTTACCTCTGCGGAACCAAAACAGGAGGATTTAGATACATATCATATGCTGCTAAAATGAGTATATGATATACAGCGATGGAAAGTAACTAAGTACATTTACTTAAGCACAACTGAGGCACTTGAAGTTTTTCCATTTCGTACTTGTACTTCACTAAATCTAACAGTGAAATATTGTAATTTCTACTCCTTTATATTTATCTGACAGCTATAATTACTTACTTTTCAGCTTTAAAATTAACATTCAAGAAAATACAATCAATTAATAAAATACAATGCATTGCTGAAGATTAAATCAGTGGTTCCCTCCATAAAAAAGCAGTGTCTAGCTGGGGGCCCTAGTCATGTTGCAAGTTTTAAAATTCTATATTAAAAAAAACAAACACAAACCCACAAACAAACAAAAACAACAACAAAAGCAACAACAAAACAAAGAAAAGTCTACTTATTTTTATAGCAGACTGTCTCTTTGGTTGGGAGCCACTTAGCTACACCAGCCCACAAATTAACTGTGCATAAAATATATAAAAAATTAAAGAGATACTTATGCAATGAAAATAGCGTTTAATGTTTGGGTACTTTTGTTAATAAAACTTTGTACTTTTACCTCAGTAGGTATTTTGAATGCAGGACTTGTAATGAAGTTTTTACATTGCTGCATTGGCACTTTTAGTTAAGTGAAGGATCTGAGTTCTTCTCCTATCAATAATAAAGTAGTAAATAATCTTGATTCATTTAATTAATCTGGTTTAAACACATCTTCAAAGGACAACAGAATAAGTCAGTAAATGCAGTAACAGGCAGATCCCACCAGATGTCACTATATATTTTTTAAACACACAGAGCCTGAGGAGGCTTAAACCTCGTCTTACCTGCGGCTGTGCCGGTCACAATGGTGAGAGCTGCCAAAGACTTGTTGCTTATGTAATGGCTGTCGATTAGGAAGCGAGCCAAGTCTTCAACGGCGTCAAACTGGCGTTTCAGAACCTTTTGGGCCCATTCACACACCAGATCACAGGCTGCGAACCGCACCTCCTCCTTTATGCTGCTCAGCTGGCCTGGTGACTCTAGGACATCACACTGGAGCTACACACATTAGACATGTTATATGACCCACTGCATGACAGGGCAGTAACAAAAATGGAGACAGAAACTAAGGAGATTTAACATTATTCTGTAGTATTGACAAGGATGTAAAAGTCCTTACTCCTTCGCCTGTTTTATGGAGATCCAGAGCAGGTAATGATGGCATGTGAACAAAGGGTCTCTTCCTTAGTCCACTATAGCAATATGTAAGCTGGTGTTAAGGTAAAAAATCATGTGATTCCAGTAAATTGCGGACACAAATATACTCTGGCAATATACAGTGATTTATGATGAGTGCCTGGTCCATTTAACACTAACCAGTTCAATTTTCCATGTTAAAAAAATCTATAAAGGGAAACTGTGTGTGATTTGACTATAGTAGCAAGTTTAATGGTCCAACCTCTGAAGCTGCTCAACCAAAGTATCCATCATGTCACACTCAATTGATTTTTTTTTTTTTTTTTTTTTATATTAAAGCTTTATAATCTGTTCTTTAAACACAGTTACTACTGTATGTATAAGAATAAATAAAAAACATTGTGACAGAATGGACCTTTTAGTGAAGAGTGTGAACTAAAATAACAGAACCAAACACCTTGGTTCTCAAGTTCTCCATTAAAGTCCAGTAGGCCCAAATTATTAAAGCAACTCTAATTTCTCACAAAATCAAGTCTTTAGACTACTTTAATAATGGATATGTGACATTTTTCATACGTTATATGTTGATACTGACCCAGATTCTTTTGACAATTCATGTACTGGAAATATGGAGTAAATTTTCACAGTATAACCTAAAATTCATGACATACGATCTCACCTGACACAATGATAATTTCTAATCCTGAATGACTGTTGGTGATATATCACGTTTTACACTTTGATGTCATCAGCAAAATAAAGAAAAAATATAAAAAAAAAATCAATCATGAATGAGTCATGAAGGTCAAGATCACATTGACTCCCCGTGGGTCTCTGTATTATGCTTCTGCCTGTGTGGCAGAGGGGAACTTTATTCCATTTCAAATCTATATTTAGAGAGCTTATGAACTGCAGCAGCAGATGGTCTGTGAACAGAGACAGAGGCCAGACTGTTACAATCCATTCCAGTAAAGGATATTTTGATTTTCCTCTCATGCCAAGTCGCCGCGCCTTCATATTCGGGAAGACGTTTTTCATCATTTTTCCAAAGTCTGCTGCACTTAGTGGGTGGTAATTAAGATTGTCGCAGAAGCTCCTGTAACAAATAAGAATAAAAGTGATTGAGAATACAGAATGAAAATTAAAAAAAAAAAAAAAGTCTGTCATCCAGACCACAGTATGTGCCTTGAATCACGAATCAAGAGTCATATCAACAGAGCAGATTATTTTCTGAGTCATTGATGCTTTCATCCCCAGTGAGCGGATCAAGTGGTCGGGACAATTAAAGCTCCTCTAACAAATATTTTTATTTTAACATTGGATTTAATAACTTGAACTATCAGGGAAGGGTCACCCAACTCTGCAGTTCCCCTCTGCACAGTGCAGTGGCTGTAGTGTCTTCTAGCTCATCCTTTTGGTTCAGTCTCAACGCTCTTGTCAGTGTTGTTTTTCAATTTTTTTTTCCCAAATTTTTTGATTAATTAAATTTATTTTTGAGCAAAAAGCTCTAGAAACTCACTGTACGCGACCTGCTCAGCACCAAGCGGCAGCTTGTGAAGATAGTGGAGCAGCTGCAGAGCTAAAAGAGAGTGAATATTAGACTTAGATCCATAAGGTGGCGGAAAACACAACTCCACATGAATGAGAGTATTGCTCTGTAACCAGTGGGTGAGTAATCAGGCAACTGCTCAGCTTTATAATGTGATATGTCAGATGTACAACTTGTTGTGCTGACCCCAGGTGGCCAAAAAACCTGAAACTTAAATGCAAGTTTATAAGCATAAAACATAATGATATTATGAAATAATACATGTAAACATTTAATAAGTTTAGAATTGCAACAGTGAAGCTGCAATAGTGACTCACAGTCATCTAAGTGAAAGGGCTCTTAATATATCCAACTCAAAGATACATATATGCACCATCATTTTTCATCCATTCATTGCATAGTTAACTAAGATCCTGATCACTTTTGTGTGTGTCACCTAGAAGCTCCACTGAGCTCTTTAGATACAAATTCTTGTCTTTTACTTACTGGGTAAAGTTGAGCTATATTTACTTTGGTTCAGAACTACGCTGCTGGATGAATGTCATGGTGTTGAAATATATGTCTTTGTGTGTGTGTGTGTGTGTGTGTGTGTGTGTGTGTGTGTGTGTGTGTGTGTGTGTACACAAAAGCTGGAAATGATTTTTTCTTTCAAAATGTTTAAACGTACACCGTAACAGTTTATGTGCCTGTGGAAACTGATGAATATCAGCCTTTAAATGACACAAAATAACGACCTTAGAAATGCCTCAGTGGGCATTGTGGCAAATTTTGATAACGACTCTGACAAATGTGTTTATTTCATTGCAAAAAATAAAATGTTTGTATTGTTTTGAAGCGGAGCACATTATGTCTCTTTAAAGCCTTTACACCTGTCTATCCTAAAGGCGCCAATATTTCTGGGGGGCACTGTATTTCTGTTCTGGTAGAGTTAAAAAGACAGTTACATAACACTGTCAGAGCATTTCAATGACTGTCTCAGACTTTCCATTCTAATATTACCAACACATGCTGCTGTGATTCTCATGCCTGCAGCGTCTATTTATACTGACGCTTTAGCCGACGGTAATTTAGAAGTGATAGAAACTTGAACATTAATGGCTGTGAAGTAAAACATCTCTGATACAAATAAATAGTCTAGCCTATAGTTAAGTAGGGGAAAAAGAAACTGAGGTTTCAACATGAAATTGATTAGGTAGGAAATTGACGAAAACATTTATTCTCATTAAGGAAAAACGTAAATGTGAGAGCAAATATTTTACTTGTATTCATCATAGACCTCCTGCTTGGGAAGAGAGGTCTCTGGGTATTCCTCTAAATGATTGCGGATCCAGCTGAACGCATGCGTCTGCTGTGTGCGGCTTGATGACAGGGCGCTCTGGTCGCTGAGAAAAGAGGAAAAAACAAAAAAGAACGATTTTGCTGTTCTGCGTCATTCATATAATATTCTTTTTTAAAGACAACAACAAAGGGACAAAGAAAAACGTTTGCCAGTATCAGTGATTAATCATTTAAATGGTTTCCTGTTCCATAATTATTTTAAAGTCAGTCAATTCTTCTATAAAAACTTTCAGAAAACAGGTGCATCCTCACCTTTTATCAGTGCTGCCGCTGGGGCCAGAAGGCAACTTAAGGTAGAGGTAGAGTTTTTCAATGTCTGAGAACTTCTCGACATCTTGCTGTAGAGAAAATTAAAGGCAGTTTTAATGTTTGGAATTCCTATCCATTATCACACAGTAATTCCCTGCTATGGTTTTACAAGCAGAGATAGTTGATCTGTTACACCAACATATTGAAAGGGCAAGTATTTCTTGGATTGTAATAGTGAATAGGTTTGAAAGGTGCAAATCAGACAGATAGAGTTTCCATGTGCAGGAAATTATTTGTTTCCAGTTACAGGGTTCAACAGTTCAACTTCCTTTTAAGGCTGCGATTAAAGAACATTTTCACTATTGATTAATCAGCCGACTATCTTCTCAATTAATCGAAACTGACCCTCCCAATTTCCCAAAGCCCCTGATGACATCTCCATATTTCTTGTTTTGTCCGGTCCACTGTCTAAAACCAAAAGATCTGGAATTATTATTATAAAAGACTAAGAAAGCCAAACAACTTTATAGCCACTGATTAATTTTCAATCAACTCATCAACTTATCCTTTTTGATGCCTAAGACAGTAAGGTTAGTTTACTTATGGCTACTCTATTCTCAGTACAAATGTGAAAAAAGTATGAAAAAATTATCAATAAAGCATGCTCAAAAAACAGCTCCAGCATTTGATCCACATTCTGTCCAGGTTGCCTTCATCTAGCTGGTTCACTGGCTGAGTATTAAACATTTAATCAAAGCCCCGCTCATGTTAACATGACGGAATAAAGCAGGAAATATCTTTCCTATTGTGAATCGTGAGAGCAGGGGAACTGTGTTCATCCTCTGCTGGGGTCTTGGGTGCTTTTTTTATGGAGAGCTAATGCTGCAGATCAGCCTTACCCTGACCTTCCGGAAATTAATTATCAGCTTTAGGGACGTATACAGGGTGTCCTGCCTTGCCCAAGGCTAGGGACCTAAGATTTGTAACTGTAGTGCCCCTGTTGCAAGTCCAGGAAGGACCTTTTGCTGCATGTCACATCTCCTCTCATTTCCTCTCACTTGTTGACAGTCTCTGATCAAACAGAAAAAAATGCCCACAAAATACATCCTGACCTAAAATTCCACAACCAACAGCAAAGCTAGAGGGCCATGAATGAAGAGTGGATCGTGCCTGCGATCTCAAACTCCATTCATTAAACGCTAAACACACACAGACATGGCCAGACAGTACGAACTAAACAACTTCAGTGCGGCCCTCAGCTACAAACACTCTTCAGCCCTTCTAACACTGCTCTTCAAAGGGAGAAAGAAACACGATAGTGTGAGGAATGAGCAGTTTAAATTCTGCAGCAGACAACACTGTTGAACACCAAGTGACACTCTAACCCTGTACAAGTGAATTCAGTAGCATATACAGTGCCTATAAAAGGGATCCACACTCCCTGGAAGGTGTCATGTTTTATGGTTTCACAACATTGATTCAAAGCAGATTTAATGTGGCATTTTTGATACCGGTGATCAGAAATAAGACTATAATAAAATGAGAACGGATCTCCATAACATGGTTTAACTAAATTATCAAGATAAAATGCAAAATATGTGTTTTAGTAAGTATTCATTGTCTTTAATATGATCCATCTAAATCATCACTGGTGTGAGCAGTTGGTTTTAGAAGCCACATATTTCTTAAATGGAAATCATCTGTGTGTGGTAAAGGGGTTTCTATTGACTGTAGTATGAGTGCACCTGTATCTTGAAGTGTAAGTTTTGGTGAGTCAGTACTATGTCAAAACCTTCATCATGAAGACAAGAAACACTGCGAGTAACTCCACAAAATGCTGATTGAAAAGCACAGGTGCAAGGATGGTTACAGGAAAATTTTCAATTAGCCTGTAATCCACAGAACACAGCTTTACACAAATCAGCCTGTGTACAGGTCATGAGGTTTCGACAAGGAAGAAGGACACATCAAATCAAAATAAAGATCATATCTCTGTGCTTCATTATTTTTCCATAAACCATCTGTTGTGAGTCTGAAAATTTGAAAAGAGTGCAACGCTAGGTGGAGTAGACTTTTAAACTGATCACTATGAAATCAAAAGAGTATGGCACAGCTGAAATCTGCCTGCAGAAGTCCATCCTCAAAAACTGAACATCCAAGAATGAGACAAGTGAGGGAGACTAACTGGAAACCTCTGAAAGGGGTTGAAAGCTTCAGAGGCCAAGACTGGAGGGACAGTGGATATGACTGCTGGAGAGGAGTTTCACCAGTTGCAGCTGTATTGGAAGGAGGCAAAGAGAAACCCACTCTTAAAAAAACCCCATGTAGGAGTAGGAGACTCTGAAGTCAGTCAGAACAAGGTTTGATGGTCTAATGACACCAAAATTGAGCTTTCTGGGCATTAGCCTAAACGCCATATCTGGTATAAATCAAACACTGCACATTATCATAAACATACCATCCCTGCAGTGAAGCATCAGGGCTAGGACTGAGGAGCAGGCACAAAGTGTTACTCTAAATCTGAGCCTTAAAGTGCAGAGTTATGAAGCATAAATATACTGCATTCATACAGCCCACAGAACTAGACACAGAAACACATGCACTCATTCAGTCTAAATGGCTGCAGACAGACAGACAGAGACAGACGGGCTTCTGCAGAGCCTGTCGGGGGAATTCCAATCTCCTGCTATTTACCCACCTCCCTCGTCGCACCGGTGAGTGTGCAAACACACATCCACACAACTACCAACACATGCTTTCACTCATACAAATTCACCCCTTTCAAACGGCCTCTATCAATAAATTCTATTCTGCCTGTCTTTTCTGATTACCGTCTTTGTCATCAGGGAGCCACAGCTCACCCGAAGCTGAGGGCAGCAGACACTAAGCAGCATTAGCCATGAGTGATACAGGTAAAACACGTAATCCTCATAAAGAAGCACTGTCATTTTCAAACTTGTTGTGAATCATTCAGCGGAGATCCTTGGCCTTTTCAGTGCGAGTCACTTCCTGCTCTGCCGACTTGGACTGTCAATGCATGTTACAGCTCTGCAAAGTTCACTGCATTCCCCTTTTAACTCATTTTACCTTGAAACAAAATGTTACCAGTGTGTAGGCACAAGAGCAGTGTGGATCATGAACTCATTTGACAGTTGACACTAAGTTTGTGCAGGGTTTTACACTTTGAACTCTACTCTTCCAGACATAATACATGAATAAAGCTTATGGTGCGAATGTCATCTAAGGCAGCTCAGATGTTCCCTCAGAACCAGAAATGGTCTGATTTAACTTAGCTTTTTAGATATTATCAGCCGATTTTGGCTCTTCACAGATATTTTACTGTGGTGTATGCTGGCTGATAAGTAACAAGAAACTTAAGCAGAAAAATGCCAAAGATATGTTTGAGATACTATAAAAGTATTGCCCTTACATGGTTTGTCCAACAGAGGGCAATGACATCTTTGTTTTTCAGCTGTAAAATGCGACCCTAACCACAAATCTTGGTCACAATTCTTTAATGAACAAATTTAAGTGATCCCTATAAAAGTTCTTTATTTATATTATTTGTTTCGTTTAAAGATTTAAACTTGGCCAATATATTGCAAACATATTTTTTATACTCCCAAATATTCATACTGGAATTAGCCTCAAAAATCAGGAATTGGTCAACTTCTACCACGTTTGTCCACGTATGATTGAAAGATTTGATCTTGAAGTACATTACTACATTTTTCAACAATCTAAGCAGCAACATCTTTATTTAATATAACTGAATGCACCTCCCACACACATTTTTATCCAGGTTAATCCATATAAGAACATGCCCGTTCCATTAGTGGATGTCTGCCAGGTTTGATGTGCTTTTTATCAAAAGTCAAAATCTTGCTTTAACTGTATTTGGCATAATGTCAATTCAGTGCTATGGATCAGGATCAGTTTTTGCTAAGTGGCAATGTTAAGCTGTTTTCAACAACCAGTTTTAAATTACAGTGGTTATTTCAGGACTGTCTAAGTAGAAGCCAACTGGTTCGCACTCAATGTTCAGACTAGCCTTTTAAGGTTGCTGTCAATTCATTAATTTACAATGCAGAACAACAATAAGCACTATAGTTTCAGCTAATGTCTACCTCTATGGAACACACGAGTCCTTATCTCACAATAGTGAGAAAATGTACAACAGACTAATGGGACAGGAACTTGGAACGCACAACTTGCCTGAGAATCGTATTGGAGGAGTGGTGGATGACATTAGACAGCAGAGGGTGCAAGGTTAAAAGTTTTTTTCTTTTTTTTGAACAGCATGGCAGGGATGAGAGTAGATAAAGTAGTCTTTACTAACAACTGCATACTCACATACTATACATAGACATATTGCACAAGTTCGACCAAAATCCTGGCCAACTTGCGCAAGCCTTAGCTCCACAATGAATTTTTGGCATTGAAACTTTTTATTTCATCAGAAGCTGAAATATGATACTAGGGTTCTCTGTTAAGTTCAACTGTAATTATAACTGCACTTCCTGGTAAAATTTTTAATTTTTCATAACTTTGGCAAAAAAGTGTGACTTTAGCGTACTCTTAGTAGTGCTCGACTTGTCTGTGTAGCAGGTTATGAAATCTGCAACAGAGCATCGCATAAACCACTAAATTAGAGACAACACAGCCTCAGTCACAACTTATGTAGGAACCACTGACGTCAAACTAATAACTCATGTTGACTTATAGGGGGTAACACTACAAATACATACACTGTAGATATCTACGACTCAGCATAGAATGCAAACAGCCTTAATGGCTTTGGTGTCCTACAATGTGCGCAGAAGAACAAATACAGAAATGTAATGGGCAGATGCCGCATAACAGACTGAGCCCAGTAGAGCTGCAAGGATTAGTTGAAATTAATCAGCAACTATTCTAATTTCTGATTAATCAGCAAAAATGCAAAATATCTGCTGATCCCATTTTCTCGAATATGAAGATTTGCTGCTTCTTCTTTTCATATGAGATAACATTTGGTTTTGAATTGTTGTTTGGATAAAACAAAGAATTAAAAGAAATTTAATTTGGGCTCTAGAGAACTATTATGAGCCATTTTTTTTTCTACTTTTAGAAGTTTTATTGATTAAAACCATTTGATTGAGAAAATGGTCCATTAAAATCAATCATTCAAACTGCATTTAGTTGGGGCCGTAGAGCCACTTTCAGGGCAAAATTAAGTTTCTTCCAATGAGGATAAATCAATAAACTGAGCAATAGTATGATATAATGTCTTCTGTTGTGTCCAGCATTTTCCTGTCGTAGGGTGTGATAATCATTTAGCTACACTAAAAGGGCATTGGACTATAATTCATACTACTTTTTCTTTTGCACTTTTAATCACAATATTTCCTTTGTGGGGGAACAACATCCTGATTCATACTTGACTTTTAGAGGAGACAACCATTATGCTAGTCCACTGAAAGCACATTTAGCCTTTTTATGAGACTGCTGTTACAAATTAATCCCTCGTGCCACCATTCAGAGACTCTCGCTGCATATCAGGAACTCTGTCCCCGAACTCGCCGGATAGTCCCATCGACTTTACACCAAGCTAACATCCCACATAAAAATTAATTTTCTAGGGTAGCGGTTGGTTTCACTAAAATATTGACCTTGATGACCCCTGACCAACCAGTACACATCACTAGCTCAGTAGTTGTCTAGCCTCAGATGCGCCCTCTATAGGTTGATTTAAAAACTGACTGGACAGATTTGCTGTCATCTTTTATCTTATTATGCCAAAAAAGACATAAAAACATCAGGAAACAAAGGTGTTTCAGCTCTACATACTAGAACCAATAATAAATAACCAACAATATATCTAACAGATACGTTAAATAAAGTAAAATAAAATGATGCATTAAAATGCCATCTAGAGTTGAATAAAATATCAAAAATACTCACCACAATGTTTTCCACTTTTGATTGAACAGATTTGCTGCAAATTAGAGACATAGTATAAATTAGTATGAAGCTGGTGTAACATGAACTCTTGTGTCTAAAGTGTATTTATTTATAAAGCAGGGGAATCTTTGGTATGAGACGACCCTCCCTTCAGCATCTCTCAGGTCATGTATCCCACCATCGGTAACACATGTTGTCATATGTAAAAAGAGAGAGACAGGCACTGGGTTAACATTGTCTTAGATTAAGAAGACTGTATTTTTATTAGAAGGCACTGAGGAAATTGACCAAACATTAGTTCCTTCCCATTTGGATTTAATCTCGAAAGAATATTTTTTTAAAAAGAAAAACCTACAGATTTTTACACTTTCATCATGTTTTTGGTTTTTTTTGCCATTATGCTAAATCATATTTTAAGGAAAGACCGAAATCACATATCTTTCCAAATATTCCCAAATGTTCTAGTGTGATTCCCAATATCAACCATACACCCACTCTCTCTGTATATTCCACAATACAAGGAGGTCAGTACATAAAGTACACGGACAAAGTGCAGGTAAAAGATTCACAGCAAATTAATTTATGCCAATCAGCATTTTGTTAGCAAGAAAGAAGAAAAATTAACAAAATAGACAATAAGATCCTAATGAAGAGCACATATTTAGGCAAAAACAAGCATTTAATGACTCTATGCTGATTTGGAGCAGTGCAACTCTGTAAAGAGTCAAACCAGATATATGAGTGACTCCTTCAGGTCTAATTCCTAATCTGTATACAGGTTAGGTTGTTGTTGACTGTAAGACAGAAGGTAGGCCATAGTTAAAGACTCTTATTCTGTGACAGTGGGGAGATCAGATTCAGGAGATGACTCTAAGCCCTGACAAGAACAGTTCACTTTAATTCACTGTTACCAGGGGGCTAAGTATGTCACAGTGCCGAAAAGCCATCATTAAGCTGTTTGTGAGGCAGATTTGGCAGGTGCACTGAATGACACCTGACCCCATTGTTTTTTTTCTTGTTTTTTTAAAAAAATTTTAAGAGACGATTGATGAGAAAAATAAATGAATAACTGATACAAGAGATCCTTCAGATCCCACAGTGTCCAGGTGTAACTCAGGCTCAAATGAAATCCAGCAGGAACAGTGCCCTAATGATAGCACTTGACTGTAGACCATCATTTCATAAGAAGACAGGGTGACCGTGTGGCTGTAAATGAACTTGCTGACCCCGACTAAGACGGTCTCATTCTACCATTAACCACTCAGCAGGAGGTTGCTGAGGTGAACGTAAATATTTATGCTCTAATCCTCTTAGAGTTTAAAGATGCAGGGAGTAGGACACTTATTCAATATCCCAACATGTTATTGACAATCTGGCACAAGTAATGCAATGGGTTTCCTGCAGACATTTCAACTCTGAACTGTTGTGCTTTCCGGAGGTTTGGCCTTTTGACATTTTATGACTATTTGATATTTAACTGACAGTACATCAGTTCATAGGCATTTTGGGGCAGAACGTGGCTCGTTGAAGTCCTTGCATTACTTATGCTCTAATATCTTTGAATGAAGCCTTTGGTTCAGTGTTTTTGATTTTCTTTTCAGTGAAAAGTCCTCCTTAATTGAAACTGGTTATTTCATACTTCAGGGACAATTATGGGATTCTGTCTGGTTAATTTTTTTTTATGCAAATCGAGTAGTGCTGAAACCATTAGCTCATGAACAGAAAATTAAAATGACCTCATAATGCCATATTTTTGTTGCAAAGGTTATCCAAAGTGCAGCAATAATAATTTGCTGTGTTTACTACATTACATGAAACAGAGTCTTGTCAAGTCGTTTCACTCACTAGTGCCAGAACTACATACTGCAGCAGCTGGCATTGGAATGCCAGTGGTGGCTGATGATGGAAATAGAGGGAACATTGTAAAGACACAGTCAGACAGATTGGCAGACGTAATGTAGATGGCTATTACTGTGACGATGCCTTATCCAATCAATAAACAAGCACAAAATAAGGAGGTGGGTGTGAGATGAAGAAGGGGCTGAACTAGTGTCATTTGCCCTGACATAAGTAAAAGTAGATATACTCAATTACATTTGGTAAACACAGTGGTGTGATGTGACAACGTACATTTATTTGAGTTTTGTACTAAAAAGTACTTGTACTTTACTTAAATATTCAATTTTCTGCCACTTTATAGTTTTAATCACACTTAAGGAGATATTGTACATTTTACTCACCTGCTTTTAACCGGCAGCTACAGTTACTTCTATAAATTAAGTTTATATATATATCTTGCTATATATATATATAGCATATGATTGTATTATACAATACACAATTTGATGGAAAACGATCCAACAGTATAAAGGTAAAACCGACTCATTTAACAGTCACACGAGGCTCAACTTCTGCTACTTCTTTACTTTTTACACTCCACAGAGTAAAGTACATTTTGTTGATAGTACTTCTGTACTTTTACTGAAGTGACCTTTTGCATTGCTTTTTTGCGTGTTAAGTAACACCCCTGAATACTTCATTCGCCACTGTCACTTACTATTAGGAATGAAGGCAAATTTTACTTATAGAGCCCGAAATCGCAACAATCTGTTCGGCACTGACGATGAAGACGATGAGACTATAAACACGAGGGGGGTCGGGGTGTCATCCGCTGAGGATTTTTTCCCCCTTCAAGAATCAAACCGCGCCGAGCAGTGCGTGAACACCTCCTCACCAGATGGAGTTCTTGATCCTGAACTGCAAGGCACCGGCCTCAGCGCCCTGCAGCCCGGGCAGCAGGCCGGGCAGGCTCCCCGCCCCGCGGTCCGCCTGCGGCTGCGGCTGCTGCGGCTGCGGCTGTTGCTGCTGGGGGTCCTCCTCGGCCATCGCGGCGGGTCTCGGGACGGGACGGGACGGGGCTGGAGGCGTGGACGGGTGCAGTCGTCCGCCGGGGTTAAACGACATGGGCCGGAGGACGTCGCGATGCTAACGGGACAGCAGCAGGGCGCCGTGTTGTTGTTGTTGCCGCCCGGCCCTCCTCCTGAGACATCGCTCGCTCAAAAGTCCCCGCGCTGGGTGCAACAAAACTAGGCG
This sequence comes from Istiophorus platypterus, assembly GCA_016859345.1. Classification (NCBI taxonomy): domain Eukaryota; kingdom Metazoa; phylum Chordata; class Actinopteri; order Istiophoriformes; family Istiophoridae; genus Istiophorus; species Istiophorus platypterus. The sequence continues at coordinate 16,527,372 of CM029118.1, read as the reverse complement.
CAGGTGCAACAAAACTAGGCGCCGCAGACAAACTTCGGGCGGTGCATGAATATAGAGAAACGCGGGCTCGAACACCGAGCGGACAGTTGGAAAATAACCGGCTAGTCCCTCCGGTGCGCTCAGCCCCGCACGTTATGGGATTTCTCTGCATGTGCATAGTGAGTAGTAGCTGCGGAGTGTGCGCATGCGCACCAGCGCCCCGGCATTAAAAACATGTAAACATCTAAGCAGAGGACATTACCGAGCTTGTTATTATGGATGGGAATTTATAAATGGATGTTATCACTTCATGATATCAACTCAGCAAAAAGCAAAAATTACATCATTACAAGTAAAAGTGTTGCCCTGAAAACGTTAGTTAATCAAAACTTTGTATATACATATATATATATATATATATATATATATATATATATATATATATATATATATATATATATATATATTTATATGTATGTGAGTGTGTGTGTGTGTGTGTGTGTGTGTGTGTGTGTGTGTGTGTGTGTGTGTGTGTGTGTGAAACTATCTTGCTCTTTGTACCAACAATAAGCCGATGTACCTGATAACGTGTTCGTGTTCATTTTTTTTTAAATGGGGTATATATGGCTTCAACAAGGCCAGTATTTTTAGTTTTTAAAACTCAGTGAGGGCAGTTCATAGTGTAATTCAAAAAGTAGTCAAAGGCACCCTGTCACTCAGTTATCACTTTTTTTTTCAAATAGACACCTTGCTAAAACTAATGCAATGTAATAAATTTTTTTAAAAATAGCGACAATCCTTCCCTCCACGAAGGATATGATGTTCAGTTTGTGTTGGATCTGGGTTAAAGAGGCGTCGATTTAACTGGATGATCTGCAGGAGCCCGCGGTTCGCCGCGGCGCAACTTCTGCTGTCGGAACCAAAATCGCCTTAAAATGTCCCGCGGGGGCCACCGTACCGTGCGCAGCGTCGTTACCACGCAACCAGAGCCGCGTCCCCAGCTCGTCCAGAGCCACCATGGCCGAGAGACGAGTCGACAAAAAGGCCCAGTCCGTCGTTTCTCAGGTTCGTGGCGTCGCTCTTTGCACGTTTATCTCTCGACGGTTCAAACCGCGTCTTTAGTTTTAAAGACTCGAAGCTTCATTAACTTCCGATCGTCTCTTTCGAAATACGCCGCAAAGCGTTGAGCCAGAGGAAGGAAGACAAAACGCGTAGTATCGGGGAATATTTATACCGTAAACTATTCTAACAACGTGAGTGAGTGTTATTCAAGATAGTGTGGGCACTTTTTGCCCACGCTAGGATAATCACTCATCCCATACAGTCCCAATGAATAGAAGATTCCCTCAGTAACACACAACCATGTGTTACTGATTTCTTTGTCTCCAATTTTACAACAGAAGTTCAATCCATGTCCGTCATTCATCTCAAACAAATAAGTAAAAAACAGAACTATAAAGCCTTATAGTTCAAATCCAAAGTTATGTTTGGTAGGAGAGACTTTTCTCTGGCAGCGGAGTTGTGCAGCCACTCTTCAATACTTTTCACAATTTCTTCACAAAAAGGAGAAACAAAAGGATAATCCCACATTAGTTGAGGGAAAGTACCTTCAGCAATCAAAGGGAATTGGCATGCACTGGTTCCAATTTTTGTTAAAGTTAAACTGGTATATAATACCTGTATGTAATTTTGTCGTTTGTAAACTTGCCACTGCTGACGACCCAGCATCAGCCGCAATGTTTTTCCACATCATGTTTATCCACATCAAACACTATTATCGGTGACTCAGAGGTTAGAGGAGCAAGCTGGTGACCAGAAAGTCGTCAGTTCGGTCCATAAATCTGGTCAGGAATCAACATCAACACACCTGTGGTGTGGTTGTACACGGCAGCTTCCAGGTGTCAATGTGATCATGACATCCCTCTAAAAGAGAGGCTGCCTCTCAGTGTAAATCACTCTAAATAAATAAATGTCGAGTTGTATGAGTTCTAATATTGTGAATAATATAAAAGTAGTTTTACAAAATGTAGTGAGTTGCTTACCACAATGAACTGAAACATGGTTGACAAAAAATCTTTGGGAAAATCAAGGTAAAATGCTAATTTATTTATATTATATCCAGACTTGTTGATCCCATTAAATGTGAAATATCTCCTTAGTGGATGAATGTAATAAAATCTACTGCTTGATATTTTTGTTTTTTGCTTAGACCAAGAAATGCCCATCCTCTGGCACTAAGGCTGAGTCGTCCAATAAGTCTGAAGAAAGACTGCAGGCAAAATCTGCTGGTCTCAGAAAGAAGCACACAGATGACCTTTTAGCTAAGGAAGAACAATACAAGTAAGACTATCTGTTCCCACATGTGTTGGCTTTGTTTTGATTCAATGAAAAAATTGATGTTAAAGATACCACCTTCCGGTGAATTTTAACACTGAATCTTTATACAATTTTTAATGAGATTACCATGTTAATTCTGAAACAAGTGTTTCTCTCAGTGTTCTTTGTCACAGAATGACAAAGAACACCAAATAGAAGTCATTAATCAATGGTACTTTTACACTAAATAGTGTTGTTCGGGTGAAACTGCTACTTTTTTCCTTAAAAAACAAACAAAAAACCGCTTTCTCCAAACATGCTGCTTTTATTTTAGTCTTGCAGCAATAAAATCCATGTTTATTAAAAAAAAATGTCCATATACTATTGTATAATTATTGTTTTATTTCAATCAGACTATTAAATGCAGAGCTGGAAGCCAAAACAGCAGATCTAGCAAGACAGGCAGAACAACTTATGGTAAGATATTATTCCATTTAATTGAAAAATGACAAATTGTCTGTTTGATGAGTATATCTGTCAAAATATTTGTACTGAATATGTCAACTGATGGGGGGAACATGACAAGGAGTAAGTGAATCTTGAGGGCCACACTTGCTTTACAACTGAAATTGGCTCGTTTTATTTATTTATTTTATTTTAGAGAGAACAGAGTGAAGTCCTGTCAAAGCCCTTACCCTCCCTGCTGCTTACAGATTCTGAAGATGAAGACGATTCAAGGTAAAATATATCTAAGGCTCAGAGCTTGAGAGGATGGAGCACACCATTAGAATGACTGTGGACTTCTTAGTGGCTGATTTTCTTGTTACAACTTCAAAAGTCTGTTTTTTTTCTATTTTATTCCAGTGAAACACTCTAGCCTCCAAAAGACTATCAAAATATTCTTTAATTTAAGCAGTGTAAGAGAAAGAACTTACTCAGTGGAAATAATCCAAATTCTTTGTGTCTTTCTTCATGTATCTATCTACCAACCTTTCTTTCTGCATATATCTGTTCACCTGCAGGATAATAAAGCTTCAACAGTGCACTGTGAAGGAGCCCAGTTTGAAGGTATTAGATCAGAGTATAAATTTAGGGCATCTGTATTTCTGAAACCTGCAGACGTTTTGCTCAACTGACGCTGTAGGCCCATATTACAGTATGCCATTTCTATTTTTCATGCTTTATCTTAGGTGGTGACCAAAAAAAGGGTCACATCAAGATCACAAACTATGTTAAGTGGAAAACAAGGAAAAGAGTCCCACTGTAAAACAGCGTGAGTTTGATTTTACATCATTTCTAAATCCATTACAAACCCTTTTATTCACAAGACGGTAATGAATACTTTACTTTTTGTAAAATATGTTCTCTATTAATATTCTTTTAAGAGGCATGTTAAGGTTTTTCGCATTGTTTGGTTGATAACAGAACTTCAAAGATCTCTCATGTGGATGAGTTAGCAGCCATAGACGATTCAGCTGATTTGTTCCTGGCAAAGACAATACAGAGCATGGAGGAGAAGATGAACGACGCTGTCACTCATGACAATGTTGTGGATGATCATGATGTGTATAACACTGGAGACAATGTAGGATCAGGTAATTTTTTTAATGAAACATTGAAGAAAATAAACCCCATTTAATTATTTAAAAAAAAAATGTGCATATACTCATAAAAGACAAATAAATTTGTCTGAGAATTAACAAAGAGCACAAACCATCAGATTTAGTTAGTTATTTGAAGGCATTTTTTAAATTGTCATACAATCTGTGATAGCTCTTTTTACAAGTACTGAAAATATGTTGGGTTTTTTTTTTACATTTTCCAGAGAAGACCTTTGTGTTTGTGTTAATTTGGAATCTGAAAATTACTGAGAAATTATTTCTTATTTATCTTATCTTGCCACCTGAGAATCCTAAATAAAATATTCACATTAAATAATTGATGTTACAAGTTTGATATATTTTTTAACTAACAGGAATGATAAGTGAAAGCCATTTTTAATGGGTTTGTAAGTTTGATTGTGTTTGTTATGTTTTGTTAAGGCATTTCAGATGCTCAAATACGAGTTCTTAAGGCAAAATTACGGATCATGCAGGAAGAACTGGATCAACTCTCATGTGAATGTTATAAGAAGGTATAGTAATATTTGCAGATAAACAATGATTAACCTAGAAATGTTACTGCCCCAGTCTGTCAGGATATTGTCTGGGGGGGGGGGGCAGAATCTTGGCTGAACAACTGTGAGTCATTGAGTTACAGAAAGTGTGTGGAAACAAACTTTACCCTCATCTATTAGTGACAAGGTACCTTGTCTTGAAATAACCTCCATGTTTCCAGTCTCCAGTTCTTGAGCCCCTTAACAAACCAAAATATAAAACACTGGTGGCTGCATTATTGTTTTAGAATCACTGCTTCTTTGAAGATCATTTTATTTAACAATATATTTCTGTTGTTGCAGGATGATGAAAATGCTAAACTCACTGCAAAAATTAAGGAGATTGAAGAGGATCGAGCCAGACTACAGAAGACTAAAAGCATTCAGCAAACACAAATTGAGAAGCACAGAGCTTTAGCAGAGGAGTCTGCCAAAAAATGTCATGCTCTTCAACTGCAGGTGTCTGGTTTACACAAGGTTTGTGTCAAAGCAAAAGTACTTTCTAATAGCCTATTTGAAAATATAATTTACTAATAGTAAACTACAAAAGCGGTCCAAATATTTATTACACCCTCTACCATTACTCATATGAAATACCCCTGTGTGATTACTTCCTGCCTGCGCTCTGTGTAGGAAATAGAAAATCTGAATAGAACCAACAAACAAGCAGCAGCCGTTCACAGCACTGCGGAGGTTCGCCTAAACAGAGCTCTGGAGGAGGTGGAGAGGTTGAAGACTCAACTGAACAAGATGAAACAATTGAATAAGGTAAGCAGATTACAGTGTAGTCAGTGCTGATAAAAACATACTCTTGGTTTAATTACTGTAGGAATTCAAATGTGATGTTTTTTAAATTACAAGTTATAGACTTCCCATATAGAAAAATATTGTTAAACGGTTGAGGACTTACTTGTACACTATTAGTTTATTTACAGTTCCTCATATTCACCATTTCATATATTGTTCTAAAAACAAAATAGGGCTTGATAAATGATGGAGTGCTTCATCCTGTTACAGAGCCTTATCCAAAACAGGAATATCTGTAAATTGAGCCATATCATAAAAAAAGTTTTTGTTTTTATCTGTGATTCCATATTTGATACATTTCCTTTCTATCAAAGACCTACATGAAGGTGCCTGTATTCACTATGTGATCTTTAGTAGGGACCACGGACCAGAATTTTCCCTTTAACATTGGTTCTTATTTTGCATTTAGCCTTAACTTATAAATTTCAAAATCAAAATAGAACCCAGTGTAAATTTAAAATATTGTAAAATGATAGGGATTTAAAATCATATATTGATAAGGTACCACAAGCATAAATCTAACACAAAACATATCTACAACAATCACAAATAATTTAGCCATCTATTCCAACTGTAGGGGCATAGCAGCAAAATTTGGTGGTTACATGGTCCATTTAATATCTTTTAAAGCCATGGGTTTATAAGTGCCTTATCATTGTACTATTAAGGGTATGAGTGTATAAATTGAACTGGTTTGCAACTGAGACCTTATGTTGCAAAACTAATGAAAGGCTCTGTCTTATTTCTACTAATTTCTTTTAAATTCTGTTCGATAAGGACAAGATAAGCGAGGAACATCAGAGCAAAGAAAATCTCCTTGCTGAAAACAAAATGCTAAAAAAACAGAAAGCAGAACTCATTGTGGGTTTCAAGAAACAGCTCAAGCTCATTGATATTCTCAAAAAACAAAAAGTAAGTGTCCATACACTATTACACATAACTGGTTTATGGTTTTAAATCAAAATCTTAAGGGATTTGTTGTTTTTTTGTGTGCAGATGCATTTTGAAGCTGCCAAGCTGCTGTCTTTCACTGAAGAGGAGTTCATGACAGCTCTAGACTGGGGGAAGCCATAAACACAGAGGTTCAGCATGTGAAGCAAAGTGGGCTAAAGGTGTCTGGTTATGTGTGTTGTGAAGTAAAAGACATCAGCTGAAGTCTATCAGCGTTTGATTAGCTTGACAAAGAAAGAGTTTAGATTAGAGATTTGTTTTCTGATCATTATCATATTCACTCATCAGATCTTTTTTGGAATGATTTTAATTAAAACAAATGCTATTATAAACACTCAGAAAAACAAAGAACTTTGTAGTCTCAAAAAAATTCTAGAGTATTCACTGTAGCCTTTACTGCCCTCTGGTGGCATACTGGAAGAAAAAAGTTTAATCATCACCGTCCAAGCCATCTTCAGAGAACATATCAACCTGACGCGCTGTAAAGTTTTTTCTGAATTCTTCATCAAAGTGCTCCAGGTCATCTTCACGAAGCAAGCCCTGAAAGTAGATACACTGACGGTCATACACTTATATGAGCTACACAAGATATGAAGCTGGGTAAAATTATTTATGGTTCATAATTCATACACTGCCCCATACCTTAGGTAAGTATCCAAGGAGTTGTGTTGCGTGACGTTTAAGAAGTCGCTGCCTTTCTTCTTCAATTATCTGTCTACGCAGCGCCTCCCTCTCCTGTTCACTTGCTCTTTCTTTAGCCTTCAGTTCCTTAAAGACAGGGATAAAATGTCATTATCAAAGCACTTATGTTGCTCCTATAAATCTTGTACATTCTAAGGTAAATTTTGTGGTATTCTCTCAAGCTGATACAATTTCTCTTTTTGTGTTTGGATACTTTCATTAATACATCTTTGTCCTCAAGACATTGCAAGTGACACTTCAAATATCAAATATGACTAAAATGATCGAAATGGTTATTGCGACCTGTTGCCTTCCATTGTTTAGCACTAGCAGTACAACTACTGTCAGTGAAACTACACCAATTTCACCTAAATCTTGATGTAATTATGTAAACAGGAAGCATGGTTTGTACCATATCAGCCTCACGCTGCCGTCTCCTGTCTTCTATCAGTTTTTCCACCTCACGTTTGTGCTCAAGTTGCTTCATGCGTCGTTTCTGGGCATTCATCTGCTCTATTCGGTCGTCCTCTGCAAACTTAGCCATCATTATTTTCCTGAAGGCCTCCTCTTCTTCTTTCTCTGCCTGCCGCTGCATCTCTTTGAAAGCCAGCTGCTCCTGGCAGGTCCGCTGCATCATCAGCCGCTGTCTAACTTTTTTCTCCATCGCTTCCTGTTAGATAAAAGTTTGATAGAATATTAGGATAATTATAGTACACTTATAAATTCAAACCCCAGAACGCACAGGACTCTGTGCAGGTCATTTGTCTTATGAGCTGATGTTCATGGAGAAGGAGCGCATTAGTCAATAGAGCAGTCAAAAGACCGATGTATTACCAAGTATCAGAAAACAAGGTTTGAGGGAAAGGTCTTGGGTCTTTTAGAAGCACAAATACCTGAAGCACATCCAAAAAGAACAGTTGAGAAGGAAAAGGTGGACTGATTTAAAATGACCAGCACTGAGTCCTGACCTAAATGCCATTGAAAACCTTTGGAGAGAGCAGAAAATCTGCCATTTCAAAATGGACTCCTGCAAATTTAAAAGAGTTTGAACATATTGCAGAGCAACAGTTGCCAAGACTACCAGCAGACACATACAGGAAGCTTTCTAGATGGCTACAGGAATCGTTCAGAGGCTGTAATTGTTGAAAAGGGTTCTGCATCCAAAGATTAGTGAAGAGTGCAGATAATTATGTTTGTACTATTTCACTGTTATGCAAGATTTTTCAATTTTCTTTTGCTCAGTAGACTTGGACATTTTATTAAAAATATTTCTATTTTCCAAAATGGTTAATTTTCATTTATGTCTGGAGATACTCCAAACTATCTACTTAAAATTGGGGGGGGGGTAACAATTTCAGACAAGACTGTATTAAGCAAATTGCAAAACACTCCTAGATGTAGCTCTTCAAGAGAATTTGATTTTCTTTTCTGTCTTGCATCATTCTTAATGTAATATCTTTAGGTTTTGGACAGTTGCTTGAACAAAAGGAGTAATTTGAAGAAGTCACCTAGGACTCTGGGATATTGAAATAGTCAGTTTTCAACATTTTCTGATTTTTTTTTTATACCAAACAATCATTTGGTAAAAATGCACCAAGCAAAGAAAAGGTGCTTGCTGATGGGAGATCAGGTACCTTTCATTGATTGGCACTTTTTGAGAAGTCATTCAAGTCAGTCGAGTGAAGTCAAACAGAAGTTCAGAGGATTTTGGCCCTCCTGTATCTGAGGCAGTAAACTCAAGCACACAGGAAGGCCCTGAGGATTGTACAGAGCCCACCAAGCCTGGAAAAACTACAAAGGAAAGTAAGGATTTGAAAAGCAAGCCAAAAGTGAATTGGCCTGGAGCTTCAGGAAAGAGAAGAGGGAGGCCATAAACACAGACCTAGGCAGTACCTTAGAAAGGATGAGAAAGGATGAAGGGCAGAGTTGAAAAGAAGACTGAGAAGATGGGGGAAATAAACTTCCACTGTGGAGCAGAAAAATATGGGCTAAGAGAGAGATGGCAGAAAGCACCAACAATAGAGAACAAGTCAAGGTGGCAGCCACTGGTAAGACAGAGGAGGTGACTAAAAAAACAGTGTAGGGAAGCCTTTTAGGATGAGAAGGAGGATATCAACCCGCTTCAGGAGAACATCAAAAGCCACCTGAAATCTTTGAGACAAGCAGAAAGACTAAGGATGAATCAGAAAAGGAAAGAACAGGCAAGAACAAATTCCTTCAGTGACCCTTTCAAATTTGTGAAATCTCTTTTCACCAAGAAGAACGGAGGCACTCTGAAGACCTCAAAACAGGCCCTGGAGGAGCACCTGGAAAAAACTCACTCCAATCCAAAAAGGCATGACCAGATAGAGATTCCATCTGATATTCCACCCACTGAGCATCCAAAGCAGCAAATGGATGTGAGCCCTCCAAAATGGAAAGAAGTAGAGAGCACGGTAAGATGGGCAATAGCATCATCAGCCCCAGGCCCTAATGTTGTCCCAGTCAGGGTATATAAGAATGCCCCTGATGTTCTACGCTTTCTGTGGAGGCTAATGAAAGTGGCATGGGTGAAACAAACTATATCTAAGGCTTGGCCCAGAGCAGAAGGTGTACCGATTCCAGCAGAGGAGGAGTCGCTGATGTTCAACCGGGGAAGACAAGGATTGGGTCTATGTCAGGGCAGGCCCTTGTGAAACAAGACAACCCCATCAGAATGGTGAAAGTTGGTGGTCCTGGAAGTCTGTCGTCAGGAAGAGGCCGTTAGATTTGCTAACGCTGTCTCACAAGCCAGGCAGGGGCAGGAGATAAAATGGGAGAGCACTGAAAAAAGGAAGATCAGCTGGAAGGATTTGGGGGAAATGAAGGAAAGCTGAATCAGCTTCTGATTTAGAGCAACCTATAACGTTCTTCCTTCACCAAGTATTCTCAACCAGTGGCTGGGTGAAGATCCATCATTCCCCTTGTGTTCAACTACAGCCACTCTCAGGCACTTCCTCCCTGGATGTAAAAGTGAGCGTCTCTCAAGGCAGGTACACGTAGATGCACAACCAAGTGCTGAAATGCCTGGCACAATTTGTCCAAGAAGGGGAAAAAGGACTAAGAAAGCCTCCTTCACTGACCAGGAGGACTGTGACACTAGTAGGAGCCCAGAACTGGGAAATGCATGCCAGCAGCTTACAATCACATCGCAAAAAGTCACCACCAACCTAAGACCAGACCTGGTACTATGGTCCAACACTCTGTGCACTGTCTAATTCATAGAGCTGACAGTACCATAGGAGGATGCTTCTGATGAGGCAAATGAAAGTAAGAGGCTGTGGTACGCTGACCTGAAGGCTGATGCAGATCTGTGAGGCTGTAGAGCAACAATCTGCCTAGTGGAAGTTGGCTGCCACACCATCAATGAGACATCAGGGACTGCAGAATGTTGCAGGTGGGCCCCAAGAGGATAACGACATACACTCAGATCTGACCAGCCTGTGGCAGGCCGGCTTCAGCAGGGGGTGTATTGTGAGAAAAAAGGCCAAAACACCCGATGACGCTAAGTTACAAAACTGATGATGTGCCCCTAATATCTGCTGGTGGTTGGCAAAACATCGATCTAGTTCGGAGGGCCTTCAAAGGTACAAGGGATTACTACGATCTTGTCCCATGTTTTGAAATAATAAGCCAGAATTGCTGTGAATGGATGTTTTACTGGCAGTAAAGTAATGATCCTTACAATTTCTATCTGCCTGTTAAGCTCTTCCTGTTTCTCTAAACAATGTTCCTCTCGGACTCGCTCCAGCTCTTCACGCTGCTGCCTCTCCTCTTCAATCTTCTTAGACAGCTAGAGGAGAAAAGACCAGAGGGATATTAGTAATACTTCAGACCAGATACAGGCATGTGTCATTGACCAATAGGATATATGGGTGGCCATTAAAACAAAAAGTTGTCTCAACCAGTTCATGAAGATGCTCTTTGGCTTCTTCTCTCTCTCTGATCTTAGCAATCCTTCTCTCCTCCTTTTGCTGCTGATGACTCGCAAACTCCATGATGCGTCTGTTCTCAGCCTCCATCTTTTCTTGCTCCATGCGTCTCCACTCTGCCTCCTGTTTCATGAATTCTTCAATGTGCTGCTTAGTGGCTTTGACCTTCTCCAGTTTCAGCTGTCTCTCCCTTCACCGAGACAGGATTTTTCAGTAAACCCATTATACTAACACAGTCTTCATGTTCTCTCGAGAAAGAAAAGAGTGCTTGTAGACTGTATTTAAAATGCATACTCATACTAAACCACTGAATTAAAAGATTGTACATTATGAGTTGCATTAATGAATTTGCTGATGATTTTTTAATCCAATTGAAATTTTAACTAAATGCAATTACAGTTTTTGCAGTGTCTTGGATATTACATGATTTGACTAAACATATGAACTCTCTTTAACTGAACAGGCCAGTAACAGCATGCCAACTTTAAATCCATGGAGTTCAAATCAAGTTTTTGCTCCTACTAATATCTTATTCCTTGACTGTTATGTTTAGCAAGAAAAATAGTCTTGTATGCACCGTGTGTTAATGTTAATTGGTGGGAGAATTAGAAATGAAGGACTCACATCTGATCCTCTTCGTAAATCTTCCTGACAATCTCATCCACCATCAACTTCTCTTTCAGGAACTCCTCGTATGCCTCTTGTCTCTTGTGCTCCCTCTCTATAAGCTGCTTCGCCAGCTCTCTCTGATACTGCACCAGCTCCTCCTGCCGTTTCTGCTCTAGCTTCTGATGCTCAACGGCAGCTTGCTCACATTCGCTTTTCATCTTGCGAGCAAATTCTGCCTCCTCACGCTAATGAACGAGAGAAAACACGCACAGTATACTGCATGTAGATTTCACCACAGTAATACGGTTTTTATATTTGGAACTTTCTCTTAAAGTTGAGATTTAACAATCATCAATAATTTGATAAACACAAGCCCATGTATACAGCTGATTCAACCCTTTTCTCAACATAGAGAACATTATTACTTTTAGCCATGGCAGTTCCCTTCATTATTTTCTATATTTATAACTAGCAGTTGAGAAAATGGGGGGAAAAGTTTTGGGGAAATTAACAAGGACAGTGCTCACCATGCTCTCAAATCTCATAGCTTCCTGCTTGGCAATCTGTGCAGCTCTTTCTTTGTTCAGATACGCAGATTTCAGTTTTGACTCCAGTTCTCGAAGCTCCAGGCTAAAAAGTTTTACACAGATGTTTAAAAATGAACACAAGTAATGTAGAAACCAAAGCAAAGTTACATTTGTATACTAATCAAAAAAATACAGATATTTGAAGTAATGAAGTAAGTATGCGTACCTGTTCTCTTTGATATATTGCCTCATTTTCTCGTCTCTTTGCTTCTCATAGTTGATGCGGGCTAGCTCTTTGGCCATTCTCTCTTGTTGCTCAAGTTGCTTTTCCCTGTTTATTCTCTCTTCCTCTGCCTGCAGGTCAAATTCAAATACAGCTATCTTCATGGGAGTTTAGCTAAAGTACAGTTAATACCTTTACAATACAGTGTAGTGTTGGGTAAAGAAATACTTTCAAAGGATCTTGAACCACAAGTGGGCTGTGGTTTCTGTTTCACTGGCCAGTATTATTAAAACATATATGCACCAGTCACTAATAAATCTTCCCAACAATTGCTCCACAAAATAAGGTGTTGCTTTAAAGGAAAGTTTTGGCAATTCAGTCCGATTATCTGATTACGACTTCAAAGTTTGAGTCAGCACAACAAACATTCACTGTCAAAAGTAAACACTGCATCTCTGTAGTACATCACTTACTCCATTTAAGAATTAAAAATTAATTCCTCGCGAGTAATATTTATATAAGCTCTTAAACCTTTCAATCCTGTAAAGTGAAATGACAACAAAGCTAGTGCTTAAATGTTCTTTTGGAGAGCACTGACAAAATCTAGTGTTAAGACTTCAACTATTTTAGTCTCTATAGGTATTATTTATTGTAGAGTTGTGTTTTATCATATCACTTGACTTTTTCTGAAAAATGTCCGTCATTATTCCCCGATGCCTAAGTTCAAATAATCAAGTTACTCTCTTTGTCTGACCAACATAAAAAATATTTAAAAAATAAATCGCAAATGTTTACTGTCACAGAAAACTACAAAAACTAGTAAATCTTCCCATTTGACAAGCTGATACTAGTGATTTTTTTTTAGTATTTTCTGGTTTTATAAAAAGCGACTCATAGGATGAACCGACTGTCAAAGCTGTTGCCTGTTAACTCTCCTTCAGTGAATCACCTGGATTCGGACATTGTCGCGTTTAAGCAGAGGACCGACCTTTAGCCGGGCGGCCTCCGTCTCCCTCTCCCGCTGCTCCTGCTGGACCTGCCGCAGGTGTCTCCTCCTCTCGAAGCTCTCCTCGTCCCGCAGACTGGCCCCCAGCCGCCTGTCCCTGTCCACGCGTCTGGCCTCCTGCTGTCTCTGCTGCTCTCGCCCCTGGCGCTGAGACATCAGCCTCTGCTGCCGGCTGTACGCCCGGTTCCCGCTCTGTGGGAGAGACGCAGGTAAAGACCCCGACGACAGGTGAAGGGCGACGCCCAGATCCGCGCTAGCGGCGCGGTAACGGCTCTGCTGGTAGCAGCCGAGCTAACTCTAACTTCGGTTTTGCCGGCGGGGATTTACCATGTTTGTCCAAACTTTCGCCCGATTCCAGTCTTCTTAACTTTCTTCCTCCTTTTTTCCTCTTAACTCTCGATTTTCGACGCGCTCTCGTTTCGGTCCCTTGTTTTTAACCGTAGTTTAACGGGGAGGCGTCGCGCGGTTTCCTCGGTTGTCGGTTGTTAGGCTTCTCGTTGTCGTGGGAACGCTGCGTCACTGGACGCTCAGCCAATGAGAAGGAGCGTTGACAATGACGTGGGTCCGGGAAAATCAAAATAAATCACGGCATATACGAAGCCTACTGTGTGTGTATATATATATATATATATATATAAAATATATATATATATACATACATATAATATATATATATATATATATATATATATATATATATATATATATATATATATATATATATATATATATATATACATAACATACATATAAATGTTCTATATATATATAGATATAGATATAGATAGATATCTATATAGATATAGATAGATATCTATATAGATATGCCTGATCTACACGTTCACATCACATTTACCAAACAGGATAATGTATTCGAATTCTACTTATTTACTTAGGTACGGGTATGTAAGTACAATCAATAGATTGTACCCCCTCTTATACAGCAGCAAGTCACCTCAGCCTGAAAGAGAAACAAATGACTATAGTAAACATTTTGTCTCTGTTGGTCTTTGCAATTGTCTTGTCTCTTTAGAGTCATTTTGCATCACTTTGTCCTTGAATTTGTGATATTGCCCTCTCAACAAGAGATGTCAAGAGTCACTTCTGACAGCCCCTTTCAGACACCCGTCGGTGACTCGATGCGTAAATATATCCATTTTGACTGATATACACTAATATGATAATTTAGGTCATCGGGTTGTTATTGCTCATGCAAATCTTAGCAGTTTACTATTGTAAGTTAGTTGGCTGGGAAGCTATTTTATTAGGACTTTAAGTAATGATTTTCATCATGATTTAATGACCTAATTATTTTCTGTTAATTTATGTGAAATATTCCCCATTCTTTATGTATGTATCTTTCTCTATATCTGTCTATATCTATTGACCGCCATCTCTATTGATCTCTCTCTCCAATATGCTATATGTTTTTAAATATACACATATCGGCATACATATATACATACATAACTAAAATATCCCCCTGTAAATTGCAGTGAAGTAGAAAGTTGTATGAAAGAAAATAGAAAATAACTATATATATATATTGCAGGTCAGACAAGTTCTACGGATAACTTCATAATATCTAAACATCTGAGCTCTCTAAAATTCCCTATTGATCTGTCTGACAACGTTCAGAAAAAAAGACTTACACCTCTTGTATTAAAGATTTATTTACATAGCAACAAAAAACATTGATCTAAACCCAGAAGTTTATAGATCTCTGAGGAAAATGTGTCCTAAGTGGGACACAATATATCTTTAGAGGAATGTATTCAAAACAGACTCAGGGGGTTACATTTACAATGCCATCATAGCCATGGGTGCAATTTACAGACTTAATCTACAGATACTATATATATATATACACACACACACACAAGTGAAAACCCTTTTTTAAAAAAAAAAAAAAAAAAACCTTAGACATGAGCATCGATTTTAGACATTTTAAGCCACACAAAAATCAACAAATCGCATTGTATAAAAAAAATTCCCAGGGCTACAGGGAATTTGCCTTTATTCAGTAAATGCAAAATAAAAGCCAACTTAATCAACCAGCAGTTGCAACATAAACAATGGCTGACATGCCGTGCTGAATACCTGCACCCAACTCAACGTGTACACATTTCATTTACAAGCTGGCACTTTGAACAGCTAGAAGTAAGACCGTAAAATCTACTTGGGTAGAGGGGTATACAATTATTAATTTGCCAAGTACTCAAATTGTTGTGGTCATTTTCCAACTTATGCCCCGTTCCATTGCCTAATATTTCTGTTTTGTTCTAGTTCCATGTCCCAGAAAGTTGACACTTACTTTCTTAGGGAATAAACTTCAATGCTAATATTTTCTATACATTTACTATTGTATTTGTTAATTATTTAAAGTGCAGCAATAGAAGTTACTCTGATACATTCAGACCTTATCTCTTAATAATGTACCTGTTCCACATTTATTACTGACCAGTATTTCTGCAACAAATCAGTTTTCTGTAAACAATGTATCTCAGTGATAATCTATGTTTTGTTGTTGGTATAGTAACCTCAAATTCAATATCATGGAAGTGGTTTTGTGATTACATCTCAAAAATGAATTTACACATTATACAATAATAGAAAACCAGATTGAAGGACAACAAAAATCTAAAACAAACAACTCAAATCACATTAGCAGTGCAAATAGTCTGATAGAAATGGGGCTCAAACTGCTTAGACTATTTTAATCAAAGGCAAAATTACACTATTTTGTGTGTGTCCTTTTACATGGACTAAATGCAGACCTTAAACAACATTAATAAATCATCACGGAGAATGAGATGATGTATATTTTGTGCCACAGAGTGTGTTTTTCAGAGAAATCTAGATTAGTTTTAGAGTCAGGCCATTTTGACAAAATGTATTGATCTTTCTCAGTAAAGCAAATCAAAGGCTGACACTGGGGATCCAAAGCAGAGCCAAATACTGTCCTCTTTATGGCAGATGGGTTTTCCTAAAGTATAAAATCAAACAGTTTTTTAACCTTTAAAAATTACAAAATGAGCCACAGTTATTCAAATAAAATCAACAATTGACACTGCATAGGGGAATCAGTCAAGTTGCAGAATAATGATTTCTGATTTTTGCAAATGTTCTAACTAGATAGTCTAAAAAGGGCAGAAAAAGGACAGATGAAATTTTATATATACTTATATTATAATACTAATACTTATTGGCAATGAACGATTGAGAGAAAAGTTTAAAAAATAAATCTGATCAAATATTTTCTTCAGCTGTTGAAAATGACTTTGCCAAACACATGAATCTTGAGTAGTAGTAGCAGCAAATACCAGCAGCCAAAGCAATATCATTACATTGTTGGTATTTGTAAAAGAAATTACAGTGTCAAGGGATGGCTGATGAAGCTGTTATTTTAAATTCATAACTGTGCAGACCTCTAGTTTGTCATGAGCATTGTTTAATTGATGTACAGGTTCATTCAGACTGCATTTGCTTTTCCATAGTCTCATGCTCATGGACAATCCCTGAGGCAGGGAGCTGTTCTCCAGCATCCGGGCTCTGTGAGTTACCCTTTAACTCATCACCCAGATCTAAAACCCCATCTGATCTACAGGAAGACGATACAGCAGGCAGCGAGGACTGCTTTAATTCTCTTTTAAAGGAACCTTCATTGATGCTTACTTCTGTGGATGCCTTTTCCGGATAACCTGCTGGTAACATCAGCTCTAATTCTGGTTGATCAACATTGGAAACAATAGCACTTCCAGATGTGACACTTTTAACCGGTTTCAAATCCATTTCCTTTGGTCTTTGAGCTGGTGGTGACGTCAAGAGGTACAAGACTTTTGCTGGCTGCCTCATGACAAGATGCCTGCATGAGAAGAAGTGGGGAGTATTATTAAAGCAAACTTCAGATTAAAATGTAGCCTTTATTAACAGACTCTTATCAACTATTACCTAACAGTGTTAACAAATATTCCATAAGGTTTAATATCTGAATGCAGTAATGACCATCTGTGAACAGATACTCTATACTTGGGAAGGAAAACTTGACATGGAAATTTATTGGGATTGGAATTTTTCAGTATCTTGTCTATGCAAGTGCGGAAGAGAGTGCAAGCAGGGTGGAGTGGGTGGAAGAGAGTGTAAGGGTGGATTTATGATTGTAGGGTACAAGCAAGGGTGAAAGGGAAGATTTACAAGCTGGTAACGAGAAAAGCTATTTTGTGTGGTTTGGACGGGTGGCACTGACGAAGAGACAGGAAGTGGAGCTGGAGGTGGCAGAGGTGAAGATTTTCACTGGGAGTGATGAGGATGGACAGGTTTGGGAATCAATGTATAAGAGGGATTTCTCAGGTTGGACTGTTTGAAGAGAAAACAAGAGGAGCAAGACAGAGATGGTTTGGACATGAGCGGAGGAGAGTTGGTGGTTATATTGGGAGAAGGATGCTGAAGAGCTGCCAGGTGAGAGGAAGGTCATAGAGGACGTTTATGTACGTGGTGAGAAAGAGCATGCTGGTGGTTGGTGTGACAGAAGACAGGAAGAGATGGAAACAAATGATCTGCTAAGGCGACCCCAAAATAGGAGCAGCCGGAAGGAGCAGGAGGAGAAGAGAGAGGAGAAGAAGGAGAAGAAGGAGGAGAAGGAGAAGAAGAAAGAGAAGAAGAAGGGGAAAAAGGAAGCAGAGAGGGAGAAGAAGGAGAAGATTCATTTAGTCCCTTAAAGGGGCACTCCAACAAGTTTACACACTGAGGTCAGTTTACTAGTCACCAGGAGCCTATAAAAAAGTCATAATTTTGTCAAGTCTAAGGAAATACCATCACTTGTGTTTGTGGCACTTCTGTTTGTTGCAGATACCTCACATATGTGAACAACAACATGACACTAAATCACTGGAGTACCCCCTTAAGAATTTATTCAATGTTTCTTTGGTCTTCTACATTGTCAAGTGTTTGTCTTATAAATTAAACGGGTGACAAGATGTAATGTGGGTAGTAATTTCTACTCACACTTGATCTTTGGCTTTCATATCTGCTGGGTTAAACACAAGAGACAGCCTTTTCAAGAAACTTGAATCACTAAATACTAGCCAGAGTAAAAAAAAAACAACAAGCAAACAAGCAAACACACACACACACACACACACACAAATAAACAAAACGAAAATCCATACCTTTCTCCTGAATGACTTTGCATATGTGATTTGGTCGATCAGTTAAATGTTTGGTCATTAGGTCACCACCTGATGCATCCACGAGGAGGTCACAGTTGAGACAGACCAGGGTTATTCTGGAAAAAAAAACAAAAAAAAAAAACCATCCTCAAATAAATAAGCAAACAAAATTCCTTCATGTTCAATTTCAAACAGAAAACATAGTATTATGCATTGTGCACAAAGTAAGTTACAACATGTACTTACTTTAATGTAGATGAAATTTTCTTATGATCCATTTTCAAAAATCTGTTTTTGGTGATGGTACTATGAAATCTAACAGAGGCCAAAGAAAGATTTGTGAGATAAATATGTTGGACCTAAAACAACGTGCCACCAATAGCTTCAATTATAATTTTTCTCACCTTATCATATGATTCCCAATAGAAATTTTGCAACTTGTCCGATATTTGCAGGCACCACAATTCGAAACCATTGGGAAATGAGAAAAGAAGTGATCAACTTGTGTGTTGCACTCGATGCACGTGTATTGCCCTCCATTGACTCTGAAATTGGAAATGATAGAAAAAGTAAACAAGCACCAAGTTCAATCATATGGCTTGAAAATACTGTTTTGTTTAAACATTTGAAAGACTTTCAAATCTGATCAATCAGATTGTTAAAGTTTATCGTAGATGTGCAAACCCACAAGCAATTACCTTTATTAACTGTGTGGTGAGAGGCCTGCAGGTTCCTAATTTTTTTCTACTTGTCTGAACTCTTCTTTTATCTCACTACATTATCCTGTGTCTCATTTGCTTAAAAGCCAATATCATATGACTAAAATGAGCATAGTATTTTAGAATACTGAGCCCAATTAGCCAAATATCACACTCATTTTTGAACAAGAAAAATCCCACTTAATCTGCTCCACACCATATTATTTTTAGCTAGTCTTATGAAGGTGGTCTGGAAAATTAGCAAGTAGCTGCTTTGTACATCGCTAGGTTTTAATAACATCTAACAATTTGCTGTCATAAATACCCATGAGGTCACGCCTTGTTAATGGCCATGGTGGGATGAGGAATCCTGAATGATTCAGAAGGCCCAAAGACAGACATGTCTGGGATTATAGATTATTGGTTTTATGGGGGCCCGGTTTTTTGAGCTGCTCAAGATCTAGTCCCGTTTGTTAAAATAATCTCCACACTGCTAAAGACTGCAGCTAACACATTTAATTCATCCATATAACAATTAAGGACTCAGCCATCAAAATTAACTCCATCTGTGGTGACTGCTCCTTAAAACAGTACTCCAGTCCCACGCATTCCTCTTCATCCACACCCGCCCCCCCATTTTAAACCAAATATTTTCTTAGAACATCAATTTTCACCCTTTGTTGATTTTTAATTGCAGCAAAAGTGATCCCTGACTACTGTGTGAAAAAGCTCAGTTAACAACCTGAGATTCCTGAGGGCCAGGTTGTGCTTTGTAGTTCGACCTTCTTGCTTCTTGCTCTGAGTTGTCTTGGCTTTTCCTGCTCCAGAGACATTTGATTTAGATTTGGATACGCTGACTGGAGGTTTGGTTTTCTGACTGATACTCAGCGTGTCTGGACTGACGGTAAAGCTCGATCTATCCGGGGAGATCGGCACTACAGGTGTCTTTCCTGTGAGGGAGGCTCGAATGGTCACCTGGAAAGGAAGACACAATATGTACTGATGCTGAACTTAATTTGTATTAATCTCGAATAGTTAAAACAAAAAGGTCTAAAATAAGTGTTGTTTGATATGGTTATGTCAGACCTTTGTACCCGGAGGAAGGCCTTCCAGGGCTTTAGGTTTTCTGAAAGTCTTGTGTACATGAGTCCTGTGTTCCAGTTTTTCCTTATAAGTGAGGAAATTCAATCTACATTTTCCACAGCGATGGATTCCTTTTTTCTGAAAGAGAAAAACATCACAGTGTAGAAACACAAGAATGGGATTTATAAGTAGTGTGAGTGGATGCTAATTGCTAAGATGCTTCATTTATTAGTCAGTGTAACGAAGTATCGTGTATGAAAGGAATGAATTTCATTCCTATTAATAGAAGAGCAATTTTATTTGCTTCCTTCTCTACCATATTTATTGCTCCTTAAGGGCAGGTGAAGAGAAGCAGGTTTTTATGTATTACTAAAATATAGAGCTAAGAGTACAAACCTAAGGTAAACTCACAATCTTTCGAATATTCCTTTTATGATCTCAAGAATTTATTGACTCAGTAGACTATTACAAAAGCACATTACTCTGTGACTCCAAATCTTAGTTACATTTGATATAACCATTTTAAAAAGGATTTCCTGGCTTTACGACAGACGGCAGTAAATGCAGTATCATACCTGATGTTTCATGTAGTGCTGCATGTACATATGACTACTTTTAAGAACTTTGAGACAGAAGGGACAGAGCAGGTCTTTCGTGTTTTCATGGAAACTTCGAAAATGTGTCTCGACATCTGAGAAGAAAGAGGACCTGTAATTGCACACCTGTAGGGACAATAAAACAGAATTCAGTATCAGTGTTTTTTCCTTGAAATGGTAAACCAAACCCCAACTCAATAACCAGCAACAGACCTGGCAGACATAAGGCATTTCCCCAGGTTTGTGGTTATCCTTCATGTGTTCAAGGAGCACTTGCTCTGACTCAAACGCCAGCTCACATATCTTGCAATTAGCTGAAAAAGAAAGGACATGAAAATGACATATGGCCATTAAGTGTCTGACTAAACTGTCCCATCTAAACCTTGAACTGAACAGATCAGTATGTTTTACTTGAGGATTCAATTGGGCTGTGAGCACTCTCAATGTGGCACTGCAACTGGAATGGAGTCATATACTGTCGGTAACAATGCTGGCAGGTTGTGTGGCTTTCCCAGCTCTCACTGTTCTGTTTTTCCAGCTCCAGGTGGTGTTTCATGTGGTTCATGAACCTGGATGACAGAGTGGACAAAAAAAAAAAACCAAAAACAGACACACACCCACAGAAATGTCACTTAACACTTTATAATATAAAGGAGCTGACAAGTAATCACCCAGCTTGTTTCTGTAATGACGAAAAAGATTTAACTTGATGACATGAGAAGCTGAAAACACTGAGTAACAGGAAGGCTGTCAACAGTTTAGTTTATAAAGTGAGAAAGGGGAGATAATACTAGATAAAATGTAGAACTACAAGTCTCTCTGGCAAAACAGAACTTTGTCCAATAAAGGCACATTTAAAAACTAAAAATAAAAGTGAAAACAGTCTGAATGGTCACTTTTCGTATCTTTTTTCATTTGTCGATCAACAGAAATCAGCAATTATTTTGGTAATTTATCAAAAGGACATATTGTCTAGTTTCAGCCCCTCAACTCTGATGATTCCTTTTTTCCCCCGTTTTATATCATTGTAAATTGAATGTCTTTGAATTTATGACTGCTGGTCACACAAAATAGACATCTGAAGATGTCACAAAGGAATCTGCGAAATGGTGATGAGCAAGGTTAATGTTAATGTTTCGAGAAGGTCAAGCCTTCAACTCACTGTATATTTCCAGTGGTTGATCATGTCATGGGGGAAGAGCTTCTGCAACAGGAACTTCTAGGCAGTGACCATTTAATGCAACAGTTTCATGTAAACATTTTCCCAAAAACCATTGCTGTATAAAACTAAATTGAACTGTGGTTATACTGACAACAGGAGTTTATCAAATAGAGCTAAAGTGACTAGTTGATATTTAGCTAGTCATTTTACAAAACATTACTCGCAAACTATTTTTTTTTTTTTTAATAACTGGTTACTTGTTTCAATCATTTTTATCGCAAACATGGCAGTATTTTTGGGCTTCAGCTTCTAGAATATGATGATTAGCTGCTTTTCTTTGTCATATACAGTATGACAGTGACTTGCATATCTTTGAGTTTTGGACTACAGGTCTTACAAAACAATTAATTTGATGTCAAACATGCAATGGGCTGTTACTCAGCAGATTTTATTAACAGAACCAAATCACTGTTGCAAGATAATAGAGCGCAGCATTTACCTGATTTTAAACTATCATCAATTCAAAGCTTGATCTTGTCACCTACCTCAAAAATATGTATGAAAGTAATTCAGAGAGGCTTTTAAAATGCTGTGAGGGCAAAAGTAAAAAGATACTACCTACTAAGTCAATCATTCTTGTATATGTATTTTTCTGTTTGCGTGTCAGGCACGCATATTTTTGTCAGCACACACAAACAGCTCAGGGTTAAATTTATCAAAATCATAATTATAAATAAAACACGAAAAAACAAAAAACTCTTAACTGTGGGCTCATAATCTACATAAGCAGGAAATTTGCAGTGATTTGCAGAATGTTTCATTAAAAAAAAAAAAAACTAACTAAAAAAACCCCAAAACAAAACAAAAAAACAATCAAGATAAATTAAAACAAAACCAATTAAATATTCAGAGTCTGTGGGAATGTAGCCATTCTGGTCAAGGTCCCAAAGGGTTTCAGGACAAATGAAGTATTCTCCTTTTGCCTCATCTTCAAAGAATGTATAATGGCTGTTATAATATTAGCAATTACGCACAGATTTTTGTTTACCTAATGATGTAGTCCTCAGCGGCTACAGATACATGCCACTGCTGCCCTCACCAGACATGGCCCATTTTTCAACCTGTGCATTCTGCTACCTCAGCTACCCTAATAAGAGATTTTTATGTGGATGAACTATGACCTCAACTGTGAGCAACAGAGTGGTCACAGTACAAATGTGTTACCCCATTAAAAACAGCTTACAGAGGCTTTTTCTTTTGTGATGTAAAAAAACAAAACAAAACCAAAGGCGCAGGTCTTTCACAAACTAAACTAGCAGTCGTTTTTCATCCTGTGGCCCAAGAGGAAAAACCGATACTGTCATCGATCTGAGAGGAAAACTGCAGTGAGGGCCAAAGAAGATGTCCACTCCTTCTTTGCTTGCACTGGACAGATCGCTTTTCAGCATGTCCTTAAAGTCCCAGTCTCACATTGCAGGTTAAATTTGGAGCAGTGTTTACAAATAACACAAGTTCACACTAAAGTCATAGTAGATTTAAATCCATGTTGACTGACTACTTTTATTGAATAATTAATTTCATTTCAAATGATCATGCGAAAACGTCATGAAAGGCTTCGCTGGTAGTTATGCTGATACAATAGAGAAAATTATCACCTGAATCTGCAGCACCCTTCAGCTTTACAAAGCTTTATAGCAAAATTCCCCTCAGTGTTTCGTAACCGCACATATTGCAATCATTTTCAGCTGCACCAGTCAGCTGTGTTAAAAGAAAAAGCTTTAGGAAAACCCACTGTGCACTAGCTGCTAAGCACCAAACAGCAGACAGACACATTTAGCAACTCTCTGGTGAACATAGTGGAGCATTTAGCTGCTAAAGAGCAGATATTTCCCTCAGGAGTTGGTATAGGCCAGAAATGGAACTTAGAGGACAGTTAATGTCATATAGCCAGAAACACAACTCCAAATGAATTTTGCTACATAACAACATTCAGAGCTGATTTTGTATTTCCAGTTTACATGGTATACTTAGCAAGGGCAGAAATCGATTTTTATCCACTTATTTTACCGGGGCAAGAAAAAACACAGTCATACCTGATATTGTTCTTGAGGACTTTTAAACAGCTCTGGCACTTGAAAGTGGTGTTAGTCCTTTGCACCTCCCTCTTGTTCCCATCTCCCTCAAACTGGCCGTAGTAGAAATCTGAGACCAGCATGATGCGTTTGTTTGCACTCGTGTTCAGGGCTGATGGTGCTGTACTTTCAACATTTATACAGCAACTCTAAAATAAAGAGATGTTTTACATGAAGGGGCCAACTTCTTTATCGTGTCTCTTTCGTTTAAGTGCAGATACAAACACTTTAAGAGCAGTTTACACAAAAAGTGTAGATGTCTGGGTGCACATTTCATGTTTGTTTTAATATTTTATATCTATGTTATGGTATTTCCATGTTTCCACTCATGGACTTGTTTCCACAGGAGTTTTACTTACCATCATATGAAATTTCAGGGCTTCCGGTGCAAGGAATTCTTCTTGACACTTTGGGCACTTTTTCTTTATGATCCCATTTTCCACTCTGACTGTTACTTTTGCCGGCCCTACAGAAAAACAAGTCAGATGTTACAAATAACAAGATATCAAAATTAGGCTTAGGGTTGGTTCAAAGTAAAGACGTTACAAACCAATGTCAATAAAATTCCTCTTTTAAACAGACACTTGCCTAAGTCAAGCCTTGCTCTTTTTACTACATTGTCTGTTTCCTGTGGTATCAATCCTCGTTTGACCGCGCTTTGATCTGTATGAAACAGAAAGAAGGAATGTAAATGTGTTTTTTCTTAATTCTTTTAGTCACTGCCGTCTAATTAAGCTGCCAAGCATAGTTAGTGAGGTTAAACATAGGAAAATTACCTCTGTTGGTGCTATTGAAGGTCTGAAGAGATGTGGGGTTTGGCCGTTTAGGTTGCAGCTGATTAACCTGTGTTGTATAAACAGCAGGGCTCTGGACATTAGACAACGTTACAACATTGTTGCTGATTTGTTGCACCTGAGGCCTGTGGACAGCACCAGGTATGACTGTGCCTTGAGTATACTGCTGAAAAAGCTGCTGCTGACCAGCTGAAAAACAGAAGACACAAACTGTTAAGACAAATTTGGCATTATGACATTTTAACTATAAAATCTTTCGATCAAGCTTTTTATCGCATCACCAAATCACTGAAATAAGGGGGGAAATAAGAATTACTCCTCAGAACTATATCATACTTAGCTTTACCTGGTACAATTGTAAATGATGTCCCAGGGGGGTACTGTCTCCCAAGAGAGGCAATAAACTCACTGTTGTTTGCCAATTGTGGAGATGTGACAATAAAGCCCTGGAAAAAAATTTGAATCCATAATTAAACATAATAGTACTTAATACGTCAACCATATTAATTTAAACATGGAAAGCTGTTTGCTCCACACAAACCCATTTACAACAAGCCTTTTTTGCAAATTATTTGGTAAAAAATTCAATAATACCTGGTTATTGACTATGACAGGCTGCGGAGCCACTGTAGTCAGATTGGAGGCTGTAGTATTCACTGCATTTCCAACTACATTCAGTGGCAACATTATTGGTGAGGAGCCAATGGCAGGCTGGGGAGCAGGACGCTTTATTTCTTGTGTAACTGCATTGTTCCTCTGAGGGGGTGGAGGGTTAGGCTTACCATCTTTTTGGTTATTAGCTATAAAAACATAAAGGACCAAAATAAGCACCTGAACAGGATATTTTGTCTTCTAAATAAATGAACTTATCATACTCTGAACACAGATTATTTGCAACATGCTGGAGGACAAGTGAATAAAAAGATTTAAGGTATTTTTTTTTTTTTTGCAATATTTTCAAAAATGTGCGATGACATTACAGAGCACTCCGACGAAGATGGGTTCATCGTCATCATCCTCTATCAACTGAACTTCAGGGACCTGTTTCTGCCATGGCTCCAGCTCCTCCTCGACACATTCCATAAAAAGTTCAGACATTGTGAAGCTGTAACAGAAAAACACAACATTTAGCCAACCTGACATACTACTTCCTGCAGCATATTTTTATTATTTTTTTCAAATATTATTGCAAAGCAATGATCAGTTATATTATATGCTTCAAGCATCTTGTTCATATTACCAAATTCATTCTAAGGCAGCTAATTCTTTGATAAACTATGTACAAAATATTATATTTTGATACACTTAACAGTAAATGCAATGTTTCTGAACTGTAAAAACAAACAGTTGTCATCAACATTTTCATCTTTAACAATGTAGGCTTCAGCTCAACAGATGGCAATTACATCAAATATAAAAAGAAGTGTGGGGACATGAGTTGGGAGTTTGTGGTTCTAGAAAGGGAAATATTTACAAAACATACTGTAACTGCTCTTTTTCAGAGAAGACATTTTTGACATGTAGCAGCGGGAAAAGCACAGGTTTAAAAAAATTAAACAAAATGTATGATTGATTAATTAAATTTAACTGCTGTAGTTTTAGGGTCCTGGTGTTGTGTATGACCTTCCTTTGTATATGCTATCAATCTTAGTCAGGTCCAATATGGATGTTACTCAATCTGCATTTTTTTTTTTTCTACCAGGCAGCAGATGGTCTCTTTGAATCAAGTGAACACTTATTTTTGGGTGAGGCATTTACACAAGTGTTAAATTACAGGTTGTTTGTAGCCTTCATTTTTCTGGGCTACTGAGCTTTGATTATTTGGTCAATAGAGCTATTGCCCCTGTTTAACAGCCATAAAAGCATCCAGGAATTCCAGTTTAACCTAATAGAGGTATCTGTTGCCTCATGTTACCTGTTTTTCTGCTAGAGAAAGCATATTCCTGAGAGCAAAGCTCTCCTGACTTCTTTAGAACAAAAATTAACCAGACAAGGCCATCTTTTGGCAGCAGGTGGCTGAGAAAATCATGAATATCATGTTACAACATGGTGACCGAAAAACCATCTTGTTAAAGTTATATCAGTAACCACAAAAGGTTAATCACAAGAAAATGGTGCAAAGTGTTTTTTCTTACTCAAAAACAGCAGTTGGACATTGTTGAAGAGACATATGATATTGAAAGACATGTTCTGAGTTATTCAGCAATCAGAGTTTAATGAAAAATGGGAAAAGGGACCTCTTATAAAAACCCACCACAACATTACTACAACCTTTGTATAAAGACAGATATTTGAGTTGGATCAGAATATTGATTTCTCACTTACACTAAATTTTGCTGCTTCTTGTGTGAAACCAAACTGAAAAGCATTAAGATTTAATACTCTACGATTAGCCAGACACACTAGACGGATTAAAGCTAAAAACCCAAACCTCTGCAATATTGTGCACTTAATAACTTCACTGATCTGTTAGTAAACAATAGCCAGACACACAATAAAAAGCATTCATTCTGAGTCTTGTTTCTGGCCATCTGATGAAAATTAGTCCAACATTTATATTCCTTTTCACACTTATTTTGATCAGTGCCTTTTTTTTTGCTATAAACAGCTGCCTGTTGCTACGGGACACAAGATTGATAAGAGTGCAGATAGTAAAAAAAAAAGAAAAAAAAGGGCTAAAAAACACTCAAAACCTCTTCGGAACACTCCAAGCAACAACCTCCATAGTACATGTGCTCATCTGTTCCACTAGTAATAAGATAAATATTAGTGGACCTTTAAACCTGCATTCATTGACTTGTTAATCACATGGAGGCCAAGTAACAAGCTACAAAATACAACACTAATGTAAAATCACCTTATTATGTTGTATAATGCATACATTTTCCTATTTACACATCAACCAGACATAGAGCACCATTTCCATTCACCTGCAGTCAAGTTGCTTTCTACTAGGCAATTCTAAGTATAATGGTCAGTATCCTTTTAACTTGGGTTTTCTTTTCCACAAACTCATGAGGGAAATATCTGGCTATTAGGCTGCAAACAAACCAACAAAAAAACAAATAAATATATAAATATAAAATAATTCACCTATTTGTCTGCTATTTGATGTTTGGCAGGAGGTGCAGAGTGGGTTCATCAGAACTTTGCCTCTTACAACAGCTGACCGCTACAGCTAAAGCAGACTTTTTTGAGGTCGGTGCAAGTGGAGCATTGAGACCACGAGCTGAAACTGGATAAAATGCTCTGTAGAGCTGTGGAGAACTGTAGAGACAGGTGTTAATAATACTGTGGGTAAGTGCTGTAAATGATATCCATCGCGTGACAACTAGCTATGTGCCCCACTGTTAAGATTAAAATGATTACAACCACTTTAACAGAAGTAGAATATAGAATCTCCAGCCAGCCAGTGCCTGTGTATTCATTTCCATATATGCAAATATTTTGAGGACACTCACTGAATGTGACAGGGGCCAAAGTATTTGTAGTGATTCATCTGACTTGAACAGGAATAATAATTAATATTACTGGCACAAAGCTTTTCAATTGTCAAGATGGCGACAGTATTGGTTGCCATAGGAGATTTCTGATGCAGCTGTCCAGCCTCTTATCAAACGAAGACAAATTTCTATTTTAACACTGTTAAATGACACATGTTTCTAATCTTTTTTTAGTTATCGTTCTTTGCTAATGTGTGACAGGGAATAAACTTAGGCCCCCAAGTTGTTTCATCAGGTACATTGTAGTGAAATAATCTGAGGGTGTGAGGATGCTCTCTCTCTCTCTCTCTCTCTCTCTCTAATCTTGACCCAACCTAGATGTGCGCTAATTTGGCCCCATGCACAACAAAATACTACGTTTATTAAAGATTATTCACTTACACCGAAAGAAACCCGTCAGCAGCGGTCACCTGATGTACCACCTAACTAGCTAGCACTAGCATGCGTTAGCTCAGCGCTGGGTTTGATTAGATCCCCGGTCCCTTTCAAAGCCGAGGTGGCTAATGCTAACTAGCAAACGTCCATGGTCCGACCGCTGCAGTCTGCAGCGGAAATAAAGCAACTTGTACACAACGTCGGTTATTTAAGACACCCCGACACATTTTCACCTCCGATCCAGCCCCCGCCGCCGCCGAAACGGGGTCAATACGCGTCGGTCTGCGCCCCATAACATTAGCGAGGCTCCGTCTGCACGTTGGTGTTACCTGAGAGGTGGATGTTGGGACAAAGACTGCACCCCGACTGGGGTGTGCAGGCTCTGGGATCGCCGACCCCTCTCACACCCGGCCTCGGAGCCGCGTCTGGGTGACCAAACTTCGGCAAAAAAGGCCTCGGCCCGAGGACGACCGAGTTCGGATAGTGCGGGTCTATTTCACTCAGGAAGGGCAGCGGGGGGGGGGGGAAGAGTGCATCTGCTGGCCCAAGGCGACGGAAACACTCGGACCATCTGCACCAATCAGACCACCGGCCCCATCTTTCCTCTTTCCTCCTTCCTCTTCTTCTTCTTCTTCTTCTTACGGCACTTGACCCCGACGATGCAGCGCTGCTGCCGCCCTCAGCTTCTCATCGTCCTTCCAGTGTCGGTTCATTCTCAGTAGGTCTTTCCAGTTCAGCCGTTCTTATCAATGATAATCATTTAAAAAAAAAATAAAAATCCTACCTCGAACAGTCTCCTTATTCTCATCCAGTTTTATTGTTGTCCTGGACCCGCGTTACTCACCGTACGTGTCAGGTTTCATGTGCTCAATTGTCGCCTTTCTGTTAATTACTTCCTATTTTTATTTCTAGTACTTCCTGTTCTTCAAATTAGCGTTTTTTTTCTCCTCCAAGATCAAGCACCGCACTCTTATTGCCTTTGGAATGGTAATATGTACTGTATTTTTTGCAGTGCATTGACTGACATCCTAATAAAAGAATTTAAAAAAAGGTTAAATGTTATTTACTGAACTCCCCAGTCATGTCTCTTGCCTGCAGTGAGCTGTAAGGTTACTTATAAACTGTTTCTGCATGTGATTGCAGGTTGTCAGCAGACATTACAGGCCTTTAAACTGCCAGTGGCATTGTTGTGTTAGGTAGATTGGTGCTGCAGGAGGCCCTTGGGTTTCATTCAGCACATCAAACTAGCAGTGAGCACGGTATCAACCGCTATGTACAGTGACTGGGAAGAACAGAGTGGACTAGACAAGATTGTAGAATTACTTAAGTAGATATTTCTTTCAATAGATGAGTTCCATCCTTCCATTTTCTACTGTTTATCTTGGTCCTTGTCACATTATTAATACTATTAGGTATTTTTCTTTTATCCTGTTTGGGTTGACTGAAAAAAATGTAATAGAAAAAAAAATGTTCCATTAAAACTTCCAAAATACCTTGGCTGGCATGACCACAAGACAGGTATGAAATTGTTTTGTGCAATTAAAAATGTTTATAACTAGGTCGAACACTGCAGATGCCCTTTATCGGAATATGGTTTAGAGTTGAAGACTAAACATAGAATATGACATACGATCTGATTTAGTTGAATTATTTCTAAAATGTATAACAATACTTACACTGTTAATTTTAAAAAGTAACTAAACCGATCCAGTCATAGGTAAAAATAAAAGGGAATAGTTGCTGAGTATAGATGGTAGTTATGGAATACAACTAAGTACATTTAGCCTACTCAAGTACAAATCAGGGGTACTTTCACTTTAGTTGAGTATTTTCTTTTCATACCACTTTATACCTCTACTTCACTACAATTCAGAAGGAATTTCCCTTTGCTTCACTGCAATTTTTTTTAAGACTTACAGTTACTAGTTACTTTATAAAATAAGGGTTTTCCACACAAAACCTATTGACAGCTTGTAAAATATGAGGCTTTGATAAAAATTTAAAACCATCCAACCGGCTGCAACAGTTAAGTGCTGCTTAAACGTTAATGCACGAGTGATAATTACCTTTTATATGATAGTTAAACCGTCACAGGAGCCATTTTTTCTGTATTGAATACGTTTACTTTTGGATACTTTTAGTAGATTTTTCTGATGACAATTGAATACTTTTACTTGAATAAAATTTTGAAACAGGACTTTTACTTGTAATGGCAAATTCTTTTTTTTTTACATTGTGGTATAGGTATTTTTACTCAAGTAAATGTTTTGATTACTTCCACCACTGTGCAGTGGTCTCTCTCATAGACTGTAGCTGCAACTGTTGATGGCCTTCTCATACAGTCAGATTATGAAATCTACTAAGTGGAGGTAAAGGTGTACATTTTCATAAGGGGGGATAATAGTCAGAGTGGCTGCTGTGCATATTGTTTTAAACTAAAGCTCAATAATTAACTTAGCAAATTCAAGTAAACACTAACATGTTCTATAAAGTCTATGTAAGAAAAATTTTTACAGGAAATTAAACGGGGGTGCAGAAAAGGTTTTGGTCAATTCCACTGATATTAGGACTATATTGGACAAATTTTAAAATATTTTTAGTTGATTAGTTTTACACATCTCCAATGCACCAGTAGCTATAGGAACACTGTGAGATGTTCAGCTTTGTATCAGATTCAGCATTTCTTGATCTCAGTAAATCCTAATGTATTATTGAGAAATTATGAACTAATACACTTCATTTGAATAACACAGCAATGAACCACATGAGAATGGGTTTTTACTTAAGAATTTATTTTATTGAACATAATATTAAAATAAAACCTGTACCACTGAAGTGGAATGTAACTGCCAGGCTGCTCTCATTTTTTATTTGGTCTTGGAAAAATAGGTAACAGCTGCTGTGTGCAAAGCTTCTCAGACTGTAGCCATGTTAGAGGAGCAAACAGATTCACATTGGCCTGCATACTTAAATATGCAGATAACGTGCATCTTATTAATTTGTGCAATGGATATGACACATTTATATGAGATGACTTACTGAACTTACCCATTATTACTGGTGGTGTTCTCTTGCTACACTCAAATTCTATATTTATTGTTTGTTTTATGTGTCAGTTGATTTGAATTCAAGTATAGTAAAGCAGGGCTGAGAAACAGATACAGAGAGGGCCTGTGAGTTGGACTGGTCTGACGACAGCTGGTTAGATGAAGTTGCATATACCGCAGGATCCTGAACACTGGATAAGGACACTGGGTTGTTGCTGAATTGCTGCACCTCAGAGGAGTGGACACCACCATTGGCCCCAGGTGTTTCTGTGGTTCTAACCACTTCCTGAAAAAGTTGCTGCCGACTAGCTGGAAAACAACACATAAAACACTTAAAGATAACAAAAATTACAAACATTAAAAAGCTGAAAATAGTTACAAAAAATTTCTTCAGAGCTATCCAAACTATTACCTGGTTCTATTGTAAAAGTATTCCTGGGAAGACACGGAGTCCCGAGGGAAATAACAGACTCTGTTTCACTTGTTATTTGTGGGGAAGCCACAATGAATCCCTGGGGAATAGAAACAGAATCTATATTTTAACATACAGAACCAGTACTGACTTAAAAACCACTGTATAACTTCAATTACCAGCTATAAGTTATTCAACTAATTTATCAGAAATAAATTCCTAAAAAATTCCTAATAACATCATTACTTGGTTGTTGAGGACAATAGGCTCTGGTGTTTCTGTTTTCAACTCAGGTGGTGAAATATTCACTGCATCTCTCTGAACAGGTGAAGGCTCTTCCTTACAATCTATTTGGTCGTTAGCTGTAAGAACAATCAAAGAGGCCAAAGCTGGATGCAAGTTCACTTTTGCAAAATAACATTTTAGCTGAGAATATGTGCTACAGCATGCAGACATTCTAGTTGTCTAATTTAATCCATCTATTTGATATCACTTATTTTTTAGAATATCACTCAAATATCGATATTATGTTTAACTGCTAATATTTAACCAAAAGTAGCAAGTGATTCTGAGTTGCATGGTGTATATGATGACATGTTTTGACACGACAGATATTTCAGTTACAGTGGAGTACAGAAATTGAACACCAGCATGGTCTTTTAAGAAACCGCTGTTACGTACTTAGCTCTCCAAAGAGATCCTCATCTTTACAGTGAACTTGTGAGGTTTGTTTCTGCCATGGTTCCAGCTCCTCCTCTTCACATTCCAGTAAAAGTTCAGATGTCGTGGACCTGAAATAGAAAACAGCAACAAATGAGACACTTACAAAACAACATTTTTACATAATTCTTCTTCAAAACAAGGTACAAGTGATCCTCAAATTTAACATTGGTAATGTAAGAGAACAATGTTGTAACATTTTACAGAAAGCAGTTCATACTATTTGTAGGGTGGGCGTCTTGCCCTGTTTGAACGGTGCACCTTAAACTGAATCCACAGCTCTTTCATCTTGGTATATTTGTAATTTTTTTTTTTACTGTGCCACTGTTTTAATTCTCCTTCTGTGATGCAATTTGAGCAACATAAGAAGATTCAACATATCCGCATTCTCAGAAAAAAAGTTTGTTATCATCTGTTAATTCAAAGTTAATTGATTAAGTTAATTGATTTTCTAAAAGATATTCTAAATCATCAAGAACATACAGGTACCTCTGAGGAATTAGTGGTACGTAGACTTCTTCATCACAGCTGTCATCTGCTCCTGCAGCTCTGAGTTCAGCTGTTTCTGTGACATTTTCCATATCACTATCCAAGTCAGATCTATTTTGATGAAAAGAAAAGACATCTAATGACTGAATCACATGAGACACAAAAACACATGATACAATATATGCCATATAATGTAGTATAAAATTACATTCTGTTCTTCACACCGTTGCATTCGTCCTCATCAATACTGACCTCCACCTCCTCAAAACTGAAAATGACATATCACAGTAAGGACACTGAGTAAGACAGTAAGTGAAAAAGTATCTTAGGCAAAGTCAATACAGTACTGACAGACAAATACACCTACTGAAATGTACATCCTCAAGAAAGATCAATAGATGTTCAACATCATCTTGCTGGTGCTGATATATACTGAAAGTAATTGTCTGACAATTTAAAAGTTGATCCAGCGTGTGGTTATTAATCCAATGCAAAAACCACAGAATATCCCAGAGCATGCAAAACCATAGAAAGCAATATGAGGGTGTTTTGTTTGTACAGCAAAGTTACTGCCATGTTACTGGATCAGTTCTGGCCAAGTAGCTTCTAATGTCATCTGCCTTTGTCTTCCCCGTGTTTCCTTTCATGCCCTGCTAACAGATTTAAGGAAAGGTTCGGGGTTACGATAAGAATCTAGGGGCTAAAACAATGTCAATGGCTAGACTCAGTCAGTGCAAGTGATGTGTTAAACAAGAATGAGTCGTATATTGCTGGACCAGCCTTCTACATAAAGCAGGTAAAGTTTGTCAAAAAGTTGCTAAATTTGTTGCTAGGTGCTTTTGTGCAGAAGAACCCTAACGGTCGGTCGGCTGACCAATGGTGTAACTTCATCAGTCAGTAAGTCAGTCAGTCACATTTATAGTGCCGTCCCTGTGGTTGAAGCCCAGGTAAAAAAACAAGGACAGGCCATGACTGTTTACCTTTCAGATGTCGATACATGTCTCAAACTTGATAGTGCAGTAGGCTCCTGCATGGAGGCTCCAGTAGAGGTCATCGATAGTGAGGATCTCTTGTCATAACTGTAAAAAGAAACCTTATCATTAGACACAAAACGTCAGCTGGAAAACGTTTATCATGCAAATGTACCAATGGCTTGACATTACACCTGAGTTATAGATCAACCTATTTCAAGTTAACCTGGCAGATTTTGGGTGAGTGTGTCAGTGGTGAAAACAGGTATTACAACCAAAACGAAGCGCAAATCTAATTTTTTAAGCAGACACCTATCTCAGTCATACTGGGTTTTCAAATGCTATTTTTCAAGTTTGTATGAAAAACGGTTGTAAGGGGGAATTTGGTTTATATTATATGCCAAAATAATCTGAAACTGCCTGCATGGCTATGGAATACAAATGAGTGGGAGTATTTTTTTTTAACCAACTAGAAGTTCAAACACAAATTTTTGTGTCTTCAAACAAAAAAAATTGAAAAGATAAAATTTTATGTATATGATACTGAGTGGATAGAGAATAAGTGAAACACAAAAATTAAATGTCAACTTCAAAAAAAATTGCTATTACAGGGAAAGATTTTTAATTTATATGCATAGATTTAAAAATCTCTCCAGTTGTTTAAAAGCTAGCTGTGTCAGTGAGAGTTTTTAAACAACCCCGCACCTGGTTGGTATTTTTATCAAACATTTCTTTTACAAAATATAATAAATGCTAGTGTCCCAAATTTAAAACCTAAATTGGGAGTATGATGCTTCGAAAAAATAACAAGCTTGTATACTGAACCACCTCATGATCCTGCAATGGAGCAACATGGCTTCTATAACTGAACACTGGCTGAACACTTAGCCTTTAATGTCAAGTGTCGAAGTCACTAACCAACATAGGGCTTTGTATTTTTCAATGATCTTTTACTTCTTGGTGTTGCCTAATGTTCACTGCAGTTATTCAATCAGTTAAAAAATCTGTTATTTTCTTGACTACGGAAATTTTAAATGATAAATATTTTTTGGGGTCTTTTCAAGGTAAACGAATTACTTGTTGCTCTCAGCTATAAAAATCAGAAATACATCGGCATCACAATACTAATCAGAAATATGACAACAAATAAGAGGTATGGGATTTTCAGGAAATCAAGGGACGCTGTTTCGTAGTGTAGATAAAAACTTTAAATGTTTTTATTGATTTTTTTTTATTTTTATTTTGTGCTACAAGATGGGAATACATGGCAGGACAGTAAAAAAAATAGAAAAAATAAATAAATAAAAAGACAGCAATGCATTTAAAACTATATATATACACACGCACAAATTTAAGAGGAGTTCTTTACCAAAATTATTACCAAACATATCATATGAAGATTTAGAAGATCAATTTTATCCCAGTAAAATTGCAATAAAGTTAGTCTAGGAGTGACGAGGAACATTAAATACTGACGTCCTAGTCAAACAGCAGACAATCCATGCTGCAGCGTTGGAGTGCTGGACTTTTTCAAACCAAATCATCTACCAGTCCCTTGAAAGGGGGGCCTACCAGCCACAGGTCTGACATCATCCTGGTTAATACAGTAATTTATTATTTATTGAAGATCCCATGGGGAGTTAAACTTCCTGGAAAAAAAGCATCTTCAGTGGTGACCTCATACTCCATTAGGAGGCGCAATTAAGAAGTTCATTTATTAAAGCCAGCCTCTATTTTTCAACAGTCTCACCTTCTGTTTTACATTCCAAGTTTCACTAATCAATTCTTTTTAACATGAAAATCATTCAAAATACTTTGTGAAAAAGGCACTAATGCACCCACAGAGAATTGTCACTCGTTTCTGCATCTAAGGCTAAAGGCTACAGACAATTGGCTGAGTTTCTCCAGAGTTGCTGGTTATAAGGGAAGCCCACCTCTTAAAACTCCACACAACCAGATTAAGGCGAGCGTTCCCCTTTAAAATTGTGGTCTCCCAAGCAATATCAGTTTACTTCGCTGACATCACACAAGTCATTTTAGTGGACTGGCTTAGTTTCCTCTCAATAATCAGATAATTTTTACAAATGTAGGAAATGCTGATTAGTACTTCACATACAATGTAAATGGATTTGGTTGTTTAAAATGACTTCCCATTAATGTGATGTATGGCCTGTACTAACTGCCTCACCTGGACCATGATGATCGAGCTCCTTTCTCCCTTCCCCTCAACTTGGCCTTGATTTTCTTCAGAGGATCTTTGAAGTAAAAAAAAAAAAAAAAAAAAGTTACAGAGGAAACATTTATTAATAAGTACTAACTTCTGACTCATTAATGCAATTTAGACTAAATCACAATAAAGTTGTTTACTTGAGGAGTTGAATACAGACTAGAATACAGTGCTCGACAGGGCCTTGACACACTGAACCCAGCTCAAAGCAAACTGGACGCTTTTGCATTGTTTCCTATCCAAAAGCTGCACTATAACAAACAGCTGAGATCCAGCTGACCAGCAGCATACACCTACCAATATGTTTTCTTTATATCTCTGGTTCATATGAATGGTGCTGCAGATGCGGATGTTTACATGAGTACAGTTAAGTCAGGGTATGTCTAAATAAATCCAAACCGGTTTGTGCATGTGCACATCACTTGACAGTTATCATGGTGATTTATTGTACGAGACCATGCGTACAAATCTGACAAAAATTAAGCGCATGCATATTTCTGCCTTTATGCGTACAGTGTTTTGGTCTCTACACAATTTGATGAATCCAGCCCCGGAAAAAATGACCCTTAACAGCTAACACCGTTTAAGTCCAGGAGAAACAAAGCAACCATCACCTGAAATGTGAAGGGGAGTCAGTCCCTGCTGGTGGTGGACCCCCTTTGCACAGATCCCCTCCTGCTCATTCCTGATCATCTGTTTCGTTTCTGAGTTGAGGTATGCCTTTTGAATTTCAAAAAAAGTTTTATTCCCCATGAAATTCAGGTGAAGATGTTTGGCCCATTTTTTAAAATATGTAAAGGTGCCTCCAGAAAAAAGAATGGCAAGAACTGTAAGAAGGTGGATTTCAGGAAACGCCTCCCAAAGGTGAGGTGATGACATCCATGTGCCCCTGTGTCCACCGAGGCAGCTCCACCTCACCTTCTTCTGTGCACCACAGTGAGACACCGTCTTTTTGGTTATTGTCTGTCCACATGTCTGACACTTCTTAAACAGCTCCATCAAACAACTGTCATTCACAATAGTCTTTGACTGACTAGAGTCTTTTTCTGTGTTCTTGTCTGATTTTGACGCCGTTGTCCAGCTTAATTCGGGCTCTTGGTGGACGCTCTCACTCAGATGATCCACAGATGCCAAACTGCACAGACTTTCAGATGGTTCAGCTGGGGGAGAGGACCGGGATGAGGGGCATGGAGCTCCTGAGGAAACCTGGGACAACAGAGACGGATTTATAATTGAAAAATTAGCGAAAAGTATCTGAGTCTGCAACTCATCGGAATAGGGTTCACAGTTCCTTTAAGTGTTATACTAACAGAAATTAGCAGGGAAGGAGAGGGTGATGCAGTATCCACACCGGTACCTTGAACACCCACGTAGGTAGGTTGGGAAGATGTAGATGGACCCTTGAGCAAAAACAGTGATAGTTAGGCCAGTAGATCAAATT
The DNA here is from genome assembly GCA_016859345.1 of Istiophorus platypterus. Classification (NCBI taxonomy): domain Eukaryota; kingdom Metazoa; phylum Chordata; class Actinopteri; order Istiophoriformes; family Istiophoridae; genus Istiophorus; species Istiophorus platypterus. The sequence goes on along the minus strand of CM029118.1, from coordinate 16,489,350 downwards.
CAAAAACAACAACTGCCACATGCAGGACATCTGGAACACAAAGCGACTCGTGCCTCTTGTGCCAACCTGAATCGACAGCTCAGCGCAGGAAGTAAACAAAATACGTTTCCCTTCCAAAGTTTCTGCTGCTCATGTACTGCCATTAAATTAGAGTCACAGAGTTTAATGTTTAGAAAAACACACAAGGTCTTTTAAAAATTCAGATCTATATTTTGTTGGTATATGGAGAATTTTAAAAACTCTTAAAATCATCTTGATGAAGAAATATTTGATTTACTATTAAAAAAAAAGATTTAAGGCATTTCTAAAGTTGTGCCCTGTTTTCTAATCCACACAAAGATGGTAGCCTGAAAGTACATATATTCATACTAAATTTGTACAACCCGAAACAATAATTTTATTATTGCTTCCATTGTCTTAGCATACGGGTGCTACATTTTATTAATGTATGTTTTTACAAATATTAAACAGGTTATATTCTTTCCCTGGGACATACAAAACGTGCTGGAGATGCGTTACATCTGGACATGTCAGCTCTGGACTCTGAGAAAAACCTTCAGAGCATCAGTATTTTCTTTTCTTTAAAGAGTTTTTCAAAGATCAAGTGTAATTAGCTTTTAAAGTGGACGATTAACTCTTGACTCTAACATAATGTCCACACATGCGAGGCACGAACCTCGCCAGGTTTAAGCGCCGTGTATCGTGTACGGCGGAGTGTGACCGGCCGGACCGACCACCGGGCGCAGCTGGTGTCAACACGGCGGGAGGACGCGGTCGGAAACGAGGCTGCTCGTCGATATTTATGGTTTTGGTCTATAAAAAGTTCCGCACCCGGAGATGTCGAGTTCACGGTGACGCTAAGACTCCGACCGACTCGCTGGTTGCTTCGCTGCTCTCGGCCGGTTCCTGGCTCCCTGTGAGTGTGTGAGAGTGTGTTTAAGTGTGTGTGAGTGTGTGAGTGTGTGTGTGTGAGTGTGTGTGAGTCTCGCACGGCCCCAGCAAACCGGTAAGTTGCTACCGGAGATAACCAGGAGCCATCGGCATCACCGAGCCCTCAGCAAACCACTTGTTATCGGCGTAAATCTGCGCAGCGCGGTGGTTTCTTAGGATTTTCCCGTTATCACACCGATTAAAGCTTATGCCATTTTTCTCCCCCTCCGTTCAGTTCCCTCCGATCACGGTGAACCAATGATCCCCGTTTAAAGAAGCGGCCTTGCGCCTTGCGGAGACCCAGCCGGGGGTTTCCTCGCCAGGCTTCGGCCACATTAAGAGCCTTTAACCGGTGAAGTGAAGGACTTACCTCAGCTCGGGTGCCGTCACCTGCGGGCGGAGGTGCGCCGGCGTCCTCCCGCTGTCTCCCGCAGAAAACGGACGGAACCACGTTGGGCTTGAGGATTTTCCGAGGGGTTGTTTTCATAAGTTCTGCCTGTATGTCCGGCTCGTAATCGTCCGCTTTAAAATGCTGGCTACAGACTCGTATGTTGCCGTATTTACCCACTGGCGTGTCCTCGTCAAATTTGGGGTTCTGGATGGCCTTTAACCACTTTCTGCATCGCTCCGGGTCTCTTGTGGGCAAAGAGTGGAAGACGACTCCCCGGGATCGGGCCTTCTTGTAGCCCTTACAGCCCGGTACAGAGCACATCCCCGGCATCGCCGCCCGGATAGAAAGACCGACCACGGCAGAGAAGAGACGGGCGGTTGTTGACGGGCGACCGCCACAGTTTCTGAGTTATTTGTCGTGCGGTGACCACCAGCCTGCTCCGGCGATCGGCGTACGTGACCTCTGAGCGTAAACACGAGAGCGTGAGGACGTAGCCGCTTTGCATTGCAGGAAGTGTAGTTCTCATAAATGGTTTAGGCTTCAAAATCTAGTTGGGGGGTGGGGGGTGGGGGGGTTGGGCAGGAGAAGAGAATAATAGTGAAAATGGCTTCATAAATGGATGGATAACGGAGCAAGCCCAGGGGCCCAAGAGATCCCGTATTTCTATTCAGAGAGTCAATCAAGTGAACGCCAAGAGACACAAAATACCACAGAGAGACTCTCTGAGTCTGGGGGCCTCGCTTTTTATTGTTTAACATTGACGATGTGGGATACAAAATGAGAGGGAGTTGGTTTCCCATCTCGCTAACACACAAGCGCTCATTTCTGCAGGCGCTGCTGGATCGGGGCCCGACGGCTGGGGGCCCCGGGGGCCAGTTAGAGTTTACACAGGGCCAGTTGATTGGCTTGTCATCGGTGCGTCCGGGCTGATGACTGTTGCTCTACTTTAAGAGCTCAGTGGATGAGGGATCACAATGTTTCACAATGTGATGTGTCGAAGGTAAATTAGAGTTCAGAACTACTCTAAATCTTCTCCTTATAGTGTTTAGACCCAAACATGAACATTTTTGGGGGCGTCATCTCATATCAGTCTCATGTTGGCCCTATTAGGAGACACTTTGCTGATGTACTTATGGCCATCTTGCCATGTAGCCAGAACCAAATAGCTGGGGTAACTTTGGAGGCTGTTTCCAAGTTAAGGGTCCAGTACTAATTATATTATAAAAATCTGAAAATATTGGCATGATCATACACTCGTCCTTTCTCCCCATAGCCATTGTTGATCTTTTGCATTCTTCTATGAGATTTGTTTTCATCAAGAATATACATCTACGAATGTTAAGCCAACACAAATGAGGTTAATGGTTGCTGTGTGCTGTGGGTTTTTAGCAGGCGAAGGTTTATTGCACAAAATTCCCAAGTAGAGACAAAATAAATTACGATTTTTAATAGTATTAAGTTTCATTCCAACAACACAGACAGCAGTTTAAACAAGCAATGTGACTGCCATGGGCTGTGACTGGTATCAGATGATGGTGTTGTTAGCTACACATAAACAGTGCCTGGAAGTGTTTGTTTGATTTATTGTTCCCATCTTTGCCAAAACTGTGGACAGCATCAGGCAAGGATGGATAACAACAACAACAATAATAATGATTAGTGTTATTTAACTAATGTCTTATAGTGTAAGGACATGATTTAAATGCCATATAGGCCCCTTATAATTATTGAATTATAAGGAAAAAAAAGGTTTTCATTTTTTTTGGCTGAGGGGCCGGTGAAAAATACAAGGGACCAGTAAAAACTCTGTTCTACTGGCCAAATGGAGCCACCCTTTGCTGAATTCCTCCACATGTGTTGGAAAACTTTAGAAAATTTCCAGGAGAGACCTTGTGCCAAGCACTTCTTATGAAATTACTATATCAACCTAGGTGTCATTTAACCCTCCAGCTTAAAATCAAATAGTATGTTAAGGAGAGCAATTGAGTAGTAATGAGTTTTTGACTGCAACATTGCAGATGTTTTTTAACGGTAAAACTTTATTTAAAAAGGCCAAAACAAATTAACTTGTCTTTTTGAGACCTTTTTTAGAGAGGTGCTGATACAACTTTAGGGCCATTTTAAAGGATTTAGTTTATGGTGCTGTTGAATTGTATTGTGTTATACTGGGAGATGTTATCTAATATATTTACGCTACCTTCAATGATATAAGATGTTGTTCTCACTTCAACACACCAACCAAACATGAAAAAAAAATTGGAATGCTCTTAAATGCTGCTCATCTTTGGGAGGAAAAATTGTTTCAGTCAGAAAAATATTGCAAAATGTTTCCGTAATGGGTAGATGAATCTCCTCTGACATGTAGATACAGGTTGCCATAGTTCAGTTTTAGATAATGGTGAATTAATGTGGGGACTCAAGGCTGAACCTCTATAAGAGGATACAAAAATGTGATATGAGCATATTTTCTTACAAAATATGTACGTTTCTAAAACATGGCTGTGATACATCTGTTTACAATAAATTGTTACTATGTTTTTTGACTTTTGTTTACTCATTTCTTTATTTACGAAATCTGTGAAATATTTGAACACTAAAACTATATTGAAACTATTTTTATCTGCTTATTTGAGTATTCTCATTCGGAGAAGAACATATGATGAAGTCTTTTTAAACTGAGTTTGTCCAACAGGTGGCAGTCTGGGATTAATAATATAGGACAAAAAGGTGCCTCCCATGGATTTATGTGTCAGTATAGGAGAAAACTTGGAGACAAATTATCCTTTAATATCCTAATTACAATAACAACCCATGGCATACTGGTAACAAGTTGATATACTCACACGAAGCAACATTTAGACTTTTTCTGGCAGTCCAAGGATTTTTATAATATACTAAAGCCAAAGTCAGTTTGTAGTCTTTATCTAGTTAATATGTTGTTTTCTATTCAGTCTATTGTGTGTTGACATGTGAAGATCTAAAATAAAAAATAAACAAACAAACAAAACAACATGTGGATAACATAAGTGGGGCAACCCTTGACCCTTGACTCTTGAGGAATTGTCTTGGACATTTTTATCCATTTTGTGACTTTTACAGATTTGTAACATGTTGGTTGTAAAGCTCTGTACTTAGCTATGTATGACAAACCCATCTCATAGCAGAAAACCCCTTACTTAGAGTAAAGTCAAATTTAGGTAGGAGCAGTCAATGGCGAGCGTTCAAGCCATGATATCTCAACAACCTTATGTTCTTTTCCATTTCAGTTTCAAGTTTCTTTTTCAAGTTTCAGATTCAGTCAAGGCCACCTCCTCTTTTAGTTCATGCAGCCTGAACACCCACACCATACAGGTTTAAAAAGAACTCAAACAGTAACACATTGTATTTGGCAAATATTGTTCACCTACTTAAAGATAAGAAAATTTGAGCCTTTGTGCTTTTATCTATTTATCTATCTATGAAAATGTGTAACTGCCCTATAATTTCATGTTAAACAGGCACATATTTTTCTTATTAAAACTTGTATTTATGATGTGCAGGAGTAAATGAGTGCTTTTTAGCTTCTCTGCAATGCTGACTCAATTACCTAAATTGCATGTTATAATAAAAACCACAAATCCTGAACCTTTGGCAGTTGCTGGAAGTAGTGATGAGCAAAATTTGTTGCAGACTTTTAAAGGAGATTAATATTCTCATCTTTTAGTATGCATCCTCTTGGCCCAGCAGTTGCCTAATATGAACCCAACTTTACTGCAGTCCTGATGTCTGGTTTCTCACCAGTAGGGAGGAAAAAGTAGTTCCAACATAGTGGAAGGGCTGTATGGTACTGTGTTTTACTGTGGTCTTAAAGAGCATTTAATGAAAAAACAGGAAATGTTTAAGTACACCACGTTGCCATGATTTTACATACAACACAATAACAAATAATATGCTGTGATTGGTTTTCATACTCGACTTACAGAAGACCCTGTCAAACTATCACATAGACACATATAGATATTTAGAAACACAGACAAATACACAGCTACTAAGTCATACACTAGATTTGTGCTACTTTCTTCCTATGGCATACTAGTCCTTTGTGGATACTATGTGGAGTACATTAATTTGAAGACTATATTGTGACCAATTATTATTTGTCTGTATTCCAATATAAAATTAGTCTAGAAACTTCAGTTTACAAATGACACTGCATATATTTCATGGGGTAAGTTATCAAAAATAATTACTGTTTTAAATCTAATAATAAACCTTAATCTTTTTCAAGTGTATTGTTTATGCGCTTGTGCCAACGGAAGGCCTACCTTTGCGATTCAGTGCCATTCCTAGACAGTGACTGGGGAAGTGGAGGCTGACAATTACCCCTGGCCCTCATGAGTGTTGATGCAAACAGACCCTTTGTGTACCTTTCGTAACTGTAAAAAAAGGATGACTTGTAATTATGTATCAACAAGTCAGAGATCAGGCGTGGTGTATGCAGGGGTTGACTGGGGTAGGGCCATTCAGGGCTAAGGCCTGGCATATAGACCTATGACAGGCTGAAGTAGGCCTATCTGTGAAGCTAACAACTCACCTGACAATATTTGGTCATCGGATTTTCATATTATTTTTCGTATCACAGAGTCTGACAGCCTAGACATTCCTCAAAATTTCCATCAAAATGTGTGACCCTATCTAAATACTTACCACAATGTTTGGAAACAGCTATCCAAATAAGAAATAAACAAAGTACAGTAAAAACTTTTGCAATGGTGAAAATCCTAATCTGGTCATTGAATATCGTGTGGAGAAGAGCTAATATAACCCATCTTGGGCCTGACAACTTGGCTGGCATTGAGGATTTTGAGTAATCAGAGACAGTTATCTATGCACTAAAAAGGTCGAACAATGCAAGCTAGCTCATTAACGCTACATAACACTACTATCCCTGGATTCACAAGCTCCTGTTCAGAAATAGTTAGAAGGATACAGAGAAATTTCCAGTGATATAACAATAATCCATTATTTATGTATAGTTGTTTAATAGCTACATGGCCCACTCCAAGTATTTTACAAATACCAACATGTCCAAGAGCAGCAAGGCAACATCGGTGTCTGCCCTCAGTCCCTTCTCTTCTTTCAGTGCTCTCTATCGAGGAAAAGCCACACCAATAGTAATCTGTGTTTGTCCTCGCCACTGGTCGCTTTCTTTTTTAGACCGTAATCCTTCCTCTGAACGTCGAGTTTCTTTTTCAACTGAATTATCAGAATTGTTTCTTGGACGCTTCCTACATTTTTCTGCCATTGTCTCCGCCATACCCCTTGTTTCTGTGGCCTACTCGGTCTCCTTAGCTAAGGTCGCTTCCCTCTTCATCTCTGGCAAACCAATCATTATTGGCTAACTCAAGATGCATTGCTATTGGTGTGCTAGCATGGGAATGTCACCGCAAACACCTGATTTAAAATCCCAGTATAATGCAAAACACAGAAGTTTTCCTGGACCTGATAGGCTTAAAAAACATTGTTTTGAACTTGGCTGGCAAATACTTTAATGTAATGGACATTAATTTATTCCTCCACTCCAGTTAACTAAGTCTCCGTCAATCCATAGATTCTTCGCTTCTTTTAACTTTCTCCCACATTCTGAAGCAATGAGATATATGTACCCTTGTTTTTACTCGCAAACAGTCGCTTTCCTTGCCCACTCTCAGACCCTCTAATCAATGCACTAGTTTCTATTTCTTTGCCACTGGAGCTGATATCTGATAAATATCTTAGGGCTGTGTTGTTTTCATTGTTTAAGCCGTTCCGAGAATGCCCCTTCTTTCATAATTTGTTTAAATAAAAATAATATGCATGGTAAAGACAACGAAAAGTTAGCTTGTTTTCAAATCCCGCCTGATTTTGCTAACAGCAGTAGCACTTCAGGTTTGAATCCTTCAGAATAAAAGCATAAAGTCAACAAACTTCACTGTTCAAGAAATAAATAAATAAGTCAATACATTAAATTTAGCTCCACTGAACAAAATTATACTCCTTATAGTCCGTACTTTATACGATATATAAGAGGTAACAAATAGAAAATATGACATTACAATAAACCAGGAGTACCACACAAATACATATAGTACAACAAAAAACAAACTATATATAAAAAATAAACTAATAGGGTAAGATAAAGTTTAAAAAGACTACATAAGTAAGAAGACAAAATAAAAATGAATGAAATATAAGGGACTAAAAGAATTAAAAAAAATAAGTTTTTATATGATTTATTTTCTCTTTCTCTCTTGTAACTTTTTATACGTATCCCTGGAGATGACTGTTTTTTGTACATAGTGGTAAATACATGTATTCTCTAAAAAAAAAAATAGATACATTAAAAAAAGAAGAAAAGCTGTGGAAGAACCATCCTTTGTCAAGCAAGTTGCCGGTTGGATTTTGATGCTCAGCTATTTGTAGTTATATGCTACGGATGCTTCAAGCGGCCAAAAGTATAAAGAAAGACCTGTATTTCAGTCATTCTAATTCACATTTTATATAATGGCCAAAAACTATATTATATTTCTTATTATATGAAATGCAATTATAATAATATTTGAAAACATTTATAATGTTCTATTTTATATATCAAATTTGCAGAACAATTGGCAATAGGTGACATGAACTTTCAATTAATACCTGTTCAGAATAATCCAATGTCCATATCAAAATTCATGTGATTTACTGTACAGCTTTTGAGAAAATGAATGGGAAAATCAGGTCAAATTACATTATAACATCCATAATTTCATCATATTTGAAGTCTCCTATAAAATAATCCTTAATAAGTAACCTGAAAATTTCATCGTTGTTCAGGTGGAGCCTATAAAATAAACATGCCTGTAGAATTTTACTTTTTTTTTCATATATCTGTGAAAATATTTAACCTTCGCACGTGTTCTTATCATGAAAATATTAGATCTGAACCGAAAAACACAAAGTGTAATAATGAAAAAATACAAATATTTGATATAATATCATATTGATGTAGAATCACGTAAAATGAGGTCCGATGAGATTACATAGTATCACAATATCTAGTACAGTGGAATGCTATTTTTTTTTTTATCAAAGTAATACTTAGATTTAACCTGTATGATTATGATGTGCTAATTAATAGGATATCACATAACAGAAGATAAAATAAAATTAAAACAGATGGTACAAATTTAAATATCATAGCTTTATTAATAACAAAAATATATATATAAAAAAGATCTTTTAGTTTAGTTCTTTTAGAAATGGCATGCATCAATGGCAGTCTGTAGAAGTTCTTTGAATTGTTCTGTTTAATTAAATAACAGCATTTTCTGTTGAAAGTTTCATGTCGATTTTTTTTAAAGAGAGCTTAAATATGAGGAAGTTATGAAGGCTTTAGAATGCAATTTATATCCATTTCTGCCTAAATTTATCAGAAACTTTAAATTAAAATCAAATTGACATCTATCATCACAGCAGGTGTAATGCCCAATAGGAGTCCAATCTTATCACAGGTCAGAGATGATATTTTGACTTTCAAGGTCCCTTTTTTTAGCTTCAAAAACAGTAAAGTACAATGAATTATCATTTAATTTTAAGTGCTTTTCATATGATGTACAATTAATCTTGTTTTTACTTGTCATGTAAAACGATTGCTGAGTCGAGGCTCCGTCTTCGTCCTGTTTGGCCGCTCCAAGCACCCGTACCGTATAACCGCGAATAGACGACCCTCAGAATCCGAGCGGCGGACGAGTCGGGCGGGTTTTCACCGACGACGGTTCACCTGGACGCGAGACACACACGCCCTCCCTTCGGCCCCCGGGGGCCTCCTCGCCTTGTGTTACCCACCTGTCCAGCAGGAAGACAGCAACCTCCGCGTCCGACTTGGAGCCCTTCGACTCTCGGAGGTCTCTCCAGCGTCGGAAAGCCTCGCCGATGTTAACGCGGCTCTTCCCCCTCGCTTGGTCGTAGCCCTTCTTCTTCAGTTTTTGTTCTTCTGACCTTCTCCTCTTTGGCTGCTTCTCGGACATCTCTCCCCCACAGTTTGATTATGTTGTGGAGTTTAGCATGTTGACATTTTCCCAGATTTACAGTATCTACTCCCACCGCCCCCCCACCCAAACATCCATCTTTTTCTTCTTCTTCCCCTTGTAAATTTCACATGCACTAACGCCCCCTGTTGCTGATTGGCTGGAAGTGTTGTGTGGCTCGGTCCGAGCCACTTCAGTTTCCTATTTACATAAGGGCTGTGTAGAAACAGCTGATTTTTTTTTCTTCAGCAGACACAGAACAGACAACTAGCAGACCGTGAGGTGTTATTCGCTGAATCTGACAAAAAGTGTAATGTATTAGAGTCGCTAAAGGCAACTCTGAACTAAGACGGTAACAAAAAGGTTTTTTTCGTTCTACATATCTAAAATGCCAGAGACTAGATTTTTGAAAGAAAGGTAGTGAACTAGTGGTAATTTAAAGTATTTTGTGCTTGTCAGTGTAAAATACATAAATAAAAACGTACTGAATAAAGTTATTTTGTGTCATAAAAGGGGAATTATGTCATTCAGTGTGAAAGCGTAAGAGTATTGAACAACAAAAACCCCCAAAACATTAGGCTAGCAAGTTTCTGCCAAAAAGTATGTACAACATTACAGTGAAAAAAGTATAATCTCAGCAGTGTTACATAGTTTTGTAAAAGTATAAAGATGCAGTGGCCACATATTTCACAAAGAAATAACTGGCAAAATAAATTCATTGCAGTATACTAAAATGCACTTAGGTGGCTTGATTACATGTAGGATCTTTTGGATGAAAGCCATTGTTTCCAATTCACCTCATTATTGGGAAATTCAAAAAATATATATTGCAGCCACTGGCTTTTCACCATGCCTATGACATTCATATCTAATTTCTTTTGAAATGGTATCTTATTTAAATTTTGCACAGGAAGAGCAATTCATCTGTAGAATGCAAATACAATGAGTGGCTACGGCTGAAAAAATGGTCAGGAATAAAAGCCTATATTTAATTGCATATATGAAACTGCTTGAAAAATAAAAATGTGTGAAACAACAAGACAGAAAATTGATTCATTTTTTTTCATTCTTAAAACATCTAGTATTTAAATTGTAAAGATTTGAAAGAGGGAGTCAAAATTCTGAGAAAAAGTTTAGGTCCCTCTGAAGTGCTACCAGTATGCAAATAGGCTGACGCCCCCATGCTGCTGTCCTCTTCTGTGAAAGATGTTTGTACATTGTCCCCTCCAAATTTCCATCAAATTCAGTGCAACCAGTGCTGCTATGCAGGAATAATACTCAGTGTGTTGGTTTGGGTGCAATGTGAACGAAGATAAAGGGTCTCAAAACTAGATCTCGACACAGGACCCCTCCACAAGACACAACAAAACTAGCTAATAAGGCTGAACCCGCCTCAGTTGATATCTATTTCAGCAAAGTGTGTAGATTCCCTTACAAATGTATGATTTGCCAAATTACCAAATTCAGCTGACATGAAGCGAACACGGGACTTTCGGGCCTCTCAAGGTCAGGGTCCCCCACTTTTGCCTGCTTGCTCGCTCGCATCCCACAGTGTACGACAAACATCAGCTTTGTGAGAGAAAAAAAAGAAAACAAACTGTGGAAAACGCTTAATATATATATATATATATATATATATATATATATATATATATATATATATATATATATGTACACATATATATATGTATACACAACAGTAAACGTTTTGAATATAACTTATTTAAAATCAACACCCTGTGTTGCATTTTCTCAAAGCATTCAAATGTACGGATTTCTGAGATGCTGCGCGCCATTAAAACAAACTAAAGGTTGTGTTCGTGGTAAAGTGACGGAGACACGCAAATGCTGCGGGGATCTCAGGCCGGTGCGTCAGTTTGACCCCGGACAGCGCGCGCTGACTCCCGCAGCATCTCCCGCTGTGCGGGACCAGCATGTCACTGCGCTCGGCGGAGGGATACAGTAACCAATGTCATCGTGGTGCTGAGGCTTTTGCAAAGCAAAAATGTCTGCCTAAGGGAAACTCGTAACTGATATATATAGAGGATATTTTTCCCAGGTATTACCGTTTTAACCTACGTTTCGTTGCTCCGAGGCGTATCTCAAGAAGGCGAGCCATCACCAGATCACCCTAGTCGGGATTTTAATCGGAAAAAAAGGTAAAATATCAGCGGGAGTTTGTCAAAAGCTTTCGGACCTGTGAAAGAAGTTGGGAGTTGAGAAAGACCCATCATTGCGTTTTGTGCTCTGGAGCCGGGGATCGAGATTGTCATTTTTTGCGGTATTTGCGTGTCTGTGTAACTTACCTCGAACCCGCAATGTGATTCACGTTTGAGCCGTTAGAAGGGCACTGTGTTCTCAGTAGCTACTAATGTCCACACGGACCGAAGCCGCTGCAGTCTGCTAGCTATTTTCAATCCATATGAGCCAGTAACTAAGGCTAGCGTTAGCCCGGCTTGCTAAGTGACGTTAGAGTGCCTCCGCTAACATCAACCATCGTTATGTTTTGAAAATCCGCCACGCAAATCGCTGACATTTGACCGGTTGACGATCCGTTGTCCGGAGAGTCGTGCCAGTGTCTCGCCGGTGGCGTGAAGAGTGACCACGGGAGAAATGTCGTTACTGCGATAACGCGATGCCGCTGGTTCTAGCTTTTGACAAGCCGTGCCATCCATTCACGGCTCCCACCGACGGCGTTATCTCCTCTCAAGCAACGCAGAGTAAGAAAAGAAAAAGAAATTAAAAACTAAACCAGATGCGCGCAGAGGGAATCTTTGCACCATTCGGCGAATAAGAATGTGGCAGCACCGCGAGTGTCTTTATGTGCATGATGCGAGGCTGGATGCAACTTTACTTTACACCGATGGTCTTTATTCTGCATCCGTAAGAAATGCCCGTCCTGGCAGTCATTTCCCGCGGCGCTAGTCCCCGCCGTTAAATACGCCAGAAAGAGATGTGACCCGATGCACTGTGATTGCTCCAGGTTTCTAGATCGCCAGAATGAATCCTCAGCAGCGGATTGCCGCTCTTGGAACAGACAAGGAATTAAGTGACCTGCTGGATTTTAGTGCGGTAGGATGGCTTTTTCACTCTTTTTTTCAGCTCTGAGGGCTTAGAGTTGTGAGTACCTTATAGGCTACAGGCATGACTAATTGATCAGTTTGACTAAAATGATTTTACACAATGTACTTGATTTTATTTTATTTTTTTTTCCCTTCTTCCCACAAATCATGAGCTGCTTTCAGGAGCTTTGTAATTACTAGTCTGTTTTTACACAGTTAAGTCTTTGTTCTAATTGTAGGCATATGTCCATATTCCTCCTTTCAGATGTTCTCTCCACCTGTAAGCGGAGGGAAAAACAGGCCCACCACACTCGGAAGCAGTCAGTTCAGTGCGTCAGGTAGGACCCGTTAACTCACAACTATTCAGTAAACCCTCTAATATGTAGTCTGTCTCTATTCCTGCTTGCATGACTCATAGAGTGGCACACCAAAATCAGTTGTTTACTTACTTCTGCCTTTGTTTAAATGGTGTTTGGGTTTATTTATAAATGGAGGGTGAAGGAAAATGGTCTTGGTTTCCAAACTTGCATGTGATTCTTTCCCCCACCTCTTGTGTTACGCTTGTGTGTGTGTGTGTGTGTGTGTGTGTTCTGTTCACATCTGGTGCTTGAACCCTGAGCTTTCCACCTGGAATGGTAGCGGAGCGCTGTAGTGAAGATGTGGAGGAAAGCACGATGTAAGCCGCAGACATGTGTAAAATGTTTTACTGGGCTAATCACCATCGGGGTGTAACATGGTCAGTGTCACTCATGTTTAACCTTACTGTCAGATGCTCAAATAAAGGAAAAATTCAGGCATGTTGAGGCTGCTTTAGTCAAAATGTGTTCACAGTGACACAACAGTATGTTTTTATCTTGGTTTGCTGTGAGGTGTGTTGGGGGCAAATTTGAAATCAGATCCATTAAATGTCTGAGTGAGATGCTTGTGAACACAATTAGAATAAGAGCTGCTTGTGATTTGTATCATAGTTTAAATGGATTCTGAGACATCCCCTCATGGAGTTATTCTTTAGTTTTCTTTGACAAGTAGCAGTTTGATATTTGCTCAGTCCTGCTGACAGCCCTCATATACACACACTAGATTGTCTTTTCCACAGTTCCCCGTCCCTATTTTTTGATTAACTATGGGCATCTTTATTGTTAAACAAGTTTTATGATGGCATGGTTGTGATAACAAGAGTTCAGATTCCCAGTTTCTGGATCGTTTCCTAGCTATAAATGCAACAAGACATTAATCCGAAGCACATCTATTGTCTGATATGCTATTAGAGAAAGTCAACAATCAAGCATTATGTTTTCTGAAAGCATGTTTTGTGTGCATCTACAAAGCCTCGTTGTAGTCGGTTATCTGTGAAATGAAAGACACACATTTAGTGGAAACTGAACAAAAAGACAAAGAAACAAGGAAAGAGCTGTCGCACATGTACTATGGAATAGTGAGGATTAATTTTAGAATACCTAATCATTGAAGTGAAGAGGATGTTGTGTGTGTGTGTGCTCTCGAGTAAAGCAAATGACATGGAAGCTCAAGTCAAAGTATGTCCATTTTATTTGTTAATGAAACAAAGGTCTCAGACAATCATTGCTGTCATTGTTGTTTTAGAATTATATCAGAAGTGTTTTTATTAACCTGTGGACAAATATTACATACAGATTTCAATATAATGAAAGACAGCACAACACCACCACCACTAACTGAAACATCTAAAATTGCTTTAGAGTTGAATCAGCTCCTTTCGGTGCCTCTGTTGACATTTAAGTGTCAAAGATTGAATGCATTTTTTTTTTTTTTTTTTTTTTTTTTTTTTTACTGGATTGCATTAGATTCTACAGTTGTATCTAATAAATGAGTAACTGTTTTTTTTTTTCTCATTGTAGATCATTAATTGTGTTAACAAGCCAGGTGGTGTGTCATACCTAAAACACACCAATGATACGTAAGGAAAATTTTTGATTCTTGAAGGTACATTGTTCTGCAAAAACAGTTCGTATGATTTTTCAAAACCAGGCTGGATCGAGTATAAACTGACTGTACCCTGGAACGGCCACTACAAGTCCAATCTGAAACACTGATGTCAGCCATGTGTTGCACTGAGAAGGCATTGGTAATTGCTTTAAGGTTTAATAAAGTAAGATGTGGACTTCATGTGGACATCCACCTTTAGGCTGGGCCTTGCACTCTGTGACTTCCAAAATAGACCAGCATCAGCATGGTGCTTTTTGTTTGGAACAGAAAAGAATTGGAGACTGTCAGGAGAAATGTGTGTCACAGCCAAAGCTCATTGTCACTGCTGTTTGTTGTGTGGTGATGAGCTTTGTCCTTTAGAAACGTAACAATGTCTAAATGTTGGCTGTTGTTTTGTACTGCTTCCAGCAAAAAATTACAAACAAATTTGGACATGACTGCAAACAAGATACTTATCCAAATTCAAATTAAAGAATTTATTTATAAATTTTAATTTTAATTATTGTTTTTTGTCTTTACTCACTATTATAATTTCCTGTAAAGAGTTTTGTCAGAAATTAACTACTATTTGTTGTCAGGTTTTTCTCTGATTAAAAAAAAAAAAAAAAAGGGGGGGGGCGTTGTCAGTTGAACCATAAAATATTCTGGCATATCCCTTTTTCAAATTGTGTAATAACTACATCTACTGTAAAAATCAAAATTATTATTTATTTTTTCCAGAATATATCAACTATCTCTAAAGGTCAAAGAATTGCCAGGCTCAGATGGATTGTCAGCAACTTACTTTTAGAAGACAGTCATAATAACCTGATCATTTTGCAGCATGTGATATTTCCTGCATCCCTATACGATGGTTTACATGATGGTGGATACATTTTCAAGATCTGAATAGCTGTTAATTCTTAGTTATGATCAGTGTCCTGTTTGTTTCTTCTGTATTGAACAAAAACAAAATTAGATGATATTAGTGTAATTCAGCTTAAACAAAACGTTTAATGCTTTGGCTTGTGGTTTGTGGAACTCTTCAGCCTCAAATGTCTGAATATACAGTACATGGCAAATCAGATCCTAAGTATTACTACTTAATGAAGAATGTACTGAAATCCTGTTGTGGGCTGATTAATTATTTCTAGTTTGGTGGTTATAAAATAAAAAAGTGTTGGGCTACTAAAGAATGGAAAGGAATACATTTATTTTTTATATATATATAAAGATTTTTTTCAAAGCAAAATTTAGTCTTATCTGCTTCATGACATTTGAATGTAAATATGCTACTACCGAAAAGTGCTCTCAATGAAACCTCAGGTAGTTGGCGACTGTTGATCCTTCATTTCTTGAAAAAATACTGCAAAAATCACCCAAGAAGAGATAAAGATGTCGAAATGAACTGCTGTGCCTTAAAATGTATCAGCCTATAGCGGGTAAATCCGTCCTCTTTTCAGCCTGCAGTGTGTGCTCCTGTGTCTCTGATCCTCAAAGTAGAGGAAGGAGCACCTACATAAGTGATTGTGAACATAAGGCAAGTGAGTGTGCAGACACAAGTGTGGAAATTGCAGGGAATGAGAGTTTGGATTATTGTATCTCAGCTTGGTATTGCCAGATAATTGAGGCAGACTGAGACCAGCGAGACCCTTCAAAATTGTGCTAGAGAAAGGCAGATTTTAAAAAAAATAGGCAAAGTGGGTCTAACAGAAACTCATCATTTCTCCCTTCCAGCTGTGTTAATGATGCAAATTTGACGAGGCCATTGACTCATTAGTATAGTGGGGCAGTGGATGGCTGCTGCTAAATGGGTATTTTTCATTTAGTGGCATATAGTGCTATATTTGTTACCAGTGACCAGCCGCTAGAGCAGGATGGTTTGTCAATCGGTTGGATCCCAAAAGAGAAAAAACAAAACAGTTACATAGCTGGGTGCTGCTACAAAGAGCCTTTGAGTCCAATTTGGTTGGTGAAACCAAAGGCCGGTCATAACAGAGAGCCTGAACTGCAGTCCTATGTGATGTGAGTCAATGCATGCACTAGTTAAAAATGATCAAATTATTAATGAACTGAGTTACATCCTTATTATTTTGGATGATCTTTCTTGACAGATCCACCCTTTGTCTGTAAATTAAAGATAGGTTTAATTGATAGGTTTAATCAGTGGATTCCATTGCAAGGATGATTGATACAAATAGAAAACATGAACTAGTTAGCACTGTTTTCCAGCACATGAAAAAGAACAACATCCAATGGAGATTTAAGACACAATGTGACAGTGCGACCTGGTTGTTACTGGTGTATTTTGGCATGCATGGGCATTGATTTTCTATTCTAGTCTGTTTTACCTTTTGGTCTTGGGTTTTTTTTGTTTGGTTTTTTTGGTGTTGTTTCCACATGTTTTTTTTATATAGTTGTTCAAAAAGATCTAAATCAAATTTTTAAAAAATAATATTGATTGTAATTTATATCGGCAAATTTCTCCTTTGCCCATTTCCATAAATCATAATAGTTGTGTTTGTTTGTTTCTTAACCCGTGTTCTAACTTGCACTTGGACTGTCTTGGGGCGGTCTCTCTTTCTCTCTTTCTCACTGACTCTCTGACTCTCTGTGAATAGGAGTGTTTTGTCCAGGAATTTAGGACCTGGTGCTGAATCAAGTTGATGCAATTTCCAGAGTAATGGAAGGCTGAGACATCAAATACACTTTCTGACCCTATGTCCCCGTAGAAACTGTTAATCTCAGTCCAGGTTTTACTTCAAATCCATTATTTGTTTACATGCAGTTGATGCAGCCATTGGTTTTATCATTAGAAGTACTTTCATTTCATTTATACAAGAAATCTTTTTGCCACACTGCAACAGAGGCTTTTTGTTTTTTGATTTTTTTCACAGAAATGACAATTAAAACTTGCCATAGCATGACTGTAGTCTGTTGTGACACATTGTGGCATAAAGCCGAAATACATTATATTCTTGTAGGCGGCTGAAAGAGTAGTTACACATATATTTTAATATTCTCATCAAACATACATAATAATTCATGACATTTTTTATAATTTGGTGGGTGGGGGTTCACAGGAGCTTAGCACATATAGAGGTAATTAATTTATTCCAATTTATTTGGGGTCATAGGAAGTAATAAGAACTAAACTATGCCGGTAATCAGGTTAACTAGTGTTTAAATGACCGAAATTTCTCATTTTTCATTTCAAGATACTGCCCAGACCAAAAAGGTTTTTGTGTGTGTGTGTCTCTGTCTCTCACTCTGTCTCTGTGTCTCTGTTTATGTACCTCTTTTGGTCGGTAACTTTGGTGCCAGGTGATATTGCATGACAGGAAGTATTCGAATCCGGGAGGAATTAGACTTTATAGATTCCTCTATCAGATTCAGCTGTTCATAGATAAAGCTGATCCTTATGTCCGAAGGTATTTAATGAGGTTCAAGAGTTAATTTTGGAACCATATTAAATCACTAGTTGGACTTCTGAGTTTATATTTGAAAGTTTCTGTTCTTTACTGTATGTCCTAAATCAAATTGTTTATCCAGTTTGAATTTTGATGTAATTGCAGTTGTTGTAAACATGTTATTCTTTTTATTGCCTGATTTACATCTTGTGTCATTGTGTGCATGTTTTTTAGGACTACAAGTATCCAGTATTGGTGGGGCTTTTGACTGTGTTATAGCTTCTGTTTTATAATAGTTTTTGGTATTGTCCAGAGCCAGTCTGGTTTTATCTATAATTTCTCTGTCTTTCCGTCCATCCAATTTCCCTTTCAAATAAATGAAAACGAACAAATTCTCAGATGTTTTCTTTTTTTTTTTTGGCAAATTATAAACAGATCCATGAATCCAAAAGATAAAACAAACAAAAAAAGATAATCATTCTGCTTTCCTCGTTAGTATTAATTGACATCAAAATAACAGAAAAGACATTGGAAGATAGATCATTTAAACCATAGTATGTGCTCTGGTTATATGTTTAAGGGGGCTTTCACACCTGTAGTTTAGCTCATTTGGTGCACTTTATTTTCACACTGACTTTTTACAAGAGAAGTAAGTGATGTCATACAGACTGGCAGGTAATTTACTGATTGAACAGTTGCGTCGATATTATCTTCATCATCAGAGCTACATGAACCCTCATGTAATCAAATTCCACTGACTGACAACAAGTCATGCTGCACTTTAATTATGTGTTTATTAATGTTCTCTGGTGTCACAAAGAGCCCACGAAGAAATAACTGATCATGAGCATTTTTGGTATTATTAGACTGCATATCTACTGACTGTTATGAAGAAATAAGCGTTTTGTACTGCAGTAGAATGGGGAGGATTACTTCATAAGGCTTTGATTGACAACGTCCATTGCAGCCCAAATGAGCTGTAGTACAGCAAGTGGGGAAACTCACTGGAGTTGGCACTGGCCAAATGATTTAGGCTACGTGGGAAAGTGCCCTAAATTGAGAAAATAGATTGGCTCCTCAGTTTCAGACTGCCTGTCCTTTTTAATTCATCGGATACTGAAATGAGGCAGGATTATGGGTTGAGAAATTGTAAATAAACAAGCCAATATTTGGCTATTTTTCTCCCTACTGTTTCTAAGCTGACACTTTGCAATGCTTCAGCCTTATTGCATGATCTTACATCACAAGTATTTTATTCAAATCTCTGAAATCTCTCCATTTGCAAAAAAGGCCTCAGTCTTTCTGTTGCACGAGTTTCTTCTGAATTAGTGGCATGGGAAGGGTGTAGCTGTTTATGAATGACCCAGTAGAGACCATAAGACGGGAGCAGTCAGTTATAATGGCCAACATCTGCGCTCACTCTGTCAGCCCTCCACATTCTCACCACAGATTTATAGGAAATTTAAACCGTATATATAATGATCACATCATTAAGACACTTCTGTTCATCTTAATGTTTTAGAAATCCATCACTTTATTTTCCAGACATAGTTCTATACATAAAAAATTGGAATAGGAGACATGTTTTACTCAGCAGACAGGTTTTATAATGTGCCAAAGAGAAGCAAATTGATGCCAGGGGAGCTTCATTTAATCAATTCAATTCATCTGACTTAAAGCTCTTGTGTGCTGAATCTTGACATCTTATCTTCACAAATGATGGTACATCTCTAATTTATGCAGGCTCTAAAAAGGGTCTTGAAGGTCACCATACTTACAGGACATTCAAGCATGCATAGGGTATCCACAATATGGGCTGTTATAAAATTACTGAATTTACTTTTTCATAGTTGTTAATATTTTTTTCAAGGTTTACACACTATTACACTGCAAGTCTAGTAGTAAGTTCCATCACACTTAAATGCATAGTACTGAGTCCTCAACTGGTGTTGTGAGTAGTGACTGGGACTGAGAATGTCTCGTTGAAAATTCTCATGTGCCTTCCTCTTGTGTAGTTATCTTTCATCTATGGTTTTGCTATCATCATTAGTCAACCCTTTCCCTTTGGAATGCACCCAAAATTTAACCAATAATGTGAATACAACACCCAGTCTGTCAACAATGAAATTCTGTGTTTAGATTCTTAAATCCATATTAGTTAATGATTTGTTTAATAAAAAATGTATTAAAACCCATCAGATGTTAACAATGTATCTAATAATATATTTTTGTCTTTCTTATGATATTAAATTTTACAGAATAACCACAACTGAATTGTGTTTTTTTGATCTTTACCCCCATGATTTAAACGGCAAATATACACCTCTCATTTAACAGTTTTGAATTCAACATCCCCATTAACGCAGCTTCCAAAATGACCATAATGTTGAATCAACACATCACCAAGGACTGAAAATTATAACCCTCATGAAGTTGGAGTTTAATGTCGTACTGTTGTATTAAGCTGCTTCAGTTTTACCTGGGGGAACATAATAAACTGACCGTTGAGAGCATGTTCACCACATAGTTTTGAACTTTGTCTGCATGCATTTATTTTTAAAAATTTTTTTTCTTCTGTTGGAAACATGGTCATTTGTGACTAAACCGTACAGTAAACCTGCGGCTCTACCAAACAATCAGCTAAGGCCAAAAAACTCATCAGAGATGTAGAGTTGGTTGATAATTAATGGGTTCGTCTCTGCAAGCCCCATGACGCTAATTTGATTCCTTGTGAAAATAAAACAATGTTGATTATTGCAGCTTTAAACATACTATGTGCGTGTCAGAGGAGCATGGCTCTCCTCTCTGTTGTAGAATCTTGTAAATCTCAGACACAGATTACTCAACGGTACAGCAGTGTTGGTTCTCCTAATTCATTATCTTTACATTATAGCCAGTACATTTGTGTTTTTTTTCCTCTAGTCTCTTGTGTCATTGAGTAATCTTATTGTGCAGGCTGTCTGTGCAAGAAGAAGAGAGGGGACCCTTGAGCCCTGGTAAGAGATGGTAATCAGACGAGATGACAGCCAGTGGCCCAGAGAGCAAACACTTACCATTGTTACACTCAGTGTGTGAAAGGCCTCAGTTGGGCTACAATATGTCACACTAGTGTTGTCGCAGTAAGAACATTTGGACTCATGTGCTACCAGCAACACATGTAGTAGCCACCTGTAGTAGTTCAGTTAGTAACACGAGCCACAACTGTTACGATTGAGGGTGATAATACAGCCAAAGGATGAAAGGAAAGAAATTAACTATCTATTTTAGCTATGTATCTTTTTTTTTTTCCATAAAGACACCATGAAGAGGAAATGAGTCTGTTGTGTGGTAGCAGCAAAACTTCATGTTTGTCAGGATGAAACTTGTCTATAACTCTGCTCACTGGAGCATGATTTCTGGTTAGCAAGTTGTCACCGACTTTCTGGTAAAGTATATAATTAGATTTACGAGAGAAGTTTCTGACTAAGAAGTTATTGGGTTCGTGACATTTAGAAATTAATGGAACTGCAAAATAAGAACCTACACAGCTTGAAATTTATCATATCTCAAAGTGTTCACCGTCTTACTTTCAGACACCTCAAAATATATCATATACCAACTTTCCATCATGTCTCTGTCTAAAATGAAAACCTTCAATGAAGCTTAAAAAGCACCAGTAAGGGGCATTAAACCTAGCTAAGTTAAACTAATAGCTGTAGTCTTTATGAGTAGCTTATTGCTGACCTATATTTTAACTGTTTGAATCAAAGGAGTCGTCCACATGTTTTAATATGTGATTTCAGGCTTGTTTTTTGATTCGCAGATTCTACCTCTGCTTTTCTTGGAGTTGTTTATGTCTGTCACGTAAATTCGGCTTCATGAATTAAAATGCCAAACATTACTGTGTGGAGTCACCTCAGTGCATATCATTTGTTAATTTTCAAGGTTAAAATAATTATATTGAAAAGTTTTGTTTGTCACTGGGTGTGTTATTTTCATGAGCATACACTCTTTCTTACAATCTGATATTCTTTTATTTGAAGTTGAAAATGAACAAATGGTATTGCATTTTACTGAGACTGATGAAATTACAAAAGGGACAATCAATAACTTGGACAATGTTGATGCTTTACCGTCTCTGCAATTATGTTTTGTTTGTGGGGACTTTGGCTGTTACTGCAGTACAATATTGTGTCAAACAGCAGGAACAATTGAAGCATCAAATATTTTTTTACTGAGTGTATCACATAAATTAGATTGTAAAGATCAGATATTATATTTTTCAACATATGCCAGATGGTCTAGCTTTGCCATTTGGTTGGAGTTATTGATTTTATTTGTTTATCTGCTTGACTTTTTAAACACAGGGGTTTTCTTTAACTTAAAAAATGAGTTTTATTAAATTTCAGTGCTCAGCTGTTTGGAAGTAGCCTGGCATACATCAATGCCAAGTCATGAAGTTATAAGTTCCTGTTTATTAGTTGTCATTTTATGCTGAGGTATATAAAGGAATGCTTAGTTTTGGCCACAATCTGTGTGTATTTAAAAAATTAGACCATTAAAAATAGGTCTTGTGTCATGAAGCTTCACCCTTGAAGATGTGAACAAGTCACTTTTCATTTTAATTTCCAAATGAGAAAAAAACATAGTTAAGTTTTATAATTACATCCCTGTCAGGAGGATAATCTGGCATCACTTTGACTATCACAGTATGTTAATCAGACCTCAGAAATAACATAGACCTGCCCTTTTAATTACCTGCAGCATTGCCAACATTATACAGGTCCCCTCTGAAAATTGCAAGTAACTTTCGAGATTTTGACCTTTGACTGGTTGTGAGGCCCACCCAGATTAATAAGTAGCTTTACAAAGTTTCCAATTCAAATATTTTGTTTAAGATGAATTTTGTAAAAATTGAACGTGCTAAGCTGCTGGCCAGACATATTGTTCTGGCTGCCAATTAGGTCTGCAACTAACTACTGTTTTCAATAATTATTTTCAGCAGTTAATAAGAAAATTGTTTTTTTTATTTCTGATTAATCCCTTTATCTGTGAAATGTCAGAAAACTGGGGATAGTGTCGATGTCCAATACTCAAATATTCACATCTTGCTTTGTCCATCCAATAATCAAAAACCCAACCATATTCAATTTACAATGATATACGCTACCAGTGTAAAATCTTAAATTTTTCCAGTTTATACTGAAACCTAAGCAGTTAAAGTTCAATGACAAACCATAAATGGTACAAGGTGAGCAATAGACTGCCAAAGGTTAAAAAACAAAAATTTCCTAGAAAACAGGTCCTTTTTAAAGATTAAGAAATTAATAAAAAACCTCAAGCTTTCCTGCAGCAATCAAAATAAATCAAGCCTTGAAACTTATGCAAGCTATTCCTACAGGTCCCTCTGTCCGTACAAGGCAGTGTTGGAAAAACTGTGTTACTACACCCTACGATGCATTATTAGGAAAAAAACTGTATGTCCCTAATAGAATGGTGAAGAAAAGCTAGACAGACAGGCTGGTCAGATGTTTATCTTACAGAAATATCATAACCCAAAATATTAGAAGAAAAGAACCAAACCGTGGCTTCACATAATGGAAGAGCAGGACAGTCTCCAGACTTAAATGACATGGAGCTCCCTGATGAACTGGACAGAAGCAAAAGCAAAAACTAAGCAAACTACAATTGCAACAAGTTTATCCAAAATCCTGCACCAGTGTTGGGAAAAACTTTCTGAACAACATTTAATTTCCATTGTAGAAAGAATGTCATGATTGTGTTTGACTGAATGAGTCAAAACTTTAAGTTATATTTAGTTCAATGAGAGGATTCCACGATTCCTTGTTTTTAAAGTCTCTAAATTCAGTGTTTCTGAATGTAGATATCGTGCATTGTAATTTATATGAGAAATCTGGACTTGGTGACTGAGTTGTGCATCTATGTCTCTGACAGGTATGGATGAGCGGACCAGCCAAGCATCCTGGGCCCCAGGTGGCGAGTCCAGTCCTTCCTACGAGTCCTCCCGGGTAAGACGGCCCACACCTTACCGTCTCTCAATGGCCTTTCTGCTCCAAAGCACATCACACACTCATTACATCAAAGTGGTGCATTCACAATGCCCTGTTGTATGACCTGTAATAGACACATTTCTCTGTGACAGAAGGAAGACTGGTTGATATACTAATGGCTGGCTGAGTTAATTTATTTTTTTACCTGTCTAAAATGTTTTGCAGTGTGCAGAGAAAACCAGTTAAGGTATCTTATATTATTGTTGGATTGAGCTTCTTTTTAGTCATAGAAATCTGTAAAAATATTTCAGTTAAAATTGTATGTAAGTGCTGCACACCATGAATTTTCACAACGATGTATAATAACCCAAAGTAGATCACTTATAAAAGGGGAAACTGAACATTCCTGCATTTTTTTTCCGAGCAGTTAGCATGTGATCAGTTGTTGTGCCATTCAGGGAATAATCATAATGATGACTCAGTGCTTGATCATTATGATGAAAAAAGGGAACTCAGCATCATGATACAGATGATTAATGAACAAAACACCCCCAGCACACTGTTGACATTTGAAACTATATCCGATGTTTTTCAAAACACTGAGTGGGGAGAGAAAATCATTGGTTGATAATAGGAATAGGGCTACAACTAATGACTGTTTTCATCGATGATTAAACTGCCAATTATTTTCACAATTAATAGACTAATTGTTTAGCCTATGAAATGTAAAAAAATAGTGAATTACAGCTTCTCAGAGCACAATGCAACAATTTTAAATGTCTTGTTTTGTACAACTTACAATCGAAAATTGAAGGATATTTAATTTACAGTGATATAAAACAGAGAAAAACAGCAAAGCAAAAACAGTCTGGAACCACAGAATGCTTGAAGTTTTTTCATGGAACAGTTAATCAGTTATCCAGATAGCTGCCAGTCAGTTTTCTGTGGATCAACTGATTGATCAATTGACAAATCGTTTCAGCTCAAATTGGGAGTGTTTCTGTTGAGGGGTGAAGCGTCAGCAACAAGATGTTTAGCCTCGGAGAGAGTAGGTGCCTCAGATTGTACATTTTAAAACTGACAGTGACGAAACAAGCTGATTTAGTGACAGTGCAGGTGATTCATGTTTTTAAACTAGGTTTTAGTAGGATTGATTGATCCCTGTTTGCTAGACCTCCAAGCCTTTGGTTTGTACCTCTACTGGCCTAATGTTCTGTGAATGCTGGTAACCTGTCTTAGCCTACAGTAAAAGATACGATGGCTGAAGGCTGTGTTCACATTGCAAAACCTGTTCTTTTAAACATGCTCAGCATTTTCTTGCAGACATTACAGTAGTGTATTTACAGTCAATTTTATTTGTCATTGAAAGTGGCAACCACAGCTACTGTATGGCTGAATGCTGGGAAACGTGACTACTACCTCTGCCCCGAAGCAGCAAGGGTTAAAGTGAACCAAAATCATTCAACCTATATTGTCTGTGCTACAAATTACGTAGCTTTAAACTGCTTTCTGAAGTGCATCCAAGCACTCTAACACTGATATAACAGGTATTGCCTTGCAACAAAGGTCAGTCTTCTGTGCAGCTGAGCAGTTGGTTCAATATTCCAGACTGTATTATGACATTTTGTTTATGATCACAGATATACACAGATGAAGAAAATGAGAATTTTATTTAAAAATTATCTTTAGTCCCTTTAAAGCAGTGGAAATTGACTTCATTATAGTAGATATTTTTTAAAGGGTAAGTCATCCTTAAAATATTTTCAGGTGGGATGCATTTGCATCATGATAATGTATACATGTAAAACTGTTACCTCTGTACACCTCGGTTGCTTAGTGTAAGTGAGAACATAACACTGTTTGTGTGAGCAAGTGTGAACAGCTCTACCCCCTGTTTGTTTGTCCCTCACACATTGGTTGTTCTAGATGCCCTGTATGAATTTCATTTAACGTCAATCTCCTGTCACTTTCTGTTAGAATTCAGTTAAATGTCAGAGCCACTCGGGCTGCGTTACCTTGTTTATTTCTCTGTGCCCTTCCCGAATGAACATCTACAGGCTATGGTAACATAGGCAGCTTGATTTGAATTATAAGACAGAGACGTCTGAGATATCTTTGCTCGAGGTGCATATAAATGAGTGTTTCTGACATTCCAAGGCACAGCATCAGCCAGCAGACAGCTGTTTGCACATCTATAAGGCCTGGACACGAACACTCACATGCCACACACACACAGCTGCAAAGACACCTTATATCAATAGAGACTTAATTTATAATGTATATAATGTTGTATTTTATCTATTCTGTTTCAGCACGTGAATGGCACTTCTCATGAACCTCAGTAATCTATAAAAGTCTGTTAAAATTTTTAATTTTTAAGATATTTTTATGACTGTTTTATAGTCATATTTAATTTCACAGTTATGACTTAGC
The DNA here is from genome assembly GCA_016859345.1 of Istiophorus platypterus. Taxonomy (NCBI): domain Eukaryota; kingdom Metazoa; phylum Chordata; class Actinopteri; order Istiophoriformes; family Istiophoridae; genus Istiophorus; species Istiophorus platypterus. The sequence continues at coordinate 16,463,160 of CM029118.1, read as the reverse complement.
TTTACGGATACGGTATACTTAACCATATGAGCGGTGACAACGGATGTGAACTAGTAATTGACTATCATTGAATCAAGTAATTAAGGATTAATTTAATTAATCAGTTAAGTAAAACTTGAGTTGTGTGTGATGTAGACGAGATTTTAGCCAAGGCTGAGACAAATTATTAAAGTGAAAAAGAAATGAGTTTTCTAAAAGAATGGTAACCTGATGAAAATGACCCAGTCTCTGTAGTCCCATGTATATTTGTTAGTGATAACCTACTTCACAGAGTACAATGCAACAAATGCTACCTGTTCTTATTAACATTTTGTCAGAGAGGTGTGAAAACATCCCAATTACTTTTTTGTTATTATGTTTAAGTCTGATATCAATACTTTTTGGCACCTTATTTGAACTGTTAATGCAGTTTATGTCTGTTGTTGTCATCATAACTTTACAAGTATCACAGGACTGAAATGAACGCTATATAAGAGCACTGTAAGGAAAGACACTTGCACTCAATTTTCACCAGTTAATTGCACCATAGATGTGATGGGTAATGTAAATGGGCTGACTAGAGGAATATTAACATATGATTTGTTTTTCCCAAATATTCTCATATGACTTGCCACCATATGATACTACTCTCTAGGTTGAGAAAATAAAATACATCTTCTGCTGCCAGTAATGTTTTTCTAAATGATATTTTTCCTCTTTTTATTAAACTCCCTCCCCCCACAAATCGCTAATACTAACACACTAAGACAACATTAATACCAACATGAAACCATAATTCTGGTTTATTTCACTCTGTGTACTTCCCGTAAATGTGGCTGTTATGGCCCCATGGTTCATGCTAACTTTGCACTCACCACCTCCATTGTTGAGATATGGAGGAAACATGGACTCATAACAACAGCACAACTTGCCAACTGACCTAATCACCCTGTAATAGATGATTAGGTCAGCTGGCATGTTGCCCCAGATGTAGATTCCTGTAAATCAGCCACAATGGCTGTTCCTAGCAGTTAATCTGTTTTTAGTTTCTGGGTCTGACTTAGAGACATTTAAAACATTAAATTGTCACGTTGACTTTGGCGAGTGCAAAGTTAATGTGGCACGTAGAACCTCAGTAGCCACATTTATGGTAAATACACACAGTTGAAATAAACTGGAATTATCCTTTAACACGAAATCACGTGTTGGCATTAAAGGCATTTTTGTGACTCCTAGCTTTGTGACAACAGTATCTAGCAAAAGTATTGTGCAAAGCCAGAGATTTGCTCATTGATATTTCAAATCCATCCATCCAATGATTTCCGAACCACCTCTTCTGCAAAGGGTCAAAGGCATCATCAGCTTATTACTGCGCAAATTTGGCATACACTTCCATCAACTGGCAATTTGGAGACGCTTTTTCACCTAGATTAATTTGAAGGAAACAATTAAAGTGCCATTTGTGTGTTTCTGCATGTCTGTAAAGATTCTCAGTCGTTTTCAAATAAGTGTTGAATCGTCAAGATTTTAAAATGTCTGCTCTGGTGTCCAGACTTTGTCACTAGTTTTCCTCTGATTTTGATTCTGACGTTGGCACTGTAGAACAGACTCTAGTTCCATTATTTTATGAGGTGAAAATTTGAATGTGGAAATAAAATGTTGTTGGGAGGGACTATTTTCTTTCCATTACTTTGTTAAACAAGAATTTGAAAAATTGATTTTAAAAAATGAGAGCCATTTTCTGAAATTTCCCAGTTTATGCTGTATTCACAGTATCAGACCAAAGATCTTGGAAGAAATCCCCAGTGCTTCATCTTTCAGGCTGTTACAAAGAGAATTCAATCTCGTCTCTTAGCTTGTTTAAGCTCGTGCGCTACGAGTGTGTGATCAGTCGACTGTGAACAGTCTCGAGCCCTGCCGTGCCGACCTTGGCTCCAAGCCAGCCGCTGTATCCTGGGCAGCTGTAGCTGTAGGCTGGCGGTCTGACAGTCAAGGCTGTGCCCACCACTACACAACAACCCACACTTCCCCAGTGCCCTGCCCCCGACTTGATACTCGACCCCATGCACATCCATCATGACCATATAATCACTCCCCTAGCTGCCACATGCAGACATACGTTCACCTGGGATGCAGTATAGAGTGTGAAGGGACGACTTTTTAAATGCTGCGGCGAGTGATTTGGGGACAAGGCGTGAGCTCAGGCCTGCACGCTGCCACAGTGATCTGACAGTTATCTAGCCAGTAGTGTTAACGTAGCCCTGTGGCAGCAATGACAGCGTGTGTTAGTGTCTTGGATAGATGTAGGCCACCAGTGTTTGGGAATGATGAGGATCTGTGATTGATGATCCCACAGTCCCAGAGGAGCAAACACAGTATGGTTGCATTGACACACAAACGCGCACAGTGAGCCTGGATTGACCATTATCCCTCTACCTCTTTTTCCTGATCTGCTAACCTGCCTTGCTAACCTTTTCCTGCTTCATAGTGGTAGTTGTAATAATCAAAGAAGTTATGAGACATTCAGTACCACCAAGTGCTAAGAATTGTTATAAGGAAAATTGTTAAACATTTCTGGCAGAGACTTAAATAATATGATCAAAACCACACTCATATCCATCCGTTAAACATTAGGCTCCAGTCGGTGTTATGGCTAAAAACAGGGGGAAACAGCTAGTTCTAGAGCTCTCCAACACTTTAATATTTGTCAGTTTAATCCATACACACACTGAAGTGTAAAAATGAGAAATGTTGCTACAGGATTTTGTTTCATTATTTATTTTTGGCTGTGTTAGCTAAGGTAACATATGAAAATCTAATGGAATTTATTAGAGGGTGTCAACCCTCTCATCTAACCACTGCCAAAGGCGAATAAATGTATTTCCAAAAATGTTGAACTATTGTTCTAAGTCTTCAGTTGGAAGCATTTTCCTTGTTTTGCTTTAGCAGAAAGCAGAAATGTTTTTACTTGCTTAGGTTAGCTGTGTATGTGAGAGTCTGTGTGTTAGTTTGCTACAGCTTCTTACAGGGCCGTTGTTGTTATTGAGTCTGTTCATGGTGTGATTAAGTGTGTGCAGCCTGGCAGGAGCACAATAGGGAATCTCTGAGGATTCCCTCAACACAACACAGCACAGCACAGCACTCCACTGCTTTTGAAATTACTCCATCACCATCCACTCACAAGGAAAAAAAAAAAAAAGATGGATAATAAGATTTATTTTTTTTACTGTATGTTGAATGCAAAGGGTATGAGTTGGTGAAAATACCTCTATAGAAAATGCAAGCCCACTGCTGCTCGGTCCCTCTGCTGGGAGTTAATGTAGTTTGGGGAGATGTATTTGACTGGAGCACAGGAGGATTTTCACAGGGCTTGGGATTAGCACTGTAACGGAATATCTTTTATTACATGGGACCCCGAGTTTTCAAAAACCATACTGTGACCGATATTTAGACCTAAGCCCCGGAAGCTGATAACTGTCATGAAAAGGCACTGGTAAGCTGCAGGAGAAAAGGGCAATTTTTTAAGCTGCAGGTACCTGGGAAGGATGTAGGATTGCATCTCTCTGTTTCTTCCCCTTCTCATAAAAGACATCTTCTTATGAACTGCGCACATGAAATGGTGTATAACTTTAAAATAAATATATAATGTGTAGATAGATGTTTTATAGATGTATTGTTAAAAAGATGAAGAAAAGGATCCTACAGGTCCACCTGTTTTCTATAAGCTAAGAAACCAAAAAAACTTTCTAGACCTGTCAAAACTGCTCCCAAAAAAAGTCTCACAATGGTAGGAAAAATATTTTAATGAGCAGCCTGTAAAACAATATATATAAGTCTGTTTGAGAGTATGATGTGTTAAAGAAAACATATAATAATTCATCTTTATTTATAAAGTGCAACGTTTTTGACAAGAAAAAAGGGAAAAAAGAAAGTGTAAAGAGCCTAATATACATATTCAAAAAGAGGAGGGAGGTATATTATAAACAGTTACATGATAACTAAATAAAAAGAACAAAATGTAAAATAAAATGATGCGAAAATATAAGTAATGACTGCAGTTATCATTATCATAACCACCTCCATCATCATCATCTTAATTGTAGTCTCTTAAGACTGAGCAGAAGTGCAGTTAAAAGCCTCAATTGACATTGCTGTCCTCAGATTCAGATAAACTCTATAGAGAGGCATTTAAGTCTGATAGTTTTCACATCCACAAGGGAGGGCTGATCTTTGATATTGTGTTATAAATGAGAATGTTTAGTGGATTTCTGATCCATTAAAGTTAACCAACAGCTAACTGATTGATAAAGAGGTAGATATCTGTTTTTCTTTTCTTTCTTGTTCATTTTTTTGGGGCAGGTATGCACAAGAGAGCGGACAGTTTATTACCATAAGCGACCAGTTGTGCTCTCTTCTTACTAATTAGTGGTATGCCATAGCACTCAATTAGGGAAGTTGCCCAATAATGTGCTTAATATTCTGATCTCTTCCCCCAGGGTTTCACAGACAGCCCTCATTACGGCGATCATTTGAGTGACAGTCGATTAGTTTCCCATGAAGGATTGTCTCCAACACCTTTTATGAACTCGAACATAATGGGTAAGTAAATGATTCTCTTCAACTCACCCGTCACATGCCCTTTGGTGGTGGAAAGACATCCTGTTAAAAAAAAAATAAAATTTTTTTGCCTGATTGAGGTTGAGGCAGATCATGCATCTGGAGGTAGCACTACTGAAAGGCTTGCCAGACTACAGGGCTATTTTTTCATCTCCTGCTGTCTTTATTTCCTCCCTTAATCCCCCTCCTCTTTCTGTATCTCCCTCTTCCTTCTCCTCCTGTGATGACCCTCCCCCAGGCTAGAAGTCACGCCATCAGTATAGCTTTCCGTCATAAGAAGCTGTCTCCTAGACATCAAACGGCCCTCAGCAACTTCCATTGGCAGCAGGGCTTTGTGTTTTTTGGGTATGAGGTTAAACAGACAGTTTTACCAATGACCTTCTCACTGAAACATCAAAAAGTTTGAATTTAAGATAGATTATTGAACCTACCATCGTTTTTCGCAGTCTTTGCCTTTGAGTTTGTAAAATATCGCTAGTCCTTTTCATTTGATTCTGCATTAAATATTTAATTTTCCAGAACAGTGGTGATTCCCTTTTATTATAGTCTTTCTTAGATCAGAGGTTCTTAACCTCTCTGGTCTGATGTACCCCAACATCCCTGCCAGATTAGCTCAACTACCCCGTTATCAAAACCACCCGTCATGTTCCAAATATGTTATATTTTGAAATGGATGTTGTTTAACATTATCCGTTTTATCAAAGTGAATACTAATTACTAAATTTTATTCATACATGGTTTCTTTTTTTCAGTACTTTAAGTTTGGTCAAAGTTTGCATTACTTAAGATTTGCCTCACACTAGTTTGTATTTACTTATTTTTCATTATTTTCCTTTATTTTCCATGTAAATGCAAATATGTGGATGTATTTATGGCACCATATCTAAATTTGTATTTTGATAATGATCACAAAAATACCCCCTTTTACAACTACATACTCCATCACTGACTTGGAATATGTTCTCCCAGTATAACAATTAAAAGCTGTGTGTTATCCAGCTCTGGCCTGGCATTGTGATGTGTGACCACTCGACAGTTTTATGGCTAACTACAACTCAGCTCATTATGTAATGGCCCAGGAGACTGGTTTCCAAGCAAAATGATTAGTTTACAAATCGGTGCTAATAAAATGAAAGAAAATGTTATCTTTCTTGTAATAGATCACTTGACGGTCTCACATACACTGCGCATCTCTTTCCACTTCAACTGCGTCTGTAATTATGCTTATGAGTTGCTGAACAAGGATGTGATCTGATGCAGTGATATGTCAGATTTAGACAGTATGATTGGGAAGTGGAATTACCCGTGCTTATCTCAGGCCTTGAATTTGAGTATTCAAGTATGGTTTTATTAAATTGTATTTCCACAGTAATATCTTAGACTTTTGTGAATTTATGGAGTTCTCGGCAGCCGCATTATATCATGTCTGGAGGGATATTCCTCATCAATGGAACAGGGTAAAACAACCACGCAAACATGAAAATATACATTTATGCTTGTAATAGAAGTAGCGATGGTTGAATCCAGTCAGTCTACAGTTTCTAAACTTCATTTCTGGTTTTGTCTTGTGTTTAATTCACGAGGGAATCAATCAACATACAAAAAACAAAAAAATTTTAAAAATTTTGCCAAGTACACAAGTAGATTACTTGGTAATGTGAATGACATAATTGTTTCGTTTTACATCACAATCAATTCCAAGCAGAATAAAATGACTGTTTACTGAAAGGAAGAATTCAGGCAGAGGCTAAAACTTAAGAAAAGGTTTACTAAGTCAGAGAGCTTTGTCTCACTGATGTTCATCACTTTTAATTCAACATGCTGAGTTGGCCAAACTGCTACTGCGAGGTCTGCCTGGAGCAAAGAAGTAAACTTTGTCACACAAACTGTGTCACACATGATTGACGACAAACATTCAGAAATGACCCAGAAGTGGCTGCCATTCACCTTGGTGTGTTAGGGACCTTAGGACCTCTTAATGTTTCCTGCCTGTTATTCAATATTTATATTTATTGTCCCTGATGGGAAGCATTGAATTCATAACCCTAATGTAATACTTTCCATATTCACATGGATATATTTGGTCTAGTTTATCAGCACAAAAGTAATAACCATACTTTGTATTAGAAAACGCAACACTGATTACAGATTTCCTTTGGAATAATAAATGTTTTCTTTTGCTACAGCAACGAATACTAGCCTTCATTGTATTCAAGCCATTTTTATGGCTTTTTTAAGTAGTCATACTGCAGTCATACTGCTTGGCCAAGTAACTTCAAGATTTAATTTATTTTTATTCTAAAGATCTCTAGAGTTTGAACACAATGGAGAACATCAGTCTAGAGGACTAGAACACTCATCTGATTTGAAAAACAGACCACTCCACTTCACGATATGCTGTGAAAGTCTGATCCTTTGCGACCTCAGTGGAATATGCCGCTGCTGTCTCATGTGCCCACCAAATGTCAAAATAACAGTAATCATGTAGATCAAAGAAACCAGAGGCAAACAATAGCTCACTGTGTATTACATTGTGTTTTGATCCGGTATCCCTTGCCTAACAGCCTTTTACAGAGATGCAAACTCCTTCACTAGTGTATATCGGCCTTTAATACACAGGAATAGTGGACACTCTGTACTGGTAAAACATAACCTGCAACACATACTGTAACTATACTTGATTACAAAAACACCGGATGCCGCTGACATGCTCTTTAGTTCAGTGCTAATGCACGATGAATTATCGGCTCATTTGCTCTATTCAGTTTGAGGTACAATGTATTATTTTGTATGCATACCTCATATACTGTCAATATTTTTGCACTCAGAATAGTATGACTGATAGTTACCAGGAATTCCTTTTTACGCAGTGAGGGAATGGAAAAACATTTGTCATGTCTGTTTCCATGTAGTTACCAAATACCAAATTTCCTGTTAAGATACATTTTGATTAGAAAATGCCAGGTAATGGTTCAGAGAGAGGTTCAGTTATATAGTCATCTGGGTATTAGATAGGTATAGAGGTTGGCTTGTTCTCATGTATTTGGTACATCATTACATACTAATTGAATATTCCCCATGTTAGATGTCAACTTGCAACAATCTAAAAATAAACTGATCTACAGTCTTTTGATATGTGAACAAAAGCCACCTTATCTTTTTCCAGGCCTCTAATAAGTGATTTTAAAACTGAAAAATAGAATAGACCTCTGAAATGGCACGGTCCTATCCCAGTCTTGTGAGAAAAGTGCGAGGGGGTTTGAGTCTTAAGAAGGGTTGATCATGGATCAGCTGATCTGGGCCTCACATGACTCTTAGCTCCACCCGTCTGTGCTACAATCCTCTTATTAACTAGCACTACATCCACTGCACGCTGCCTGACAGGTGCCAGACACATTGTTCATGCTAGTGCACTGTAGCCAAACTTTTTCGGTCTCACCCATGTGAATCCCTTTGACTCAACCATCTCGTCACATGCGTTGAAAGAGGCTACACTAGGACAGTCTTCTGCCATATCATTCATAGAGATTTGCAGCTATGCATTGTGTGATTCCTTTGGCCTGGCAGACAGTATTGATAGTATTGATCATCACAAAGATATACGGAACATCTACTTAATAGTGGTTGGAAAATAAGATTGTATAATGGATATAATGGTTTTCTTACCGTGGTGCACACGAATATGTCTGCTTTGATTTAGTTATAATAACACTGTGGTACTAGTAGACCTGTTCCTGAATCAATAAGTGGCCAGTTTAGGCTGAATATTTGACTTTAAGTAAGTAGGGGTGTTCCTCGACCTCTGTAGTTTCATTTGTCATGTGCTCCTTGTTCCTGCTTTTTATTACCTGTAGATATTTTTTGTTTTTATAAGTAGCCAACATTGTTATTGTTGTTTTTTTTCTTTAACACGTGAACTACGATTATGAGAAGTGCATTTAAATTTTATAGCCTGCCATTCTGCTTTGTACTGTGTACAATGACACAGCTATAAAAAAAACAAAAAAACCCCAAAACATGATTTGAATCATAAACATTTAGGAGGCAGTCATATCTACTAAAGAAGTTACACTCATCCAGTCATATACACTGCCTGAGCTAGTCTTTCATTTGAGCACTAATGAAGTACTCATGCTTCTCTTTTATTTAGGGTTACATGTAGATTAAATGGGCATAGACATAGTTTTTATTTTTTTCTTGATAATCCTGACTGTTCTGATGGCAATACTGAAGTAATCGTAGGACGTCTTTGATTTGTAGGAAATTAGAATTCTCATTTTATTGTTCCCAATGATGGGATCACTTATGACTTGAAACTATGATTTGGTTAAATGTTTTATCCCCTAACCATTCTAGGATTACACATTTATCTTTTTGAATTAACAGAGTTTTAATTCCTGATTGTCTCATTTATGTGTGCAGCTGATGAGTTGAACAAATTCAATTCACTGAACCTCACCTTCCTTCTCCATACCTAGTGATGCTTGAAGGTTTTTGCAGGTCTTGTAGTGGAAGTTTGGTTCTCATTCAGTTGTTCTCATTGTATAGCCACAGTGATAGCCAACAGTTCACAGCACTGAAAAGGGATGGTTAGATCTAATTACCTGTTGAGATTTTTTCTAGTGGTGTCAGCTTGATGTGGGGAAGTCAGTGAAGGAGGTTGATTTCAAGCAATCTGAGCAATTACCACAGGCGAAAGAGCTGCACTCTGCTCCTTTTTTTTATGCTATATTGTGATCGTAGGTGTGTGTGTGTGTGTGTGTGTATATATGTGTATACACTGTGTGTGTGTGTGTGTGTGTATATATGTGTATACACTGTGTATATACACCATCACCAGTGTATATTCACTTTTATACACTGCTTTTTTGTCATTATTTACTTAATGGATTGCTATTGTTTTTCCAGTAAGTATAGAGAGCCTTTTGATAATGCTTTAAAGTTACTGTGCTAATTAGCAAGACGGGGTTGATGTAGCTATTCATGGCTGTGAATGGTCACAATTAGTCTACCTTTATTGAAATAAGGAAAAACTAGGGGAAATGTATTAAAGGGACATGAAAAGACCTATGGACTCAATCTTGATATTAACTATAACTGCAACATTTTCACACTTCCTGTGAGACACACACACAAACACACACACACACACAAACACACACACACACACACACACACACATAGTACACACTCAAACATACAAGTTCTATATCCTCAAAAAAACAGGAAAAAGGGCTACGCCTTGTGCTTCTCTCTGTATCATTCAGTGTTATGTTCTTATTTAGTGTGATGAATTATGATTGATTAAATATTACTCAATTACTCAAACCTTTCAAAAAAAGGTTTTATTTTGTTCACTAGATAGAAGCACAGAACTTTTTCCTTTCAATATTTTTAAAACAACATTGGGTGACAAGCTGACTCTAGTATATTGCATAACTTTAGTGATGACTGCTTTGCATCAGTTCTTTCCAGCCATGTGCCCGAGGACATGTAATCACATCTGCTGAGTTGTAATTTTTCGCTCACGTTTCTCTGGTGTGCTTCATACATATTACTCATACGGCTTTAGTCCTGCATAAAAAGTAATCAGCTTAATGCTTACATCAACGCACGCACACAGCCGCGTGCATCCTGAGCCCAGCACATCCACATACCTATTACCTTTTTGTGACTACCTGAGTGTGATTGAGCAGTTGCATAGCTGTCCTGTTTTGTCTCTGTTACCAACTTTAAAGATTTCACATGCTAGTTAAACAGAACATTAAAAGTAATGATGAGCTACTTTCTCTTGTTTTATGTAAATCCTGCATTTTCTTGATCTCTTATTTCCAGCAGTAGGGGGGATTTATCTGTTGCTGTTTGAGTTAATTATTCCAGAGCAATAAGAAAATGTCTGGAAAGCACAGCACTGATGTTTAACACATTCAACATGTTTTTTCTTCCCGGAGACAGTTTTCCCAGAGCTGGTGAGACTGTAGTTCTTAGCAGATGTCCTTTTGGCAGTCACTTATTAAAACTTTGTTGTTCTGTTAATTTGTGTAACAGACAACAGACAAACAACTCAAACAATAACGAAGAACAAACTAGAATGGCACTGAGTGAAACAAATACCAAACAAATATTGAAGAAAAATGCTTTGTCTTGAAATATTAGGGCAAGTGAAAAAAATAAATAGATTCCTGTATTCATCTCTTTAACCAGATCCCCACCAAAATTTAATGGGTTTCTCTCTGGCCCATCCACCAATTTGGTGCAAGTTGGTAATCCTGCTGACAAAAAAAAAAAAAACAACAACAACCAACAGACATAGATGAAAACGTAACCTCTTGGCACAGATGACAATTAATCAGCTGAGGCTACTGAAATATTTCAGCGGCTGTGCTACAAGTGAAAACTCCCTCATTGAACTTGATCTCCTCTTATTCAAGAAACTAACCACCAAGAAATTAATTGATAAATCACTGATTAATTTTATAGTTACAAAATTTTAATTAATAACTCATTAGGCTTCTGAGATCCAAAAGTAAAATGTCACCTCAAATTTCCAGTAATATATTACCTCATAAACTAAAGGTCAAGGATGGTGACAGAAAATGAAAGCCTGTAATTTTTCTCTGTTACAGTTATTATATATAACAGACAACAAAGCTTGTCTGTTATATATTACAGACATATCACCCTAATCAAAGGCACCTTGGAGCTCAATACAATGAGAATTTATAACCAACTCCAGGGGCTGAGCATTTACCTTTTATTTAACAAAGTAATTAAATAATCTTTAGCCATATTTGTATCAAATAGTTTGTTTGCTCAGGTCCCAGGTGACTAATGTATCATGTTAAAATCACATGCATGCATCCTTTTTCATTTTACCTTTGATAACTTAATTATTTGATATTTTCTGAGATGCAGTAAACTGAAAGAGCTGCTGCTTTTATCTGATCATTTTGTGTTATTCTTTTTGCAAGCAATAGATCCGGGGGAAAAAAGCAATTGTTAAAAGCCATAACGCATGCTGGCAGAGGGAAATTAATGAGTGCTGGTACATATAATTTGCATCATGTTAGCATTCAGTAAGGGTTTGATGGCGCAATTACACTTTCAGTGTCAGTCCATATTTTAAGATACTGAAAAAGAAATTATACAACCATTCTACATTGTGTATACTATTGGGGGATTTCATCTCTTCCAGCCTTTCCCTTTTCAATTTCTAATTGTTCCTCAAGGCTTTTTGTGAGGTGTCAAATCCCACTTCACACCGGCATCCCCAGTGTGGTTTTATTGAGGCAGGTGTCATGTGCTAATGCTCTATCCCATGGGAGACTCTCCTCAGACGCAGGCTGTGATGGTGGCCAGGTGCTGTTCAGGTGTACTCTCAGTTTCCGCCACACTGTGGGTCACAGGTGCTGCCAGTGCTGCTCTCTGCCCTCTCCCCACTCTCACTCACACCCATACACACATACAAACACACACACACACACACACACACTCATGCACACACACACACACACACACACACACACACACACACACACACACACACACACACACACACACACACAATATACAGCAAGCTTTCACAACAAGAGGTGAAGTGTTACCTCCAGTTGTTTTGCAGGATTCATTTCATCAACAATGATACCTGCAAAATATATATATATCCACTGCATACATGACAAGAGCAGGAAGCAGACGAGGAGATGTGCTGCAGTACAGTTTAGTGGATGTAGCCAGTCATTATGCAGAGCTGCAGGGTGTGCTTATCTATTACTGCGGTCAGTGGAGCATGAAGAGCTGAAGACGAGCTGAAAGGGCACAAATCCCTTTTCTCCTTTCCAGTGCCGCCCACATCTCCCCACTCATCCCAGCACCCCCCACCCCCTCACGCTTCTCTCAGCCCATCTTGGCCCTGCCCGGCCCCTGCCTTGTCTTCCTGAGGCCCTGGCCCCCAGCATGTGACTGGTGAGGCTGCCCAGCTGCAGAGGATCAGCTGTAGTCTCAGTAGGCCTGGAGGGCTGTCTCTCTACAGAGGAAAGAAGAGCTTGGGTATGGCCAAGGTACAATGACACGAGTCTCCAGGAAGCAGCTGCAGGGGTCAGAGCTCTGTTACTGTATTTATAGTGAGTATAAAGGTGTCCTCATGTAGCTTGTTACAGTCACTTAACTGCATTTTATGCAGGAGAATGCTTGTTTTTGAATCTTGAATTGGCAAGGCCAAGGACAGGCAGCGTTGAAGGTTTTAATGCCTCCAGACACTTTTTGCATGATAAAAAGTCGAATTATGTTTTCAAAATAACATTTCTGCTGAAGAGTGGTTAAAGGAGTTTCGATAAATCCAAATTCTGTCGCTAAGACCCATTGTGCTTATTTACCTCCTTGTACATCCCACATCTCTTTTTCCAATTCTTTTGCTTTCTGTCTCTTCCCCTCCCCCCTCCGTTCTCTTGTGTCTCTCTCCCCTTGCGCTGCCTTCAGCTGATGCCAAGAAGAATGTTGGAGATTATCTAATACAAGAGCAAAGCTAAAAAGGAAATGATTCATTCAGAAGAATTACTGTTGGTGGAACAATTAACCACTGCTGACTTTAGTTCATGACATTGCTTTGCTGACAGTAGTTAGAAAAGAATGCTAAATTTACTGTAGAATTTTTCACATGATCTCAAGACAATTTCTATGACATTAACTTTGGTGCATTATGCAGCCCTGGCATTGACTTTAGTACATCTGGAATTTAGATGTTGTCTCAACTTAAACTTTAAACCCGCAAGAAAAGTGACCAAGGGATAAAAAAATACCCTCTACGTACCTCTGAGGCACACATAAGTATGAAAAAAAAAACTTGCTAGATTCATGCAGGGTGATATGCAAGTTCACATTTAAGGAGACGAGAGATGGCAATGTCACCTGTATTAATCACAAGGGGGATCAACTTTAGGGCTGATTGTGGTGAAATCACCCCAGTCAAATTGTTGTATGAATCCAGGTTGACCACAGATCGATGACAAATTCACTCTAGCCCTCCTTCCATTACTTTCCCTGGAAACCAAGCAACACTACCGCATGAGAATGCATGAAATTGACCCCTGATCACTGTACAGTGGTCACTAAAATGTTGTCAAGTCAGGTTGTTGGTGAACGTTGTAAAGTTTTCTCTCCTATGGCCACTGATTTGAAAATACATCAAAGGTTGATTCCTTATTGAGATGAGCCACAGAACGCCTTGCTCACAGTTGCTGGTTCTCATGCCCGCCACTCCCAACTCCCTCCTCCATTTTTTCCACAGTCACAACTGCTTGCCTAGGCATCCTGTGTCCATGCTGGGTGTGCTGGCAAACAAGACACCAAATAACGTTGCACCCGTCTCTTGTTGGACTCTAGTGGACTATGATTAGTTAATAAAATGCAAACATTTGTTTTGCCTTTACTTGACAATGCCTGACATTTTCTCTCCTGCACTGGCACAGCCCTGAGATTGGGAAATGTGGGAAGTGTAGAGACAGGCATGGGTCTGTGAGACTTTTTCTTTACTGCCAGGAATAAGGGAGTGGGAAGATATATATATTTTTTCGACTTAAAAGCAATAAAACTATTTCAAATGGCTAAGTTTTTGCCCACATACAATGCCATCCCCCAGAGATCACCCCTTAAAAGATCTGTCTGTTTTGGAGTTTTATTTAGTGCAGGCTTCTGTTCTTAAAACGAAGACTGCTTAGGGTTCTCTCTGTAAGGAAATATGCCTCCAGTGCTTGGAGCTGGATCAGCATTCCTGGCCCATGTGTGTATCCTTCCTTGTCCTTCACCTCGGCTCTCTGTTGTTTCACTGTTCAACAGTTGTTTGTCATCTAATATCAAACATTGACTCGTACTTTGATGTTACACACTGATTTAATTCTAATTTCTGAATGGGGGACATTTCTTAAGATTGTTAAATGTGCTCGTCCCCCTGGCCAGTGCTCTCGCAGTCTGACAGTGACGATGTCAGCGAGCTCACGTGTGAATGTTTGATGCAGGGGAACATGTTAGCTCTCCTACCAAAGCAGCATCCATTACAGTGTTGGTGTTCACATAGTGGGAGACGTTATTAGGGAGCTCATCGCCTTTCTCCTCTGAGAGAATGAATGTGTGATTATGAAGTCATCAGCCATGAACCAGTGAGGCTGCGTAGAAGCATCCCTCCTCATGGGTCCTCAGGGTGCCATTGATTGGTGACCATGTGTTTGTGCCTGATAGACTGTGAAATGGTGTGTTGCTGCACGGCTGTGTCACACCTGCGTCCCACCAAGGTGATTGATTGGTTTGGTCATGTGGAATGTTCCCATCTGGTCCGCAGTAATGCATTTTTTTCCTCATTTGTGAATAACAAGCATTGGCAGGAGAATAGTTGGGCTCGGAAAAAGGCAAAGGCCAAACGAAAAACATTTTCCCCTATCCACCTCCCCTTTTTCCCTTTTACCGAGTTAGAAAAAATTC
This sequence comes from Istiophorus platypterus, assembly GCA_016859345.1. Taxonomy (NCBI): domain Eukaryota; kingdom Metazoa; phylum Chordata; class Actinopteri; order Istiophoriformes; family Istiophoridae; genus Istiophorus; species Istiophorus platypterus. The sequence goes on along the minus strand of CM029118.1, from coordinate 16,448,091 downwards.
AAATAGACCGAGCCATGGCACCTGATTATCCCGGGAGGGGATAAATACAATCAGGAAATTCACATCTCCTCTCTCAGATGGAGGTGGATTTTAGGAGAAAATAAACTGTTTAGCTAGTGCGATTGGCAGCACCTCCTGATTTTTAAGGTCATACTTCAGGACTAAAAAATGTGCGGTAAAACGAGGGGTATCTTTGATCTTGCTGAGAAATTAAGCACCTTTTTTTGATTAAAAACCCTCTTAGGATTTCTAACCTATTCTAAAAGCAATCGAGGTAACCTTTTTTACCCCCAAGCCAAATGTGTTATTTTGTTTCTCATTCCTGCATTCCTTCTGGTTTGATTTCTCTTAATCCTGGTCCCTCGCCTTTAATTGATCTATTCATTCCACCTAACAGCTAATTACACATCAGGCTGCATGAGCAGATGCATTTATCATCATAGTACGTAATAATCAGTGACATTTCAACAAAGAAAAAAATAAATATGCAAATAAGAGCTCATTAACATTTGCTCTCGATGTTTTGAATAATGTCACTGCTGACAAGGCTGCACGCAGAAATTGATGATGAGCTCAGGGCAAGGGAGGCATGTTTCCTTAGTGTTTGGTGGCTCTATCATGTTTCTCTGTCCTACTGTTTTTCCTAATGCTGGGCTGTAGACATTCCTCCCCCAGCCACAGAGGAAAGTGATGTGGTACAATACCTCCCTTCCCTGTTTCCTCATCCACATTAGCCTAACCTCTAACCTAGCCAGCTTTTATTTACTGTCAAACAGAACCTGGTGGAAGCATCAGACTGCTGTGACTGGATGTATGTACACAAACTCTTGAGAGAAGAGAACAAAAGAGGGCATTTTGAAAGGTATCAGGGAAAAAAAAGAAATGCATGGCTGATTTGTCCTTGGGCCGTTTTTTGTTGCCAGAGGAGTGTATAAATAACCCTGGAGCCTGTCTAATTTTACTTCTAAAGCATCCAGATCGACCAAAACCTGACTTAACATAGGGTAGTACATCATGTTGGTAGTTTATTATTTAATCATCACAGCGTCTTGTCCTTGTGTTCCACTCCTTTTCGAGGAATTCATCAGACAAACAGTGCAAAGTTGTATAACTATTTCAATCTTGGAGCTTTCAATAGACATTATCAAAAGTTAGTAAAAATGTTTATTTTTTCCAAGGGTTAGTCCAGGCAGGGTTCTGACATTAGGAAAAGGTTAATTAACTTGATAGGAATAATATTTTGTTGTTAGATGCCATAGAAGTCATCATATGGGAGCATAAGGAAGGACACAACAACACCAACAGCAAACATATGTGCACTCAGGGAAAAAAAAAAAACAACAAAAAAAAACCAAGTGTGGTGGCTTGTGATAAGTTCATTTGGTCTTGACATTAACAACATTTCCTTATCCTGTATTATGTGTTTGTTCTCTTGGCTTTCCTTGGAGCAAGGAAAAAAGGAAAATGGACTCATTTTCTGGATGGAAAAAAGAGGCTTTTGGAATGCACTGGAGAGGCAGTGAAGCACGCTCACTAATTGACTGTTTTTGTGGCAAGGTTTGTGAATTGATCCCAGGAGATACTTAGGTCACTACCTCTCATATTATTAAAATAAGGGGCTCAACACGTTGCCATGCTGTGCTATACTGTAGCCCTGAGATCAATAAGGATGCACACTATGAATGACTGGCAAACTCACCTTTTCCCTCAACAGAATTTCAACACCTGATGTTATTATTCACTTCACTAGCTCATGTAGGTAGCTGCTGTTGAACTGAATTATAACTTAGATTAAAAATTTCAATCAATAATGCATCAACTAGAATTTTAATTGTAAAAATGCAAAATTTGTTTGAGGATTTCTCTGTCCCTGTTTTATTTTAAATTAGTGATCTCGCAAATCCAATAAAATATTTTATTTTCACTAACATAACTTTGCTATCTATACTTGCCAAGGCTAATGTCTTTTTCTTGGTAAGAAAAAGGGAAATCTTCTTTCCTGATGAAGCCTGCACTCTCTTTCATATTTTAACAGATAGATAGCCAAACAGGAACTCTTGCAATCTTTACCAAAATAAGTGTTTGTTAACTGAGTTAGAGGATGCGTCAGAATAACAAGTATTGTTCACACTTAAATGTGTAATTATTGATAATGAGCAGGGAAAAATGCAAGGTGGTGCAAAGAACAAAGCAGGGTTGATCATTCAGCAGAGGAAAAACAGGCAGCACAAGATCATCAGACAGGAAAGGCCCTGAAATTAAGAGTGATTTGCTACTGCTACTGTCATGAAAAGGCATGTCTTAGTCTGCACCATTTTTCTTGTCGGTGTACTAAACAGCTAAATCGCAAATTGAGATGTTGGTTTGTGGTTTGTGTTGGGTGATGGGCTATTTGTAAAAGTCATCGCATGCCACTGCCAAGAACCTAAAGGACAACTGACAAAACTATGAACTTCCTTGGCTGCAATGAGAGACCTTGCCGGAAGAATAAGATATCAGTGTAACACTTGTAAAATTTAGGCTGTATGGCCGAATGCATTGAAAAAAGCCACTTCTGATAAAAGGCACATGACAGCAGCCTGGAGTATGGAAAGAAAAAAAACAGGCAAGGACTGAAGTAATGAGACAAAAAGGCTCTTGGATCTAACTTAGCAAGACTTGAACTCCAGTTGTAATACAAAGTGCTATATTTAGCAGATACTTGGCACTGATGACACCATCCCTACTGCAAAGCATGAGGGTAGCACAATCATGTAGTGAGGAGCCAAATTGTTTGCCGGATAAAGGCAAACTTTACAAAATTAAAATTACCCTGCCTCACTGCACTTTACGTTTGTTCTATGTGATCGTTTTGTCCTGACAAAAAGTTGACCTCAGGTATCTTAAGCTTACATTTGAAGCAACACTGGACTGGCTTCACAACAAGTGTGTGAAAGTCCTTGTAGCAATGCTTGAGTGCCTTTAAAATCTGTGAAGCGACTTCACAGTAGCTATCCATAGATACTCCCTATACAGCCTGGCCAAGGCTCTCAAACAGTACAGTATTTGAATGTACAAAGCTCATATACATAGATGTACACAAAAATTCCCAAAGCTATAACTGCTGCCAAAAGTGCTTTTACAGTGTACTGATTCAGGGAATGTAATACTTTGAATCAGGCATTAGATTACTATAAACTTTCGAATGGATGTATGCTGCTGTCAGTAAATGTTTTTCTAGTTGGTTACGTGGCTTTGATTTATATGTTTTACTTTTATAAACAGCAGGTGAGCAATGTGATAACATTAGTAAAACATTGAGACCTCTTGCTTACTTTTTTTTTGCCACAATAGTTGTTGCCTCTGAAATATTTGCAACTTTTTTTCTTTTCATTTTTTGAGTACAGATTTTCGTCTGCAAGAAAGCGTTTCACTATCATAGTTATCCTGTTACGTCTCGGAATAAAATACTATTAAGCAGCTTAACAGAATACTTTAATCAGAGTTGATGGAATTTTTTTCACATAAGATTGATTTTTAATCGCATTGGGGATATACTGTGTGATGGCAGTCTGCATATTTAAGTTTATATTATAGACGGTGATTGCAGTAATTAGGCCATTTTACTCATGTTGCTTTTTACATTTTATATCTCTTGCATCCATAATGTTTTAAGCTAGATAATGAATTTTGCTTCCTATCAGTTATTATACTTTAGACTCATAAGTTATGCTAGTATGCTAGTATGTTTAGTCCTGTGTTGCTAAGCTCAGAACAAATTAGCATACTAAAGAAATAATAATAATATTACTGGTGCTCTTGTTTTGGGGCTTTTATTACATAGACCTGCAAACTGGAGGGACAACAATGCATCACTGATCACAGGCCTGTAATTTGTGACATTTGTGGCTGTTTGTCCTTTCCTCTCCTCTCAGTAGGAAGGGTTTTTTTTTGTAAAGTTTTCAAGGCTACAGTGGAATTTAAATTGTGTCTGTGTTGCACATGACATAAGGAATTGGCTTCAAGAGGAATGATTTTTGTTGGAATGTTTCTTTCATATCTATTTTTTCATGTCCAGGAAATAAAAATGGTACCGGTTGTTTCCAGGGGGAATTTTAGTGGAAGATGGAGGAGAGCAGAATGCGAGACAAGTCAGCTACATATTACTACGCTAACACCTCTAAAGGCAGAGATGATCTGATAAATTTATTAGAGCGGATGCATCTTCAGCCAGACAGTCTAAATGAACTAAGAAACCTGTTCATCCATGACCTCTATACATGATATTGAAGTTAATCCCCAGTGCTGCATCCCGGTTGGTCCCCTGAGCACTGCTGCGTCCTTCTCTTGCTGACTGATTCAGCCCATAGCAGGTGGAGAATAGTCTGAATTGGGGGGCTGCCATTTCCAGTGGTGACACAAGTGCTGTAGCTGGCTGCTGTTTCTTCTGTTTCTTCTTCTGGTGCTGTTGGCAGTGACATTTAATGATGTTTTTGATTCTGCCCTGTAATTAAAATCCTGATCTTGTATACTACTGTGAACTTGGTTGTTGTTTCACCTGCTTCTAATCTATGGAAAATCAAGATCATAAGTTAAACCAAATTTTATCTGACTACGTTTCAGAGTAAATACACTGACAATAAAGCGACTAATTATCTTTGAGAAACATTGTAGATAAAATTGATGCATCAAATAGACCAAGAACACTCTTCTTTCCCTTCATAACAATGGTGGGCTTTTCAATGTGGGGGAAAAAGGGCTTTTATCATGCCGAAAGACAGCCACTTTCACATTATAATAATACAGTGGTGTTGATCTATTCTTTTAAGTACACTGAATGTTAGTAGTTATTCTAGCTACTGCTCCTTACAATTATAATTTGAAAAATGTTAGATATTCCTGCCCCTGAACCAGTTCTGTCTGTCAAATTTTTAATTGACAGCGCCATGAGCACCAATTCCAGACCAGTTTCCAAAAGAAGCAAGTTCAACCGACACATTGTTGAAAACGCCCTAATGGAGGAAAAGGGAGATCATTGTCATATATAATATTGTCAAAATATGTTTGGCTAACAGGGTTTCAAGAATTAAGCTGTGTTTTCATTTTTTGTTTGTTTTTTTAAATTTTAAAATTTTATTAGAGCAGCAGAAGTCAGGATATGCCAACAGTTTAATGTTAAACTGGATCACTGGATCAATCCTGCATCATAGGACACTTGCTGGATCCTCATGCCACAGAAACTGCTTATTCTCTACCGGCATTTTCCTATCATAACAAGTAGTGTAGACTCATTACCAAGAAAATGACATAATCTCAGTGCTTACAGATGCAGTAAATGTTTATGCAGGGTATTTTGCTCAGTGATTTCTTGGTTACACCGGATACTCTTGTGTGGTCTCAGTTTAGGCTATACTGTTGAGTGAGCGTTTCGGATAGAGATGGACATAGTAGGCTTTGTTTTGCCAGGATCAACAGTTTTTGGGGAGCTGTGAGGCTGCTTCTCTGTGTCCCAGTGCGGGCTGAGACTTTGTTTTCACAAACACATCTGTCTGCCCTCGTGGGCCCTGAAACTCTAACAGTGAGCATCAATTATTCACATCAGACACAGTGTGTGTGACAAAACACATGCTGCCAATGAATATTTAAATCTCATACTTGACCAGACCTTATCCTCAGAAGACCTCTTATGAAAATGAATTTCACTAAACCACCTTAAGTTATTAGACAGAAAATAAAGAAATTAAAATTCCCTGTCAAAAGATGTTTCATCATCCTGCCATGATTAGGATAACATTGGTGGTAGCCGACAACTTAATCCTATTTCCTTTTGCAAGAGCGATGGCTCAAAACTGTATCACATTATTTTTACAAGAGGAGCAGCTTCGCCAGTTAAACCATCTTGCCTGATTTCCTCAGCTTCCTAGGTCTCTAGAGGGAGTCTGCACAGACGCAGGACAACTGTCTCCTGCAGGACTGCTCAGATAAACAAGTGAATTCTCTTAGATGCTCCTCTGTTCACCTACTCTTGTGAAAGCAATGTTCAAATCAGTCATTGTGTAACAAAGGATCCAGGCTATGCAAGTTTTTAACACAAAAAAATGTATCTTTTCCCTGAGTAGACAGAATTTAGGTTTATTCTTGTGTCTGTGCTTGTAATATTTTGAAGTCTGACAAAAATAATGTATGATGCTGTTAAAGTTATTTGTCATTCTCCCCAAGGAGCCCTCATTTGTTTGTTTGTTTTTTTCCAGGGGAGTAGAACTGCTGAGTTTGGATATTGTGATGTTTATGATTCATGTGCATTGTGTGCTGTAAGTTTTATTTTTCCCCTAATGTGTAGTTGGGAGCTTTCCTTTGAGGTGTGCACATTGGATGTGAAACTGATAAAAGGATTCTGGCAATTACTACTCTGTCAGCAATTAATTAACTGCAAACATCATTTGCTTACTGAAAACTCTGTGAAACATAAAACCATTTTACAGAATTGCAGGTTTTGTTTTTGGCTTTAAAAACAAAAACATTTTTCAGAGTAAGGAACTATTCTGCTACAACTCAAAGAACTACAAAGGTCCATCTTGTCTACTTATGAATGTCAAATGGTTCATTTAGTACAAATTACTTTGTAACAGGACCTGAGGGAGTCCCATTTCTATGAAATTTACTGATGGAAACCTGAGTTAATTTGGTATGACTGTTTCAAAAGGCTTAACAGTTACTGCAAGGCAGTGAAATACATCAAATAAGTGTAAGTCAGTTAATTCCTCCATCCATTGATCTAGCATTTCCTTCTTTCCCTCTTTGTTTCCTACCAGGATCAGATAATATCAAATTGTGTATATTAAATTCCACCACAAATATTTGTGTATTTCCATCTATGTTTGCATATTATTTTTTTGCAATTACACATTATGTCAGTATACCACAGAATAGAATTGTAAATTGTTTAAACCTAAGTTGCCTCAAAAAAAAAGAATAATAGCCCTTGACAATACTTGGCACCTTCAAGCATGCTTTTTGATCTCTGCTTTTAAGGCTTTCAGTTTTTCTTGGTATGCTACAGTGAAGACATCATTCTGACAACTCTAGACCTGGTGTTAGAGAAGTGGATCGAAGACTTTAAAGATACTGGTTTAAATTGCCAGATTTTCAGGGACAGATTACAGTAACCACTTGGTTTTACAGAGACTAGCAGCTTTAACTGCCTCAATGCAGCTGTTTAATAACCAGTCTATGCACTAGAGAGCCCCCAGTGTGAACTGACTTACCCTGAATAAGGTTAAAAATTGCTTAGTCGCAATATTGCAGTGGGTTGGTTCTGATAAAGAACAAAATCAACACAATCAATGGTACTCTATGGAGTCCACTATTCCATGTGTGTGCCCATATTTCATAAAAGATAAGTAATTATAACTTTCTTTGTTTTTACAGGTAAATCTGAGAGGGCTTCATTTCTTGGCTATGGGAGGGATCCTGGAGCATCTGGCTGCCAGGTGAGTTTCTAAAGAGCTGTTAAATTCATGATGCTCCTAATGTTTCTCTCAAAACTTTATACAATTTTTATGTTCCCCAATACCAATAAAAATGGTTCTCTTGAAAACAAGTCAAACAATAATTTCTAGATCGTTGTAGGTACTGTCATCCAAGCAGAAGTGTGGTGTGTCAAAAAGTCTTTACATTTTGAGTGAGCAGTAGAAGCTCAAAAGACCAGAGAGATAGAGGTATTATGTGGCTATTTTTCTTTCAGACTACTTGTAAAACCACCTCTCCACATTAACCTTTTGTTCCAGATAGATAGAGACCATAAATGGGAATAAAAATCATTTGTCTCTGAAATTTGAATCTTAGGTAACAAAGGTTGTGTTAAGTTTACGTCTGTTTTCTCAAAATTAAAAACATTGCAAAAATTACGCCTTGCCCCTCTTCCACTGGTTTCAAAAAGGGAATCCATGCCTTTATTTAATCAAGGTCGGATTAATGTAAATCCTTCTATTCCTGTCTAAATGAGAGCTCCCTTCACTCCAGTTACCATAAACACAGCAGTCAGGCTTTATCCATGACTGGGTTATGAGACCCTTAAATTTATTTCAATTCTAACTTTTTTCTTTGTCCTACTGCTAATTTTAGATTTGAATTTGGGATTACTGTTAGTTTCTAAAGCTTGGCACGATCATCTTAAAATTGAAATCCCTAGAGAAACTGAGCATTTCATGGGACCCTCAGATATTTGCCTCATGCATACATCCGCTATGAAACTAAAGGTAACCTCAGAATGCTCTGCCAAAAGCTAAGTAGAATAAACTCTGTCATTTTAAAATTTCTGATCCTCTGTTATGAAAATTGGCTTTTTGCAATGCAATTCAATGAGAAAGAATCTTGGCCCTCTCTAACATGAAACCTCACCATCATGATAGTTTGACACTTTTGATCAGACAAAGAAAATTTAAGAAAGGCACTTCCTTAAATTTTTGTGCAGGATATGTGCAGACGTGCAGATGCAGAGATCTGAGATTATGGATATCCTCTGATAGAGGAAAAGAAACAAGACGACCTACAAATCAATTTCTTTCCATACAAAATGTGCAGTGTGGGATAGTTACAGAGCACAACCCTTTAAATTTTTGAGTATTCCTAATCGTCTCGCAGTTGGCCGATAGAACCATTGAGGCAGCTTTTCAGCCCTAGATGTAGCCTTTAAGTTTGTGTTTTGTCAACTGGTTAAGCCTGATAATTGAATAAGAATAAGACAGTTGATCTCATGATCTACTTGTCATGTGGCAGGTGGCCAGGTGGCAACTATTGTACATCATGACCCACAAATTGCCTGATGTGGCATGCAACTTCTGAGGCTCAGAGGAGAGTCTTGCTATGGTTTTGATTCAGACTAATTAATTTCTGCCTCTCAGTGCTCAGGTGCACTTCATATGAGCTGCCAATATTTTTTTAACATTTAAGAGTTGAATTTCTTGATCTTTGTGTCACAAAGTCTCCTACTAAATTCTGCATATAATACGGAGATTTGTACAATCTTGAGATGTAAAGGTTTTAACCTAGTATTACAATTACAAACTGTTTAATCTGCAAGAATTTGATTTTCTGATTCTTGCATGACAGACATTCTTCCCCAGAAAGAGGTGCCGCAGGCCTCACCAATTCGTTGTTGGGTTCAGGGCTGAGACATTAAAATTTGTATGACTCCCTATTGGTTCCTGCCTGAATAGCTAGTGTACAAATTACCAGAGCCAGTATTGGAGGGTTCAATATCATTGAACAAGGGCAACAGAAGTGGGTCTGTTGCCTTGTCAGCGTTTTTGCATTAGTGACAGGATGTCACTTTACAAAACCATTTTCTTACCCTTTAGATAACATTTGTGTTATGTTGTCTCTCACAGTTTTTGATGACCTATATTTTAGGTCAGAGAAATCATCTTCAGTTCCTTAATAGTACATTTTAATGAGCTTTCTTTAATAGAACATTTCACTGAGCACTTAATTAGGAACACCATAATAATTGTTTTTAAAATAGCATGACTTCCACAAGATTTCAGAAACATTCTTTAGTGTTTCTAGTCCATGTTGACTTGACTGCGTCACATCATTTCAGCAGATCTGTAGGCTTCACATTTATGCTGTCAATCTCCTTTTCTACTACATCCAGAAGGTGTTTCTGCAGGGTTCAGGTCTGGTGACCGGGATAACTGAAGGTTCATGAAACCAGTTTGAGATGACTTTTGATTTGGGCATTATCCTGCTGCAAGTAGCAATTAGAAGATCGTAAACTGTGACCATATATTGGTGGATGCACATGGTCAGCAACAATACTCAGATAGGCTGTGGCATTCAAGCCATGATTGATTGGTAGTTAGGGGCCAAAAGTATGAGAAACCATTCCCCACACCATTACACCACCACCACCACCAGCCTGGACTGTTGACACAAGGCAGGTTTGATGCAATGATGCTGTTGATGCTAAATTGTGAACCTAACGTCTGCATACCTCAGCAAAAATCCAGATTCATCAGACTAAGCTACATTTTTCCAGTCTCCAACTGTCCAATTTTGATGAGCCTGTGTCCACTGAAGCCTCAGATTTCTGTTCTTGGCTGACAGGAGTGGAACCTCACATGGTCTTTTGTTGGTGTAGCCCATCTGCCTTGAGGTTTGACATGTTGGGCAGTCTGAGATGATTTTCTGCTCACCACATTATAAAGAGGGGTTATCAGAGATGCCGTAGCCTACATATTTCAGCTCCAACCAGTCTGGCCATTCTCCTCTGGTCTCTCTCATCAACATACGTTTCTGTGTCAATAACTGCCGCTCACAGGATGTTTTTTTGTTTTCAGAAATGCTAAAACCAGTCCGTCTGGCACCAACATTTATGCACCGTCAAAGTCACTGAGATCACATTTTTTCCCCATTCTGATGTTTGATGTGAACATTAACTGGAGAACATCTGCCGGGAAAGTCTCAATGGTTACTGTGTCAATCCTCAGCCTGCAAAGGAGATTTTAAGAGGGCACGTGAGGCGAGTTTTTGAGCCAACTACTACACATTACTCTCATGATCCCTGCTCTGCGGGATCTGCAGCCGATTACTCTAATTAGTCCAATCTCTTAATTGGCCTCTTAGCCCAGTTACTTTGGGTTGTAGAGGTCAAATAGGTGATAGGAGGGTATGATGGGCTTTCAAAGGCTGGCAGTGTTGGGCCTGTGATGCAGAATAAACAAGAGTTACACGTAAACTATCACCTATTATGCAGCATATATGAATTTGTACATTCATTACAATTTTTGGTTTAGTTTTACGTTTATTTGTATATCCATTTTTATAACTTAACATTTTTTCAAAGATCTCTTGATATTTGCTTTTTATAGTAAACTCTGTTACTTCATGAATGCTATTTGTACTTTTGAATTAATCAAGACAAAACTGTTCTGAAGTTACATGTAGGTTGCAAAATATAAATAAACAACTCAAAAATGCAGTTGACTTAGAATGAAACTGCAAGCTGACTTTAAGAATGTTATGGTTACTACAATCAAGTGAATTAAATTCTCACATTCTTGAAAATGAAAGCTGACTTTCTCTTTTCCTTTAGTCTTAAGCATCGTATGTTTGTCTTCTCTTTCAGTCTTCTCTAAGGTCTGACATTGGGTTGGCGAGTCCTAGTTCAGTGACTACAACAGGGAAGTCAGCTGCTCCGTTCTACTCCTTCACTGCGGCCAATCCCAGAAGACGTTCTCTTCAAGATCCTCCACCCATTGGTCAGTTCTGTCTCAGTCAAAGTGTTGCCAAAAAGTGTTCAAAAAAATGATCACCTAGTTTTCTGCTAACCTTTTTCTGTCGATTCTCTTCAGGAATGAGTGGAGATTCTAAAGTATTTCGATAAAGGAATCATATGTAATGAAATATCCACTTTGCTCCCCTGAAATTTCTCATTGTTTCAGAAAGCATTTTAACCAATACAAAATTACAGGATTTGGTCTGTAATACATTCAGAGAACCCAACTAAAAGACAATACCAGCACCTACCTATAGCCAATTTTAGTACAGTAATTTTATAGGGTCTTGTTCTCCTGAAGGCTCTAATCTTTTTCCATCATTGTTTCAGATACAAAATAGGCCAATAGGACGGTGTTACAATGTTTCAATCCATCAGACTAGCAAAATCGTTTTTGATTTCCTCCATTTCTTCACACAGAATTCAAATTTAACACTAAACTGATTAAAAATGGTATAAATGTGGATGGACAAGCAGCTCTTCCAGTAGATATTTAGAACTTTAAAATTACAAGGATGTCGCTCTAGACAGGATTTAGATTACAGGAAGACTGGCAAACTCACTGGAAAATAGGTAGTAGTGGCTGTAATTATTACTGGGATGGGGAGGAAATATTATCCAAATGTGCTCTTTAGACAGGAATAAAATTGCTGACCAGAGCAAAAATCCCCCCACATGCCCTAGAGAAATAAATCCAGTCTGAATGGGGCACAAGACTCAAAAAACAAATGGAATGAATTATTTGAAATATTAAAGAAAAAAACACAACACTGCAGTATCTTCATACTAGTCTGTGTGCCATCCTCTTACATTGTCTTTGATTCAGTGCAAACATGAAATAAAACATTCTTGTAAAAACATTCTTTCAGGTACATTAGAGGTTGTTTGTACGGCAGTCACAATGTATTCCCAAGCAGTACTCTCAATGAGTTTTGTTTGTGAACCTGTTTTGTGGAAAACAGAGTTATGGCTTGTTTACAGCACAATTACAGTTGCTTCCTTTTTGCCTGTGAATGATTGGAGGTGCTTTCATCTCTCCACAGATCCTCTACAAACAAAAAAGGTTCGCAAGGTCCCTCCTGGCCTGCCTTCATCTGTGAGTGGAAGATCATCTCACCTCTCATATAAATAGATTTCACAGTGAGCTTACTTAAGCAGACACACACACACATCTTTGCTACTCACACACCCTCCCTCTCACACAAAGAGCGCTCTTGACATCATAACCACACTTCTTGGATGGGAATCCAGTTGTTTTGTTGGGTTTTTTGACACCAGTCACCAGCCTGTTCATTTAGAAAGAAAAGTTCTGACCTTACGTGTCTGTTGTTCACGTTTTTTGTTTAATAGTAGTATGTAAAATTCTCTGTAGGGTAAATCTTAGGGTACATTTTCTGTGGTTGTGTGTGTGTATGTGTGTGTGTGTACATGTACATGCAAAAATGTGTGCACGCGCATGTGTGTGTGTGCATACACATGTGTACCTCGAGGTGATTGATTTTCAGTGCTGCCCTGTCACAGTCTAGCCTCCTCACAGCCTCTCCTGGGAGAAAGAGAGGCTGTCAGAGCGGATCCCCAGCTCTCCTCTTTTGATGTTTAATTAGTCATTACGTAGCCGAACAGGAGGACAGACAGAGATTAATAGCACAGAATATCTGAAATTTCTATTGGTAATGATCCCGGTGGAGCAAAAACCATTAGGATGCAGAGAAGTGTCGAGCTCAGCTTGCATTCGCTCAGACAGGGGGTGTTGGAGTTCATTAATATGCATAAATCAGTAAGTCAGATGTTCATTGTTAAAACCCTGGTGGATTGGCAAAGGTTTTATTAAGCCTTGCCTTAAATTCCTAGAACAGGTACAAGACAATGATTTTTTTTTTTTTTTTTTTTTAATCAGAAGCAACTGGTTTACCAAAATCCCACCCGTTTCTTCCCTTAAACAATGAAAAGGTTTTCTTTCTTTTTTTTTTCCCTTTTTTTGGTGAGGAAGTCTGAGACAGGATTTGCCTTTCAGAGCTTTGATAATCGTCACCTCTGCTACTGTTCCTCTGAAATCAAATATGGAACAGGCCAGGGAACATAAAAGGCTGGCATGTGTTTTGTTTCTGGATTTGTATTTGAAAAGAAGTTTGTCAGAGCATGAGGTAGGGAAGCAGTCTCTGGCAGCGGTGGGAACATGCGCTGCCTTCCTCTTAAGTAAGTGATATATTTGAGGTCTTGTCAGACGGAGGGAGGGAGGCAAAGAATGGTTGCCTCGCGGGTTACATCTCTTTGTTGTGTAAATGGACGCTGGGCTTTTATTTGTCAGTACTTAACACATGGGCGCAGGTGCGGTTCTGTGACTCATAAGAGGACAATCAAGCAGTACAATGCTAGATGGGGAAAAACAGTGACAGAGCATGGGATAAAATACAGCTTCTTCCTGTCACTCAGTACTGCTCAGAAGATAAAGCCTGGAGCCTGGAGGAATTATCCCAGTTAGTCTTTGATCCCATTTGAAGGAATAAAGATGGCAGTGTTGAATAAAGGGCTATAGGTCTCTTATAACCTGCTGACAGAGAAGGGAAAACATAAAGCCAGTTTTTTGATAGGTGGTATTTGTGGAAAAGTGTTTGAGTGGGAGGTTGTCTGGCAGCTTTTAGGAGGTGTTAGGTTAGAGGTACTGGGCTAATGGGAACCATGGGTGAGGTATGGTGGCATGAACTATTGAAGGGCTACTTGTAGCCCTTTAAAAATGTATATAGTGACCATTGCAGACTTTGGTGTGATCAGTGTAAGTCCAAGGACAGTTATCAGCCAAGACCCATGTTTGTCTTGCTGGCACCGACGCTGTAAGTAGTGAGGGTGGCGTTGAGATGTGTTGGGGGGAAGGTGCACCTGGAGTCAGAGCTACTTTGCTAGAGACAGCTATGTGAAGAGCCTGCAGCATACCTGTACAGCATGAATGCAGCTGCAGATGCCACTGAAAGCTTTTGCTTGTGTAAGCAAAGCACCAGAGCCTCACCAGAGACCTGAATAGCTGCTCAATTTGGGAAAAAAAAATCAACACAGTGCTTCCTATCATTATGTCTACTGCTGGGAACTTTCTTATTTATTTATTTCATTCTCAAATCCCTCCAGCTTGTATTCGTGGTCCTCACTCTAAAAATAAATGTAGGAGTTTTAAATCAGATGGGCAATGTAAGTTGCAAGTCCAAGCATTATGTGTGTGTACACCACATGATGGGGCTGAATCAAAATATTTACAGGAGCACATCCTCTGTGCATTTAGGTTTTGACACTGCAGTGCACCAGGCTATGAAGGCTATCTAGACAGGCCAGCTGGTGATTGCAAACATGTAAATGTTTATATGGCTTTTTCTTCTTATATACAGACACCCTCCTCCCTCAGCCACACACACACACACACACGTTCCTCTGTGGTCTGCTGGATGTTTGCTGACAGACACAGGATACTGCAGATTTGGTTGTGACTGTTGGATGAATATATCTAATAAATACCTATTATCTGCCATTATTTTAAGGAGTATTTAACCCAGGTTTTCAGGCCAAATGCAGGAGTTGAATATAAACAAAAAAAATCTCTACTAACAAATTTGGAATAAAGTTCACCGCATTGAATGACAGATGAAGATCTTTAAAGAGCTCGTGCATAAATGCTTTCGCATTTATTTTGTTACAGTAGACACCTTGTCTATAATTGGCTCCCTGCATTATTTGACTGTATAAACTGAGCTCTGGGAGCAAAGGACAGCGCATGCTGTCATTGGACAGACAGGATGCTACACTGAGGGATGCTGATGGGCAGCTGTTTGGGCACCTGTCTGACAGGAGGACTGAAGATGGAGAAAGGGAGAGGGAGGGGGGTTGGTAGCTTGTGGGGAAAAGTTGCATCTTGTAGGATATTTATGGGAAGCTGCAAGGGCATGGTGTGTATGTGTGTGCATGTCAGTTTGTTTGTGTAAATAGTGCCCCCCCTACAAACACTTGTCATAGGCACAGCGGCTTGATGTGACACTTCCTCCCTGGCTTTGGTGATGGTGGCTGCAGGACGAGAAAAAGAAAGTGGTGAGCTGAGATTCAGCTCCCCTCAGGGGCTTTTGCAAGCGAGAACCCTGAGTGTGGATGACAAAAAAGATTGACATTTGCTTTTGACAGATCACTCAGACACCCTTGTTTCTGAGAGATTTTACTGTTTGAGCTGTAAGAAAGGAAGTCCGCTCTAGGCTCTGAATCATAAGACCCAGATATGTTCCTCGCAGTGCTGTCTGTTGCATGACATTCAAAAGATATATCTTCTCTCTCTTATCTATTTGTCTTTAACAGCTCAAAGACAAGAGATCATAGTATTGTACTACAACAGTAACTTAGTGTTCCTGTTGATGAGAGAGTAGCTCCTTTTGTGCCTGCCTTTGAACCATGGCATGGTGGAACATAGTAAATAGGACTCGGTGAATAGACTTGGGATGAAATGCATAAGTAAAGCCCTGTGTAAACAGCCAGGATCACCTCAGGCCTTTGTAAGTCTCTAGGCAAAATTAGATTTTAGGGCCACCCAGCTAAATTGTAAAAGCTGCATGATCTATATTTTGACCTAGTTATTCTGATGTAGTAAAAACACAAACAAATTCATTTAACATTGACACTGTGAGGGTTAAAGAACATAAATAAGTTTACATGTACATATATTTTCCATTACATCCTTGACTGTTCACTGATTTTTCTAATTGTAAATGAGTTCCAAGACAGATTGTTGTTCCCAGTCCGCTGTCATTATTTCTTGGTGCAGCCAATTCAAACTCAGCATGATGAACTAAGGCCAGGAGAGAAAAGCCTTAGATGAATAATTAGGCCATAGAGTTTGTGTGCCTGGAAAAAGGTTGAATTTTCCAAACTGCTGTTTTGAAATAGCAATGTTTGTTCAAATCTGTACATCATTAGTCAAGCCAGAAAAATGATTGTTCACAGTTTTTGTACTACAATTGCTCATGTTAGGTGTTATTTTAAGTGATTGGAAATAAGATTTTATATCTTATTTTTTTATTGATAATATAAGAAGTGACACTGTGTATCAGTGCATATGCGTGCCCACAAGTTACTACAACAGTTACAGCAAAACAAAAGGTTAGTAGTTAGAGTTAATGGCTTATAAAAAGTAGTAAAAATCTTTTTCTTTTTTTTTTAAATTAAATTTAGATTCATTTCATTCTGAAATAATTCAACCTAATGCGGACATTTTTGGTCAATCACTTGGTTCCAGTGTTTAAATTTAAAAATGTATTTTCAAGCAAAGTAATTCAAATTGTTTTAGTTTCAGGCTTTCTCCAAAATATTTTTTCTTGATGTGCATAGTTTTTATTACTAAGATACAGGCTTGTTTTACCAAATATACTGGTTAATGTGCTAGTCACAGCATTATTTACAAGTGCCCAATTTGATTTTAACATGTAGAAAGCCTGCAAATTGGTTAAATCAATTTGAAAATTGAGAATTAGAAGAATGGTCTTTGTGTAAATAACGTGCAGACTTTTTGTTTGCCCACCAAAGTTAGTGCCAGAGTAACTTGATATAAACACTGAAACAAATAACTACATGGGATATGTAAGGGTCACACATACTGACTAACCCTCTGAAAATTAACAGCCCCAAACTGCAACCCTAAGCAGCTTTTATCTTCCTGTCATTCATTGTTTTGGTTCTTCTATTCCTTCTTAAACTGTGTTGAGTCTCGAGCCCATCCATATAAAACCAAAGGCAGCCGTTTTAAGCAAACAAGCTCAGGCAAGCCAAGTATATGCTGCTCAGGTCAGGCTGGCACTAAAACCCAAGGGAAGGTTGTGCTTGCTGTCATCAAGTGGTGACTTCAGTGGGATACCCATGTCTCTCTATGGGAGTTTATGGTGTTTATTTTAGGCCCGTGTGAAAGACCAGAGCTGTGGTGAGTGACTTATATTTATAGAAAAAGGTTATTTATCCAAAATGAGTTCCTCTGTGTGGGTCAGGTTTTCAGTAGAAAGACAACAAAATGAGACTTCAGTATGTGCTACAAAATGTATAATATTTATTCTACATGATAGTTCTCCAGAATGGTTGTTAGGTCTGGCTGTGTATGTTATTTGCAAATGATAAAATTGTTCAGCCCTTTCATTTGGCAGGGGACAACATTTTAGGCTTTGACCTGACCCCAGTTGGTGAGCTCCTCGGAGATGGCGTCATCAGATGGCTGATTAGATAGCCACCCTTGGTTTGACGGGGATGATGCTGAACAGTCGCAGCCACCTCTGGGTCCCTGGGCTTTGTGTTTATCCATGTTTAGGATGCTGAATTTTACCACTGACATTAGAGGCTGCAGATAATGGAACAGGAAAACAAGCCAGAGGCCTGACCTCTTTCATCTGCGAGAAGAACACAGAGTTGAAAGGACAAAGAGTATGAAAATAATGCACAGATTAAAGTCATTACTCACACAACTGGCCTGTTGTAAATTATTCAGGTAGGGCTTGCGTGAGTGTACAACATTAATGCAAACCTTGATTTCAGATCGCTGGCAGGCTCAAGAACACACAGCCTGTCAGCAATCACTAAGGTAGAGTGTATGTTATTTAGAGATCATGTAAGGCAGGCTGCTGTGACCTGGAAAAAACATCACTGAACCACATGAAGCTCATGTCTTAGCTGATGTTCTTAACTCCAGGTCTCAGCTGTAGTTCAGAGGTTACGACTGATTTTTGTGTTTGTGTCTCTGTGTTTGTGTTTGTGTGTCCGAGGTAACTGACAATGTAGGATGTGCCAGTATGCTTCTTTCCCTTGTCTTGCTATTGTTAAGTGCCTCCTTTTTAATTATAATTCAACGTCTGTCAGCTCAGCAGTGACCAGTGAATTATTAGAGCATTATCATGTAGTTCATGACAGAAAAATATTGAATGAAATTCACAAAACCAGTTAGTGGCTCTGGTATGTTGAAGAATCGAACTGTTTATAATTTCAGAAATAAATTGTGTGGACAATTTTAAAATATACCTAAGTGCACATTGACATTTTTTTCCATTGTGCTTGAGCAGTACACACCACACACTAGTATAACATGAGAGCAGAGTTTTGATAAGGACGAAAGAGCTGACACACAAAAGAGACCATAAAAGTGATGTTACTGCTGGATAGAAAGTTTTACTTGTTTCAGTGCCAAAGAAGATAAGAGAGTTTGCTCAAATAGTAGGTGGTAGGAAAATTCATCAAGGACAATCATTACGTAATATAATCTTATTAATTTCAAATCTGTGATACTGTGCATTCATTGGGTCTTTTCTTGAATCAGCCTGGTCATTGCTTTCCTTCCACCTCTCACATTCAGTTCTGCACATGTCTCTTTTTAACTAATTATTTTCATCGTCATATTTATTCTAAAAGTGAGCTGATGTCAGGAAAACAAATATTCTTAGGTTTCAGGGTTCCTAGTTTTTCCAGCAGATGGTTTTTGGACAAATGTCCAACAAATGAGGTATGTCAGGGTGTTCTTTGTTTTATTTTGCTAGCTTGGAGAATGGATACAGTTAGAAGCCTTTTTTTTTACATACATTTATAGCTGTCAGACTTATTTTTAACAGCCATTGTTTAAAGACCATTGTGCCCAATTATTAAAGCGTGTATAGGCTTGCAAGCATGAATTTTAAACATAAATGTATTGAACATATACACAAAACAAAAATTATAATGGGCAATAATGGTACAATTTTACTCCCGTACCGTATGTACTAAAATATAATTTATAGGAGGTTATTGTCTACAACATGGAAGTTTTTGTATGGACAATGCTTGTCCATCGATAGAGTTTTTAAACTGCACTTTTTTAAAACAAGCTAAAGGGTAGTTTTGTCATAAAAAATGAATAAAAAAATCAGTTTCCACAGCTTAAACTCTAGATTATATGTAAAAATCAAACACATGCACATAGAAAACCTGTGTTTCTTGTTTAAATGATATTTAAAAGATAAACTGCTGAATGGTTACAATAGAACCAGTTGAAACTAATAAAAGTGCGTTGAAATTTGATAGATTAATTGGTTAAAAAAAGTCAGCTTGAAACAATCAGTTTTATTTTCCCCCTTTTAGAATATTTTTAAACTTATTATTACGCTGATCATTTCATTTCAAAAATAGGCACTACAACCTTTTTTTTTTAGGTTAATGTCTTTATACTGTGGCTTGACAAACAATAATCCAGGCCTGTTTATGGGGGGTGAGGAATTTGAACCTAGAGCAGAGACAGTGGTGTGTTTAAGGGCTGTGGTTGACAGTCTCTGATTCTCAGGTAGGTGGTAGTCAGTCAAGTTCATTTACATTTTAGATTTATCAAAGTTCATGATGTCACTTCACTGACTGTTAGGTAAGTTTACTTTTAGGTAAGAGCTCATTATGTTGTCACGCCGCACATCTGTGAGCTACAGGCAAAGCTGCTGAAGAGTATCATCTATATGAACAGAAGAAAGTGAAAGAAAAGAGCACAGTGTCTCTCTTAGCATTGATCGAGTCCCGTTGATCACCAGAGAGAGAGGGAGAGAGAGGGAGAGAAAGAGAGATCTTTAACACAGGTTAGTAAATATTACATATATAGTAATTACTTTGAGAGGAAATGTGCGTGCAGTTTTAAAGCACTGATTGATGAGCAGATTAGTAGATGAGTAGCTGATTACTGTGCTGTATCATTTTAGCAAAAAGGTAAAGTATTTAATTTAATCTCATAACAGTGACATAAAGAGAGGCCTAATAAACCTAAATAACCAAAACATGATCAATTACAGGGTGTCTGCAGCTCTTGAAAGGCTTAAAAAGCAATGAAAAGGCCTTAGAACATATTAAAAATCTCTTAAATATTTTTTCTAGCCTGCTATCATTTTAGTCATAAAATATTTTTAATCAATTGTGGGATCTCAGGAAATGTTAAACAGGTATAAACTTGTAAAGTCAGAGTGTTTTGAAAGATTTCGCCTGCAGGAGACTGTTAAATGCTTTTGTTTTTTGTGGATCAAGGAAGATTATCTTATAACGTGTTTTGTCAATTTTGGCCAAGAATTTAATGGACTTAACTGGTTAAACCATCTATCAATTTACTTCCAATTATTTGGGTCCAGGTTAATTAAATTGATTATATAATTGAAATTATTATTGTATACTGTTGGAGAGCACTATAAAGATGTGAGTAATAATTATAATTATATAATTATATAATTATATAATTATAACTATATAATTAATTATTGTCTCCTCTGATCTGTCATCATACCTTTATGCTTTGGTAGTTTGACAGGTATTAAATTGTATTATATGTGGTGTTAAGAACCTTTTTTAAATTATTAAATTTAACTCACTGAACCCTGCAGTGTGAGGGTCTGACCCCCCCCCCCCAGACTCTCAGAGTCAGCCCTCGCTAATTAGAACCAGAGCCTCTTACAGGAAACAATCTTCCTGTGTGATGACATCATCTTTAAATCCATGTGTGAGATTGGGATGACCTCAGTCCAAGGATTTTCTCTGTGTCTTTCAACACCCAAACAAATCCCAAGGAAAGCACCTTGCGATGCTGTTGAGTGTCTTTAGAGAAGGTCGTGTGAACAGGTGGATGGAGCCCAGCTTTCTGATGATGACTGGTTGCCACAACACCGAGGCTATGACCCGTGTGTCTTGATTATTGATTCATGAGGTTTAATTTACACAAAACTTAAAACGCATAGGTACACAAACTGTGTCTCCTGCAGAACTGGTATTGAAGAGTCAGCCGACATTGGCGTGATACAGTATGTGTAAATTATTTCCCAAATTGATGCCCATTTCCCCCTTGCTTTCATGTGTTTTCCTCACAACACTGCTGTGTGTCTGGACTTGTTTTAGACCCCTTCAAACACTTCTATCATGACCATTTTCCTTAAAGCATCAACCTGAATCAGTGCCAGTTATAAAGCGGTAACAGCATGTAGAGCCAGTGTTTTTGGATGAGTTTAAAAGACTCCCAGAGAAGAAAGGGGGATAAATAATAACAGTACTAAAGGAAAAGCGTAATAAAGGCCCAGTTTTTCTTAGGGAAGTGGAAGCTTTCATCTTTCTATAACAATAATGTTCTCAATAATTCTACAGGCCTGTGTTTAGTCCAGGAAGCAACGAGTGGTAGACATGAAAGGCTTCAGTCAGACCGGGCTCTCATGGAATATGGGATCTGTCCTCTCCTCCTCTCCTTTCTTCTCCTCTCCTTTGCTCGGCCCACCTCCCCCTCCTCCCACATGATAAAGGTAATGGGGAGCTGTGTGGCATGCAGCAACAGTAAACCATGGTAAAATGGCTGTCAATGTTGTGCCCCCTCCCCTCCAGCGCTCCCCCTGTCTGAGGCCCTGGGGGTTTAGGAAATGGAGCATTATTTTCCTGCTCTGACGTCACGAGCCAACCCGTTTGCAGCTGTTGCATGCTTTACAACTCTGTGTTTACAGGGACTTCTCAGCTAAAGGTCTCACTCTACCAATATCAAAACTCTCATATTTCAGGTCATAAATACACTGTCCATGTATTTTTTTGTCTCTCTTTCTCTCTCTTTCTCATTACCTGGATTTGGATTCAGTTTTGCTTTTTTGTTGTTTTTTTTTTTCTTTACATGTTGAGCCTTCTCACCGTTTTCCCATGTGTGGGAACAGGTAAAATGTGTTGCCAGATGGGTGTGTTCTTACAAAAGCCATATTTCACCTCACTGCCTGCAGACTCGTTAAATCATCACAAAAACAAAAAGATTAGACACTCGGGATTAAAATGTGTGGAAGAGAATAGGCTCACCACATTTACTTATGGACTCATTTGGCCGATTTTGAATTACACAGATTTATGAAATCCTGCTCAGAATTAAATTATTTTAGTTCCAGTTTGTTGGGGTTCCCCTGCAGAAAATTTGCATTTTTTATGCCTTGAATTAAATATTTTTTTTCTCTCTTTCTAAATCCGCTCACACATTTGTTTTCTGTCCCACCCACTTCCCTTTATCTTTTTTATACCCACCTCCCCGCTGCCTCCCTTCCCCCTCGTCCTTTTCCTCTTTGCCTCAGCACTTAGAGGCTTAAGAGAGGGATGCACCACATGAGCCACTCCCTTCTGACAGCCACCCCTTCCCACAGTCCGGATTGGTACAATCCTGCTTTGCATAAGTTTCCTCTGAGTGGGTCGTGTGTGGAGGCCAGTGCTGAAAGAATTATTAGTCCCTCTTGAACAGTTTGGATGTATGTCTAGAGAGGAAGCTAGTGTGCTGCTGTAGTGTACCTTTCTCACTTAAATTGTTAAAGCTATAATGTATTGTGCCTACCCTGTCCCTGGAATGGGCAGTAACTCTTTAATGTATTACTACAACGGGAAATCGGTGAGTAGTCTCTTTGGGAATGTGTGTGTTCTGGACAGAGAAGAGCTGGAAGAAATGTGTGTGTGAGTGAGAGTGACTGTTGGTCTCAGTCTGCATGTCCATCTAACTGTCCTTGTTTCCTCGTGCCCTTATTATTATTATTATTTTTTTGAATTTAAGATAGAGGTACTATGTTCCTGTGTGTATGAGTGTCTGTCTGTCTGTGTGTGTCTGTGTGTATGAATGCATGTGCCAGCGGCTCCTCTTACTTTCCATTACATCAGTTAAAGCTGTGTGACAACAGAATTAAAATAATGCTGTGCCAGTGTCTTAACTGTGTTATAAACTTATTATAGCTGTGTAGAAACAAGTAAATATTCTGGCCTACACATAAAAGAGGTTACGTGATTTCAAATTCTTTTTCTCATACGCACAATGAAATGGTACAACAGAAAAAGTTTTTTGCAGCCTTGAATTTATTTTTACTGGCTGGTTGCTTCAGCTCTGAGACTGGGTTGAAATAATAACAAGTGGGAGTCTGGGAATGATTAAGGGAAAGAGGCTGCCTGTTGAGGTTAGACTTTCCTGTTTGCAGATTGAGCTCCAAGCACCAGTGTTGCTGTTATTCCATCTGTTTTTAATCACTTTTGCATTCTTGATGCCACAGGGAGCCTAATGTAATTTCTGAACTTCTCTGTAATGACCTCTTTGATTTTTGTTACCCTGAAAATATTTAGTATGTGAGTACTTTTTTTTGTAAATACATGCATCTTTTTTTCTGTGAATGCATATGTGCATGTGCATGTTTTCGCTGCACTTGGACTTGAAGGCACTGAGTTTTCACTGGTCACTGGTAATTCTCGTGTCTCAGAAAGTTTTTAGAAGGTATTTCTCTTGCTTTTATGATAAAAAGTTATCATGAAAAGCCAGTGAGCTTACAAATCTGCTCAAGTTCATAGTCTAACAATGGTTGAATGAGCTCTTTAGTGCATTTTAGTAATCCTTAAGTAATGATCCTGTCACAAGCAAATTACACAGGCAGATTTTCACCTGTCATTGTCTGTGCTATTTTCGCTATTATATAAAGGGCACATGCATTGCTGAAAAATAAAGAGGTTTGTTTTTTTATAATATTCTACTGAAAGGCTCATCTTATTCTGGCTTGTGTTTCAACTTTCCTTATAACTCATTACAGCATTTCCTCTTTGTTCCCATTGCACAAAAAATGACTTTGATCTTTCTCATATTAAGTATTAACAGGCTTGTGTTACAGTTGGTGATGGGGAGAAAATTGATAGCATGTGGACAGAACAGGCAAACTTTATGATCAAAAGCACTTGTTAAATAACCAGAACTGTTTTCATTGCAAGAGTAAAGAAAGATGGTGCTCATTCTTTGCATCAACTTGATCCACATTAATTTGTTATAATACAGAGTTGCATAGCAGGCTCACCATCTGGAGCACTGGGAGAATTCACAGTGGGCCATTGGCTTGTGAGCTGGTGGCACGGAACCAATACAGATGGAGCAACTCACTGATCTTTCTTCCGTTGCCTATTAGTAAAAAAGGAAAAAAGGAAGAGAAAGCACCGCAGTGATTGTGGGACCTTTTTTCCTTGTTTTGCTCCACAGAAAGCTTCCCCTCCACAAGTGGAATGTCATAAAATTTGATCCAAAATAGTAAAAACACAAATGAGACAATATGTGTTCTTTTAGATGGGACAGGCCTGTTGTTTTTTGTAGTACAACTAGTTATATCGTGCTTTCTAGAGGTTAGCACTCATCAACAGAAGCTAATCCTTGCAGCGCTTTAATGTGCACATGTGTTGCACATGCACTCAAGCATGAGTGCTCTACTGCATGTGCAACACAAAGTCATTGTGGGAGTGGTGGTGATTGGTGTTTGTTTGTAGTGTTGACCTTATCATACGTACAATATGTACACGACACGCATGTTATGAGTAGTTAATGAGATTACATTGATACCAAAGCCAAATTTTTTTGGCAGTAATGACTGGAAGATATTATTCTGCAATGTGGTTGCTCTATATTTAGACAACTTGACTCCCAGTAGGCTCCTCTACTGTCATAATGTGCACTTGGGTAAAAGATTTTACCGCTTTTTTAAAGAGCATAAAACCAAATATTTTCAATTATTTGTTTCTTCTTTTTTGTTTCTGAAGTCATGTATCCCATTGCATATGTTATTTTATTCACTTTTGTTTTTAAAATGTTGTAAGGTGGCTGCTGGATTGATGGTGGATTACAGATGATATCAGAGAATATATAGGAAAAAAAATTATATACAGTAATCTGTTCTATCTAAGCTCTTTTCCACCAAATGGTTGAATTTCAGTATGTGAGTTTGTGTATAGCTACACATAACAACTATTCATTTGTTTATTTGTGGAAGAATTTACTCGTTCCATGAAAGGAAATTTAACTGGCTTTTGAAAATATAAATATTTGGAATTAAAAGCTGTCTACATGATCATGTAAGATCTTGCCTTTTCTTTCTAATATCACCTTAGTACAAAACGAAAAAAGGTACTTTGTGAAATGTCTCTTTAAAGGATATAGTCTTGAAAATTTCTGCATCTCACTTATACCATTCCTCATGTCAAACTAACTTCAACTATAAAAACATCATGCCAATGAAAGTTGGTCTTTGTGGGACAGTAGGTTTAATGTCACAGTTTTCTGCATGCAAATACTGAGCACTTCATTTTCTACAAAGCAATGACAGGTATCACGCACAAGTCTTAAGCAGTGGTTTAGGGAGGCATTGTGTATGTCATGCCTACTAAACCCTGTAAGTGTGTCAGATATGGACTTCAAATAAAATGCACCAGAGATATGGTTTGATTCAAAGTAATGACACACAACACAATAAAACAGGACAGGGCATTAAGAGTGTGTTTGAACTCTTATCCTTGAGCTTCTTGGCCATTGGACTTATTTTGTTTCCATAGTTTGTTTTTTTCTTTAAATACATATTTCCTTTCCCTTCCTGTTATTATTCTTAATGTAGGCTGACAAGTTGTGTTTTAGCATTTGATATTATGATCTGCCTGGCATGAACTTCAAAGGCACGGGTACCACATGCTTTGGGATGTGGTGGAAGGGATGCAAGATATGTTCACTCAGTTGAGGCAGAGTGCTGTTGAATGAAACAGTACCTGATATCTGTAGTGGGGTATTATCACCAATATTGAAATGTTTGTACCATTACTACCTTAAATCATAATTCTTAATAGTTTATCATTGATTTATTGGGAGTTAAAAACTTCAACCCATTGTTTGCCTTATTGTTTTTTATTGTCAGTTAGAAATTGCTGTAACATAATCACTGAGATGAAAAGAAATACATAATTACTGTCATTGGGGTTTGTCCCACGTCTAATCTGGGTTACAGCGGTAAATCGAAGCTAACTTGATGCAACTTTGGTGTCGACTGTCACAGTTGATTTTATTGTTGTTGTATTTTTGGTGTTGTGTAAATTTGCAATCCAAAACTGAACACGAAAGGTGAAAGATATGGTGCAGAGGGGAATTTTTTTATTTCTTTATAAAACGTATCCGCTGATCCTCAAATAGCCAATGTAGGTTTGTGTTGGTGTGCTGATACATTTGAGTGACGGCTTTTAATTAATGGCCTTGTAAAAGGAAACCCAAGCGGGCCCTCTCTTCCACAGGCCGGCAGAATGAGGCACCCAGTGTTTGGGATGGTTTATTAATGCCTTGACTGGTTAGCCCAGGGTAAAAAGAACAATTAGCATTATCCGCTGCCATATGCTGCCCATTGAGCGTCTGACAGAGGCAAAAAGACAAAAGCCCATGCTCATGTGTGAGGCTAACCTGAGATCTCCATGGAACTACTATCAACCCAGGTCACATGTGTAAGCCAGAGGACCCATGAGGGCTCCACCCCTCCCGGAGCACTTTAATTACACACCCAGACAACAACATGCTGAAGTCCTGCTCACTCAGCAAAGCCCAACAGCCCTGAGTCTCCCTCAAACTGCGTTCGGCATAGATATAATGAACCAGTGATTGAACTGAATTCATATACCTTGGTTGTGATGCATATTTTCCATCAGAGCTGTGTCATAAAAGCAACGTAAACCAGTAAACAACCTTTTTGACTGTCACCACAGCTGCATGCATTAGAAAACCATCTCTGAGCAGTGAGCTGTCTTAACACCAGCAGCTGATGTGAGGCCATTAGAAGATGGATTTATCTCGCAAAGTAGGAGGACACAAGCTGAAGATGTGCAGGTGGAATCTAGCTGGCAGGTCTGGCTCTGATTACTGTTACATGACAGTGGGGTCATCCAGTTTTGTCCGTGGGAGGGAGAATTTGTTAAAACTGTCTCTCCCCTCGTCCCTCCCTTGCGATCTGTCTTCCTCCCTCACCCGCTCTCCCTACATCTGGAGTGGATGAAGTCAGAGACCACATCACTGGTGTTTGGCCTCCAGTTTCTTTGATCCTCCCACCTAGCTTGGCACACACACAGCTGTACAACAGCATGCCCATTGTACCTCTCCTTTCACTGTACCAACAGCTTGCAGGTTAAAAATGTAAAGAAAGCAAAGCAGGCTGTTTTTGTAGCATTAATTTGATTTCTGCCTCTCTGGGAATCCTGCAAATTGCCAGGCATGTAGTCTATGCATGTAAGTGGGTATCATTATACTTCCATTAGAGGGTGAGTTGATCTGAAATGCAAATACCCCTGATAATCCACTCCTCCCTTCACGAGCTTGACTGCTTGCTAGTCATTAAAGTGTGTATGTGTATTTGTGGCTTTAAGGCCATATCTTCAGTATATGTGTTTTTACTTGTGCTTGTGTATATGCATGTGAGATCACATACTTAAATGTACCCAAATTTTTTAAATGTGCTTTTGCTTTGCAATGGTGTTAAAGTGTATACTTGACAGGATTTGAGATAAGAAACCTCACAGTTTTTACAGGTTTCAGGATCATCATACTTGACAGTACTGCAATGCTTTACAGCACAGTGGGCTGTCCTAATAACATGAATGTTCTTTCGACAGGTGTACGCGCCATCTCCAAACTCAGAAGAATTCAACAGAGATTCACCTTCTTACTCATCTCCTAAACCCTCCAGCAGTATGTTTGCAAGCACTTTCTTTGGTAAGGTCAAAAGCTAGTTTCCATGTTTACTCTGCAGTAAATGTAAATGTCTGTGACTCAGTGACATACTATTTGTTGACCTGCCGACCCGTTGGCAGTTGCTCTTTAGAAAAGAATAGGCGCGAACCATCACTATTGCATCATCAGGCTGGCATACAGGGGCAGGGTTGCCAATTTACCGCCTTTGTCGCTAGTGTTACCATTTTTTAACAGCTTGAGACAAACCTAGTGAGTTTCTGGACAAACCTTAGCTACTTTCCGTAGACATGTCCCCAGTATTGCCCCACGAGCGCTAGGTTGTACTCTCCCTCCGCAGACACACCCCTTTTATGCAGCTCATTCAATTGACCGCACGGTAGCTGACACAGTTGTGAATTAGCCTCTAACTTTCTCTCTGAGTGATCATTTTACTTATAAATGTACCTGAAATCAAAACACAGCTGCTGTCTTTAACTTTTGATTCCAATGATATTGCCCTTTTAAAATCTGAATTTTAGTAGTATGGAGCAGCAGTTTGGGAGTGAGCGCTGCTTAACATGTAGTCTTAATGGACAGTGTTTCAGTAACTTTTTCATACTTGTTCCATTGTCTGACAACAGAAACAGAAAAAACATGTAAAATGAGAACAGCTTTATTGGGAATTTGGCTGTATTAAATTACTCTATATAGGAGCATAGAGAGTAGGGGAGAGGCAAACAGATAAAGGCCTGAAACTGGCTGACACTAGACAAAAGGGAAATATGATGTTTTGGTGTCATGAATATGCTAACTAGCGTTTTACCTCATCTAGCGACATTTAGAGACTTTCAAGCGAACTTCTTTCCATTGAAAGTAACTCTTAACAACGGCTCCACGACAGTTTTCCACAACTATCTCAATTTCGTACATTGACCCTACACCATCCAGCCATATGCTAGGTTTTAACCTAGTCTCGTGAATTTACTAAAAGACCTAACTTGTGCTGCAGTTAAATAGAGTTTAACATCATATTTTTATTTTTAATACCCTCTTATACCATAAAAATAAAATTATGTTTTACTTTTTTTGTCCATTGGGGTTATTCTTGCTTTCAAAAACATCATTTGTTAATTCATCACCATTTTTTCATTTGTGGCATTTTTACAGGGACATACAAAAGGCTAAACTATTGTACCAAACTACCTTTTAAGACTGACACTTTAATGTTGCCAGAGAGAGACTTACTAGTATTTTGTATTTTTAGTCTTTGTTCAGGCTTCTCCCAGATCTAGACAGAAAAGTACACTCGTTACTGGTTTTAGTTTGTTATTATCTCAGCTGTTCTCAGGACATGAATCACATTTCAGTCCAAGAGTGAATAATAGTTCTCATTGGATGACCCCCCCCCAGTAGTTATAAGGTTAGGGTCAGAGGTTAGCCGCTGTCTAGCACTAAGTCAAAATTAAACTATGTATTGTGACCTTCAATTCTAATCAATTATATTCTAAAATGATTTATTTATTGTTACTATTGTTACTATTGTCATTATTAGATGGTACCCACAATTCTCCTGACCCATGGAACTCATCCAATGGGATTAGCCAGCCTGGCTATGGGGGAATGCTCGCAGGATCTTCATCTCACATGCCACAGTCAGGAAACTACAGCAGCCTGCACTCACACGACCGTTTGGTAAGTAGCATCACTCAGCTGGTGACACCGAAGCCTATAACCTTTTTTTTTTTCTTTTTTTTTCCAGTATCACACTTAGACAGGAGATCCGATGTGGAGTGTTCAGCACATACAGCATGTAAATTCTTTTTCTGCCATGCACCACCACACTACAGCTCCCACAGTTGGAGTGGGTGTGTGTCTTGAGTTGTTGTCTGGTTATTATCAGTGAAGACACTGCTGACCCTTTTTGTGTCAGTGTTTGATCTGGTGTCGTCTGCCTGCCTGCTTCAGCTGGCTGGGCATCACAGGGAGCCTGCAGATGCTGCCTGTCCTCTCTTTATCTCTGTCCCTCCCCTTAGTAACTTTTGTTTCATCACAGCCTGGGAGTTGTCAAAGGAGAATATAAAATTGAGGGAATAAATAAGCTCTTTCTTTCACACACACACAAACAGACACACACACACACACATTTGTGACTGAAAACAGAGCATTTCTGTTTTTTATCTTCTAGAATTACCCCGCACACTCAGTCTCTCCAGACATCAATGCCAGTCTTCCCCCCATGTCCAGCTTCCACCGAAGCAACACCAGCACTTCACCATTTGTCACTGCAGCGCACACCCCGTCCGTCAACACAGCCGAAGGCGTCATGGGTACGTTCTTGTCTTAACAGTTTGGCTACCTGCTCAGAATGACTGATTCAATGGCCCCAGATACGATTATAGCTGAACATCCATTCTGTAAAGGTAGCAAGTCAGGCGGTTGGACAGCTGCTTTGTGTACCATGACCACTGTTCATTTGTCTGCATGGCTATTACAAAGCCTCCCTCTGTGTTTTCATAGCTGCTGCAAATCGGGGGAACGCCACTGGAAGCTCACAGACTGGAGATGCACTGGGCAAGGCTTTAGCCTCGGTGAGTTGCAACCCCACTTTTAACTTGGAGTCATGTTCATTGTACCAAGCATTCCCAACTCAAGTGAATTAAACGACATTCGGATTTAAAAAGGAGTTGGAGTAAACTATTGTTCATTATGCAAAATTCATTCCCTATCAGAGAATGCAGTATTTTCTGGGTAGCATCAATGCGGCTATGCTTTCCACTAGCAAAGAGAATCGCAGCATATCCCTCCAAGTTTGCCCTCCTCCCTGGTTGTGAAACTCAGATCTAACTTTATGCAAATAGATATGCTTAAAAAATATCTTTTTTTCTGTTGTTAAAGAGGGTGGCCTCAGAAATCATGCAGGGAAGTAAGTGCCATACTGAATGCTGATTAAAAAAGCCCAGGGGAGATGTTTGTAGTTGTTTTTGGGCCTAAGCCTGAATATTTGTGGGCTTAAAGTATGTGTAAACTACAAGGATTTGTCCCTCTGTAGCTCACGGAGGCTCATTAGAGAAAGAAATATATCTTCCCTCTGGATGTACCCACATCACCTGATGGATAGATTACCGGTTATGGTTAGATTTTATTGCCCGTGTTAGGGGTTCCTAAAGCTCTGTTGTTGCTCCATCATCGGTACAGTACAGTAGAAACATTTTCTAACCGGGATACAAAAATTGTTTCCCTCACAAAAGCTTGAAGCAAGACAGTATGAGAGAGAAACTATCCAGTGGTTGAGCATATAACCTTGAACATAGACCTTTAAGTTACATATACAAAAAGGATTAGAGGAGAAACTTACCTACATAAAATTGTGAAACAAGCAGGTTTGGAGAAGATGTACCATATGGAGAAGAAAAGCTGAGACACCGGTGGAAGGACTTTTAATTGAGCAAACCTGAATCAAATGACAGTGTTTTGAGTTGTATAAAACTATAGAAAGTGCATTTGCATGGAAGTTAATGTAACGTAATGGGCATTTCTTATCTACCCTCTGTAGTTCGCTTCACTGTTCTCCAACTGGAATAACATCCTGTCTCAGGAAATGTATTTGCTCTTTGCCTTTGTCTTAAATTCTGCTTTTGAAGTCTAAACCTTATTAATTCTACAAAGTATCCATCAATTTAGTTTAACATGTTGCATAGAAATGATGTGTGCATTAATACACTGGTTTTAAAGCAGACTTTTAAACAGTTTAATTTCACACATCCGAGCACAGGCTGTATGTTTAGGAGGAATATTTCTTACTGGGGTGAATCCAAAATATGAGATTTTAGGGATGGTAATAACAAATTAAGTCCTTTATATTTGCAGACTCAGTTCTATTAGCATGACAAAGCTGGAGTGAAATGGACACGGTTGGACTGGGGTGGGGGTGGATGTTTGGAGCAGGGGGCACAGGGGAGTTTATAACTGCTGTGGCTCAACTCCACGGGCTTCACATTGTGGAGCTTTTGTTCTCCGCCCTTTTAAATTGGCCGTGCTTATTGGCCCCATGCCGCCTGCAGGAGCGTAACTGATGACGAGGCGGAGCTTCATTTATTCCAGTAAAATGAGCCATGTTTCACTCTGAATGCAGCATTAGTAGTCAGTGAGTGAAAAGAATAGAAAGTCATATATTGTCGGGTCAGAAGTCACAATTACAAAGGCCTTGATTTTGAGAAAGTAAGAAATATTTGTTGATTTGTTTTAAGTCTTACGGGTTTCCAACACAGTGTTGGCCACACTATCAATCCTTCTTGGTTTTTGACTAAATTGCGCATCTGAGAATGAAGATGCAGAGCAGAAAAAGTAGAAAAGCATAAATAGTCATTCCTCCCTTTAGACAAAGGCCAATCCCTCCTCCTCCACACTCAGTGACAGACTTCAATGAAACCTCTATCCTGATAGTCCAAGTTGATTGAAAAACTAAAGCCCAGAGATCAAGATTGAATAAGGAGATTATTAATAATGAGTGCATTCTATCATCCCCACAGAAGTCAAATGGTTTTTCTGCAAGCTCAATTTGATCTTAACTTGGAGGAGAAATCTCTGAGGATCTGCTTTTTTTTTTCTCTGCTAATTAGTCAGGATCCACCCGTAATACCCTGAGTTCTCTGGGACATGTTCCATTATGGCACAATATCCTCTTATTAAAGAAAAAAAATCAGGGACGTGTTTGTGCTTTAATCCAGCATTTGTATAAACAAATGAAATCCCAGTGGAAGTTCTGAAGATGTAATCTCCTCGTTCCCTTGTGATTGACATGTCATCCTAAAACTCTGTGACCTCAGCATAACCTAGCAGAGGATGCAATGATACAGTGAAGTTACTTCGATTATCATAGCAATAAAGCTGAAGTAACTTTTACTCAGTTTTTGGCATCAAGCAAAAACCAAGGCCCTCGTTATGGTCCTCTCTCAACTAAAAACATGCTAAAACTAAAAAGTTTAGGAAGATGCAAAAATAAACAACATTCAAACAACGGCTAAATTCTGATATATACTGCTTCACAATATAATCTGGTTCAGGCTGACAATCAACCCTTGAGATTTGCTGCTGTTGGCTTAATGGGTTGTCCGGGTTGGGCATCTTTACTACTCAAAGCCACAGAGGAAAGTCTCTGGAGTCTTTTAAACAAGTGAAAAACAATCTGCGCTACTGTAAAACTCCCAATTTTTTTAAAGTTTTAGTACAAGTAGTACAACAGTGACCTCTTGCCTGAAGGTCAAGTCCACAGTACTGCCCTTAATTCAGGCTGTTACACTTCATGCTTATTTAATCATTGAAATTATTTGTATATATCAGTGAAATTTGATCAGGTGTGAAATTTTGCATACTGTACTTGCATTTACTTGTTTAATTTCAGTTTTTCTACAGTAAGATGGTATGAAAAAAAAACTTGATATACATTATTTTGTGTAGGGTTCATATATTAAGAGAGAAAATGAAAATAAATATAGTAGAATTCAGAGTAAATTATTCAGCCCTCTTTTCTTCTTTCTTCTGTAAGTCAGTAAATTTAGAGACACAGGAGATTAAAAATATGCTAAACCTATTTTGATATGACAAGTGTAGTACTGATGTGCGTTACATGTGCAATAATATTTTTTAAACATTGTTGACCTGAATAAAAATTGATTATTATATTTAAAACAAGTAGATAAAAGTTCTGTTTTTAAAAGATAAGATTCAAATTCCCTCATCAGGCAACATTAATTCAATTAATTAAAAAGGCAGTTTTGCTGTGTAGTGTTTGTCTCTTGGCTTTAATATTCACCTACTGACTTCCAGAAGTGGATACAGAGCAAGACACAAGCACAAGACATCAAAGTGAATATTGTTTGTGATTCATTTTGTTAAGGCCGTGCTCTGAGCACAGATGACTGAAAACGTCTCATAAGTATGCACTGAGCGTTAATATGGCATCCCGGGCAGTAAAATCTCCATAATTGATGATACAGTTTTGGCTTGAGAAAAAAATTGAAAAGGATATGAAGAAACAGCAACCAGTGATATATATGTTATTTTTATTTAGCGCTCCCGATGGTGCATTGATGATGACTCTTTCTTCTCTCTCTCCTGCTCTCATTTTCTCTCTGCTTCCACAGATTTACTCACCTGACCACACTAGCAGTAGTTTTCCATCCAACCCGTCAACACCTGTGGGTTCTCCTTCACCTCTGACAGCCACAGCAGGTACTGCCTCAGCAGGAACCGTGGTGACTGCTGCCGGCACCCCGTCTGGAAGGCCAGGTAGAGCATCAGTCATTGGATTTGAAATCTCATACACAGCTCCTCTACATTTAGACACCAGCTGCTTTCCCAAAGTGCTTTATAAAGATTTTTTCTCAGGCAAAAAGCCAGATATGTTAGGATTAGGCCTTGACCTGGACTAGCCATGCTAATTAGAAGGCTTTCATGAATATGACTTTAATTTATTTAATTACTTTAACTATATGCTGCATTAGTTGGATTAATTGAAGCCTAAGCACAGTGAAGTGTGAAAAGTTTCCCTAAAACTTAACTTAATACCCCTTTTAGCTTTCGAGTAGCTCTAATCATTTAGTACTCATCTCCATGTCTCATCTATGCCACGGCAGTTAGTGCCATTTTTACATTAATCCATTCTAAACGAAAGCTTACTTTATTCTGGGATAAGGCTGCACATCCATGGAAACAACAGTTATGACTGTATTTGAAAACAGACAAAAAAAATTTCATTAAATGAGTTTTTCAGTGACCCTGAACAACAAATATTAATCTCAAGTGAAGGGAAAGGATTCTTTGTACCAGATTTAGCTACAGGCTGCTTCCTATCTGCAGTCCCTGAACACACAAAGTGATGTGAGTTGTATGTACTAAAGGCACACAATTTTACTCTGACTTTAACAATACACCTGCTCCTTAAACCAGTAGCTGACTTGCTGGGCCAGTGTCCAGAAGATGGGCTTTATTTTGTTAGCTGAGAGATGTGCTCCACTTTGACTCACTGACATCACAGACTCGTTTTAGCTCTCGGCTTTTAAGGAGGGTCTTTGTTCATGTTCGTAAATTTAGATCTAGCTGCCAAGTACCAAGACAAACTTTGCCTTAGAATTCATTTGTAAATGTTGGAAATGAAGATTTACTGTCAACCCCGGGTGTGACTGTAAATGAAGAAAGACTGGGTGCATAAGGATTTGAAAATCTTGTAATGAAAGTGTTTGAAGTGGGTTTTGAATGAAACTATTGAAAAATTTTCATATATTCTTTTTTTTTTGCAGAAGTGTTACCCACGTTTTTATGATTTATAATAGTGCCTTATGGCGCTAATCTTACTTTGTAATAAGACACAGTTTTGGGGTGTAGATTTAATGGTAAATAATCCCGTTTTTCCAGACTTACTTGGCAGTTTGTGTTTTTATGCCAGGTTTTGAAGATAACCAGACAGTTCTCTCTCTCTGAATCTCTTCCATCCTCCAACCCATACAGCTGAGAGAACACCTGAAGGAGGTTCCTGTTCGTTATATACTGGGTGTTTAAGTAAAGAGATGTGTATTAGGAGAATATGGGTTGTCAGATGTGTTGACGGAGGCAAGAGAGTAATGGAAAGCGAATGAGGGGAGACAGTAAGGGAAAGCCCAGTGTGTTGTTTTAGTGGGCAGTTGTGTCATTTGTGGTAATGGAGTGGCGACAGCTGTCTCTATGTATGCCCCCCTCATCCTCAGCTGTTGCCCTGCCCCATGGACAGCTGTTCCCTCCAACACACAAACACAGGCCAGACTGCAAAAGGCCTTGTTTATCTGCCAGTGGGTGAGAGAGGGTGGCTGTGACTCAGCTGATGAGGAAGACTATGACGGCCTCACATAGGGAGATCCCCCTCTTGACCTATTTACAGTATGGAGTGACACACCTTGCAGCACAACAATAGCATTTATGGAGTTTTTATAATCTAACATTTTAAAAAAAGGAAAACACGTACAATTATATTATAACAAGTTTTATGATCGAAAAAAAATTGAATGCAGAAGTTCAGTATTAAGTTTTATCACTGGAATTCATTTTATATATAATAAATTAATATTGTTGCCCGATAACTACTCCTGGAAGTGTAGGAAATTGATATTGTTTCACCAATTATTCAGCCTTATTATGCTTCTGAGGATTAGAAAAGAGTGATACTTTAAAATTTAGCACAAAATTTTGCCTCGCTGTTGATGTTCACCACAAAATCCATTCATCATTAGGATTACACCAATATACAGCACATTACTCAAGACTGGTTTGTTCAAATAGCCCTCATTGGTGCACGTGAGAACCAGATCCCCAGGCTAATTTTTCACAGCCACCAGCCAGCAGAGACTCGTGTGGAGTATCTGTCTCACTCACCTGGGAGAAAGCTGAGGCAGAACCAAGACTTTTTAATTTCCTCTTCCAAAGTCTCTTTTAATAGTCTGTTAATTAAAGTCTGCTTTTTCCAAGGCTGTGTGTGTGTGTGTGTGTGTGTGTGTGTGTGTGTGTGTGTGTGTGTGTGTGTGTATAAAGAACCATTAAAACTCAAGTATCGAAGGCCACAGAGGTTTAGTGACAAATGTCATTGGAGTGAATCAATGGAAAAAGGTTTTTTTTTTCCACAGTTTCCTGAATGTTGGTCAGAAACATACATTAGTTGCATGCTCTCTCTCGCTTTCTCTCTGTCACTGTAGTTTGCTTTTTGAAAAAAATATCTTGCACTCAGTGATTGAGTGTGTATTTGATCTGACCTCATAGGCCTTTATAAGAAATCAAAAACTTCACAATTATTGGTAAAGAGAAATTGCATTAGTCTCCTCACGGATGAGACTCAGAACGCCATTTGGCATTTCACAGCTTTTAAATAATGATTAAAAATTAAGAATGAATAAAATTTGATCCGAGGCAGCATTCGCTGGGCCGCTTTTCTATAAATTATTCCCCTCATCCTTGCCTACATTTTTCATTGCCTTGCTATTATAAGAAGTACAGAATGGTACCCAAAAGTAGATTTTAGAATTAGATTTTAGAATCATACTAAGTGATAGAACCAAAACAAAACAAACTGTAGATTATACTACAGTGGGCACTGGACTTTTACCAGGATGTAGGCTGGGTTTGGCATCCTTCTACCATAATGGACACCAGAAGAGCACTGAGAGCTCAGAGCTGGAAAGGCCTATAGACATCCTATCCCGTAAATAACCTGGAAAGGTTCGTTATTGTCAAAGCCCATTAAGATTATTTGATTGCTTGGTGCATTGCCTCCTGTTGCATATGGCGACCGGGTTGGATGAGTTTACCTCAGTAAGAGGAAAGAAACAAATGTTGTAATGAAGCTGGAAAGGTGATGAGCAGATGTGAAGTCCTCTTTCCTTTGCGCTAATTTTCACCAGATCAAATCAGCTTAATTTTCTTTCCTCTGCTGGCCTGTAGATTAGCTTTTTTTGGCTCATATAAAAGTATAAAATCCACTATTAACTTCTTCCAGCCAAAGGCAAATTGTAATCTATAGTGCAAAGTATCTTAAATTTCTCTGTATTTAGATTATGTGATTAAATTGCATGATTTTTCATTTAGAATAAAAATAGCAAAAGTACCAAAGTAGATTTGGTTTTATGGGACATATTAAATAAATACAGCACTGGTTCTCAGATGTTTCCAGATGGGAATCCTGTAAATTACATTAAGCCAAACTGACGTTACTGCCACGGCATCACCATTCAAATAGGTGTTTGGCTTACAAAAATACTAACGAGGAGGATAACGCAGCGATGCTAGCAAATCTAGTGGAAGAGTAAGAACTTCATTGAACCCAGATGCTTGGCATATCTCCTTCATCAAAAACCCTGATGAGGGCCATGTGCCCCAACAACTTTCAAACACACTGCCTTTTTTTGATCACTCAGAAGGGTTTCTAGAGAATAAGAGTTTCCAGGGTAAACGAAGTATGAAGGAAAAATAGTGTCATAAATCTGATTCGTAAGTGCTCATTTTGTAGTTCAGCTTCTCTTCGCTATGCCTATTCATGTACAGATGCAGCGTACATTTCAGGGTGGTAGTGGGCGTTAGATGAACTCTCAACTGGCTCATGTGTCAGGATGCATTCTGGCCATCAGGAAGTAATCAAGTTGAGCTCTAAAAAATCAAAATATCTCATATTGAACAACAAGAAACCAGAAAATCAGGATGTCAGTGTGCTATTACTTTTTTTGTGTGTGTGCCAGTTAGCTTTTGTATTGGTGTTTCCACTCAGGCTACCAGTCAGGATATAGCTATCTGCCATGCTGATATGTAACTGAATCAGAGGATTTCTAATGTTGGCCTCCAATACATCTCTTTTGTCTCTTGTCAGGTACCAACCAGTGGCCCCGTGCTAGTGGACAGACCCCCTCCTCTCCAAATTACGAGAACTCCCTTCACTCACTGGTAAGCTCCCTGTCTCCCTCTGTCTACCAGTGAGTGTGGGATATGATGGATACCCACTTTAGATACGTTACCCATGAAAGGCTGAGCTAGCATTACAGGGAGATTCCTGTCTGACAAATGTTTTGCCGAGGAAGGTGGGGGTAGTCGGATAACCAAACTGAACAATACCTGTCCCTTGGGGCTCGCCATCTGTCCTCTACTCCATTGGCCGGGTTGGGGATGACAGTTGGGGGATGGGTTTAGTTAAGGGGGCTGGTGTGGGGGTGGCAGCTGTTTGCTGAACCACTTCTCCAGGATTCCTTTGCTGCCATTTGACCAGAACTACAGATCACTTTTCATCTAGCCTGCTACCTGATGCATGTATTTACATCCTCTGCTGGGAGTTTTTTTTGTTTTTTTGATAGTAAGAATGTTTAATTATAGAGCACTTATAACAGATGAACAAACGGCTTTTCATGATAAATAGAAATGAAGCAGTAAAGATAGATTATGCAAAACGGGACAGAATAGCTAAAAAAAAAACCAGACATAATCTAGACAAATCAAGGCTCAGAAAGATTAATTTTAGTATTATTTTCTCATCGACGGTTTTTTCCATTCAAGTTATTTACCTACATATTTGCTGTAGTCTGGTCTGTCACTAGGTTGCAGGATGTCCTGGAAGCCATGCTGGTGATCTGGTGATTTATCTTAAATTAATTAAGCGAGCATGCAGGGTCAAGCTGCAATAAAATCCACATTTATTGTTTAAAATTGCTCAAAGTATTGAATATGACTTTATAAAGCCCCACCAGTCCAGCGACAGTCTTATCACATAGTCTCCTCCAATCAGCCAAATGCATGTGAAGATGTTTCCTCCCATTTTCCCACAAGCTTTGTTTTGTCTCTTCATGGCCACCAAAGATAAGTGGCAGAACAACTGCAGATAACAATTAAAAGGAATAGTATCAGATAACATGAAAATTAGCTGCTGATAATAGCATTGTGAAAACAACAGCAGTTGACATGCTATTTGACATGATGTATAAGTTAAATGCAGCACTACAGTATGTCACTTTTATATTATTATGTGTTAAACATAATTTGTGTTACTTTTGAAAACCGTCTTTGTGTAGTGGGAGGGAGGGCAGACCTGCTGTAAAAGATAGTAGCTTTGGACAGAGTCTGATTTGTTGGTGAAAGGACAAAACATATAAGGGATGACCCATTTGTCAAGACTGATGTCATCAAGCAGGTTCTTTGACAAAGTATGGGCCAAAATGAAAAAACAGCGCAATTCCTAACTTTAAATCTGTAAAGCATGAATAAAGGTATATTTTTTCAATTTTCATTCAAATAAAAAAGGACATTTATCAGTGTTTCTATTAAATATTCAAAACATTTGATAATTGTATTTTAAAAAATCACATATACAAAACTGTACATGATGATGTTAAAACTGAACCAGACAAAAACACTGAGCCTCTAAATAACTCCAACT
This sequence comes from Istiophorus platypterus, assembly GCA_016859345.1. Classification (NCBI taxonomy): domain Eukaryota; kingdom Metazoa; phylum Chordata; class Actinopteri; order Istiophoriformes; family Istiophoridae; genus Istiophorus; species Istiophorus platypterus. The sequence continues at coordinate 16,408,419 of CM029118.1, read as the reverse complement.
CAACGGCAAAGGATTTAAAATTATTTCAGCTACTGATTTTTATATTCACAGGATTTGTTCAAGAGTGCTTTGAAATAAAAACATGGATCACAGTTCTTTGGTAATTGATCAAAACTATTTTGGACATTGGAAAGCCCTGTTAGGCCTAGCAAAGGTATGACAACTGTGTTAACAAGGTAGTTGAGGATTGGATTACAGACAAAATGACTAAACTTGTTAGTGGATTGGGCCATTGACAGTAGTTGATATTAGAATAAGACTTTCGTAATATGGAAGTGATACTCGACAAATATTTCTTGTAAAGTGGCAAGTTGCTTCATGTTGCTTGGATTTACGGAGCAAAACTTGGTTAAATGACTAACAATCCAAAGTAAAAAACGTGCAGCATATTTATATCCGTTAAGGATGTTGATATTGGACAATGGAGAGTTTAGGTTTACCAGAAGCTTGTGGTGTAAATAAAGTTTGTGCACTATAGTAAATGTTGAACACGTGACCAGTAATGTGGTAGGGTTTGTGTAAATGTGCAAACAACAAAACATTTTCATCCATACAAAAATTGAATGGTCAGAAGCTGTGGGCTTCCTTCCAAATCCCACCCTTCGTGTCTGTGTATTTACAAAAACAATCTCTATCCACAGTGTTTCTCGTATTTATAGATACTGATCTTTTTTCATAATCCTGTCTTATTCTTATTTAACTTTGCCAGAAAAACAGAGTTCATCAGCAGTTACATGAGCATCTCCAGGATGCCATGTCTTTCTTAAAGGATGTCTGTGAGGTACTCTTCAGATGCAGCCTTTACTCCTTATGTGTTCCATACATCTCTGTATTCCTCATTTTTTTTTCTCTCACAAGCTCGACTTGCAGTTCACATTCCTCACTGTAAAATGCAGTTTTCATTTTTATTGCCCTTGTTGCCATATTGTCATGTCGTGTTGTCTTTTTAGCTATTCCAGCTTGAAGTAATCAGCTTAGGTGCAGTTAAATTCTAAATGAATTGTTGTAGCACTACGTGTGGCTGCAGTGCATGTGTCTATTATTCAGTAAAAATAAATGACGTTGACTTTTACAACTCAAGCTGAAATGGCTCAGTTGATCTTGCATTTGAATTGCCTTCTTTATCTTATGTTTCAGATGTTTTTTTTTTTTTCTTTTCAAGTCCACACCATACAATCAGTGTTTTCAATTTTGGTCTTAATGTGCTTATACTAAGCTGCTCTGTCCTTCTTTTCCTCTCTTCTCCCTCTCCCTAACCCTTCGCTTCTCAATCCCTCTGGTCCTCCCAGTCTCGAATGGAGGATCGTCTGGACAGATTGGATGATGCAATCCTCGTTCTGAGGAACCATGCAGTGGGCTCCACCGCCAGTCTGCCCAGCGACATACACAGCCTGCTGGGACAGGCACAAAATGGGCCAATAGCAGCCATTGGAGCAAACTTCCCTGCCTCTGCACTAGTTCCAAGTCGGACAGCAGCAATGGTACGAGAACTTCACATAAGTATTTGGATCTTGAGTTTTCTATGTGTTTCGAATGTTGCATGAAGCAAGGGATTCTTTGGTATATTCCTATATGTTATTTGTCAAGCTTGACAGCTGATGAAGCCTTGCCCACCTGTTTGGAACAGGTCTGCTGCCAAGTGTAAAAACTAGACATTTTCCACACATGAACAGTTGAATTTATCCTGAAATATTTTCCATAAGTGTAATGGCTGGCCCAAGGCTCTCTCTCCTCTTGAGAGCGGCTGTATACACAAGGGTGAAAGAGAAATGAGAAAAACAGGCGTAATGGAGCAAAGTTGTGCTTTGGTGTAGGAAGTGTTTGTGTGTTGCTCTCCTTTTAAAGTTTAAGTCGAAGCCCTCTTGAGACACAGGGGAATGCAGGTCTCAGTATAAATCATGACGTGCTCACCCATCCTCCATCTGAGGTATTTCATTTTAAAGAGCCAAGAGATTTGAACACATCTGTAGTGGAAATTAAAAATGGGGTGGCTCGTCCAATTGTAATCCGGAGGTGTTTGGAAGTGATTTGGGTCACATACAATAAATTAAAAAAAAAAAACAACAAAAAAAACAATGCTGATTTATTTTTAATATGAGTAGAAGCTAAAAAATTTTTACCAGAAAGATACTGGAATCAATGTGTAGTATGTTTTATGATTTTGATTTTTTTCCTCATGTAAAGTGCTATTCATCTGGAGAAATTTATATTCTCCCATGATTGACATTAAATTAGATATTACCCTCTGTTACAGACCGGAGATTCATCTCTTTTTCTACAAGATATGCTATGATAATTTATGTTTTTATCAGATAAGAACATAATAAAATTCATTTCAATTTAACAAAAATGATTCCACTAAAATGTTTATTCATTTTTTTAAAAATCAAGTATCAATGAGAAACAGTAGAAAAACATTTTATTTGTACATTTTGGGGCTGCAACTGATATTTATTTTCACTATCAGTTGATTGCATAGTCTATAAAATGTCAGAAAAATTTAAAAATGTCTGCTTCAATTTCCTAAAGCCAACGTGATCATCACCATCAAGAAGCCGGAACGAGAATGTTTGGCATTTTTGCTTGTAAAGTGACCTAAACGATATTAAACTCTCAAAATAGCTGCCAAGTATCATTTGGTTGACTGATTGATTAAATCAAGCAGCAGTGCAATATCTTTATTATTAACCCAACCACAGACATCCAGCTAATGTAAAAAACATACTTGTATAAAACTTAACAACTTAAGACTGACATTTTAGTTGGTCTTCTTCAGTAAAAAGATTTCCCAGTGTTTTGTTGGCTTGATCATCAAAGCTGCACTGTATTTTGATCATACTTCTTATCTGGATTTTTTTTATGTCTGTCTCCGGTTTAATTTATTTAAAAGCAGTTAAAGGTTTTAGTTTGTTTTAAGGCAGTGTGTCTCTGTCGCTGGCTGTTTTCACTACAATGCTGAGGCTGTTGGATCTTTGAGAGAAGCTTGTTTTGTCCCCTAACAAGAGTTTTTCTGTGGTTGTCAGAAGAGCTCAGTTTGATGTATTTGTTACAGAGAGCTGTGTTGTGGCAGTGATGCTGACCGACTGCGACTCTGAGATAGAACATACTGTGTCTGCACTAACACAGCACTTCCTGTGTGAGACGAGGTCCCCTCAGACAGGGCTCACCAGCCTCAGCACAGCACAGCCACAGGCTTTTTACTCCGGCTGACACCCCACCCTCTACCCCCTTCCTCCCCTTTTCATCACTTCTTTTTAACAACCCAGGAAATCTGAATCGTTGGAAACGTGTGTCTGAACCCGTGGCCTCCACCCAAATAGAGGTCCTCAGCTGTATGGTAATCAGGCCCAGCCATGAAAATGGCAGCGTTCTTTTCTTGCCAGAACCCCGGCTTCCCTCCTCCTCTAGACAAAGAGTTGTTTGGACACCTGTTGAGAGCACGGCAAAGATTAGCGTAGCGCTGAGGAAGAGGAGGGTCACGGGGTGGCGGGGTTAACAGAGGCCAACAGGGACCAAGGATCGCATTCCATAAGAAAAGGGGGAGATATCCTCCACCCTCAGTGATGATTTACCCGCCTTTTCCCTGGTTCTCAGAAGGGAAATCAAATAGCTCAAGAACATGTGGTAAACCTCAGGAAGGAGGGACCTTGTGGTTAAACATGGTGGGAGTCAACCATTTATATGTTATGAATGTGGGCAAAATGAAAAAAGGAAATGGTCAGACTGTGGACTGGATTTAGGTTGACATCTTTTAAAAACGAACACAGGAGGATTTGTCTCATTTTAGACATGATAAACCAAGTTGCTCTCAGTTGTGGTTAAAGAGAACTAAGACTGAAAAAGTCTCAGCAGTGAACATAGAAATATTGTCAACAGAAACAGGGACAAATAAATTGGTTTTCATAATGTGTTGTTGTGTTTTCCAACCTTGGTTTTTCATCCTACTTCCTACTGTACTGCTTTGAAAACAAGTCACCAAAGCACCCCCCAGTGTCGGGAATGATAGATTTGAATGACTCATTTGACCCTTAACTTTTCATATGAATGCCAAACATTTCAAAATATACAAGCTGCAAATAGGATCCAAACTGAATTTTATCAAAATTTCAAAAGCCATTAGTTGGCATTTAATCTTGATTGTCCAAAAAAAAAATCCCTGAACTTTGTGGGTGAATTGCAGCTTAATAATGGCTACCAGTCGTGGTTTTCTCATTTTAGTATGTTAACAAGAGCTCTTCTCTTTCCAAGAACTACGGTTTTATGTACGGTTTCTAGAGAGTGTTTGCTTCCTTTCTTCACATGTCCTTCCTGTCTGTGTTGCAGCAGGGTGGTGCCCACGCTGATGACGCTGCCAGTCATGGAGGCCTGCCCAGTGCTGGCTCCACATCCAGCACAGAACTCAACCACCAAGTGGAAACATTCAGAGGTCTGATGCAGCCCCAAGCCTTATTGTATGGCTGACACCATGTGATATGGACATGGATCAGTTTTTGTCTTACCTCTTTGCTTATGTTGTCTTCAACAGGTCTTACTTCAGGCCTGGCTGGCCAGGTGCCTACCACCCTGGAGCTCAAGGTGGAGAAGCAGGACAAGGACGATATGCACGATAGCCTCTCTGGGGATGACAAGTCTGATGATGAGAGTGATAGAAGGGATATGAAGACACCCAGAGCAGGCACACGCACGAGGTATGAACATGTTGGTGCACAAACATGCAAAATATTTTCCAAAAGTGAAATAATTTAGAGTTTAACTGATGTTTGGTCAGGACTTGAAAATTGATCATTTGAACTGAAAATTGATTAAATTAGGCCAAACCTTGACGATTGATCCTGTGATTTTGGTGTAGAAGTTTACTTTGATGTTTTTCGAAAGATGTAACATTGCAGAAAGGGAAGCTATGGCTTGAGAAGTAGCCTGTCAACAACATTAGATATCCCTTTTTAAACAAAATTTCACTGTACATTTTTCACTGTTATTTTCCTTTCACATAATTTACTTTCAGTCAAAGTGAGAAGTGAAGACGTCTATGATCCTTAGTTTAAACTTGTGTTTGGTTTTGTACTGTGCATTTATTTGTAAAACAGATTTGACTGAATGCGGATTTCTTCTCTCTCCCACAGTATCACTGAAGACGAAGAGTTGAATCCTGAGCAGAAGGCTGAACGTGAGCGTGAGAGGAGGATGGCCAACAATGCCCGTGAACGCCTCAGGGTGCGAGACATCAACGAGGCCTTCAAGGAGCTGGGGCGCATGTGCCAGCTGCACCTGAAAAGCGAGAAGCCCCAGACTAAACTCCTAATCCTCCATCAGGCCGTGGCTGTCATACTTAGTTTGGAGCAGCAAGTCAGAGGTCAGTGTCTAGCTAAAGAGAACTTTCACCGTGTATTGTTGCAATAAATGCAATGTCAGTGCTATGTCAAGTCAAATTGATATTCGTCCTTCAAAAATGCTGTTTTCACATAATCTTCCTGTATGTGGCAATGACACTTTAGACTAAAACTGTTCTCCATTAAAAAGAAAGTGAACAGGTCAAAGGTCCCATTATTTTTGTTCCAAGAAATGTCAACATAAGTTTGATTCCTGTCTCTCTGAACCTACAGAGCGGAATTTGAACCCTAAAGCAGCCTGCCTTAAGAGAAGGGAGGAGGAAAAAGTGTCTGGGGGCTCTGGTGACGCCCAACAGGGCCACACAGGAGTCCATCCAGGCCTGACTGACACATCCAACCCCATGGGCCATCTCTGAGTAGGCAGACAGGTACTCTCACCTCCTGCAACTAAACAGGATTATTGTCTTGAACAGTTCATTATCAGTAATGTTAGGATCTCAGGCAGGCAAAGTCAGTATCTTCTGTTGTCTTTGCTTAGAACTCATTATTATCTTATGGCTTTCTATGAATTGATGGAATTTGTTGTAATTATTTAAAATTATTTTCTAGCTTATTATGTTTTACTTTTTAAGCATGGTTTTACTGTAAAGCATTGTTGTATCATTCTATTTTTTCCTCCTCGTCTTCTTTTTCTTCTTCTTCTTCTTAATATTATTATCCATCACAATTCCTTAATTCTTCATATCTTCACATTTGAGAATCTTGACATACGTAATGTTTGGCATTTTTGCATGATAGATGACTTTAGTGATTAATCGATTCCTGATTAATTGTGATGTTGATCCACCAATTCATTGAGGAGAATTTTCTATACATATGTGAAGCAGTATCAGTGGCACTTTGTAATTATTCATTTGTTCTAATCTTGAGCCTAAAAATATGGAATTTATTTTGCACCTTGTGTGATAATTGATGTTCACCTCTGATCAGCGTATTTCTCACCACCTCCCCTCTCCAGATCATCCATTTGATCATCCATGTGATCCAGATCATTTCTGTCCCGTTTTGAGTTGGTGACCTTGCTTCCCAGTGACAGACAGGACTCACAGTTTGTGACACCAATTGGAGGAGACAGACCACTTGAAGCAGAACCATGAGACTAACACAATCCAATCCTAAGATTGAGAAAGAGCCACACATCCAGCTCCCTGTTACCAGTTTCCATCTGCAAATTTCTCCCCACAAAGAAAAAAATCTTCAGCACATATCACTGTCTGCAAGAAGTGTGTTGCTTCTGAACAATCAGACTTCGCAATCTCCTCGAACCGTATGTGGAAATTGCCTCGTGCCTAAACTGAATTGACGAATGCATTGTAACAGCAATTGTTTTTGTTTGTCTGTTTCTTTTTTTATATTTATTATGTTATTGAGCTATAAAGTGTATGTCTAAAGGGAAAGTTAAGCATTTTCAAGAAGAAGTATGCAGCTTTTCAGTCGATCTATAGTTTGCCAGTGTCACCAATCAAAACTGAGCACTCCACCCTGCATCTTAGGCGAGTCCGAGATGAGGGGAAAATATTTGGGCACTGAGAAGATTGAGATTAATTTATTGGCCAGTTTAGAGTTATATTTATACCCAACTGAAAATTATCATTAGCTGTTAGAACCTAAAAGAGTAAAGCGCCCCATTAAAAAAAAAAGAAGAAAAAAAACAAGAGCATATATTATTTATATTTATATTTTTTATTCATCCTGCCACTGGCCACATCTGCAACCAAAACTGCCTGTTTTTTTCTGCTTAGTTTAGATCAGTTTCTGTGCTACTGACCACTGGAATAATTACGAATACTACATTAGCATCACCAAAATTGTCTACATAGGTGACAGAAGAGTGGCAAACTCTAGTTTTACTGAAAGCTCAGATTTATTTGTGTTCTTTTTTCCTCGGTAGTGAGCAGTGAAAATACAGAGAGCAAACTATTTGCAAACCTTAGCATTCCCTGCATATTTTTAGTGTCTTAACTAAAGGAAAAGTGGACTTCACTGCCCTTTGGTTCCTTTGCCATATAGTGTTAAATGTAAGCAGTGACATATTTTTGCAGATTCTTGTCTTTGATTAGCCTCCTGGCACTTACACACTCCTGACATCAGTACAGAAGTGGCTTGTTTTCATATTTACGCCACCAGCTAATCAGATTGCTTAATGCAGAAGTAGTATAAAATTTTAAAAAACGACGACCACACTTTCTCCTGGCCTGATGAAGATACCACTTTTTCAGTTTTCTTTCTGTTAATATATCAAGACATTACATTTCAAAAACACTTACTCTGAGTAAAATTTAGTTTTAGCTTATTTGTTTTGTAACAGGTCCTTTCATTAGGCTTCCAGCATTATTATGTCCAGTTCCAGTCAGCAGAGAGAACTTCTAAGTTATTTTTCATTAATGTTTTAATCCAAGCCGTGATAAACTCAGTCCAGCAAGCCAGACTAGATATTTCATGGATTTTGTTGAATAGTGTAGCACAGTAATGAACAAAAACAGTTAACATAAATTTTTTTGTTTGTTTGTTTTATTGTTTTTGTTTTTCCTTTCAAAACATTGGTCATGGCTTTATTTTGTTTTTCCCTGTCAGTGTGCATGCTTTACGTTTTCTTTAAGTCTTTGGTCTTAAGACTTGCTTTATATTCCATTTATTTCTTTGTATATTTTCTTCTATATTTATCTACTCCTTAAACAAGGCTGCCACAGTCAGAATTAGTATTCTGTACAAAAAGGGACTTAAATTAGAATAACGGATGCCACGCCGAGAGTTTACATTAAAGATTTATGATTTAACAACTTTTTTCTCGTGAAAAAAAACCCCTAAACAGTTTTTGTGTATTCTCTGACTGAATGTGGCCTTGTTATTCGTTTCAGTATTCACATGCTTGTATTCATGTTGGCAGACTTTGATTGAGGGTATAATGTATGTCACTTCCTGCTCTCTTTCCTTCATTTTCATTAATTTCCTGTCCTTCCTATATTTCTTTGCTCCTCTGTTTGCCAAGTTAGACTTTGCTGTATTCCCAGATGCTTTCCCTTGTATAATATATGAAAAAAAAAGAAAATCAAAAGGAAAAAAAAAACATTTGGCTTATTTTTCACTGTAGTTAGTCTTTTATACAATAATACTGTAAGAATATTTCTTGAATTCTAAATATTACTCTTTCTAGATTTTTGAAAGCAAAAGTTTTGAGTAAAAAGTTTCTTACTTTATTTTACTATATTAGATAGTAAAATGTACGGTTATTTACCATAAGCTGTCCATTATTAAAAGAAATTTACAAATGGCATCTCAAGAACATAGCTGAAATGTTGCTTGTAGTCTAGTACTTAAAAAGGCTTCGTACGAGCCCCAGATTCCTAAAAGTGCGACCTCCATCTTCTCCTTCAGTTTCCGTTGTTGATTGATAAAAGATTTGTTCTTGTGTCAAATGAAAAAGTTATGTCGATGCACATCAAAAAACTGCAGCAATGAGGATTTGAATTTTCTGTCTTTTTCAACAGAAAAACACAATGTATATAACATTTATGTTGCAATAAATGTGCCATCTTTTTTTAAACTTGTATGTGCATTTATTTCTCTCACGGAGCAAACATGTTTTTTTCTCTTTCTGTTGCTTCTCCATATTTACATTTTCTCCTCTCCATAAAGTTTTATTTTAAGAAAAGGCGCAGGAAAGGTGAAGTAAGGTGAGCTCAGAAACATGGGGTTTAATTTAGATTTCTTCATTGGTTTTTGTTTGTTTGTTTGTTTGTTTGTTTTCTTTTTGTTCTTGTTTTTTTAAAGACATTTCTACAGTCGATTTAGGCCAAATGAGTGTTTTATAGTGTGTAACTCATTTTTGAAAATAATGCCAGTGGACCATTGTAGTCTGTATGAAAAGTACTATGAATATATGTTTCTATTTTTAATAAAGTGTGATAGCAGCATACTGTACATGTGCTGTGGTCCTACTTTGTTTTTTACATTTAGATTTATGCAGGATGAAGAAAAGAACTAGAGACAGGTCCTGTATAAAAGCCATCCCAGCACAAAGGGGATGCATGAATATTAAGCTACAGGGGAAATTCATTTAATATTGAAGAACACATATAAGTTTGAATATATTAATCCAATGTTAATTTATATCTTATTCTTTTCTTAACTTTTTTTTCTTAGTGTCAATTTCAGTATGTTTTACAGTATTTTTCACAATTTGTTTTGACACATTGTGTAAATGCAGAAGCAAACAAAAATATATAGAAATAGATGAACTGAAATCAGAATGCAGGAATGAAACTGATGCAGCCAATTTGAAAAGTAAAACCTGAGACTAGTTTCTTATACATGTGTTTGGTGGTAGCAGCTTTTTGTCGATTGCCTCACTCAATCTGCTAATAAATCCCCAAACTGTTGTGAATAGGCTGCTCTAGACCTGGAAGACTGTAAATCTCAGACCTTGTACATCTGCGCAAAATTATCCTTCTGCAGATGCGAGCATGAAAGTACTCATCACATCCTGAGAGGTCTGATCCCAGTGCAGTTTTTCTGAGAGAGGCGACACTCAGAGGAAAGCTGCTGACTGCTGTTCTGTTTGTGATGAGCTCAGTGATGCCGCGTAAATCACTACTGTCATCTTTCAATATTCCCTGCAGGGAGAAACAGATGAGATGTGAGTGTGTTGGGCCGATGGTGAAGGTGGGTGTGCATGTTTTCTGTAGGAGTGGGACCACCAACTCCGCAGGCTGACTTCCTGTCATGGATGCTGGGCCAAATGACAGAAAGTCCTTGGCTCGCATCCTTGAAGCAAGACCAAAGAGCCTTCTGCTCCTTCTGCTCCATCCAGTAAGATCACCCGCCTCTCTGCTACTTTCAAGATGCACACTGAACATGCTTCTTGTCTTCTTTCTGCTTTCTTTCCCCTTTTCTAATCTCACATCATCAAGATTCAGTACTGTACTATTATCACATCATAGTTGATTGGAGTGTGCTTTGATGAGCTCACATAAACACAAACCTCAGTATAACCATATACAGTAACTACACTGCAAAACAGTAAAATTACCATAGCTGACGATAAAACCTTTTTGAATAAAAGCATTCCAATTGTGGATGCTATTAGCACCACATGGTTAACAATGATTGCATTGTAATCACTGCATACATACTATTAAATGGACAGGAATAAGGACTATAGGAAAGATTTTCAAATGCGTTTTATAACAATGCTTACGTGCTCATATGTGCATTGAGGTCATCATTGGTCACTTGTATTAAATCCAAAGACCTTGTTCTGTGCAACATGGATTCTTGTGTTCTGAGGGAGGTAATATGAGGCTTCAGCAGTCTGCCTGAGACAAAACAAGTATGGGATCTTCCAAAGTTACAATCTTGTTAGAAGTCCAAATCCCATCATTCAGATGAATCAGTGTTTCCTTTCTCAGCCACGGCAGAGGGATAGTATTACAATGAGGGAAAGTCATACTGAAAAAAATTCATTTTGGAAAACACCCACATGATTGAAGTTTTCTTTTTTGCGCTATTGTCAAAACAAAATAAAACAACAGACAGAAAAATAGGACGGTGAATTGTGTTTCCCATCACTTACAATGAAATTGCTTCAAGAAGAGATCTTTTTGCAACTAGTATGGAAAGAACAAATAAAGCAGACACCACACTTTCAGTACAAGCATTATTAAAACTGCATCATACCATCCCGAGGGAAACTTTTAGCTGTATTAAAAATTAAGTCTTTGCTGAGCTTTCTTCAGTACAATTGTAGTGTTGACCTCCCACTTAAAAGATGAAATTTTTACACCCACAAATTTGTTATTCACCACCTGTTGAATTAGTCCTGCAGTTTATCCCTAGAGTTAGAAATCCACAATGAGTCTTAACGTCCACTACTAGTTCCTTCATTTTGGAAACCCCAAAGTTGTTGACTGCACACCAGCCCACTATTGTAAGAAATCAGAGCTACTAATGTGGTATCAACAGCAAATAAAAGGAGGGAGAAATACAGCCAGTTGTTCACATGCCACACTGATGGAGATTTTTTTGTAAAAAGAAAATAAAAAAAGAAAATCACACCAATAAAAAACAGATTAAACCAAGCACGCTACATTTGAGCATCTGAGACATCTCTGGTACATGTCATTTCGATCCCTGCAATCTTCCTCGCTGTATAATGAGGATAAGACTGAGCTGTGTACTGAGCATGCCCAGAGGTCCCAGCTGTGGCATGTCGGCAGAGAGAACAGAGCTCTTATTGTGTGCTGCTGTAACCCAACACAGTGGCACAGAGCTCAGATTAAAGGCTGTGGTACTGCGCAGTCTCTCTGCAGATACAAATATAAACAGTGGTCCACTACAAAGGAAAAAAGGGCCAGCTGGGCCTCCAGTTTAATGTAGTTTATGCTGCAGAATTATAAAAAGGAATTTTTTGAATTTATCATTTCTGAAGAATCTCAGTGTGAGTCAGAGTGAGATTTACACAGTAGTTTTTGCAGGAATGGAAAAATCTATAGGAAAGTGATATTGTTTAAAATATTTTTGTGAAGTTGGAATTACTTATATTGAAAATAATATAAAGTATGATAAAGTGAATGATCTGGAAGAACAGACACATTGTAGCCTTTAATGCCTGGGAAGGTAAACTGCCTTTGTACGATTTTTTTCATGATGTATGTTTCTAATATTTTGTCCACCTCTTATTCGTGTATCAAGAGCAAAATGAATAAAAACACCATCAAATACGGTGGAAAAAAACCACTAGTAATTTATCTTACAACTGTTTGGATAACTGACTAGTTGTTTTCAAGCAAAAATGCCAAACATTTGTTAGTACTCTGCTTAATTGAGGTTTTTGTTGGTCTGCCAAAAAAAAAGAGGAAAAAAAACCTCTGAAACATCAGTTTAAAAGATTTGCGTGTTACATGAGTGTTGTACCGTGTAACATTGTACAGTTGTTTCTGTTCCTGTGCTCCCTCAGTGTATAGCATGAGTTGTAAATATTCAGACTTGTTCATTATTATTATCTATCGGTTTGTTGGTCTGTTTGTTGGTCTGGGGTTTACTTTGTAATAAAATATGCACAGCACAAGGCTACACTTGCATTTGTGTTTTGAAGACAGAAATGCCTAATTAATTAATATTATTAGTGTCATCACAGTATCGCTGAAATAACTGCAATCCTGCTTCTTCTACTGCCTACTTTAGCCACCCTAGAGTGAACTGGTCACTGTCCTGTGTTGTTTGCTTGGTCTCGCATCTCCTCATGAAATACGTGCCAACCCCAGGCTTTTTACACAAATGTTTTCAGCAGAGCTGGTCTGGGAGGTGCTCAGGTTATGTGTGCTGCGATGCTTTCACCGCCCTGCATCCGTGCGTGTACATGGGGCGAGGTGGTGTCCCAGCTGACACCGGGATCACCAGCTCAGGGTCTCTCCCTCATCAGCTACCCGCTCACTCAGGTCAGCTCACCATCCACTAGATGACGCTCTCGGTTTTTAAAGACACTCAGCTGAAAATCGTATTAATGTAGAGTGCAAATAATTAATCTCACACCGAGTTTAACTGGAGAAAATGTGTTTAAAAGTCTCCCCAACCACGATCGTTAGTTTTTACAAGCAATTAGTATCCATTTATGAACTTACAGGGTGTAGCTTGTTATTTTCATCTCCCAGTATTATCGAAATATTTCAATTGGGTGTTTTTGGGGTTTTTTTGGATAGTATTTCTCCATCGTATTAGGATTACTGTCTACCAGATCCACTCATCTACTTTTTCACATTGCAATATCGTGACTCATACTTCAAAATTTACTAACACGGTCATTCTATATTCGTGATCTCTCTCTCTCTCTCTATATATATATTTTTTTTTTAATTTTTTTTTAATTATTATATTTTTTTTACGTTATGTTGGCTCAGTTTCTTCCTAACACAAACAACAGACTTGCATTACTTTCTCGGCCGGCCTGTAAACTAATTTTTACTTTATTCTGTTTAAGAAACAAACAAAAACATGTTGTTTTTACAATGAGCCGGAATAAAATACTAATTAACGGAGCGAGCGTCGGGCCCCACCCACGGCTTTGCGCACCGCCGGCTCCGGCGCCCTCTCTGAGACCCCGCCGGGCCGAACCGAGCCGAGCCTGATCGGTCCGAACCGAGCCGAGCCGAGCCTTGGGGGAGTCCTGCCGAGAGACGGCGGGGAGGGTTTGGTTTGGTTTGGTTTGGTTTGGTTTGTTTTGTGTTGTTTTGTTTTTCTTTGTTTTGCCCTTTATCTTATTTGAGATGTGAAATTCGTTCCCGGAGCGGCGGACCGCGTTTAGGTGGGTGGGCGGTGTTGTGCGCTCGATTCAGGAGGCGGAGCGGCCCGGAGGGTCGGGTGTCCTTCTCAGAGCGTCCTACTCCGTCTCTCTCTCTCTCTAACTCTGTCAGTCAGAGAAAAAAAAAAACACAGGAGTAAATAAGTTAGTAAACTGTTGAGCGGACGCTTCGCTCAAACGTCCGTCTTGTTTCAAAGATCCTTTATTTTTTCTTTTATTTTTTTTTAACAAACTTTTATAGTCCGCGATAAAGTGAGCAGGAGAGAAAAAAAAAAACGACGCTGGTGAGTAACTAGCTAACAAGTTTTCATTGTAGATGATCGATCCGCCGTCGGAGCGTTAACAGCCGTTAAAACTCCACAAGATGAAAAACCATAAAACGAGACAAACCTCAACTTTTAACGCCTGAAACCGACAGTTCGGCGGCTCTTAAACTGGACCTAACGAGGTGCCCGGCGGGGGTTAGCATGTCGTGGAAACTGCCCCCCGAGGTTTTGCGGTGAATCTCCGGCTGCTGGTGCGTTTTGATGCCACCTGTTGCTCCGGGTAAAGATGCGAAATGTCCGGAGACCGCGTCAACTCTCGCCGCCGCTTTCAACCTGCTGCTGCTTAAATTAAGCGTTTCCCCCCCCCTGAAGCTGTGTTTGTGATTTCTAACAAACACATGGGTGGTGTGATATATACACACACACATACATATATTTATTATTATTATTATTATTATTTGTTGCTGTGTTTACAGTTGCTCACGTCAGATCTACCTGACGCTTCACACCGCTCCCGTTCGTGTTATGTAACTTGGTCATAATTTCCCACTGCGTGAGTCCTCGCAGTCATTTGACTTCATTCCCGTTTTACCCTGACGATCTGTTTCCTTAATGTTTGGTCATGTGAGCCACCGCAGCCTGTGTCAGGACTCAAGAGAACTAATGAGGAGATGAAACTGTGCTTCGTGAAATCTTTGCGCACTTTCCCCTCTGCTCAGATCAAAGCCGGGGCCTTGACATCCTGACCCGTGCCCAGCGCCGACCGCCCTGCCCTGCAGAACAGGGGTCAGTGAAGGCAGCATCGGCCGCTGTGGGCGGCGGGGGCGCCTCGGTGAAGGGTTTCCTCCATTTGTGGTGGAAAATACAATGGGGGGGAAAAAAGTCGCACATTTTGAGCCTTTGAGTGTCGGATGCATGTGAAACTGAGGATAAAAGGGTCCATTGTGTCATCCTCGGCTTTAACCTGTCCCCGACAGCCGGCTTCCTCCTGGACAGGACGCTTTACCTTGGGCTTCCTCTTTCTTCGCTCCTATGCAGACTAAAGAGTGTGAAGCTGACTACTTATGACTAATTGAAGCCACAGGATCAACCAGTCATGATAGTTGACTTGTCAAACCCAAGTGGATTTAAGTTATTCACAGGTTGGGCTTGGAGTGGCTGACATGTATATAATAAACTGTTTCCTGCAGTGTTTTAGGGCAGAGGCAGGTAACCATGCCCGAAATAAAGACAGCCTCTAACTATAAAATTTATATACTTCTAATGAATTAAAATATTAACCCTGAGGGGGGAAATGACAGAGGTGCTACTTCATTCTGCAAATGCCATATATTTGCTAAGTGTGTCTTTGTTTAGGCCATCAGTTGCTGTCTAAATTGATCGTTAGACAAGTGTGTCAGGATATTGGTGGCTTACCACCTCAGCTATCAGTTTACTGAAGGTAACCCTTAAAGGTTCTATGTCAATGAACACCCCAATTCAATAAATTTTCTGGAAAATCAGTTTAGGAGGGATTACAGCCAATTCAATACATATTCCCTTATTTTCAGTGGTTAAAAGTAATTGGACAAAACAACATAAATATCGGTACAAGGATTATTTTTAATACTTGAATAGATCTTTTGAGGTCAATGACTTCTTGAGGTCTGGAACCTATGGCATCACCAAATGCTGAGGTTCTTTCACTGAGATGCTTTGCCAGATTATTACAGTAGCCACCTTCAGATGATTCCTATATGTGGGTTAGGGTTAGGGTTGAAGACAAAACTACCCTTAGTTTTGTCTTCAGCAAACTAAAAATCATGCTCATTTGGGTTGAGGTCAGGTGACTGACTTGGCCATTGAAGAATATTCCATATATTTGCCATGAGAAGATCTTGGGTTGCTTTCACATGATGTTTTTGGTCTTTATCCATCTGTAATGTGAAGCACTGTCCTTTCAGTTTTGCAGCATTTGGCTGAATCTGAGCAGATAGTACAGCCCTATGCAATTCAGAAGCCATCCTGCTACTTCTGTCATCAGTCACATCATCAATAAACACCACTGACCCAGTTCCATTGGCAGCCCCCTTTGTTTGAAATCCATTGTGGTGGTGTAAAGAGGCAAAATTGCAAAAATGAAGGCACCTTCCAAATATTTATGGACCTAACTGCCCCCAAATGTGATTCATCCTGATTTTGCCTTTGTTGTCACTCTTATCAGTTTCCTTCTTCCAGGCCCATCTCAGTCTGTCTTTGTATTGTACCATCAGGTAAAATGGGGACACTATCAGTAAGGCAAACAGGAACCTGTTAAAGCCCATTGTCCGGTGAAACACATTGTGGCTGCTGATGGCTTTTTTTCCACTGGCTTCTGAGGCATTAATACATCTGATTTACATTTAACAGCTTACTCAAATATTTGTACACGGTTTGATATTTATTGCCAGTTGCGTTCTCATAACCTTCCTGCAAATCTGTCAACTTTGACAACCCAGCAATTATTAGAAATGTGACAAAACTGAATCGCATAAAATTTTGTTGCTCTCTTTTCATGGCACTTTCCCTGCGTGTGGGCTGCAAATTAAAAAGTCATGTACAAGGATAAATTACGCCTGGTATACACACACACACACACACACACACACACACACACACTGCACATACTACACATTCCACATTGACTCTAGACCTGATGCCCTTCAAAGTTGTGTAGAGATGACAGAGCTCTTACATTTTTCTCAGGCCTGTCTGAGTGTTGGCTTTCAGTTAATTCGTTTCTCTTAACCCTTTTTAACCATAGTCTTAGTCATGCATTGTAAGCAATCATTTTGTTAGACCAGTCCTGTTAGTCAGTCACCTGTATGGTCTTTCTTAACAGTTACTGGGTATATTTGTTGTTAAAAAAGAATGCAGCTAATGTTGAGTCATAATTTTCAGGGATATTATGGGTCTGATATATTACAAGCAACACAGGGTGCTTATGGTCTCATTTGGCTAGAGCATATTAGCTGAGCAGTTTAACAAATAGATCTCTGTGGGAGAGAACAGCATTAAGACTGCAAAACAAGAAAATAAAATGAAAGCAGATGTAATAATTAAAGGCATTGAGGGTACACTGTATAGTTAGAGGCTAAGTCTGGAACAGGGAAAAATTTGTTGATATTACTGAATTATGTAGTGTCTCATCCTTGACTGACTAAAGCTTTACTTGCAGAGGTGGGCCACCTGATCCAGGGAGAGGGATTTATTTTCCTTCTGTATTCCTGATGGAGTCGTACAGAACGACTGGCAATACTAACAATGGACCACAGCGGGTCTACTCTCAGCCGTCCCGCCCCTCTAGGCCCCATAGTAATGGAGCTGGTACATATGGTCTCAGCATCCGCGTCCAGGGTATAGATGGACACCCCTACGTTGTTCTGAACAACCAGGAAAGAGGTCCTCAACCCTATATTGACCCTAACAGTAATGGGTACACTGACACAGAGGGCTCTTTTATTGAGAACTATCAGGAGTATGATTTCAGAGGGGGCAAGGAGGCTGGATCCAACAGCCCCTTCATGGAGTACAGGTCTCAGAAGATGATGCATTACTCTGGTCCTGAAAATGGCATTGCAGATTCACAAGGAAAGAAACCGTCCAACCTTCTGAACTTTCAGAAGCACCCTGAGATACTGCAGCCATATGATCCAGAGACCAACTCGCTCAACCTTGAAGGTTTCAGCAGCCTGCCTTCAAGGCCTCTGCCTGTGGCTGAGACTGGGAACCAACAGCAGAGTCATTCGTCCAAATCTGCTGTACCTGCGCCATCCCATGACAGATCATCCAGCCTCGATCAGAATAAAACCCCTGCTCAGAAAGAGAAAAGGCAACTTCCATCTCAGAGTCAGAGTGAGGCAGCCCTTCCTAAGCCAAAGTCTCAGCCTCAGTCTGTGCCTCTGGCCCAGCTCACTCAGCCTCAGACCAGGCCACAATCGCAAACAGCTCAGCCGCAGTCCAGACCTTGTCCCAACAACCCGAATCCACCTCATAGCAAGCCAGTCTCCAGAACTCAGCAACAGTCACTGATTCAAGCTGAGCCTCAGCCCCCTGCTGTGTCAAGTCCCACCAGCGAGCAGACCAAGACTACATGCAGATCCCCCAGTTCTATGAGCAGTGCCAACTCCAGCCTTGAGCGCAATCGCCGTGAGCCCGATGTCCTTCCTCTACGCAGGACTGACTCCAGCGGGCCAGTTCTTCAGTCCTCTTCCCGCTCCCGCCACTCCTCGTCATCCTCCACCTCTAAGGCTCTGGCTGATGAACAAATGGATGCCCTATATGCAGACTCAATCAACCGCCATGAGAACCGCCGCTACATCCCTTTTCTCCCCGGTTCAGGCAGAGACATTGACACAGGCTCCATTCCTGGCGTCGATGAGCTCATTGAGAAGTTTGACAGCAAAGATGGTAGCCACCAGCGCAGGGGCAGGGCGGGGCGCAGGAACAGGATCAATCCAGAGGACAGGAAACGCTCACGCAGTGTGGATAGTGCCCTTGGCCTGCGAGATGGCTCTAACTACATTGATAGGTGTAGCCAAAATCGAGGCACATCAATGGAGCATGTCCTGCGGCCCTCACAGCTTCGGCTGCAGAAAACAACTGGAAGTCAAGACTCCTGGCTCACAACTGCAGATGGTAAGGTTGACGCCAGGGCTTCATCTCATGTCAAAAGCGCACCCGGCTCCCCCCAGAGCAGCATCTCTAAAGGTTTCGGCTCCATCCAGGGGTACAAAAAGCAACAGACTCGCTCCTCTTCATTGTCATTCAAGAGCAAAGAGAGCGTGGACAGTGGCTCTTCAGCTGTCAAGATTTCAACAGTGTCGGTGTCAGCATCGTTATCTAAACCTTCTTCCAGTACAGGTGTAGATGCAGATGTTCAGGTAAAAAGCCAGAGATTTGCGCTGCATCCTCATTATTTACTCTTACATTTGAAATATGAAATTCTTTTCTTTTACCTCCGTCTTATTTTAGTTCAGATATTTATCGTATAGTCTTAAGACATAATTTTCTGTTCAGTCTTATCAAAATGAGCATGTGTTTTGTTTTTTTTTCTTTGTCAAGATCTCTCATTCATTTTCATGTCATATCCAGGTGACACCTGATCTCCTGAAAGGTCAGCAGGAGCTTTCACAACAAACACATGAGGAGACAGCTAAGCAAATTTTGTTCAGTTACCTTAAGGATGGGTGAGTTACCTTAACTTTCTTTGTTCTGATCAATGAACGTTTTAGCTGTATTTACTCATTAAATTAATTACTCAAAAAATGTGTTGTGAAAATGTTAAGAGTCTTAATCCTTGGCTGCTGAATCATGAACGAAGTGTATCGTCCCCCTTGAAGCCTAAAATCAACATGTTGCACCATATGGCAATGTATCACAAAGTAAAAGACTGTTGTGTGGGAGCACATAAGCGGTTTTTATCAGAGCAGGACTGTTTGTGATAAAAGTGAAGGAATGTGCTCTTCTTACCCCCCCACACCCCCATCCAGACTGTGAGTGATCCAGCTGTCTGGAGTATGTTTTCTTGCAGAATCCCACTTGCTCTCTCTGCCTTCTTTTTAGCTGCAGTGTGAACATTCTGTTTGTTTTTGTAATCAGACACTTGCTGCCTGTCAAGGAAAGGCATGTTAGGTTAAAAGGTTAAATTCAGTTTAGGTTTTGAAGAAGTCATATAGGAAGGTTTATGCATACTGCTCAAGCTATCAAGTCAATAATTGTTTTGAGAGAATGTTTAAGTGCAATGTTTAAGTTTAATTGCAAATGCCATTTGACTATTTTCAGCAGTACTTGCATTAGTTATGCATGATTTTACAGTCAGAGACAGTGTTGTAAGTTTCTACAGTTCTTGCATGTGCTACAGGCTTGGGGTAAAGCAGAAAGAGAACAGGAAACTCCTTGGGCGTGTCTGGCCACAGGTCAGGAGTCACAGGACAAAGGAAAGGAAACACAGATGGAAGTGCAGGGGCTGAAACTGAGCTACATTCCCAAGGCCCAGAAGACAAACATTCACCAAACGGGGTTTTAAAGAATTAATAAAAATCATCTGTATGAGGAGAGGGGAGGTTTGGGGGTGGCTTCAGCCTTCTAATTTATTGAAATAATATGTCTGTGCTGGCATGTGAAAGTGGTGAAATTCCAGTTTTGTTGATTCTGATGTTTTCACTTAAACTAAAGGATTAAATGCTCTTCTGTGAGTTGAGAAAATCCTTCCTCTTTGGGCTTTCATACATCTGTTGATAAACTCAGAAATGCCTGCTGTTCAATGACAGAGAAAAAACGGACTGTTTTTTCTGTTTCAGAGAAGTTAATGTTTAGGAAATTTTTTTACTGACCAGAACAAAACTGTTGTTGGTTGGCATTTTGTAATTTTGTACATATAAGACAAACAATGTTACCACTATAGAGAATAGGTAATTTGTGGGTGTGCCTGGTTTTGTGACCAAATGCTGCGAATCTGTGCTTCTTCAAAGGTCACAAAAAGTGATGAAAAGCGATGTTTTTGTTTTGGTAATTAATAGTTATTAATCCTATTATACTACCCATACATTTGATTCCTTTACTTATATGCCTCATAGTTCATTTAATGTGTGTAATGAAGCTGTTTTGCTGTAAGGTGACACATCAAAGTAGCATGATCCCTCCTGACCTTTCCTAAATTGGGAATGAGTTACTCTGTTCCCAGTACAATCTGGGATTTATTCCTCATCCCCCAAACACTGAGAGAGGATTTTTTAACCTTTTAATAAACAGCGTGTGTTAACATACCTCTATTTGTGTGTGTGTGTTTGTTTGTGTGTGTGTTTGTAGAGGCAACGATAATGATGAAACAACAAAGAGAAAGGTCAACCTTGTCTTTGAGAAGATACAGACGCTGAAGTCTCGGGCCACAGCGAGCACACAAGGCGACAGCAAAGTGAGAAGTCGTCATATCATTGTAATGGTGTACCTACTACTAGTTTCGGTCTCCTGACATGAGCCCCAGCTGGCTCAAATGTTTTTATTTTGAAGGAGTTGATAAGCAATAAGCTAATTTGTGCTGAGTTTTCAAATGAAAAACAACATTTTGCCTTAACATCCTATGTGATTCAAAGCCCTGAAGAAAATTAGGAAACTGTGTGCATGTTATCTACAGCTCTGAGGCTTATGAATAACAGACACTGTCAGCTATCAAATATTTACCCTTCACTAAATAACTAAGTGCTATTGCCAGAGTCTAAATAATCAGTTCATAAATTTCATCATAATTGATCAAGAAGAAATAACCAGTTCTTTGACATCTGTTCTCCTCTCAGTCTCTGGACCATGCCGCACAGACCAAAGTTCTGCAGGAGCAAAATGCTCAACTGGAGAAAGAAATGGGTGAACTGAAGAGACAACTTGAGGAACAAACATTGGTAACAACAGTCTAGCTGCAACTGTACCTGTATATGTTGGCAAACCAGTTTATTGCTGAACATATTGTTTGAGAATAACATTCAAACAAGGGTTTGGTTGGAAAGGAGATTAATGGGATTATTGTTCAACTTGTTGAATATAAAGTTATTTTTGGGACTACTGGTTCGAAGCAGAATTGGCTAAGCTTAACAGATATTTTGATCAACTCAATGATAGAATAAACAGGCTACTCTCTTAAACACCTATAATTCTGTAGTATTTGGTGTATAATTAAAGTGAACAGGATTTTAAAACACTGTTGTGTGCTTTGCATTAAAAGTGAAATAAAAGGTGCAGCTGTTGGGAATACATTTACCTTGGGGTGAAACCATGTTCAGTTCATTTTAACAACATATGCATCTTATATGCTACATATCCATATGGCTGGGGCTCTCCTTTTGCAATATTCAAAACAGACTCTGCTAACAAACAAAAAATTTAAATTGATCGTATCTTGAATGAGTTGGCACGATCAATTCAATCCAAATGCCGAAAGACTGATGCAGAAGATGTAAAAGACAAGATGTATGTATCTGCATTGAAATGTCAATATTTGTGTGTTTCACCATCAGAAGAATCAGGCTAACAAGAGGACAGCATCAGGTTTGAAGGAGCTGCAGCAAGAGCTGGAGCGGAGTATAGAGGAGTGCAAGCGTCTGAAGGAAAAACTGGCAAAAACAGAGGCCGAGCTCCAGACTACAGTCGAAGAGTAAGTGCAGAGTAACAGTGCTGGAGAATGGCCGGTCAGTAATGAGCAGTGTAGATTTATCATCTACCTTTTTTTTTTTTAGCATTTCCAGAATGCTGTGTTGACTATTTTAACTGTCAGTACCAGTATTTTTCTTATGTTAAGCTTGAGCTTACTTTACTGGTATCTCCATCAGGGCGTCTTGTTCGTTTGATCCAATGAATAGATCTGGTAGTGTTAGTGGTGGTAAGCTGGTGAGGGACTGAGATCTTGTCGCGTCACTATTGATCTCCACTGATTTGTTGTGGATCCTGCACAGAGAGAGGTGGGAACAGGGAGGGATCCACAACTTGCCGGTTTTGTTTGGGGTTTTTCCATGTTTCAGATGGGAATAGTAGGAAAATTGCGTGACTTTGTAAATTTTTGGGGGATTTTTGTCGATTTCAATGCTTTTTAGGATGCACTCTTTTAATGCTGTCTCCTAATGTTTTAGGCCTTTACTGTTGATTCATTTGTTGTTCTTTTAGTCCAGGGTTTTTCACCTAACAAAGTTTAATTTAAGTTTTCTTTCTCAGTTGAATATCATCTGTAGTTTTTTCTTCACAGTGTTTCTTTCTCAGGATTCAAGGCCTGATAACAAACATCACTTAGCTCGCCGGAGTCTATGCATGTTTTTTAATTAATTTTGGCACTTTTGCCTTTATTAGACACAGGAAACACAGGTGCACGAAGCTCCCTGACTAGAATTGAACCAGGGACAGTTTAATGGCATGCGCTGTAACACTTCAACTACGGGTTTTGAAGTGGCAGTTAGACATTATTGGTATGTAATCATTCAGGTATTCATTTGAACCTCTGTGCTATGTAGGCCTCACACTCAGACCCAGCACAGATGTTATCATTTGTATGTGTGAATTAAGTTGCAGGTGTGTAGGTGTGTATGTACATTTATACATTATGCAGAGTTCCTGTGCTGTGATGTGAGACATTGTGTGGTTTGTCAGGCTGTTCCAGGTAAAGATGGAGAGGGAGCAGTACCAGACAGAGATCAGAGACCTGCAGGACCAGCTGTCAGAGATGCACGACGAGCTTGATTCAGCCAAGAAGTCAGCTGTTGATGGAGAGAGAGACATTATTATGGCGGTAATGTATAGTGTTCATTGTTCTATAGAAGAAGCAAATTACTTTTTGGCTTGAAGAACATGTGACTGATGGCAACTGCTCACCAAAACCACCATGAAAGATAAAAGCCTTTCTTCCCTGACTCTTGAATGCTAAAACCTTGTACATAGTGCAATACGGTAATATTTAGCTTGGAGTGAGGTATCATTAAGTTTTAGCTTCACACCCTATTTAAAGGTTGAAACATTAATTCAGCCAGTGTAGAGTCTAGCCTGTTTGCAACAGGCTCAATTATTTGTCAAATTCTCTACCAGAGTGAAATATTGATATTGTTTGTCACAACAAAATAATACAGAAAGCTATTTGGTTAGCAGAAAAACCTTTGCAATAAAGCCCAACAATTCCAAATGGTGGAAAATGTGTCTAAAATGATCTTAATGTTATTGATTATTTCTAAAGGTCCATATTTTTTCTAGTCTTTGGCTCTTACAATACAAAATTTTGATCTTTTAAAATTTTTTTGTATGAAAAATACTCAGCAGGTCAACTCCAGCCTGGTTCCGCAAATTTAGAATTGATAAAAAGTTACTGAACTGTCCTAATTTTCCACAGGACATGATGCAACTGAAGATGGAGATGCAGGAAGTTCTTTTGGCCAAGGAGGAGCAGGAGGAGGTGCTGAGGAGGCGAGAGAGGGAGCTGACAGCTCTGAAAGGAGCTCTGAAGGAGGAAGTGGCCGCTCATGATCAGGAAATGGACAAGATGAGGGACCAGTATGAGAAAGAAATAAGCAGGCTGCAGACATCTTTGGAGGAGGCCAAGCAGGTAAGCAGCGTCCCAATTGTTTCCCCTCCCGCTGTCCTCTCTCCTCCAGTTTGACTCCCTGCATTCCCTCCTCCTCATTTCCTTTGCTCTGGCCCTCCCCCATTCCAGAAACACACCCTGTCACAGAGGAGTGTGGAGATAAGCATCTCATCAGTGGAGCTATAGCTGTGTGTGTGTGTGTGTGTGTGTGTGTGTGTGTGGGTGTTTGTGTTTGTGTTTGTGTGTGTGTGTGTGTGTGTGTGTGTGTGTGTACTGGGACACTGATTTTAAAACAGGCAAATCACAGTGTATCCTGCAAAAGCTTGGCCCTTTAAATCAGTATCACTTTTGTTCCATTGGGAAGAATTTTCAGAAAGAGCAGGGAGAAGGGCAAAAAAGAGGCCTTGTTTCATTTGCTGTTTCTGTTGCATTGGAAAAGATGTTGAATTGCAATGTCAATATACAATTTACTGCACTAGGCAAAGACCAGAGTTCAAAGAAAAGATATTTTATAATAATATTATACAGCAATAAATCTAAAATATTATTATTGAACAATAGCATAATGATGTTGTTTATCATCATAGTACCTGTACTCAGCATACTATTCTTCAGTCTCCTCCAGTGAATAATACTTTCTCAAAACATTTGATGGCCCAGCAGTACCATTGTAGCCTTATTTACATGCTGAAAGAAAAGTCAACAGCTGATTTTTCAATACTTACCAAGTTCCTCCCTTATATCTGTTGATTCTTCGATTTCTAATTATACTTTTATAATGTGACGAGCAGATGGTTAGGTGCATATCTACAGTGTATAGAATAAAGTGATAAAATGAAATATTATTAACAGTTAAATGTAGCTTGTCACCATTTTTAATGGTAATTTTTCCAAGCTAGTCAAGTGAGGAGGTGTTTTCTTATCTGAGCTTGTTTCTCTAGGGAGAAATGAGGCATTTGCCTCTGTATGAAAATGCTAAGCCTTACCGGCAAAGTCATTATTCTTGCTTAGTAGCAAGTCCCAATTAAAAGCCTTAATATACTTGGTTAGTATTTTTTGTAGAAAAAGCAGAGAGGGCTTGACAAATGTTGTCTTGAAAGTGGAAGGAGGGGAGTTAAGATGACATGAGCAGCGGTGCGTGGGAGGAGACAACACACTGAAAGGACTGAAGACACATTGTTTTCAATAGTTCTCTGTGTGACTCACATGTGTCCTGTTTGTCTCAAAGAGTGGAAGTTGTCCTTGTTCTCAGTTTCCTGCAGGCCTGTTGGGGGTCCACAGCAGTGAACTGCAGAAAGAGTCTATGAGAACATTTCCTTTTGTTGAACAGAGCTACAGCTCCGCCAATAGAGTATTTCATCAGGGGTTTACCCTCAGTGCTTGGTAAACACTTGACAAAATGAAGTTATTTGTTTGTTGCTCTTTTAAGCTATAAAAGAGTTCTCACTTATTGGAGCCTTTCCTGAATCTCTTTGAAAGAATGTTCTGTCCTCAGGTTAGACGTTGTGAGACACTGGTAGATTAGAACACTGTGCCTATCAATTATTATGCAAAAACATTAACTCAAATTCATTTATACAGGTACCATTTATACTTTATCCATTTACTTATGCTGTTTAATATTAGGGCAATGTATAGATGGATGATAAGATCTAATAAATCAACATATAAAAGTCAAAAGGTTAAATAATTTTGTAGTCATACCCACAAGTGCGCACTATGCAGTTCTATATAGTATATATCATGGTTGTCTGTGTAATGAAAATGCATGGTTTTAAAGACAAAAATGCTAAAGCATATCTTGCAGTAGTCAGATGAATATCACCATGAACCTCACAACCTTAGAACGTGAACATTCATAACCTGTAGTCTGAGCTGCAGGTTTTGAGAAAGTACATTTCCTCTGTGTGTAAGGGTGTCAGACAGGGGAAAAAAAGAGCCAGAGTGTATTGTGCGTCTTTTCATTCTTCTGCCCCATCTCCAACCAGTGTTGCTTCCTTCTTTGTATGGCCCTGACGTTTACGCTGACCAGAGTGGCCCATGTGAAGAAGAATGCTGGAAACTGGAGCTCTGTATACTAGTTCAGTGCAGTGGCAGGCCATCACTAATCTAATGAGTTGCCGTTCCTGAGTTGCGCTGTGTCCCCTCTTCTTTCTGTTCCCTGAAAGAGTGGGGGTAATTGTGGACCTCAGTCGACGATGAATGATGAGTTTGTTTCACACAATAATAGCAGCGGGGGTTGCTGAATAAGTGGGTCAGTATGTTGTAGAAAAGGGGATGCGTGGCCAAACCAGTTGAAAGGAGTGGGGGGCCTGTTTTGTGTCTTAAATTGAAAGCTGCATGGTATTTTCACTGAGCTGAAATCTGGAATTTTATCAATGTTTAAAAAATCGTAGCCATATTTTCTTGAATAAAATATGATTTTGCTTATTTTAACAAGTATTACTAACCTCTGCCTAAACCTGCACATTTGGACATGGATTTCATCCTTCATGTCAGTGTGTGCTGGTATGCAAAAAATGTGGAAAGATGAGGTGCGGTGAGTAGAGAGAGAGAGAGGGGTTTGTTTCCCGGATTGTTGGGGTCAAAGTGGAGAATGTGCACCCTGCAGACCTCCTCCTTCCCTCAGCTCCAGTTTTGTAACAGTGTACCGGCTCTGACCTGCAGGAGAGGCTCGGATCTTTTCATTTATGCCTCTTCATGGTGCTGCAGTTGAATCTCCATCTCAGCAGCCTTCCAAATTCTTAGTGTTAGAGGCTTTAATAGGTCTCAAACATGCTCTCCCCTCCCAACTGTAAAGACAGAAGCTTGTGCTTATCACACCATTTCCAGCTCTTGTTATGTCTCACCTACAGCCCTGAGCCACAGTGTGTAACACGGCCACATTGTTATCATGCTCTCATCTCTAACCTCAATTCGAAAATGCTGTATTTTTTCATTTCCTAACTCCCCAGTTTCCACACAGGACTCTGCAGTGATCTCCCACTCACCAGTTCATTTTCTGGCCTGTGCTGTTCTTGCCCATATCTCAGCTTGCCTCTCGAGTAATCTCTGCTGGTGTGTGAACTAAAGTCTCACTGTCTGATCATCAAACTTACGTAGCCCAGAGAAGAGTTCCCCCTCAGGCTTATTTTGAAAGTAAGGACTCCCGCATGAGTCTGTGTGTTTGATGATAGCGCTATATTCCCCAGCATAGCTTTAGGAGCTGATTTGGCAGGCGCCTGGAAGAAGGAGGAAGGAGAAACAGGGCAGCGAGCATGGAAGGAAATGATGGACAGAGTTTCTGGATCTTAACAGAGATGGCAAGGAATTAGACATTTATCCTTGCTGAAATATCACTTCCTCAATGGCTTCAAATAGCTTTAATGATAACTTTTTAAAGACCCAGCAGTTCAGTCAGAAAGTGTTCAGTTCAGAAAATGACTGCATGGCCATATCAGGGTCATGTCTGTGTGAAACCAGGTAGTGGCCGTGATTTTTCCATTTTAATGGTCTTTTACTACACTACATAAGAGCGCTAATGTGTTGGGAGTCTAATCTGCCAAAACAACTTTTTAAGAGTCAAGCTAAACACACACTACCTAATGAGATGACAAAGAGGAAACTGAGGCTGTCCAGCAATGCTTTTATAGGTGGTCAGTGTGTTTTTATGTCTCTGCGCCGGCAACAGCTGTATCCAGAAGCATTATGTTTTCGGGTCGTCTGTCCATCTGTCCCGGTCTCATGAACGTGATATCTCACTTGGAGCGAATTTCTTCAAATTTGGCACACACATTCAGCTGGACTCCAGGATGAATTAAATGAAAATTGATGATCAAAGTGCAAAGTCAATGTTACCTATCAAAACATGTTTTTGGCCATAACTAATTATGACGAAATACACTAAATACCTTTCATTACATTACCGCAAAGGCTTCACTAAATATATGATTTATTATGGGATGTAAACTGCAGCTTGACTAGTTGGCGGAGTCATACAAACATTGGAGGGTGATTCTAATCTTGTGAAGTTGGAGGTAATAGTACATTTTTCTCATGGCTCACATTTTTTTTATTCTCTGCCTTATATTCTGTCTGGCAATGAAGAAATGAATCTGAACCTGACACTCTTATGTACATCTTGATCTAATGTCTGAAATTAGCCCATCTGACTATTTCAGTGCAAGATTTTTTTACTTAACTTTAAATGTGTAAATTGTGGGTTGAGATCTCCATATTTGAGCTGTTAGTCTTCAGACTTGCTTGTGTTGTGTTTGATTTGGATTTTGGGCATTCCGTCTCTCACTCACAGGTTAATTCAAACCTTTTCCTCTTTGGCCTTTGGCCTGGAAAATTTAAACATGGAGTTTTCTCCCTTCTTTGTTTATCTGCTTAGACTTGGATGGAGTGAGTTTTAGTCAGGATGGTACAGCATTTTTTTTAACTTATTTTTTTATAAATTTTATTTGTAAGGAACCATGTGCAATATAAAGCATAAATCTTACCATTTGATGCATTGTACCAGAGTTGGCCTTAAGCTAACTTTCATCTACAGCTAACTTTTCATCTCACAATTTCACTTCTACATGCCGACAGAACAGTACTCAACAAACTAGAAAAATAAGACAAAACACATAATGCAAATTACACACAGTATTACCTCTCTCACTCAGTCACTCACACTTGCACACACACCACGTTTCAGCGCCATGAATATGTTAGACGAAAGCTAGAATATTTAAATACCTCAGTTGAGTAGCTTCTAGCGGTTTTGATTGGCACTGAGGCCTGTGAGTAAAATTCTGAGTCACTCCTAACTAAAATTCTTAATTTTGATAGATCCTCTGTAATTATTAAAAAATTTTTTTTACAGGTAGCACATCTGGTCCAGTGCTTTATGATAGACTTCCTGCCTTCACATCCCATGTTCTAGTTTTAAATTTTAGAAATGGATTGATTTACGGATCTCTGCTGAAAATTTTACAAAAATAAAAGGATATAGATTAAATTATTCCTAAGCTTTTTATATCGAGTAACCCCGAAGTGGTGAACATGAGATTGCTGCTTCCAGTTTGATTAAATGTTTGTGGTTTCAACAGCCAAATCCCACAGAGTCAAATTTTGTTCTTTGGGAAGGATTTAGGACACTTTCACTTTTTTATCATTTAAATCACTAACATTAATGTCTCTTGGAGCATTTATATGCTCACAGTCTCACTGGTCACTTCAATTCCATTTTATACTCAAACAGCCCAGTAAACATGCAGCTTGGCTTTGCACAGGGACTCTTTTAAAAGCAGGTTTCTGTTGCCAGGACAAGACAAGATTTAATTACTGTCCTCCTTTGACCAAAGAAATGCCCAAGCCTCTCAGCTGTCACTTTTTAATTTCCACTTCAGTCCTTCCCTTTAGTCCATGACTGTCCTTCTGTTCCACTTACCCTCAGGTCTGTGTACCTTTTCTTATGGGGGGAGCTGCTGTACTTGTATCACATATTTTGGGAGGGTAGATGCCTTGATTTTCTTTGACAGCACAAAGTGTGGGGCAAGTTCAGATAAGGTGATGTACTTTGACCAACCTTGGTCAGTTTTATTTTATTAAATCATGTTTGGATATGTAGCAAATTACCATTAAAGGCAAAAGTGTTTTTTTTTTTCTTGGACCAAACAATGCTACAGCACTTTAAAAAAAATGAAATCATAATAAGGAAAAAGAGGATTGGTGATTTAATCTTATCTTCTCTTACCCAAACACTAAGTAGTTGACTGTCTAATAATCATTGGCTATGGACAGAGAATAAAGGAGTTAAAAGGCTTTTTATAGCCTGCTACGCATATTTCAGTATCTTTGCAAAGTTCTAATCTCTTTAGACTGCAGGTGGGAAGGTACGAGGTAAATTCATACATTTCAATGATTTCAATTTCAATTTCATTTAGAAACAGAGAACAGTAAAAGGTTTGTTGATTACTCCAGTACACTCCATTAAAACATTAATGTTGATACGGGTCGTTGTGCAAAGACAGCAGGTGGATGTTGAAGCTTCCCATGCCGAAACAGTAGTACAATCTTCAGGAAATGGGAGTAATATTGAGGTGGAGGTTGTGGTTTTGCAATAATTGGTCTAAAAGAGAGAGTTTTACTGATTAGTTTGTAGTATGCAGAAGAAAGGTTAAACAAACAGATATTGTTCATGTATAAATTTTGTGAACGAGACAAGCTTTGACATCACAAAGAGGAAAGAGGGAATGACTGAGAGGCAGGGAACATATGAGCAATGATTGACAACAGGAAGAGCAGGAAAGAGAGAGGGAACTCACCAGTAGTAGAGAAGAGGGAGGAGATGTGATAAAAAACATTTTCTTTTAGGACTCTTGTTTAAGCCTTATTTGGTATTATCCAATCAACCTTTCATTGTCGCTCTGGGCTTATTTTTTACAAGTGAAATCACAGTTAGCATGTTTTTGCAGCTGCTATAGCAGGACATCATGCCTTTCAGTTAGTCCTGATCTGGAGTACTTTCTGTTAATTGCACCAGTGACATTGGAAAAACTGAAACAGCTCATTGTCTGGAAAGTCAGCCATTTATAAAAGACTGTAATGCATTTTCAAATATGCAATAGTGCTGTGTAATGCTTTGCACTTGATGTGATTTCAATTTTATTTATTTGTTTGTTATATGAATGAAGGGTGGGGTGTATGGATGCCTTGTGTTTATTGCATCCAGCATACTTAAAAATATTTTTCTAGTTCAAGGACTGCTAGCTATTTTTACTTTCAGCTTTTCAACATCAATTAAGTATTATCACATTTATTTGTGACTTAGTAGCATAATAAGCATAAACAAAACATAGAATATTTTTAGCCTGTATGCTGCATGTTACAGTATATTGTTCACCATTCTATTAGGTTTTGTGGAACAAATATTTTCAGGGTTTGCCAGATGGTGGACTGGGGGAAAATAAATAGATCAGAAATACCTCCAGCATGTTTGTCTTCAAAAAAGAAAGCAAAACACATACAGAGCGACAGCAGGAATGGGGAGGGGAGATCAATGCTATCATGTTAACAGCAGGCTTTGCGGAAAATGTCTTATTTGGAGAGTAAGAGTCTGTTTTTCAGTGATTCTGAATGACATTTAACAATGTCAAATAGTACCTGCAATGACTCATGGACTGCTTAAGTAAAAATCAAGAGTTCTGTACTCCTTACTTGCTCAATGTAGGTCTCTCAGAGTTTCACTCAACCTTGGTTACCCATAGCTCACATGCTCAAATGTTTATTCATAGTATAATTAATTTTTATGGTCTTTCTGAACTCAACACTATTCTACATGAGAAAGCCATTAATCTTGCTAACATTTATGGAAGTAACCATTCTCCAGAAATATGGTACATGAAACTGATGAATACTGTGCTTGGCTGTGGATTTTTCGCTTTCAGGTTCCTTTCAGCTGTATTTATTTTAGACCATTGGCTCTTTTGTCGTGCTTGAGTCTGATTTTTCAATGAATAGCTGAGAGTCAAGATTTCCCCACATTACAGGACCTGGGATACACACTGCACTTCAGCATTTGTGCCATGCTTCAAAGACAGCACAGAGTTAGTTAATGTGCAACTATAGGCAAACAGTTTGCATACAGAAAAGGATCCAAGTCAAACTTTGAGTTAGGGTAGAGGAAAAAGATATGGACTAGCGGTATTACTACATATTCTTCGATGATATTGCACTGTTACCCTGACGTCAGCTTGTGTTGTCAATCTATTTGTTAAATTAGTTTACTTAGAGAAGTGATAAAGAATTGTATCAAATAAACAAATTAAAGAAATCATTGTCTAATAGCTGATAAAGTGATTTGTTTTGTTAGTGCTAATCCTTCAGTGATTGTTGGGTAATCTTTAATACTCTTTAAGGCTTTTAATCAATGATTAACTTTTTGGAAGTAGTGAACAAGAAAAGAATCAAGTTAGTGAAGCCTTATAAGAAACTGGAAAAGTAGTTTATAAGAAATGAGGCTAACATTGTAAGACAGACAGTGCTGAAACTTACACTGATGTTCTTATGTTATGTCATAAATACATCAGATCATGATGCAGGTCTGATAAAATCAATCCAAATGAATGAATGTTTCACAAGTTAAAGTCTAATGAGAAAGAAAAGTCATTGCAATCCCTTCCGCTCCCTCTCACAAAAAGCAGCAGGGTCTCCCTCTCTCTGGCTGGGGTTTTTAAGTCATATGACCTAGTGTGGGAAGTGGGACAGGCAGAGAAGTACAAGGGCTGAACCTGTCATGTATGTTTTTAAATGGAGCACTGACACAATGCTGACCCACACTGTCAGTGCTTTATTATTGTAATGAAAGCTGTGTTTCTCTCCACATCCCACCAAACCCATTTTTTTCCATTCCCGAGCTGCCATCCTCTGCAGTCACATTATAACCAGTGCAACCACATTCATTACCAAATGTGTTACATGAGTAGAAATAATAATGTGACTCATTTTCAGACACTACTTGATCTTCACAACATGTGGTTCATTTTAGGTTGAAGGCCAATTAGCAGCATTTATCAGCTCTTAAAGAGATTTGGCTTCCAACACTTTCATATGGGAGGTTTCAAAAGCAGCAAGCAGATAATGCTGTAACTTAGTATAACACAGGAGACCAGATCATCTATGCCCAAACTGTACGCATGGGGGGTATACCATACTAAAACTGTAACAGAGTTTGATATTAATACAGTGATCCTGTAAGAAATCCTACCTTAATGGAAATTATAATGTTGAGATTTCTCTTCTAAAGGTGTTGACTCAACTTGACAGTTATTTTATAGTTTGTGTTGCTAATGAATTGTACTGAGATGTGGTTCAATTCTTATTTTACCCTGTTTTATATAAGGTCTGCATGTTTGCAGTTGTGTTTTAGTTACTGTAAAGGCTTATTTTATTTGCTCACTATTTGTTGTCTGACATCTTTTTTTTTTTTTTTTTTGCTAATCTTGCTAATTCTGATTTTGGTGTTATTGAACTTGTACCAGGAACCTCGATCCTTTGACCACACTAAAACACCCAGGGTGGCAGAGATGAGGGCAGCTTTGCAGTTACAGGTGAAACAGGTCTGACAGGCCTTCCAGCACTTAAACAGGGAGGCAACAGTCAACTTTCTAGCCCAGG
Source organism: Istiophorus platypterus (assembly GCA_016859345.1). Lineage (NCBI taxonomy): Eukaryota > Metazoa > Chordata > Actinopteri > Istiophoriformes > Istiophoridae > Istiophorus > Istiophorus platypterus. The sequence continues at coordinate 16,375,251 of CM029118.1, read as the reverse complement.
AGGTGCCTCTATTCATGCACGACGATGACAAGACAAGCTGACCAACAAGTGCCTTAGTCACCTTAGTCACAAAACACATGAAGGAGTGAAGAGCTGTTGAATTTGGATTCCAGTGGAAACTAAATTTTGCATTTGAATAAATAATTTACCACCTTCAAAACCATGTATAGTATGAGAACTCACAAATCTGTACATTTGCCTGCTGCAGTTAAAATCTCATGGTAGCTTAAATCTGCTATGATAACTTGTTTCCTATATAAAATGAAGATATAGGTTCATCCTGATATTTTAATGCTAGAGGCACCCATGTGTTATGACCTAATCTTCCTTTTTATTGTAATTTTGGAGGAAGGTGTCTTCTGTAGTTATTTTTAAGAGTACTTCATAAAGTAACTGCTTGAGAATGGGAGGGGGTGGAAAATTTAGTTCCATTGTTTCCATTAATGCATTTTTCTCTGTCACCTTTCATCAGTGTGTCACCAGCTGGCTTACAACTCAGTCAGTTGATTCCTCAAGGCAGGCGTGCGTGCGTGCGTGCGTGCGTGCGTGCGTGCGTGCGTGCGTGCGTGTGCGTGTGCGTGTGTGTGTGTGTGTGTGTGTGTGTGTGTGTGTGTGTGTGTGTGTGTGTGTGTGTGTGTGTGTGTGTGTGTGCATGAGCGGAAGTGTGCATAAAACGTGAACGCACACATACACACGCACACAAATACACACACACATGCAGTGACATACTTAGATGTGTACAATGTATGTGATGAGTAAAACCTACCTGTGCAGGAAGACAGCACCGAATTTTATTAAACCTTGCACACACTTTTAAAATAAACCTTGAACATTTAATTAATCAATTTTTTTGCTTGCCATACCTTCTTCACTGCCCCGACATAAACATATTGCCAAACCAGTTTCTTAACATTCCACCTCTGCGCCAAAAACCTTTGCAACATGGCTGTCAACTGACACTGCCATTCACTGGACGGGTGTCATTGCAACTTAAACCTGTTCTCTGTCCTGAAGAGTCATGTGGTTGTTGTTAGTTGTATTTGTCATTGTCATTGTCATTGTCTCCTTCTCTTGGAGAGACGTGTATTTCCATCGTTGTCTGTGTGCCCCACCCCCCCACCCCCCGCGCAGCCTTCCGCCCTGAAATGTCAGAGCCAAAGCAGACTCTTCATTCATAAGTTTGGTATGAGGAGAGCTCAGAGGACTCTCCATTAACTCTGTCCCTGCAACAACTGCTGATTAACATTTTATACTCTGGCTTTATTAGGGAATCTCTAAATAAATGTCAGGAGACGTAGAGATCAAAAGACACATCTAAAAAGCTATATCACAACAGTATATCTGATAAACTTTCAAAATTTAAACTCAACAACTTTGAATGTAGTGGCACAGTAGACTTAGCAGGTCCGCCTTGCTCGTTCACTGACTTTATGTGGGCCTTAGTTCAGCAGAGACTAATGAAAGCTCAGATTTATTTTCATTCATGTGATTTATTCTGAAGTGTGAGAGAATTACAAGAGGACATTGCTATTCTGTTTCTCCATAGCCAGAAAAGCTCAGTGAGAAACTGAGCCCTATGAATAGCTTTTTATTGCATGAGGTATTTGAGAGAGTCTCAAATACCTCATGCATCGTTGTTCCACTTTCTGTTGCATGTCACACACTCCTGCTTCCTTTGTACTGAAGCCTTGTGTCCTTTTCTGATCATCAGAGCAGTGCAGCAGTCGTCCGTGAGAAGGCTGAAGTGGAGGCAGCCAAGGGTGCAGTGGAGGGCCAAGCAGGACGGCTGACTCAAGAGGCCGAGCGGCTGCGCAGGCGGACACAGGAACTGGAAAACGAGGTGGCCAAACTCAACCGCATCATCGATGAGGCCAAGCTACAGGAGAGCAGGCTGGGGGATCGAGCTGGCCGACTGGAGGTGAGGGGTCAAGATGAGTGAAGAGGAACTCGGCACAAAACTGCAATTGATGTTAGCTTTATTACATTGCTGGTTTAGTTCTAGACTGCTGCTGTAGCATTTGATCCCATATATGTTATTATTATATGTTATATTACCCCTTATATACCACATTATCCGCTTATCAGAAAGAAAAGAAGCAACTGGAAGAGTCTTTGGTGGAAATTAAGGAGCAAGAGGAGGAGATGTCACGTGCCAACCGAGCGTTGACAATGCGGTTGGAGGATGTGCAGGTGAGATGAGCAACACTGCACTACACTTCCTGTACGGGAATGTGGGGTTTCTATCACAAGTATGGTTTGACACCTTTAATACTGCTGTCTTCTATAGAGGAACTTGACAAAACTGAGCAGTGAACACAAGGAGTTGGAAGAGCGGTTACAAGAAGAGCGGACTCAGAAGGAGCAGTTCAAGCACATGAAGAACAACATAGAGGATGAGAGGAGGCTGCTGGACCGTACAGTGGAGAAACTTCAGAGGGAGGTGAGCATTCTTGAGTTTGTAATACAGTAACATCCCATCCTAGCAGTAACCTCATTAGTAGTGTTAATCTCAGATCATTGGTCTGATTTTGATTTTCATCCTAATAAAACTCAGATCAATTAATTAGTTAATTAATTAATTTTTGGAAAATTATTTGGTTGTAGTCCAAGGGCAAGTGTTCCCTCAGTTTCACACACATTAATTACAAGTGACCATGAGGTGCTGTTGGAGATGAACAAACAAAAAGAGACATCATTCTTCAGGTACTCCTAGGAAGAGCAAGTAGAAAAGGTAAATAAAATCAGGCATATAGGTTTAAAACACCAACTGTTTTTTGACCTTGTAGGGTCTTCTTCAGGGCAGAGATGAATTAAATTATTTAACTTCTATTATTAAAGATTAAGGGATGAAAAAAGGTTCCAGTTCAGTAGATTCAATTTGGTATTGAGTTTTGATACAATGATGTGAAATCCCAATGTTACTCTTGAGCCACTTTGGCCTCATTACAGTTCTCTACATTTCTCACATCTCTGTCTTTCTTTGGCTTCCTCTCTCTGTCACTGTGCCTGTAGATGAATGATATTGTGGAGGCGTCCCAGTCCTCCACTCTCGAGCTGCAGGAGCAGATTGATATTTATAAAGAGAAGAACCGTCGGGAGCTGACGGAGCTGCAGAGGCTTCTGAAGGAGCGAGGACAGGAGCTGGACAAGTACCTGCTGGCTACCAAAACCCTGCAGGAAGAGGTACAATGGGCTACATCAGCCTCATCTAACATAATGGGATCTTGTAGAGGAAGCTCAGATTTGAATGCTGACACTACTTTCATGGTGAGAGTGGTCAAATTGAGGCCATCCTTAGTCAGACCAACTGAGCCCTCCCATGCAGAACAGCACATGATGAGCCATTGTTCTTACTCAACCAGTGTGACCCTCCCACCAGCATCCTCCTCTCTTTTCAGAGAGTGATGTCATCAATTAGGTATTTCTCTCCCTGCTGTCCTCTCAAACCCAATACGCAGTATGAAAGTGAAGTCGGTGGGCTTAGTCGAATCATAGAAAATCTCTGTTGAATCAGTGTTTATGCTCAGTTGTAGAATTAAAAGGAAAATATGGTGAATCCCTTAGTGATCATTTAATATATGGCTATGACACCATGACGGTGATAGTTAACAACCAGTGACCACTCTGCATTGTTTGCAATTAATCAGTTCATCCTTGTCATCACTGTGGAATGTAAAGACTGTTTTTAGTGAAAGTAGGAACAGATGAATGTCAGTAATTTATGTCAGAAAGGGGGTGGCTGAGGTTGTTTTCAAACATTTATTACAAAATGAGGGAGGGCAGATGATATTGTATTTACAGTGACCACACAGAAACTGTTTATTATTGAAGTGAAAGCAGAAATGCTTCAGGACAGTCTGAGATATAATGTAACGGGAAAAATTGGGGCATAGAAACAAACAGATAATACAGATAACAGTACATAAAAGATCACTGCTTTTAGAAATCCTTCTGCAATTTCTGAGACCTTGTTAGTCATACAGTCTCTGAAAAGTTACTCCGATATAATTGATTATCATGGTTCACTGGCTGTTATTATGTGTTACTTTCTCCAGAGGTGCACAGAAATTGAAAATTTGAAACTTCCTGTTTTGAGGGAGTTTACATGTTCTGTTTTAAGATTTGATGTGGTTATGTAAAAAAGAAAAAGGAATAAAAACAAAAGGAGAGAATATTTAATACTTGCTGGTACCCTGTAGTGTTTCTGAACTCTTTAGATAAGCAAGTTGCCATATTGTTCTTGTCTTTTATTCTACTGAGACATACACAAGGACACCATTAGCACAGGGATGTTATGATAAGCATTTCTGCTGACTACACAGGGAGGGAACAGTTTGTTAAAGTCAATGTGCCTTCGAAGGTAGCAATTTGCCAGTGAATGAAGAAAATTAGATGATTGTAAAGTCGATGTTACAAAACATTAAAAAGGGGGGGGTGCAAGTTACTTATGAGGTAGGAAATTCATTAAATGTGTTTGTTAGGCTTTAAGGATACACACAATGTACCCTGACTCTAACCCTGTAAACAAGAATGTGTGTTTACAATGAAAGCTCCTCTGGGTACCCTTTCAATGGAGGCTTTGGATAGCTTTGTCTTGTTTTTAAGCTCATACATTTCCTTATATGGGAGGAACTACCTTCTCGAACCAGCAGTCATTAGTTACACACTCTGTTTGTCATGCATAATCGGCAGCGACTGAGTCTTCTATTATTTTATAACTTTACATGTCATGTGGTAGAAGGTAAAGTGTATTGACAAGACAAGGTCAGCATCCAGGTCCTTCCTTCTCTCTCTGTCTATATCCATCCTGCTGTATCTTTATCCAGCTGCTGCACAGGAAGAGGAGGTTGTCATTGTTGTGATATCATTGTTGTGAAAGCTGTGCTGGCTAGATTCACATCCTCCTCTTCTGCCTCTGCTGAGAAACTGATTGCTCCGGACTGGGCCTAGTGAGTCCACTTTTCCAGCTGCTTTTAAATGCCCCAAAGGCCTCCACCCATGTGAACTTGGCAAACAAATACTAAAATAACAAGTCTAAGCTGAATAAATCCTTCTTCTTTTCCTTCATTTAACCAGGTAAAAGTCTCGTATTGGATTAAACCTCATTTTCAAGAGAGATCTTGCCAAGAAGGCAGCATAAAACAGTGATAAACCATTTTAATTTCCCTAGATCGGTTTCATTAAATCATTAACGCATCAATTCATTCACTTGCAAACTTGCTTATAGCTATCTAAGGCCTGAGAGAGGATGCGTGATTATCTCATTACACCTAAGTCTTTGTATGCTCAGCTTTAAATTAGATCTAACTTAAGTATTTACAAGATGAAATATGAAATAATTCTACACTAATGGCCAAATATTTGTTCTGGGTGAGAAATAAGGGCAGATGATGAATTTTCATTGTCTTAGCGCTAAGCAGTGGGGGCAGTTTTCCACCGGTTGGGGACTCCGCTGCTGAGGTAAACACTAGGTGTGCTGGATTCATTAGTCACTCAGGGGAATCATATAATAACTTCCCTTAGCAGCAACTAAATTGTTGGTCATCACTACAGTTGTAATACTTGATAAGAATCAAGGTAACATATTGAACAGTGAGATGGAATATCAAAGGTATTTATAACATGCTGATTGTCTTTTAGGGGTTTAGTGAAACTTTAAACCCCTTTTAGACAAATTTCACTGATCTTCAGGGATCAAAAAATGAACTTTGAGTATCTATAGAGGACAATTAAATGTGTTAGCAATGATGTTTCTGTAATTCTTCAGGTGTTGAAGTGTATTGTTCCCTTTTGTTTCAGTTGTCACACCGGGAGGAGGACCTGCGGCAGTGTCAGAGGGAACGAGATGAGTCCAAGCTCCGGGAGAAGACGCTGGAAAGAAAGCTTCATGATCTGGAGGAAGAGGCTGTGAAAAACACCCACGCTAAAGACGATAAGTCCCGACACGTCAAACTCTTGGAGGTACATAATGTTATCAAGTAAAGCCACTTTGTCATTAGCAGATGTTATAATTAATATCAAATCATTGCAAAGAACCTTATGGTAATCATTTAGGATACCTGAAAACCACAGTAGACCTTAATGATCAATGATTAATCGAAGTATATATAGAAAACATATTAAGAAGGCAGCACTTACTGACCGTACAGATGAACCTGCTTCATTTTGCAGGACAGGATTGCACAGCTGGAGTTGAACCTGGATGAAGAGCGTCAGAGTGGAGACCAGCTGATGGACAGGATAGACCGAGGAAGAGAGCAGGTGCAAAACCAACACACACTCACACACAACCTCAACACATTCTCATTATCAGTGCTCACCTCTGTCACTGACCTGCTGTTCATGTTCTCTCAAGTTTGCACATGTTCATGTTCATGTTCTCTCAAGTTCGCATGTGTCTTCTTCATTCCATCGCAATCTGCAAATGATATCAAGAACTCTTGTTGTTTCTTCCACCTCTAACACTATAACTGCAACCGCTAATCTCTAAATGAATGGAACATGTGACCTCTACAAAACAATTTCAGGTCTCAGATGTAGTCCTGAAAGAGTGTGTGTGTGTGCGTGCGTGCGTGCGTGCGTGCGTGCGTGTGTGTTCCTTTACACATAAAAATCCACACTCCCAGTTTACTTCCCGTCTGGATAAAGTGGACGGGTTATTGCTTTGTAAGGTGATCTTGCGTAATCATTCAAATTGGCAGGCTGCCAGTGTGGTCTAAGCATCGTCTATCCAATTTTCGTGCATCAGCCACAAAAGACCCTTCTTGCTGCACCTCCTGAGCCAAAATATGCAAGCTGCGAAATGTCTCAAGTTTTCAGGTTGTGGAGTTCACTTGGAAATTACACTCATTAACTTCATCTTGAGAAAAAATCCAGTTCTTGTGCTTGAAGTTTTCCTTCCTCTGTGATAAAGCTGCTGACGGAGGCACTCTGAAGTAAGATTTAGATAAAATACATGTGCTTCTAGGATTGTTGTTGGTTTGTGGGAAAGAGCTGACAAATCAGACGGAGGATGCTTGTTCCGGAGTTTTTGAAATAATACTGTTTTATTGCAACCTTGCTGATTTCGTTCTAATGTATATGTCTTGTGTAGCACATACAGTCAAGTGGCCAGAGTTTCATGCCACCTTTAAAACTCCTTTTATATTAGATGTAAAACAATGAGGCCTGAAAGATCTGGCACGGTAACAGGTTCCCCTCGGTCTGGAACTAACACCGATTCAAAAGGTTCTGACCAAAATTTTGTGACATCAAGAGAGGCTTAGTCTGGTTGAGTAGAGTTTTTAAATCTGCTTAAATGATTGCTTCAAAATTTCTGGCAGAGAGAGAAGAGTGGCATTGTGACAAAGTGGCATTGGTTCAGTATGAGGCTGAACTCAGTTGTCAAGGCAACGCTTGAGCTTTGTGCAGTCAGAGTGTAGTAGGTTGAGTGCCAGTGGTGTGTGTTTGTGTGTTTTTGAGCATGCATGCACACACACACACACACACACACAGTGCATATGTGCTGGTGTTTGTGCCCAATTGTCTATGGGGAGGCGAGGTGGGGGAGGTGAATGGCTATGGGGTGGAGTGGTGGTGGGGTTGCAGCAGAGGCAGCAGGAAGAACACCTGCGTCTCTCCTGGCACCAGGTGCTCCTCTCCTGTCTAAATGAGAGTAATCTCCCCTCTCCTCTCCTGCTGTCTCTCACAAAGCAGATTAGTTTCGCTCTATGTTCCAGTCTGCTGATTCAGCTCCCTCAAGCACTGTGCTGGGTGCACCAGTTATAGGGGCCATCGCTCATCAGAGCAACCCACTGTCACCCACTAATTGACATAAAATATCACCAATTCTAAGCTCCTCTCACAAAGAAAGAACCATCACCACTGTATCGATTAGTTTTCATCCTCCCTTTCTTTTGAACTGGGATGTCAGTGAACAGTCATGTTCATGCAGTCAGGCCTCTGTAGGTGGATTCAATGTGCAGGGAGTTGATATATGATGACACCATATAAGTATTAAAGAAATAATTTGACACCTCGGGAAATAGTTATTTGGTTTCTTGCCGAGAGTTAGATAAAAAAAGATCTGTACCACTCTCATATCTCTAGTAGACGGTTAAATCAAATGTACAGACATGAGACTGGTATTGATCTTAACACTCAGCAAGAAAGCAAATAAACGCTGAAAGATTCCTTTAATGGTGTATAATCATGCACACTTTACTTGGGTGTTGATAAGTTTAAAAACTTATATTTTATAATATTTTAAAACCCAAAACAATTTTTTTTTTTTTTTTTTTTTTTTACAGAAACGACAGCGTTTGTTTTTTTTCTTCTACTGAACCATGTGTCGCTGAGAGTTGATATGAGGATCCCAGCTAAAGGCAGAATGCAGGCAAACAAGAAAATCCAGCTCATCAAATAATTAGGGCCCTTTCAGCATGAACTCTGCTATAGTTTAGCATTTTGACTCACTGTTCGCTACATTGGTTCCTGTTATGAGAGAGACTCAGACAGTGTCTGAAAATAATTGTCATCAGAGTGAGTGGGAGCGTAGCAATGACAGTGTCTGGACTCGGCTTGACAGGTGGAGCAGATGAGGAATGAACTCCTGCAGGAGAGGGCTAGCAGACAGGACCTGGAGTGTGACAAGATGGCTCTGGAGAGACAGGTACACACTCACCTGTCTGGAGGAAAACAACTACACACAGTGTTACTCTACAAACTCAATTCAAAGCACCAACTCATTTAATTCATTCATGTCATTCACCATTTTCATTTGATTGTATCCATCGTTACGTCAATGTTTTTTTCCATACAGATATACTTATAGTTTAAACAATGACCGATCCAGTTAAGCACCTCACCACTTCTGTCTATGTGACCTCTCTAGAACAAAGACCTGAAGAGCAGAGTGGCTCATCTAGAGGGCTCCCAGAAGTCTAACAAAGAGGGCCTGGTAGCTCAGCTGGAAGAACGTGTACAGGAGCTGGAGGAGAGGCTGGAGGGAGAGGAAAGGTGAGATGAAGAATTCAGCTGGGAGTAGCGATGAGTAGACAAGAAGTGATGGAGGAGAGAAACTCTAGGGAGAGGTCTGACTGAAAAGTAGAGTGGGGTGACAGCCATCGCACTGCATGTGTTTCAGGGAGCGCGCCAACCTGCAGCTGGTGAACCGCCGACTAGAAAGGAAGGTGAAAGAGATGATGATGCAAGTTGAAGAAGAACATCACTCAATGCAAGATCAAAAGGACCAAGTATGTATTCCACCCTAATTCTGCAAATACCTTAAATTAAAATAAATGGAGTCCAAAATCTTTCTTTCAGCCACACAGTGTGAGTAAGTGTTGATCTTTAACCATTTTAACGCATTCCATGTTGTTCCTTTCTTTAAGCTGAATCTTCGTCTAAAGGCCCTGAAGAGACAGATGGATGAGGCTGAGGAGGAGATTGACCGATTGGAGCACAGCAAGAAGAAGCTGCAGAGAGACCTGGATGAACAACAGGAAGCCAACGAGCAGCTCCAGAGCCAGCTCAAAGCTCTGCGAAGTGAGATCAGGTAAAAACATACTGCACTATCTTTAATTAGTCATCTATAACAGCCAGATCAATGCTTTAACATACCCAAGGTTTAAGAGTAAGACAAAGACACGCTCAGTGCCCGAGTTTTAATATTGTTGTGTCTCTCATCCAGGCGTAAGAGCACCTCTGCTCCACTGCTCAACAGTCTGGACGACGACGACGATGACGACATCAGCACCGATGGGGAGACATACTTCAGCTCACTGTCAGGATACAAGCGTTCCTCAAGTCAGGACAACATCATGTCCACCTTCACTTTGTAAACAAGCTCTGAGGTTGAGACTAAAGTCTGCTTTATATGCATCACTGTTGGACCAAACGGCTGGAGAAAACCTGCCGATATTACAGTCAAACATCGGCATGAATATTCACTTTCAAGAGACTTTCCAGTTAAGTGAGATCATGTGAAATATTGCTTGTGAAAATCCACACTTCAACAGAGTTCATTTAATTCTCCTGGATATTAAATCTGGGTACACTCTCAATGTCCGTAAGGCCACTCAGTGTTAAAATAGCAGCTCAAAGATTGATGGATGAAATCCTTAAAGTTTTGTCCTGTCGAAATTAAATGTACATGCTTCTTCATTTGTTAATTTTACATGACGTCCTACTTGTCCAAGTTTGTCAGATCTATTCTGAATGGATTTTCCTTTGTTAAAAAATGGATAACACATGCTCATTAATGATTATCTAGCATTAGCAAGCTTGAAAACGCTCTCTTTCATGCACTGTAAAACAACAAAATCAGTACTGCCTTTGTGAATAATATGAAGTCATTAACACTTACTTTTTTATGCCTATCAAATGTTAAATTTACATACAATATCCGAGTATAAATTTTGTATCATTCAGTTAAATAAAATGTATTTACCGTTTTTTAATGAATGAAGATCAAATCCAAAAATATGAAGATTACCAGGATGTTTTTAGGTTTTTATAAAAACTTATTCATGATTGAATAGAAACAATCCTGGCTCATTGAAGTTTTAAAGGAAAAATAAATGAGGGACTTTGTAACCATCCATTTTTATACAGTTTTACTGATGACCAATAATACTGTAGATCCATTAGAACATTATCAACAGACATTTGTATTGCACCACAGAGGTTGCTCCTAATCTTAGTGACATCACAGTATTTCTTATACATCTAATGCAAAAGGCTGCTCCATGTGATCATGTGGCAACATCTAAATGAACTTTTTGTGATAACTGATTACAGCACTGAACAAAGCTGTAAATATCAAAACCGTCTCATCGCTGAAGACATTTTTATACTGGAAACACTGTGGTATAAGCTCTGCCTCTGGTGATTTCTGTCCTAGATGGGGGGCAGTGTTAACACTGAACATGGTGTAAGTCTTTTTGTTTAACCTCAGATGTGTGTATTTAAATTGTGCCACTGTGCTGATGATAACTTACAGGTCCTGCAGAAGAACATATGTGGACCTCCTCAAATTGTCCTTTAACTGAAAGAGGGAATTTTTCAAATGAGATAAACTGACAATCAATATTTTTGCTGAACTGTGATTATTTGCACTCTCTGTTGGCTCTGTGCTGAATATGCTCCAGTCTGACACCTTTGGGAGTGGATTGAGACAAATTCCTGCCACTACCTCTCTGTGCACATTTGTATGTTCATGAATCCCTGCTGAGACTAAAATAAAATTACTTCGAGTTACTCTCAAATGCTTCCACTCTTTGCACAAGGAAACTCAAAAACATCCAAGTGAAGTAACAATAAACAAAACACATTTCTGAGTGGAGAGGGACAAATAATTAAGACTAAGAATTTTAGACATAGTTTTGACCAGTGTTGGAAGGAGTACTCACATCCATTACTTAAGTATTAGCATCAGTGTCACAGTGTGAAAACACTCCATCACAAGTAGAAGTTCTGCATTTGAAGTTTTTTCACCTTTTCCTAGAAATTAAGGAAGTTATCAAATATGTTCAAATAGGTTCATGTTCTCTCCACGCAACAGCAGATTTTTTTCATACTCTAAGAAAAAAAAAGACGCAATAATTGACACAAATCACCCGATAAGACGAAGATTTTGCAGTGTTTGCACAGTGTAAAAGGTTAATCTACAAAGTAACAAGCAATTAGATAAATGTGGAATAAAATGTACAATCATCTCAAAGTTGTGCAGTAGCTGAGTAAATGTACTCAGTTCCACTCGAATCACTTCCGGATGGCAAGATTTGATCGGTGTAATGTCTAATGGTCCCCAGACATTCACTTGATTCATAAATTAAATCTCTGAAGGGTCAAAGCAGCTGTGTCAATAGCAGCTCTTTATCTTTAATTTCGTGCTCAGCAGGTCCATTTTCTTTCCTGCCGGAGCAATTTTTTTCCCTGCTTGAGCATTTGAAGCATATGCATCCCGTGTTTGTGTCTGGTCACCTCTCAACCCAGAGCTTTGACCTCCCTCAGTCTCTGGTGTAAACAAAGAGCACACAGTTAAAAGTCTCTGCATATGTCATTAATTTAGTGGAGCACTTTTGTAGAGAACTGATTTTAATTTGATTTGATTATTGAGTCTTTCTCTGTGGATGAGTGTCCAAAAAAATCTGAAAAGCTTTCAGGCTGACTTGGGCAGTAAAAGGAGGTGAATAGTTGAGGCCTTTTTTTTTACTCTCACTGCTGACCAGCTATTGTTGGCAGGGCATGATCTTTATTTGTTGCTGTTCTGTGTGAAACAGACAAATTGACCTTTCAAGGGCCTCAGTGTTATCTCTCTCTCTCTCTCTCCTTCTCTCTCTCTTCTGTGTCAAGCCAAGCAGTGAACTAATAGGTGCTGCGGGCCAGAGGGCTTAAGAGGGAAACATTGTGTATACTTAACAAGGTGATCATTCTTGGGATTCCTTTATGTGCTTGAGTGACTTCAACCAGAGTGACTGCTGGGAAATGAAGAAGTAGACAGCTGAGGGAGAGTTGTCCTGCCGGGAACGATGGTGTGAAGAGGTACATCGAGAGTTGTCAACAGCTGTTCTTTTTTCACATGGTGATATCTATTCCACAGTTTTAAATACAAAACATGCACATTTTAGAAGTCCTGCAGAGATCTAGAAACAACTCTGGTTCAGTTCAGTGTAGGTGGACAGAAACAATACAAAACAGCTTGTGATCTCTTTTTTTTTTTTTTTTTTTTTTTTTTGGGTGTGTGAAAATGTCCCAGTACTGTGCTGCCCTCTAGCTGCAATTACAGTAACTTCGAAAGTTCATAGTTTTTTTTTCCTCTGATAAAGACAGCTCATTTAACTCCCACATAATACTTAATTAATTTCATAAAGATATGGTAAATAACAGTAAGGTAGTCGTAAGTTCATGAGCAATGGTCTTGACTGTCCTCTAAATTTATTAGTCATATTCTTATGCTTATTTCTAGACAAAGTTTTATTGATTTTTTTTTGTTTGTTTGTTTGTTTGTTTTTTTGTTTTTTCAGTAACACTCATGACATTTCCCAGGTTCCACATAGAAAGACCAAACTAAACGTCATGTGGACACCTCAGGCAGTGAAGGCCTCAGTACAGCAGGACAAACCTGCTTTAAGGTTTTGTGCATTTGAAGTCGCCATCAGTGATGGAAGAAGCATTCAGGTCTTTCACTGAAGTAAATGTAGAAGAGCCATAGTCAAAAAATATTCCACTGCAAGTTAAAGTCCTGCATTCAAATTCTTACTTAAGTAAAAGTATAGACATATCACTGGCAAAATGTACATAAAGTATCAAAAGTATTCACTATTCTGAAATGTTAATTTCTGAGCTTTATATAATTATTGATTGTATATATCTAATAACTCAATTTTATTATTAGATACTGCTACTTTATGTTGTATTTTGTTAATGTGTAGACAATTTAGGAAATTTAGAAACTATTGAATAGTTTAATAGGAAAGAGATGTGTCGTATTATTTTCAGCTTTTCATATGTTTTGTATGCTAATCTGAAAAGTTAATAGTTATTGGAAGTGTCATATATGTGTAATGTAGTAAAAGTATAATATTTACCTCTGAAATGTAGTGGAGCAGAAGTTTTGGCAGCATAAAATGGAAATAAACCTTTATAAGTACTTCAAAATTTACTTAGGTACAGTTATAAATACTCTATGGCATAGGTATTTTCAGAGCTGCAATTAATTACATGAGGGACTTTTTTATTTAAACTTATATCACAGTAAGATATTAGAGGAAACCCTTCCACCCACGCAAATTGATCCTAGGATTCAGATCAAATATGAGATGATCAGATTATTGTTTATTGCATCATAACAATCACAGCATCATCATAATATCAATCATTATAGGCCTAAGCTATAAAAGAGATGACAGAGAGGGGGAATAAGATACTTGATCCTTTGCCTGGTAAAAAGAACACTATCCCTCAAATACTATTTTGTGCAGCAAAATTCACTTGTTATTTGAATTACACAGAAACATTAGAAGACCCCCATTCCAGTGCGACCAGTGAGTCCCTCCCCTTTCAGATTAAGTCACTTAGATCACTCAACAAGAGATTTATCAGAGGCTGTAAAATTATTGTTGTGTATATTTGTTTTGGCCCTGAGTTTTTCCATTGGAAGCACTGTTTTACAGTTGGAGGTTTTTCATAGATCAGGGTAGAGTTCACATTGCTAAAAAAAAAAAAAAAAAAAAAAAAAATATATATATATATATATATATATATATATAAGCAGCATCTTATATCTACATGAGTCCAAGGTTCCTTTGTTATATGGCGGGGCCAATAAAAATATTTCCCTTAAAAATTCTACTAATCTGTTTGCCTATATATGTCCAAAACCAGTATTGAAGGGATTATTCAGCCCATAAAAGTAGCCAGACGAGAAGTTAGTTATTTTTGACTTTTCTAGCTGTTAGTTGCTTTTTTAAGTTTGCCGCACACTTCTGAAAACAGCACAGCATTGTGAGGCTGTGTCAGTTTATCAAAAGGAGCACATGTGTCTGTCAACAGTTGTAATGGCTATTTTCTGTCAAGCAATCACTAAAACCCAGGTCAGCTTAAATTCCAAAGCTGCAGGGATGCTGAGCAGACAACAGCTATTGTTGTTGGTTTCAACAGCAAAATCCCTCTTGAGCAACTGCTCCAACAATAGATCATATACATGTACTGTAACCTGCATGCAGCAAACAACAATACTGTTACCAGGACAACATGAGCCATGGGAACACCTAAGTATCGCGGTTATCAAGTGGTGGAAAAAGTGCTCCGATAAATTATTTAAGTAAAAGAAGCGGTAGCACTACAGTACTACACAATTTCCCTCATCCTGGAGAGTTTTTCCCAACCAATTACTCTTTTTACTGTTATTTAAGTAAAAAATAAATAAAAAATTCTAACATTTAAGAAGCTGGCACCATGAAATGTCTCTAATTTTTGCATGAAAAACGACTTAAATGACATAAACTCAGTTATCACAGTAACGCTGATCAATTATTTGACCGATGGACCGATTGTTTCAGTTCCAGTGAGGCCTAATGCTTCATATTTTTTAAGATCGTCATGTGTTTCATATGTACAATCTTAATGTGAGAAGTAACTAGTAAATATAGCAGTCAGATAACTATAGTGGAGTGAAACAAAATTTAAAGAGCAAAGCAAGTGGGTTTAATATGTAGTTATTTCAGTCAGATGTGCTCCATGCAAATCTCGTTCCACTTGTAAGGTTGAATCTGAACCGAAAAACGATGAGAGTGCGATCAAAACAGGAAGTAATTAGGTACATGCAGTATGGGAGCGGATTGCTGCGTGGATTTCTACATGACACTGGATTTGACAAGAGGCCCAGCTGAGTGAAAAACTCTCTGATTACAGAGGTGACCAAACAGCATTTGTTTGTAGTCTGGTTACTAATTAACTAACCAGTCCTGTAGAAATACCTGGTATATTGTCCTGACATTTTTGTCTTTTCATATCTATTGACATATTTTGACATTGGCTGACAGCAGGTCTTTGTTGAAATAATAATATACAGCTGAGCAAGCTCCTGCCAGGCAACTTGAGTCTTTAAACTCGATTCTCTTACTCATTCTTCCTTTGACTCTGTGTCTCTAGCTTCTATCAAAAGGGAGTGACTGGAGGTCCTTCGTAGGAGGAATGTGATCTGGCTGTCAGCTGATTCTCTGTTGGCTCCTAAGAAGATATTTGAAAAGATAAGGTGAGTTTAAACTGATGGGCATAAATTCATCCCTTGACACCAACTGATAACGGGGTTGTGAGGCAGAAGGTAGCAATATAATTAAAAATATAATGTTTGCCGTGCTCTCTTCTTTTTCATCGCTATCCACTAACAACAGAAT
Organism: Istiophorus platypterus; assembly: GCA_016859345.1. Taxonomy (NCBI): domain Eukaryota; kingdom Metazoa; phylum Chordata; class Actinopteri; order Istiophoriformes; family Istiophoridae; genus Istiophorus; species Istiophorus platypterus. The sequence goes on along the minus strand of CM029118.1, from coordinate 16,359,370 downwards.
CAATAATTAATTGGCTACAGAAACTCCTGTAGTATGGAAGACGCCTCCTGTAGCTTCAGTATAAACCTGTTTCAGACTTTATCTAACTCCTCTCACAGTGACAGTAGTGGAGAGATGGAGGATTCAAATCATTTAATACAGTAAAAGTAGCAATTTAAAACCCCCACATAGGTTTATCGCTTGTAATTACTGTGACCTTGACCAAGTACTAGAAATATGTTTTTTCTAGTTATTAGGATATTTTGAAAACTAAAAACATGCATAGCCAAAACAGGAAGATACTGTCAAAACTCCTTTGCTGTGAAGTGAGAAGTTGAGTACCAGCTCCTCCTCTTAGCCACTCTTGTTGATAAGAAATGCTCCACCTGTCCTGGCTGTCTAGGAGGAAACGCCCTGTGAAAGTCCTCCACCCTGGGCAGGAGGCGCCGACCATGGAAGCAGGTGAAATGTGGCCCGACAGGTCTGATGGGAATACAGAGAGACACCCAGACAGAGTCAGACTGAGTGACTGACAAGCCTATCAGCCCGCTGGATTCAGGACCAGTTCGGCTGGAGGCAAGACAGTGGAATACTTGTGTTTGCGTTGCTAAGTGTGGAGCTTGATGGCACCTGGTCATTTCACTGACTGAGAGGGCGCCTCTGGGCTCTGTGGACTCCCATCACCGCCACCCGCAAGAGACAGAGAGTGGAATTTCCCTCCTCTTCCCTGGCCGGAGCAAGGGGTAGATGGTCGCTCTGAGACTCTGAGCAGAACTCAGGAAGGAGAGTGAGAGGAAGGGTGGGCGGAGGGCCGGAGAGGGTGAGGGGAGAGGAAGAGAAGTGAGGAGTGGACAGAAGACGAGACATGCTTCGCTACGGTTCAGGACGAACGGTTTCCACCACCACAACAGCAGAGGACTCTCCAGAGACTTCAAGTGAAGTAAGAAGTACCAGAGAAGTTGGGACACTGAAACTCTTTCTCTCTCTCTTTTTCACTCTTTCTTCTCCTCTGTGTTTTGCAAACTGCCCAGTGTTTTTTCTCCCCGCCTTTGTTTGTCCCCTGCTGCTTCAACTCTGTGGCCTCTTGTTTCTTCGCTGTATACAGTCAGATGCATTTTGTCAAACCCAGCAAACATTTTCTGTTCCCTGATCTTCTGAAAGTTCATGTTTGTTATGGGATGTATTCATTTACAAGAGCATGTAATGGGAGCTTAGCCTGCAGGGGGTAGGGCTGTCATGTTTATTTGAAGAGTGTTCTGATAAAACAGGCCTTTGTACTAAATCAGCTTTTAAAGTTATTCTCATTGTTTGTAAATGATGAAAAACCCTATTGATATTTTTTGAACCGATAATGATATGAGTGTATTTCTGCAGCATTTTTCTTTTATATAATAAAATCTTTCCATATATTTAACTGCAAAAACTTCCTTGTAAACAACCAAACAAAACACCCACTGTAGTGTATCACAGTGGCTGTCTCGGAAGCACAAGTTCAGGGCATTTGCATTAACCTGGTTTGCAGTTCTGCTGCTATTGTCTATGGAATAACCCATGGTGGTGGACTTTCCTGTGAGATGTGCAATGTTTTAATGTAAACTCTTCAGTCCCTTCTCACTGTACCATGCAACAAAAATTAATTTGCTTGTAGAACATAACTGGTTTGCCTTTTTTCTCTCTCTCTCTCTCTCAGAGGACAATCAGGCGTCTCAGGTTAACGCTACATGCAGGAGATAATGGAAGCAATGAGCCAAAAACAGCGAACTCAGACACAGTAAGTCATATATCTCCCTCTCATTGAAATTCTACAATTAATCAAGCCCTTTCCTGCCTATAAATCTTGCTTGACAGCTCTATTTAGATAGGTAAAGCTTTAATGAATAGAGTTAAACACTATATTCCCTCTTGTTCAACAAAATTTGACTCAACAAACCAACTGAATTACTATGTGTATCTCTGTATGTATGTACAACCCCACACGCCAAGGCTTTTTCAAAAAATAGTGATGTAGGAGAATGATAACAACTCGAAAAACAACATTAATCCATCACATTATACATAAGAAGAAAGACGGTGGAACCACTAAGATTTATGCATTTCTTTTATCGTCTGGTCCAGTTACACAATCATGACAGGAGGGCGTGTGCTTGTGATAATGCAATCACATCTGTTTCAAATTTACTTCAAAGCTCAGCTCAGTCTCTGTTTTGTGAATCTATTCCGTTAGCTAGAAAATATTAAGATACTTTTGTTGAACATACGACATGTTTGATCTCCAGCTGAAACACCTGACAGCTTAGTCAAAACAGTATTAACTCAAACGCTGGTAATTAAACAAACATAGCTCATAAAATTGCCTTTTTCTCACTAAAGTGCAGAACTACACTCAGATAGTGTTGGTGTCGACCATGTCGGTTATGATTGTGTCCCTACGCTACAGGCTGTTGGGCTGTTTGATGTAGGTGACCCTGCCCAGCACATGTTTATGTTAAGGATCTTTGGTCTGGAGCCTGATGTTAGAGTTTGACATTAAGGGTGTGAGAACTGAGTGTGAGACTATACTTATTATTGGCCCTGAAGAGGCTTTTGGACCTTGTGACTTGTGTTGGACCTGACAGAAGTATGGAGGCATGATTTTAACGAACCTTGGCCAAGGAGTGTGGTGTTTGTCAAGTGGCCACACCCCCACACACTGATAACATGCTGCTGTAATCTGTGAGCGTGCTGCCCTTTGGGACTGTGCCCACTGAAAACTGCTGGAACCAATGACATAGGACAGTCTGGACCACGGTGAACATGCGCTTGGTGATGACCTGTGCTTCGGTGTTTGTATAGTGAGGATGCAACTCTGTGCCCCAGCAACCGTACAACCAATGTGTCTGCAGACAGCAGAGCAGCAGTTTTTACAGTCAGCCAGCTGATGTGTAACTGTGCAACGGTATTTCTCAAAATGTTGAACAATTGCTATAAAAACCCAAATTTACAAAATATTCCACATGGAAATATGCAGAAAATAATGCAAAAGACAACTACAGCTAAGTGCTAAAATAAGTGGATGTATAATTTGCATGAGAAAATGTAGCGCATAGTGGAAAAGCCACTTCAGGATAATATGAAGAGGAATATCAGGGTTCGAGGGGTTAAAAACTCACTTCTACTGGCCCCTTGATCTGCTCATTATGTATTCTCATTATTTATTCTCAGCTCAGAGTGCAGGTGTTGCTGTAATTGCAAAAACAGACGAAATACACTCACAGTGTTTAAAACTGGAACTGTGTTTAACAGGTTCAATTTAACAGTCAATCCTAGATCTAATCTTTAGGGAAGGTCAATTTTGTTTGGTTTTATGATGAAAAAAGAAAAAAATATATATAAAAAGGCTGAACACAAAGTTAATTAAGGAGGAAGGAAATGACCAATACATCCTCTGTCAGAGATATCCAGATATACGGTTTCAGTTGAAATACTGGTTAAAGTGGTTCTTGGCCATATAATTAGACAGGGTGACAGGCTGACACATCATTGACACAATCCAACCAGTGACTAAAGCCTAGAGAAGATGAAATACATTGTCACCATGACACACACATAGGAAGAGACACAGAGTTGCTACATATATAAGTTTCTACACCCACAGTGTTGGATTTCATCTCCATAATGACTGAAAATCTCTTCAAAGTGAACATGAATCAGCCCAGTGAGCTACATGAGAGGGTCTATTTGTGTTATGGCTTCAAACACAACTTTCATGTCTGTGTTGGAAATAAGGAGTCAGACGAATCCTTAACAGTAGAGTCATATGAAAGAGCAGCCAGTTTATGTGCTAAAAACAAATGACAAAAGTGAAATGTTTGGCAATGCACTGAAATATGATTATTTAAAAGAGACATCTTGAGGTTATTTCACACAAATCAGGTAGTTGGTGACATCTGCAAGCAGGTTTTGCTCCTCAAAGCAACAAAAAGCAACAAAAGTGCTCTTTCTTGCAAAATTAAATGCCACTGGTTTGAACTACAAAATCCAGGTAAACATGGTCCACAATTGTGGTCAAACATTGCCACTGTTAAATTGAAAGCTGAATGGACAGAACATAGACTTTTGTTATTCTGAGCTCTCAGAGAAGTGGCCTGCAGTGTTGTTAAAACATAAAGATGGTTGTCTCTTCCCTGCCATCTGCTGGAATTCTCATCCGACTATTAGTGGGCCCTCACCATTTCTCAACAGCTTGTCCTCTGTAGATTAAGTGGTGCAGAAATGTGAGGCACGGCTCTGTCCATGTGACAACACTGCTGTCTTTGTTCAAGTTTCTCCTCACTCTTATCTCCGTCAGATGTGGAGGCTGACGCCTCTTTCTCTGGGTAACAGGTCTGAATACTTAGTTTCATGATGCAATCCTTTTATCTATCTATCTATCTGTCCTAGGGGAAACTTTTCAATCTACGGTATTTGATAAACACCAACTGGTAGAAAAGACAATTAAAGAAAATTATTGTATATACAACAGGCAGACAAATGTTTTCATATTGTGACACCCACTGCAGTGGTGACCACATCCTGCCCACATCCACCACAAGATAATATAATAAATAATGGTGAAATCAACATTGTCACAGTGACGGAAAAAACAATCTTTGGGAATCATGGGGAGTGAAAAACAAAGCAGACAGTAGGTGGTACAATGCTTCTTGGACGCACAGACATACAAAAAATTCAAATGAATACATCAAGTCCAGGCACAAAAAAAACCCCAAAAACATTCACATACAAAAAAAACCAAAAAACGGTTTTAACTATATTTTATTTGCTACATATAACCAGAAAACATAGACTGCAACAGAAACTTTGCACAGTAGAATGTAACACCTAATGTGAGAATATTCTAACTTTGTATTGTACACACATTGGAATGAAGTGAATCAACCATGATTATTAGTTCTTCCTTTTTCTCTCACCACAGACTGAGAAAGAAAAAGATGTCAATGGGGCATGGAAGAAGAAAAATGGGCTGATCCAAAGACAGAGGCCAGCTGGCAGGGAGTCACCTAAACAGGTAGACAGCCACATTCACCACATGAAGAGTAGGCATCACACTGTGCCACACGTGTCGCTGACATGCTTCTGTAAATCACCTTTTTTGTGCATGCTCTCTCAGGCTGTCATGAATGATGTCTTCATGTCTTCATAGATATTCAGCATAAGCAGATGCTAGTTGGTGACTGTGAAAAGTTCCATGTCTGTAGTGTATCTGTTTAAGTTTAAAGGAGACCTACATATTCCTCCTCACCAGTTAAGTTAAATGTTTGTCTTCTGAGTTATGTGTAGAATAGACAGCAGATTAATAACTTATTTGATTGGCTGAAAATGAGGTGGAAACAGTTATAATAACTGATTAACAATTTAAATTATATTTTAAGCATAAATGCCAAACATTATCTGGTTCCTGCTCCTAAGATGTAAATATTTATTTTAGGTTTCTCTGTCTTCTGTGATGGTAAACTCAGCATCTTTTTTTTTGAGTTTTGGACTGTTAGTCAGACAAACCAAGTGATTTGAATAAGTCAGTTTGGGCTTTAGGAAATTGTGATGGACATTTTTGATTATTTTCTGACATTTTTAGTCCAAATGATTTATTGTTTAATCAAGAAAACAATATAAAGAATAACCAATGATGAAAATGAGTTTTAGTTGCAGGCCTAGAATTACTTTTCTTTCTAACTTTCAAACAAACCCTTTACCTCTTCTAGCACATCTGAAATATTTACAGATTGAATCCCTAAGCTACAGCTGAGTAATTGATCTGTGCCCATGTCTAAAACTGTCATTTGTTATTCAGTTATTGCATTGTCCAAAGTGCTGTGCTGCTCCTGTCCTGGTGTGCATCTGTTTTCATTGGTGGCCCTGGCTGTTAGAGGTACAATAGGCAGAAATGGCAGCAGCTCATGTACTGGGTTGCAGAAACATGACACCCTCTTGCATTTTATCTACCCCTTCATTCCCAACCTCCTGTTTCCAGTGCCCAGCGGCAGCAGTACTGGAAATACCTGATGAAGTATACATATGCAGACCAGTGCATATGTACACAAGCATGTGATCCTCCTGCGAGTGTGCATGTCTGAATGCAAGCGTGCACACAAATACACAAACACAATGACAGTTTAGGTCAGCCTCAGTGGAGGGTGGCTACAGAAACCTGACCGGCTTGATCCTGTCTCCCTCAGCACCTCAGTGACATGACCAATGGGGTGCCAGCGTCCGCACTGCAGCATCATGGGCCCAAAGTGTATGGTGTAGTGCAAAGAACGGGCTCGTACAGACAGCAGGAGGTGATGGCACGAGAGTGGACAGTCAGTCACCTTCACGATGAGATGAGGTACATCAGGGAGGTGAGTGGAGACTAACACGCCAAGCAGCCAAGCCTTTAACTGCACACACCATTGTTTTAGTAGCATATTATCTATGCATGGCTGTGTGGGTTGTGGTGTAGTTAATGTCTGTATGTCCTGCATATCTGAACACAGGTGAGAGATTCTCTGGAGAAGGTCAGAGAGCGGATGTACGGGCAGTTTGGAGGCATGCAGCAATCAGTGCAGAAGCTCTCACAGGAAATCAGGGTAATGAGTGATGTAACACCATTATGTGACTGCACAGAACTGCATCATCAAACTCCAATCTGTAAACCTGTGAATAAATAGAAAAAATGCAGCATACCATTTGTGTCTGCAGGCTGCCAACTTACATAGGAAGAGTCTAGAGTCAGAGGTGAGGATCCGGACGGCAGCCATGGAGAGCTTTGATCAAATGAACAGCTCCCTCATATCTGCCAACATTGGCCTGCAGGTAACAAAACAACGGAACTGAACCTGTGAAGACTTTCTGTACGACAGCTGTGTGCCACGACAGAAAGGGTTGGCTTGACAAGTAAAAGAAGCTTCCTTTGCAGAAATCCCTTCTGGAGCACTGTCAGAGTAAAGTGGACACGAAAGAGGACCTGAAGAGTTTGCAGAGGGCCTGTGAGAAAACACAAGAAAAACTCAGAGACAAAGAGAGGGAGCTGGCCACTGCACAGGCTGAAAACCAGACATTGAGACTACAGGTCAGATTAAGTTCACACTCTCCCATGCATCCCAAAATTTAAATTACTGTACATTACTGAAGAAGAACCTGCTCTGACACATTCATTGATATACTCAGATTCTGGTGATAAAGTAACCTGTTGAAAAGTGGTCTGAGTAGTCAGTGACAGTGGAAAGTGGACAGTGGAAATATGTGGCTACTGAACAGCTGCTAAACAAAGAGAAATACAGGAATGCTTCACATGCAGAAATGGTTATCCTTCACCTGGTACCTTACCAGTTTTCCATCTCTGTCACAGGTTACATTAAAATCACAAGTAACACGCAAACTTGACTGATTATCAAAATAGTCCCAAAAGTTCTGAGAACTCATCTTGTGCTCTAGTCTATGTGATGACAAAACCAAAAACGATCACTTTCCCTTAGAGAGGAAATAACTCCAGTTTCAAAAAATTAAGGCACTTTAGAAGTATTAGATCAAGCAGTTTTCCTCAGTCCAGCAGGTTTGACAACAGATCATCTTACTGCAATACAGAAGCACATCAGCTGCATCTGCATCTTTTATTCTAGTATCAATATGGAATAATCAGCAGAGCACAGTCTTAATTTTGCTTTGCTGGGAATTATCCAGGTGGAGTCTTCACAGGAGGCCAACACTCTGGCGCTGCAGGAGCTCTCAGCAAAGCTTCAGAGGGAGTATGAGGAAAAGCTGCTGGAGGAGCGACAGAAACACAGGGAGGAGATTGAAAACATGCAGGTCTGCATTCTTTACTGCTTATGCATTTACTCTCACCATAGTACATTGCATATGGGTTCAATGCCAATAGAAATCAAGACTTATTGTTATGAGTAGGATAGATGCACAATGATTATTCAAGATATCTCAAATGATTTTGATTTTGACACATTCATGATATGAATGTGTTGAAAAAAAAACAACTGTAAAGCAAATTCAGTAAAACACTGAGTGATACCCAAAAATGTAGATAAATCACAAAAAAAAAAATCAGTCCTTCATCTAAAGTGAAATGTGTTTCCTCTCACACAGGCCCAACTTGATGAGTACATCAGGCGACTGGAGGAAGCAGAGAGAAACATCAAGACTGCAGAGGCCAAGATCGCTGAGAGGGACCAGAGGATCATTGATGTGGAACGTCTGCTGGACTGTATGGGAACGGTGAGGCAAACTTTTACATGTCGAAAATCAAACAAACTATTCTTCATGCAAATGATAAACACCTTTTTCTCTAAGCTTCATCCTTTCTTTCAATCTCCTGTGTCTAGCGCTACTTTTGATCAAGCACCTTGAGCAGTCCGTTGTCCTTCTCTCATATATGCCTCTTCTTTGTTCAGTAGATGTGGTTCCTGTGTAAAACTACTTAATTTTACAAAATAAGTAATCTGTTATCAAATTCATGGTATTACAAAATTAATGAAATATGTGATTTATTTATTTTTGAAAGGTTGTGACAGTTGACAGTTATTAAATTTGAATTCTGTCTGACAGCGACAAGAAATGCACATACTGCTGTAGGAAAATAAACTATGGTTTGGGAATTTCAAACTGTTTTGAGAATCATGATTCATATTCGAGCATTGTGTCAAAGCAACTGAAATATCATTCCACAGGAAAAGGGCCAACTCCAAAAGAAGCTGCAGGAATGCGAACAGCGTCTCCGCTTGATGGAGCTGACGGACACAGCTGATACAACTGCAGCCAAAAGGTACAAATTAAGATTCAGAAACAACAAATATCAGTTTGCAAAAACAATTCCACAACCAGGTCAATTTCTTAGCTTTTTGTTGGCTTTCAGTCATATCATCCCTCTTCATCAGTCAATTAGGTTTGCTCAATTGTTATGACATTGGATCTGAGGGTGTTCAAGTGAATTGTCTTTAAGTTGGGATTGTTCTGTCAAAATACTACTTCTAGTGTCATGAATAAACTTTCATGCTTCAAAAAATGTCATGTTTGAACTATTAAAGCCTGCAGATCAGTTAGTGTGCTGCAGCCCCGTTTTCCTCCCAGAGTTTGCATTCCTTGATCTAAGAAGCATCTGAATACTGGGAAAATGCCTGAAGGTTCCCTTTTCATCTGAGTTTATACTGTCTGTGGGCATAAATAGTTGCTGGTTGTGTTTAGGTCCAAGGAGCTGCAAGGTGAAGCAGTGGATCTCCGTGAGAGAATCAAACACTTAAACGACATGGTGTTCTGCCAGCAGAGGAAAGTCAAAGGAATGATTGAAGAGGTGAGGAGGGTTTATTTATCAGTGCATGAAACTGTCCAGTCATGTCCATTCAGGTCTACTGTTCGATTTTGTGTTTCGATAGTAGCTTTGGAAACACACATCAGCTGAAGTAGTAGATATTTATCTACCAGAGTACCGTGTGTGCAGATGAATTAGGTACACACAAGGAATATGTAACTTAATTAGGAGCCTGAGTCAGTAAAGAGTGGTGCATTGAGCTGGCCTGTGGGTGTAAGTTGCATACATGCATTTGTAAGTTTCTGATAATAAATGAAAATTGAATGAATATTGAGTTTGGTTTAAATGGAGATTTTCTTTCCGTTCCTACCGTCCTTATAATTAGCACCAAATTATAGTTATTTCCAGGAAACTTCTAAGAAAATTATTAAAAAATTAGTAATCACAAGATCCCAATATTGGATTTAACTGAGCAGAGACAAGATCTGCATGTAAACACACAATCACTAGTTTCTATTGATCGCTCTGCTCTTGAATTATTGAAGGTTGAATCACTACGAGCTCAAGTCGCCCAGAAGGACATGTTCATCTCAGAGCTTCTAGACAGAATTGCAATAGTGGAGTGTGAGGTAAGACAAATACTTGACCGTGTGTTCTCATTTTGCTGTGGCGTTGTAATCTACTGCATGGCTACACATGACTGCCTGGGCCGCTGAGCGCTGGATATCCTGAGCTTTCAGCAATGTCTGCGTGGTCTCCTCGTGTCGCTGCACCTATCCAGTCACTTTCACTCGTAAAGTGACTGCAATCCTTTGCATGTATCTGACCTGACAGTGTTGTTTCCTGTTTTCCTTTTCCTAGAATAATGAATTAGAAGACAAGCTGAAGTATTTTGTGTCCACACAGAGTAGGCCATGGGAGGTTTTGGAAACCAGGGAGATAGGAGTAGACTGTGATCTGCTCTCTAGGTAAGAAGCAAAGTTGGAGAAACATCGGGTTATGTTTGGGGCTCGGTTTGGAGGTGGTTTCTCACTTTGATGTCTGACTGTGCTTCTGCAGACATGAAGCACAGAGGCATGATGTTGAAACACCCGCTCAGTGCGAACCGACTCATCTCCATCCCATACAATCCCCACCGCTCGTTCAGTCACCATCACCGATGAACCCTCCATCACCCATCCGACCTCCATCACCCACGCTGTGTCCACCCTCATCTTCCACACAACTTCCATCCCCCTCACAAACTCCACTCCCCCCGTCTCCCATTCAGCATCAGTCTCTCTACCTGACAACCTCCGTCCAACCGAGGACATTCAAGTTACAAACCCCTCCACCCAGCAGGTTGGAGTCTAGTCTACTGAACTACACCCCGGGCGAATACAGCCGCTTCCTGCAGTCCGGCGCCTACACTCGTCCGACCGAGGCAAACGACGACATGTGCCCCGGTCCGGAGGCCTCCGCTCCCGCCCCGTCGCCCCCTGGGCCCAGATCCAGATCACCCCGGGTTTATACACCGTTCATGAAACTCATGGAAATGACGGCGAAAATAAACATAGAGGAATCTTAGGGTAACGGCAACGGACGCTTTTAGACATTTTTTGTGGGAAAACGCGCCGATTGTCTCGCTTTGTCCCTTTTTTGAGAGTTGATGCTACAACCAGCAGCGAGTTAGCTCCGACCTAGCGTGAAGGCTGAGAACGAGGGGGGTAAACAGAGGAAATCTGCCCCCCGGCAGGGTAAAAAAGGTGAAGTTTTAAAATCCACCCGTAGAAGGATTATACGAACAATTGCCAGGCAACTAGCGAGAAACCGTCCGGTCCACAAGCTCCCGTCAAACGGCAAATTTTGAAGCTTTTACGCTTCGGTTTTCGTTCAGATGACAAAACCAGTCGAAGAGCGAGGTTTGGAGGTTTATAACAGGTTTATAACAGAGAAGAGCAGCGTAGTCTTTCCCCCGTTTGCAGCCTTTGTGCTAAACTAAACTATATGTAGTAAGAGTTATCTTGGCATTGAGATAATTTCTATGTCACGGCTCTGCGCTAACTTTGTTTGTGAGGTAAAACCAAGCTTACCGTGGGTACACATTTACTATAAAGTCATGAGAGTAGCCTCGATCCGCTCCTCCTACCCGTGGTAAGGACGCTTACAAATTGCCGACTGTTCCGTTAAAACCCAGTTTTTTCTGGGTGTATTTTCAGTGCTGACTGTCTTTTTACAACCGCCACGTGTAACACTGATCTCACAGATCAGGAGCTGATGCATTCATAATGGTAATTTCCCTTTCATATCTCATATAGAAAATGATTCTGTCTGATGATAGAAGAAGCCTCGTAGGTTTTTCAGTTCTGTTCTGGTTCCCATGCTTGCACATGGCACTGTTATAATAAAATGTTATAGGGTGTAAATAATCAGATTCTCTGTAAAAGTATTTTGTGAATAATGAAATGAAATGAATTATATTTGTTTTGTTTACAGTGAATGTAGCCTACTTCAGTTTTCCACGGAGCTGTGAGGATTCAGTCCTATATAAAGGTTGATAAGGTTATTGTGTGTATTTTCCTGTCGTTTTATATCGGCTCTGTACAAATTGAATGAATATCGTTTTGTTATTTTCACATTATGTACACAATATTTATTAAGTTCTTTGTGCCTTTGTTGACAGCTTGCTATCTGATACTAGTGTTGGGAATTAATCTCTTTGAATTGGCGACAGGGTATAAAGTACATTTCTGTGCTAATGATAAAACTGTCCAGTTACTTTAAAGATATTATCCATATTGAGGTGACTGCCATTCCTGAGCCACAGGCACAAGTATTATCCAGCTGTTGTCTGCACTGCCACGACTGTGATCTGAAGAATGCTTTATGAAGTGCCTTTTCCTGAAAGTTACATATCAAACTGCAACTAATGAAGAGTGACAAGTGTATCTGGCTAATAAAGACTGTACTCTGAAAGTACCCTGACTAAGTCAATAGACACCTATATTTATATAGAACCTCATACATTTACAGAAGCCTCAAGCCTATATACAGTATGACTGCTACATTGTCCACTGATGTGGATTGCTCTTTCTGAAATTGTTGTATATGTTAAGAAACACAAAAAAGACTTTATTATACCTGGTTTGCACCTCTTCGATTTCAGGTATTTAACTTTCACTGTTTAACACAAATGTTATGTATAAGAAATGAATTCCAGGTAAACTCTATGCACCGTAGATATGCAAAAGATTGTGTTACTAACTCTATTTTTAGGACCTGCCCAGTGTAAAATGTGCAGATTGTGTGTCTGCCGAGCTATTGTCTATTGCTTGTTACAGGAAATTATGTAAAAAGACTTCACAATGCAAATCTGTTGTAGCCTGGATAAAACTCATCTGTTTATCCAAATAAAACAGCATTTGTTATCGTAATTTTCACAGCTGGTTTTTGTGGAGTATTTGTTTATATCAGTGATGTTGCAAGAAAACTTGGAGCTTCACAAAAAGCTCTTCAGAGCTGTGTGTAATAGATTAAAACAAATTAGTAAATTTAGACATTTGGCAGAATTAGGGACAGGATTAGGCAGAAGAAACTTAAGGTCTTCCACTCAGTGATACTGTTAGTAAAGTACAGCCAATCCTGTGTTTTAAATTGATGATAGAATTCCACTGATTTTGATCAGAAGAGATGCATAGAGGTGGATACTGCAGAGAGGTGGATACTGCAGAGAAAAGTGCAAAATGTGAGCAAGTGCAGTCCACTGAGATTCTGTTCCAACTGTGCGGTTGCAGCCAAAAGCTACGATGACTTTGAATTCTGAGAGGGGAACGGAGAGGACACAGCTGTAACCTCCTGGTTGAAGTTCGGGTCATTGTCTCTTGAACCTCGAATGAGAAATTAGTTGGCACGGTGTTTGGGAAACATCCGGACAGGAAAAGCAGCTGTGGAAAATCTGAGACTATGAAGCGTGTTTATATTGACTGAATTTACTTGATAACAGAAGAAAAAAAAATATATCCTTAAAATCCCTATCTGGTGCTATTGACTCAATTTGACCCGCAGAGGGCAGAAACCCTCCATCACTGGCAGTGGCAAGAAGAAGCGCCGCACTGAGCCTTCCCGTGCGGTAGGGGGCGATAGAGCTCTACCTTTTGCTTTTAGATTTCCGCTCAAGAAGAGGAGCCCCCCACTTTGAAAAGTCTCACGTTGATGAAGTCAACCTGGCGCCATAAGAGGTTTTCTAAAGTCCCCCGACCGCCGTACTGTCGCCTGACCCGCGGGGTTTCGGGTCGCCTGTTGTGCGGTACATCGTGTTTTTATGCCGCGTGTCAGAACCGACGCGTTTGGCCCCCGGACCTCGCCAATGGCTGCGGCTAGTCGTCGGTAGCTAACGGCCATGTCCTCGCTTTGGACGGAGCGCCAGGGACAGGTAGGACACCTGAGACACCTGAGCCCAGAGGAGCTGCGAGAACTGCTGCTCCGCCAGGAGAAAATACTCTGCAACAGGTGAGTTGGCACCGATAACCTCGTTCCGCAGCCTCTTTGTGTCCGACACTCTCTGGGGCCACTAGCCGATACGCACAGTATCGGAAAGATGGTTGAGGAGTTTGACAGTTTAGGTTAGCGACTCTATGAGGGTAAGATCTTTGCGATGAGAGCTGCCCCACCGTGTCTGTTTTGGACCAACTTTTGTTTAAAACAAAAATCTTTATGAGGGGAAAACTAATTCAAAGTTCTCCCGTGTTCATGATGCAGAGCTTTAGCCACCATGCTGCAAAATGAGTTACAATACAGTTACTCTAGTACTAACGAAGGTACACTACCGCAAAAAGGAAGCATGGATCAAATATCGAAAATTTAATCTAAATTTCTGACTCAGTCAGCAGCCAAACACACTGTCGACTTTCTTTCTACAGTGGAAATGAAACATTGTGAGGAAAGTTTGTGCCAACACTGATGCAAAAGTTCCCGCTAATGTGCTGCACTCGCAGGTTGCTCAGGTTTTTACCTTCTGTCCAGTTCATCTCAAAAAAGCTCAATGGGGTTTAAATCTAGAGACTGTGCTGGTCTCCGAACATGTGAAGCCACCGTCTAGTTCTGCTCTTGTAATGTTTTCGGTCATTATCTTTCTGAAGGATGAACCATTCACCAACCAGTCTGTCTTCCTTTGTCATTCAACTTTTCCTCACCAATTCCTAAAGGGACATACAGTACTACTTCATGCAGGACAGCATTGTAATACTGCATCAGAGTAAAAACAGTAGTAAAAACAGTTTGCTCCAACATTGCCTATGTACTGACAGCGGGACCTGAGGGAATAGTTTGCAATAACTTTCAAGGCTTCATTTATTTTCATTACTGTAGGAAAGTTTAAAGTTAACCAGTTTCTTAATCCTTGAAAAGGACCTGTTTTCTATAAAATTTACATTTTTTTTTTTTTTTAGTTTTTGGTGATGTAATTTTTTAAAAACATTGGCATTTTACCACTTTCCTTTTGTATAATTTAAGGATATTCACCTCACTTTAGCTGCGTCAGTATCAATATAAACTGGAAAAATAGGTTTACTCACCAGGAAGGTTGTTCCAAGCATCTTGGAGAACCTGCCACAGTTCTTTTATTGATGCTGGCTGTCTCACTGTACCAGACTGACTCCATGATGTTGAGATCAGAGCTGTGTGTAGTTCTTTATGACTCTGGCTGTATGTCTCGGGTTGTTGTTATGCTTCAAAATGAATTTGGGACCAGTCAGACTCCTCCCTGATGTTATTGTGTGACAGATGATAATCTAAACATCTCATGTACCTAAAACTTTTGCAAAGTACCCTAGATACCAGGATTCAAGGCAGGTTCAAATCGAAATAATATGCAAAGCATGATGTTTTTTTTACAATGGAAAGAACAGACTGTGGTCATAATAGTTCTCCACAAATATTATTGTTATACAGCAGTTTTGAATAAAATAGTCATAGAATATACAACACGTATTTGACTTATACAGTGATATGAATATTGGACTGGACATGCAAAATTATTTAAGACAAAACACGCATACATGAAAAAGAAATATAGATGAATAAATGAGTAGAGAAATGTAAACGCAGATTCTTTCATACAAAATTTGTAAATGGTTTCATGAATATGAAAACTTTGTGACTCAAATGCTAAGGGCTTCACAGTCACCAGATCCTAACCCAACCGAAGACCTATGGGAGAGTTTGGAGCAACTCCACCATCATCATCAAAATGCAAAATTAGAGAAAAACTTGTGAAAAAATGGTTGTCATCCCCTCTCTAGAGTTAAAGAGACTTGTAAATCCCATTTCTCTGTCTTTATTTAATGTTGGTTTATTTGAAAAATATCTCCTTTCTTTATCTTGAATGATTGTTTTGAATCTAGCATGAATTGATGGGTTTGTTTTGTTCATAGGAAGTTATTGCAGACTCTTCCTGACAAAGGGAAAAAGATAGCGGAATTTGCAGAGAAAGTACGTCTTGCCATTGAACAACAAGATGAAGAGCAGAGGAGACAGAGCCTGGTGTCTGCTGTCAGGACAGAGTTACAGTCCAAGTACCAGCAGGCTGTCAGTATGCAAAAATGTGCTATCCCAAACACACCAGCAGCCTCCTACCAAGTTAGGCAAGTAGAGGCTACTGAAGGTGATGTGGTACATGGGAGAGAGACCTCACCTTTCCTGGCTAATGTACAGGCAAACACCACTTTGAAGCAGCAACAAGACCAGTTTGTCTCCAGAGCGTCTTCTGGTGAAACCATGGAGACGGCTGCTGCTGGGGCCTCTCTGAACTCTGAGCAGACAAAAGAAGCTGACCTTGTGGAGGCCTTGGAAGGGGTCAGACTGTCTGAAGCTACTACTGTTTTGAGTAGCCAGTTCAAAGACCCATTAAACAGCACGACAAGAGACAATTACTTTCTCAGAAAGCAGACACCGAAAAAGCCTCACTATGTAAATGTTCTTGAACAACGAGAGAAGATCCCAGCTCCCAGGAAGCAGAAATTCAAGCTAAATCAGTGAGTGGACTTGGTTTGATGATGTTATGACTAGTTTTAGTAACTTTTGTAAGAAAAAATACTTGGATAATTGTGTAGATTTCATTGAGTAAAATTGTTTGTCATTGTATGTAATTTTGCTTTCTATCATAGTTCTTTGCAAATAACCTTGTCTAAATGGTGTTTCCAGGCTGCCCCATGGAACGGACATTTCTCCATCAGGATCCTCGTCATCCAGCCAGTCTTCTAAAGGCTCATCGCCGCTCTCTGTCCAGGCCAGGAAGGAGCTGGACAGAAAACACCTGGATGACATCACTGCAGCCAAACTCCCTCCTCTTCACCACAGCCCAGCCCAGCTTCTGTCTCTGGAAGAGTCAACTGTCCTCCTGAAGGAACAAACCAAGAAGCAGCAGGTTAGTGCAGCCACACATTTCTCACATCTATGCAGTGTATACATTCAACTTTAGGCAGATTGCCATGGTCAGAAATCTCAACTTCCCAAAAGAGAGTTTATTTCTTTGAATTAACGAATAAGACTTTTTCACCATGAGGGGTGGTAACATATTGAGGTAACAGTATTTGAATGCCTTGGATACAGACAGACATGGTGAATTGGGGGGGGGGGGTGCAACCAAAAATAGCCCTGTGCTAAGAAATGCATTGGTGCAGTTACGAATGAACATGAACAATGCAGTGGTCATGTTACAGACTAGTAATCTATATGCACTTGCAACACAGAGCCTTGCTGAATGTCGCTGCACTGTGGTTGAACAGCAGTTGAGCAAATTCAACTATTTTGCCGGATGACCCCACATTTTTTTGCTGGAGCGCCTTGCATAGGCACCCCTGGACTGGCCTCATTCAAATGAAAGAGTGGACTGTCTTTTCACACACGACTAAAGAAGTTCTGAACACAGCCTTAATTTTATACAGAAAACAAAATGTCTTCAAACATACATAACTTGATTTAAATTTCTGTTAAACAAAACCCATCTTTTTTTTTTATCATTAATAACTATTAATTGCCACTCTTATTTATGTATCTGGGTACCTATTTAAAAAAAGATAAACTTGTACATTATGTGCAGAACTGTGGAAGTTATTCAAATCACAATCATAATCAAAATCTGTGTCAAATCAAGTTAGTGTACCAGATGAAAATATAAACTATTCATTCAAATCCTTGTATTTCTATTTAAATATAATTACAATAAACTCATTTATTGAGTTTTGTGTTGGTATTGCACCTGGATTCAAACAAACTGAGTTCATGCAAAGGTGACTTTTAATATTTTCTCATCTAATGAAATGGGATTCATTTACAAAATCCAAGTGTGAGGTCCCTCCATAAGCTCTAGAGGGCAGTATAGGCACTGTGTATCACTTCACATCGGAAGTACTGACTATAGAGCCAAATGTCAAACAGTGTGCTGTTGTCAGCTTATGGAGGCCTGTTAAGCTTATTATAAGTCCTACTTTTGTTGACGGTTTAATAGCTAAGGCTGTGCTGCTTTATAATAATGTGCTTGTTTACTGTTTACCACCCTATTCATGTCAACTTTTTCTCTCTGTTGTGTTCAATTTCAGGAGTTGCAGGCCAAGCTGGCAGCCCAGAAACTGTCTGAGGGATTGAAGATCTCTATGGGGAGCTACACTCCTGACGGTGGCCCCATGGCTGCCTACAGAGAGGTTCACGACGAAGGAGCCCAGCTCTCCTCAGAGGAAGACTGATCCTGGAAGGCCAGAGCTGGGGAAATCAGCGTGACCTTGGCCCTGAGGGAAACAGGCTTTGGACCTCGCAATCAGGACCCATCAAACAGGATTTTCACTCCAAGGAGAGGAATTCTTAAAAGAGGAAAAGGGTCTTTGCATGGTGTGAAGGCATAGTTGGTATCCCAGACTCAGGAAATTGAATGGCAGGTTGAGAAACTAACTTGCTTAATTGTCATTCAGTTCAGATTGGGATCAACCGTTTTCCGTGTCCTGCAGGAATATTAACACCTATGGTTGACCAGTAGTCCTGAAGGCTGAATTTGAAACATGTGGTATTATGAGAGGAATGCTTTGTATCAGTATACATTAAACCAATGCTGTTGTGGCTTTCTGGGACTGAGAGTATTGTACATTGAAATTTGTATTTTATTTTATTGTATTTTAATTATAAAGTACATAAATAGGTTGATTACACTGTTTTGGTACATTGGTGCCTGTTTACAGTTTTGTCTAGAAAATGTACACAGGCCTTTAATAATTACAGACTCTGTAACAGAACTGAATAAATACATCTAATTCCCCACATGGTTGTGTTTGAAGTCCCCTGAATATCCTGTGATTCCTAATTCACAGACGTTGTGATGATAAGCTACGTCATCAGCCTTTTTAATGATGAAAATAGATCTGCAAGTGGTAGTCCTTTTATTTCTCTTCCCTTCTATGAAATTGCTCACTGATGAGAGCATCAGGAACGTTGTTCATGTACCTGACAATCTAGCCTTTACAATAATTCATCCATTTGCTACAATCTAAATATTAGTTTTGACAATGAGAAGGGAAACCATGTAATGTGATAATGTGCATATATATATATATACCATGATGAATTTTAATACACCTCTTAATTACAGATTTATGTTAAGTAGTAAAACTTACATTAATCCCTGCTGAAATGGCATAAGAGCGTCAAGTCTAAAAAAAATTAAAAACTCATTTTGACTTCTTGGTGTGTACATTCAGATTAAATTTGAACCAGTTTCCCCCGTGTAGATTATTTAAGAGTATTAAATAGATGCAGTCTATTTTATTGTTAGACTTCCATCTTGTTTAGTTCTTAGATTTACAAAATAAATCTGCAAGGTGATATAAATTTCAGTTTTTGGAGAAGCTGTTGTCAGCTGCAGGCCCTGATATTCTAAAATTCTGTGAGATGTTATCAAGCAGGGATCTGTGACACACTTGATAAGATTAATGCAGAGGTAGTGAAATATCGAAGCTTGATGGGGGAGACATCTGGACTGCATTTGGATCATGTTGTTGCTGGGAATGGCAGGCGATGATAGGACAGCAGTGGGCTAATGTAACATGGTAAATACCATTTCTCAACATTGCTAATATGTGGTAGATAAGAAGTGCCAGCTACATTCAGCGTTTTCCAAACCGCCTTTCCCATCATCCCCTTTCCAACTCTCACAGAGGACTGCAGGCCATCTAAATTTAGATAGCCTGTTTTAGGGATTTTAATGAGGAAAAAATAAGGCACCATGGCACGCTTTGGGGGGAAATGAGGGTGGATGCATTCTGGTAGATGCCCTTTGATAACCTTTAGTAATTGTTGCTGAGGCATTGGTGGGAGAAGTTTTAGAGAAAAAAAAGACATCTGATTGCTGGGTATTTAAACACTGTATCTGATTGGCTCCAGAGGGGCCCTGTGGTGACGTCCAACAACAAATACATGAGCACGCTCCTTAGAGGATCTTCATCGTGCTGGGATTAATTACAGCCTACCTTGCTTACATAAATTCAGAGACTGTTACCAATTATGGGGCACATTTTTGCTGTAGCTTTTCTCGTGGTATCTGGCGTCAAACCTGACTCTGAACGTAAGTTGATGTTGTTGAGGTGGAACCGAGCACACACTCTATAGTCAAAGCTTTTTTTTTTTCCGTTGTTGTTTTTACGTTTGGGTTGTTTATACTTCAACTTCAATCCCGGACCCCTTGTCTCAGATTAATAAGCTCCTCATGAAGTAGTCTGCAAGTGATTTGCTCCAACTCTCAGTCTGAAAATCACACGTCTCACGGGAGTAAAAATAATTTGCTGTTTGGGAGTGGAAACTGGAATGTGATTTCAAAACTGCCTCTTCAAAGACCAGCCAGCTCAGCCTTAAATTAGATATACAGTATGATGTATAGACTGGCGTTAAACACGAGTTAGGCCCTCAGCAGAATGATTGGATTATATCTGCCAGGTTACAATGTCTGAGGTCATGCTTTTTCCATTCTCTGATCTTTTTGTCATATTTTTTAGGGCACACGAGGAGATGAAATAATGCAGCACACAGCAGTTTTGTGCAGATAAGGTTACAGCCTATCTCCTCATCCCAATTAGAACCAGCTCTCCCTCTTCTCACTGCCTTAGAATTGAATCAAGAGAAACTGTTTTTCAGCCATGATAGTGGCATGGCTCTAGGAACGGCAATGTTGGTCTGTTGGTCAATTGGTTCACCACTATTTGATGGATTGCCCTAAAGTGATGCACAGACATGTCCCCAGAGCATGAATCCTAATGATATTTGGTGATCCCCTTCTCAGGGCTATAGACTGGTAGTTTTGCTAAGTCTTTATTACCTTTAGGAAATTTTTTTTTTACTGATTCCAGTCTCAAATAGAGAAAATTTTGTGACTGGAATCTTCTTGCAGAAAATGGATGTTTACAATGAATCTTTATATGTGGAAAATAAACCTACCAGCAATTTGGAGAAGGAGAGCAATGCTCATTGGCGTTTACCTCGATTGTGAAAGCTCAACAAATGTTTCATATGCAAATGGAATGAGCTCTGACTCACAAACAAACAACTGTGCGTGTTGGTATCTTCCCTGTGTTATGTGTCTGTGCATGTGTGTGTGTTCTCTTGACAGGGAAGCAAGGAAAGTAAATACTTTCTTGACATGACTGAGGTGCTGAGGTCCCCAGTTATCTCACCATGAAATGTTTTTGTGTGTATGTGTGTGAGAGGAAGCTTGCACATAGTTTATGTCAAGACTGTTGCGTGCCTGAGGAGGCATGATATGTGGCTGTCACATTCATGCGAGCTGTGCAGCTGTCTCACCAGTAATGCAGATAGGAAAATATTTCCCGAATGGTGGGTGAATCTATTTAAGGAAAAAAAAAGAAGAAAAAGACAGAGGTGTCTGGAACTGAGTGCTGGTTGTAAAACACAGTCATAGGAATGATTTATTGCATTCTTACATTCTTAAGATTATTTTCTTTTTCATTTTTTTTTCACATTCACCAGACATGGCTGGTTTATTGCATATGAATGTGGTCAGAGCACTGTATTTCAAGTAATTGCTTGTCTGTTAAACACACAGACACTGGCATTACAGTTATTAGAATTAGATCTATTCAGTTCATTGCAGCCTGAACCGTGCCAGGTGTGTTACAGAGATTTGCTTGCCTCAGATTTGCAGATCATGGCTCTTTGAAAAATCCGTTTAATTCAATCTTAACTCACAAAAACTTTATACATTTATAATTTGGACTATATGGATGCTAACAATTTTTACCTTGCATTTCTCTCTCCACACTTGTCAGTGTGGAGGGTTTTCTGCAGACATGACAGCAAATGCACCTCCAGAAGTCGGAGACACAAACAAGAGCGTGAGTCTTCCATGATTTTTACTAACTCGTAATGGTAGTTACTGCCAAATACTACATCGTAATAATAGGTGCAGTATTTCCCCTTAAAGAGATTCGGGTCTCAAAAAATATCAGTCATCAGTCTACCACAAAATCATGCTCAAGTACAGCACTTCAGTAAATATATTTTGTCACATTCCGGACAATTGCACACCCAAATTTGTGCCTCATATATGGTTTCTTATATTACTATAAACTAAAATGTGCAAAAAGCTAATATTTTTCTGGATTCTTTGTCCCTCATAATCTCCCCATTTCAAACACATAGCAGGATTCATTTGAAAACTCATAGTTTTAAAACCATTAACTATCCGTGAGAACAGTGAAAGTCTGTGTGGCCCCGGCAGTAGAATCCAGTGTATGTTTTTGTTTGTACACATGGTAAACTGTTCTAGTGTGAAACTCTCAGTAGCCCTTTCTACTTTGACACTTTCAAATGTTGTTCAGGGTAAAGGCCCATCAGCCTTTACATCCTTTTCAAGAGTCTACATCATCTCCATTCACTCATAACTAATCGGAATTATAGCTTTTGCTTGATTTTTTTCTGTTTCAGGGAGAGAACATATGCTTCTAATATTCAGTACAGCTCAATAAAACACACATGTGTTGTTATTATTCAAACTGCTGTTATGATTATAAGACAGAATTTAGTCCTTATTTTTTCACCAACTTTTTTTTTCCTCTGCAAATGGTTAACCGACAACCAGATTTAATATAGGTGGTTTAAGTAAAACAGCCCACAGAGTTTCTGTGAGATAGAAATGTCACACAACACAAGTGTTATGTGTTTCCTTTTCCTTGGAACAATGTTTACAATTCAAAAGCCATAAAACTGACTACAAATGGAAATGTCCTGGTATAGCTGTAATGAGTTATCCTTGTGTAGTAATGTCTTATAGCAGATGGACTGCATGTTTTAGCCTCTGCAGGTAGTACTCATAGTTCAGCGCTGGATGGCAGTAGTGTATCTTTGTTTTTTGTCTCTGGTGCCTGAGCTTTTATTCTGATGCTGTATCTTTTGATAACAGTTGTTTTACTCATATAAGACCCATCATCATGGCTGTTAATTTCCTCTGTGGATATTTTTAATTTGTCATTGTGCATTTTATCAATGGACATGCAACTATAAGGGACTTATATTAATGAAAAGATTGTTACAGACTGAAAGGTCAGTGTCACCATCTTCAAGGGAATCTGGAGGATCAACAGCTGCAAGCAGTTATTTGAGACAAAGAGCTAAAGTCACTTTCTGATTCCAGATAGCGAAACTCTGTGTTTCGAAGATATGATACAATGTCCCAGGTGAGGTCACAACCTCACACCTGGCTGCTCAGCCCAGATAACAGCAGCTCTCAGCCCAGACCTACATCTCTGACATGACGGGAGATTGAACAAATATGATCTGGATAC
Organism: Istiophorus platypterus; assembly: GCA_016859345.1. Classification (NCBI taxonomy): domain Eukaryota; kingdom Metazoa; phylum Chordata; class Actinopteri; order Istiophoriformes; family Istiophoridae; genus Istiophorus; species Istiophorus platypterus. The sequence goes on along the minus strand of CM029118.1, from coordinate 16,336,300 downwards.
ATCTGTGCTTGAAAGAACTCCCACAATCTCTGCTTGGAAAGCTTTGCATAACAATCCTGAGGCACTAGAAAGAAAGGGCGGAGAGAGAGAGAGAGAGAGACAGGAGGAAAAGGAGGGGTAAAATGGGTTGAGGCCCGTGATGCATGGTGTGGGCCAAGAAGCTGCCAGCATCCCAGCCGCTTCATGTCTGGCCTGGCACAGCATTAAGCAGGCTGTTTTGGGGCCTGTCAAAAGCTCATCACGGCAAGGAAGCCGTCTCTGTGGGGATGCTGCGGGGGTGCCAGGGCACGGCAGGGGGGAGAAACCAGAGACCCTGCCCAACAGCTTGGGCATAATGAGGAGGAAAATTCTTATTCTTGTATTCCCATTAATATCACAACAACAATTCACTTTTGTCCAGCTTCTTTTTTTCTTTTCAAGCAATTTCATACTTTACATTTTCTTTGATTTCTCGCCTCATCTTGTTTTTGGTGAAACTTGAGCCCTAAGTTATTTTCACAGTTTAAGCTTCCACATTGTGATGGAGGTATCTCTTGTACCAAATGAAGTCATACGACTTGATGTATCTGCCGATTCTGAGTAAACTTATTACTTTACAGTGAAGCCATCCTTTTCCATTATATGAAACCCATTTCCAACACAAGTGGAAAACACTGTTGATTATCTTAGTGTATTGTGTTCATGAAGTGCCTTGTTGAGAGATTATGAAACTCTGGGTCATGTCACTCATGGCAATCAAGTAGTATACCAGTGAGCTGTGGTATAATTTTTTGGCCAGTGTTGTTTGTGACATCAATATAAAGCTGTCCAGAAATGAGGGCGGACAAAAACAACTGAATGTTGTTTTTCATTACTGCTTGAGTGAAATCATGCCCCTTGATTTGAGAACATCCCAACTAACAAGCACCAGAAAGTGTAAATTCAGCTACTTAGAGTCCTGCCAAATCTTACAAATTTCACTAAAAATGTCATTAAATATAACCTCTAATATATCAAAAGAAAGAAAATGGTGTTGCCAATTCCTTTTTTTTTTTTTTGCATTGCAGGTGTAAAAGCCTGTGTGGGTCTTGGAAATCACTTAAAGTTGAAGGACGGTTCTTTTCACTTCCCATGCCAAGCGGAGTCTAACAGCTTTGGTGAGTTAGCATAGAACGGTTTTCTGGGTAATGCCTCTTTGTTTGTAAAATTATATTCATTAAAACAGTATCGGATGGTTAGGTTTGGTTCTGGATCCTGTGTCTTACAACAATAGTAAAAAAAGAAAAAAAGCAGAAATCCTCTTCAGTCCAACAATTATGGGGCCTCTATATGGAGTAGTTGGCTGGTTTAAATGCTGTAATGTTGTGACCATTCCAAGCCCCGAGGCCAGGTGTTTTTGATTGCAGTACAGCATGCTGGTGTGCAGACTCTGCAGCACGGCTCTGGCCCCACAGGACGGATGGATACGAGTATGATAAACCAGAGGAGTGGGAGTTGGAGGCCCAGACTGTTTTCCTTATTTATTTATTAATGTTTTGTTTTCTCTAAGAGAAGCTGTCAGTCCGACAGGCAGCTACACCCTCTTATTAGATGACTTCCTTCTCTGTGTAAATATATTCCAGCTGAGATGTGACTTTTTCAGAGTGCAAAATGTTTTTCATAAACAACCACAGACAAGGACAACACTGGATGTTATAGCACAAACTGGCAGAAATGATGGTAGAATGAGTATAATCAGTCTTCATATAGTCTGTGAGTTTTCTTTGCATATTCTAGATGTTTAGATTGTTGGTGTGTGTTCCTGTCTTGAATGATGTCCAGCAGTCTTCTCCGTTGCCCTCTCCTGGTTGTTGTTTTCTGTAAACACATCAGATGTCACTGCAGTAGGTGTGTTTCCAGCGTGGTAGACTACAAGGACAACAATGTTCAAAACAACAGAAATCCTCTTGTAAACTTTATACAAAAATATCCAGTGAATGGTAAACAGCTAGTGTTAGTTGTGGTGAGACCAACATGAGAATGTCGCCCTCTGGTGGTCGCATCTCTGCCTCTGGGGGAGGTGGTTTGAACCCTCCATTTCATTTTATTTAGAGACACAGACGTCGCATGCAAGATTTTGCTGGCGACCATCTTGCAATGAGATCACACCAGCAGCAATGCCTGTCTCCATGCTGACGTTCAAACCCATGAATACTCAGTAGTTACTGGATTATTACATGAGAACTCACCAGTCATTACCACATCATTATATGGTTACTCAGTACTCATGAATCGGACCACACCCGTCTTCAAACTCGACCTTCATTTTCTTCTCAACAACACACCTATGAAGTTTTGTGACTGTGTCTTGCATGGCACAAAAATGGCACAAAATATAAACACCTGCCCCTCTATGGTAGCTCCTGCTACAGTAGGTGTCTCCGGGACCACATTTACTACGATGAAACACACACACACACACAGATAGCTCCACTGATGAGGTCCTTATCTCCACACTCCTCTGTGTTGCACAAAGTGAAAAAAAACCCAGCCAAACTGTGTAGGCTGGCGAATATTAAGGAGTAAACACACTGGTCTTATCTTTGTAGTTTTGGTAAGGATTCTGAGATTCCTAAAGATTTATTAACATTTACTTGCCAAGTTTTGCATGCATCAAAAATCCTCAGACAAACACACAGACTCCCAGGTTTTATAATTTATAAACCTCTGCTTTCAGACATAAAACCAAAAGTGAGCATCTGAAATATTTGGTAAAATCTTCCACTGCACTGAAACTATTGATGTACAAAGTTTTTCAGTATGTGGTTGCAAAATCAAAAAAACATAATGACAATGAGCCAAAGAAGCAAAAAAAGCTCAGTTAAGCTGCAGAGTTGGTTGAGGAAATGCTCCTACAATGGTTTTATGTATATCTATATATATAACAACATTAAAGTTAGTTCCTGTTGTGATCAAGTTAACTAATCGTACTGTAGAACTATTTACTGTTTGTTGCTCTTGGATATAGTATAGAGGGAAAGAGAAGATATGTTATTTTGTCATCCATAATAGTGGAACATACCTAATATACTATATATACAAAATATATTTAAGTGTGTTCAGTTGTTTTGAACTTCTGCACAAGGTAAAGGTTTGTATTTCTTTGTCCTTTACAGCTAAACTTAAATTTAAACTGACAGCAACTTTGATGTCAGTGACACTGTCATTACACTTCCAAAATAATGACAGGGAAGAGCAAAGGGTGCGATTCCACGTTTTTGTTATCTCTAACAATGAATGAATGAAATTCTCTCAACATTACACATGTCCCACGAGTCACCTATAAAATACTGAAACTCAAAACAACCAAAGCCCCATTTACATGATGTCCCTTTTGATCTTACAACAAAACATATGTGATAGTGAGCAGAAGCTTATTCATTTCTACTGAGGGTAGTGTCACTCAACTAAATTCATAAAGGCTGTTTGTCTTCCTGTTGCTCTTTCTTCTCTGTCAGCATAAAACATAACAACATTACAAAGGGGGCCATGACCAATGAAGAATGGATCACACTTTGGCAAACATTTACAGGCTGCAGATGGTCCTGGCTGATTTTTGTATACATCTCTGTCTCAGTCCCTACAGGTGCCACGGGACTAGCTAATAAAAAGCAGAGTGTGGAGGAGTTGTAGATGCAGGAAGAGGCGGTGGAGAGAACAAGGCTGCGCTCCTCTGTGACATGTTTTACATGCTTCCCCAGGCAAGCGCTTGTAGTCAGACTGCTCTCATTCAAGCTCCTTTTTGAAGTTTGCTAATGCATTAGACATAAGGATTTGGAAAACACACAGTATAACACACAACATTTTTTAGATGATTTTTGTCCTCAGCTCTGAAAATGCTCAGACTGGTCATATGCTTTACCAGTATGAATATCCTACTGAGCCTAATTTATTGCTGACTTCATGTTGCTAATCAAAATGGAATTTTGGTAACACAAAGTGATGGCAGTTAAAACAGAAACAGAGAGGCATAGCCATATTCCCTCCACACCCATAACACTCACAGATCATTTTTGTCCACCGTCCATCCGACAGCCTCAGTCCTTTTTGAACACAGTAACACAAATAGTTTTGTCAGATATTAGTTGTTACATCGGGAAATCATCTTCACATTAGGGTTCAGTGATGATGTAATCTGGAGACTGGGAATTATGGAAACACTTAGAAGTATTGGGATACACATACTAAACATGTATTATTTTCATTTACACTCACTGACAGTTTATTTTAGTAGGTGTCCTGTACAGTCTAATGCAGTTCTGTGCTGCTACACTAAGGTTTTTCAAATTAAAGTCACAAATAACAGGTCATGTCAAACCGAGTTTTTAAAAAGTCTATTTGAGATGTGTTGAGTCAATATCATGGTAATTTCCAAGGCTTTCCCTTTTTTTCTCACCACAGGTGCTTTGTTTTACCAGTGCAATTCGTCTGTGTTTTGAACACGTCTTGAGGAGATGACTGTTAGGTCTGACACATACTTGGAAAAGGCAGTGAATGTAACATGACTCAGCTATGAAATCACCTTTGTAATTTTGATGTCACTGCTTCAAAGTTAAATCCCTTTTTCATGTGGCTTTTCCACTATTTTGTTCATTCCTTATACCTTACACACAAATATGGTTATTAAAATGCCCAGGGAGAAATTTTTCCAAAATGACCGTTTTAGGTCTCTTATCATATAGTGAAAGATGTTTGTCATGATTAAAATTGCTTGAAGAATAGATATAGTCTTTTTTTTTTAAATCTTCTGTCAATTCTAAAAAAAACCCCAAATAAATAAAATTCAGATATGGCAAGTCAAATTATTTTTTGTGTGCTTGTTATTTTAAAGGCCCTGCATACCCACACAGGTGTTTTTGCTTATGCGGTCACACCTCTGCTGTGGTTGCAGGTGGTTGGAGCTATGATTACATGGTGTCACTGGACTAGGTGTTGATAGGGATGATGAAGGCGTAAATTGTCCGTCCCTAACACATACAACAAAGCTAACTGCTGAGTACTACTGCCTATGCATTAGAGACTTGGCCATTACAAACAAAACCATAATGTTACCTAAGACAAACCAAATCTGTAACTACAGCTTTGTCACATTATCAACAGGGATTTGTAACAGCTTTTGAAGGTGCTGACAAACAATGACCTCTAATTGAGTGAGGTGTCAGATCAGAAGGCACTTCTGTGTGGGCATGGACAGATAACGTGTATTTTCATTTAATTTGCCTTGTTTTGACTTGTTGTCACTATACATTCAATATATAATGCACCATATTTAATTCCTGCCAGTTTATTTAAATGCACAAATTCAGAAATATATACACTACATAATGCTCTTTACAGAGCAAAGTCTGCAATAAAGGTCTTTGGGGTGACAACTGCGAGAGTGTGAAAGAAGATGAATAGAACCTTTTGTGGCTCCAGTGGGAGCTGCAAGGAACCTGATGAATTTTTTCAAGTGCTGTCTCTTGAGTCTGAATGAAAAAAGTTGGTACTGCTCTTTTTAGGCCAGCATTAATGATCATTGTAAGCTTTCAATGCTAGCTCTATTACCTTCGACCCCATTTCCATGTGGAAAGTGAGACAGATTTTTGCTGGAAATCGCTTATTATAGTTTTATATAAAGAGGACTGCCAGAGTCAAACATGCAGCCAAAAATCAAAAACCTACAAGAGGCTAGAATCTTTGTAGAGCTGTAGATTCTCAGTAGGTCCGACAGTGACAATTGACCCTGTCACAATACACGGTTGCTTCAGTATTAATATGAAAAATAAGGTTAATGCAGGTCTAATGGCTTTAACATGAATATAATGACTTTATTGGGTAAAATGTATTATATTAACTAAACAGATGGACAATATGAGTAAATACTAAAGAACACTTTGTCCAGATGGTGCCTGTTGTGAGGAATGTATACTGAAAGAAACCCCAGACTAACCCTATCTAATCCCAGTAGGTATCCAGTTTCTGTTTGGCCTTGCAGGAGTGGTGCTCCATATTAGCCTCATATAATACCTATAGTGGTTTCAAACTCAAAGTGCAAGGTAATCGAAATTACACCTTTTTGCTGAAGTGTGATAAAGCCAGGGCAGGCTCTCTAAACACTCACTTTATATTAAACTTTCATGTGAAGTGCGAATGGTATGTGGTAGGAACAGCTCTAAACTATATACAAGGAGGCCAACAAACTGCTCTGAGCAGCCTGATCTGCACAGTCTCATTTTGCTGGCACACCTATATACTAACCCAATCTCGCTCAACAAATTGTTATATATCCTCCCTACTTTGGTGTCAGTGAGGTTTTTAGGGAAATGTTCCTTCAAGTCTGACCAATTAAAGGTGTTTTTGTTTTTACTATATTCTTTGGAGATCCCCTAATTGTAGTCAAATTTAATTCTGTGTTTTGACAGGTAAATGGCATTAGAGGTGACTTTGTATAATATTACAAATGATAATGTTATTTATGTTTGGAATTATACTTAGCTGTTTCTTAAAGCTGTATCTCACAGTTTTGGCCCTGTCAAACACAGGTGTAGTTCATAACATTATTGATGGCTGTGTTCCATTTAGCTGCTCCATTGCCAGGATCCTTCTACTGTATGTGCTGGCTAAGTGTCATGGCTTACTGGGACACCTACATGGAACAGAGTCCTTATTCATGTTATTAGTTACACCTTACAGGTCAAACTATCTCCTGTGAAAAAGAAGTATATTAATGGATATGATCATTTCCAATATGAGCTACTTGGATATATCTGGATTATATATTTAGGCAACTCCCATATGATGGAGACTGTCGTCCTGTTAAAGAAGCCCGGAAGACGTCTGTGAAAGCAACTTATTATGACTCATAGTTACATGTTATTGTGAGGTGACTCTTGGTGGCCATAGTGATTATGACAGAAGCAAAGCTGGTTGTCAGGCGACATAGTACATATCGTGACAAAATCCAGAAGCTGGGCTGAATGGATGGGTCGGCAAAACACGGGACTCTGAAACAAGAAACCGCTATTTCCCATTAGAAAACAATAATCACACTAGTTGTTTTATCCAGGACGGTTCCACAACCTTATCAGTGTTTCTGTTTCTGTAGCCATAATGAGGGACGTTTGGTAATCCTGCCACCTTAGGGACACTATTTCAGGAGATGTATGTATTAGAGAGTGGGGACAAACAACCTGTATGGTTGTTCAGGTTGGAGGATTTGTTCATATGATCAAAGCCGACTTATCTTTCATTTGGTTAAGATAAAATGGACAAATCTACCAGTTGCTGCACTGATGACAGAAAGCCAAAGAAAATTGAAAACTTTAAAGGAAAACACCACTTTATAGGTTTTTTTTTTCATAGTTCCTGCCATAGGTTCTGTCAGTTATGATAACACAACTAAGAACACACTTAATGTGGCTCTAATCAATATTAACCATGGATCATATGACTACTTATACCTTAAAGGAGTTGCTTGTAGTGATGAAAAGAAAATTAGCACCAGGCTCTGCACTTCCCCTCTGTTCTATGGGACTTTGTATCAAGTTCCAGCTCATTGTTTTGCTTTTCCGGCTTGAGAGAGTGAGAGTGAAGCAAAACTTTACTGTTTCAGTCTCACAAACACTTTCACTGCTCTAATAGCCATTTCGGCTTCGGCGGAGAACAGAGAACAAACAAAAACCCTCTAGAAACCGACTGTACTCTCTCTATTCGATACCAGATAGAAACCAAATGAAAGATGGACACAGTCAGCAACTACCTGGTGAACAGAGTGGAGCAGTAAGCAGCTGAAGAGTTAAGTATTTCCCTCAGTAGTTGGTGGACATTACTTACATTCATCAGGGGACCAGAAACATAGCTCCAAATGAATGATAATGCTGCTCTGCAACTGCTGAATCTAAAAATAGGCAACTGTTGGCAATCACTTTTAACCATATACATATAAAAGATGATAATTGCCATAACACAGATTATTTTGGCTGCTGGAAATAAAATCAGCATCACTTAAAAAAAGATCTAACAGGGAAATAATCACAAGGAGGCAGATATTAAGACAGGCTGTAAACAAGCCAACTCTTTTGGCAGATTAGCTACCTCCCTTTTTTGTCAGTGAATTCGACAGTGAGCAACTCTTAATTTTGTTAATAATCCCTCGTTGACTTTGTGTCAATGTTAAAGCCAAGAACTTAGTCTCTAAACTGTGATGAAGTTTACAAAGAGATACCCCCTTTTTTCTTGAAGATAAATTGGACTACAACCACCTTATTGCTCATTTTAGGTATGTTGCTACATTTTGAGAACTCAACAATTACTTCTCTTTGAACAATTTTTTCATAATCGACAGAAATGATGGGCAGAGCTAAGGAAATGAAACCAAAGTTGTAATAAAACATTTAAAAATGTTGAAAAAATCATTCTCAATGATTGCATGCACATAAAGACAGCACTTTTACATTTACAGTTAAAACACGCTTAGATGTCTGGATTATTTTTTATTCATAAACCTGAAGGATTGTTTACACCAGAGTGTTATGGCAAAGCTCCGTTGGTTTTTCAATCCAATTCAGCTCTGGCACTACAAGACCATCACACTAAAGAGAAGACAAATAGTAATAAAGGACCTTACAAAAGGAGGGAAGCAGCTGTGACTGTGTCTGTGACCCAAACTCCTTTGAGAGTATTCTTTAATCCTGACACCTGCAAGCCATTTCATCATGATTTACAGTGGGGAAAATGAAAGTTGGGGGCAGGGAGGCCACCAGAGGAACTGTTTTCACAACAAATGATGAGGAACACACTGTTGTTTTTTTTCCTGGCAAGGCATTTGTAGTGAGATGTTCACTAACATATGGATGGCTTAATCTGACAATGAAAGCATTGACAGAAAGTAAGTTTCTCAAGAGACTGTATGAATGTATTATTGCATTTATGTATAAACCTACTGTCTTGTGTTTGAGTGGTGAAAGAAACACAAGAGTAGAGGAGAGTGTGACTGAATCGATGAATGAGTGTGTGTGTGTGTGTGTGTGTGTGTGTGTGTGTGTGTGTGTGTGTGTTTGGGGGGGCAACTAAAGATAAATAGTTTGGAGGTTTTGGGACAGGAAATGGAGCCCACATGAATGATCATTAGCAGGATCTCTGCAGACCAGTGCAGCACCGTTTAGTGGCTGAAAGTCACCCAGCTGCTCACCCATAATGTCTCGATATTATGATAATGTTTACATTCACTCATTTTCTCATGTCATTACTTGTGTGTGAGTTTGCCACATGCTGAATTACTCTGGGTTTGGACATTCCGACTGTGTTGTATTGTGTAATGTAGCAGCAGAAATTATGTGTGCCAAACACTGTTCACATGTGGTGTAAGGATTTAGCTGAGTTTTCCTAGCCGAACACATTTTGGAGTTTGCGTCTGCATATTATAAACAAAGTTATTTCCTAAGATTGCAAAGACTTATAAGTGAAGAAATTCCAGGTTATGAAAGTCATTTTTTGGTGGAACTGGGCTGCCATCAGCATACATTATTACTGTTAATCATTGGCACAATCATTGAACTAATAAAAGTTGTTGAAATACTTATGTAGCTAACATTATTATATCCCCTCCCTAGTCATAAATATGATGACAATATTAATGTTGTAATGTTGTAATTTATTGTTCAGTGTACTCTTTAAATTGCTTTTTTCATACAAATGTTCTGTCCCATGTTTCAGTATCTCTGCCCATTAAATTTGAAAAATGTCAACAATAAGGCAAACAAAAGTCCACTATGAGCTTTCCTATCTCAGCGGAGTACCATTTTATAGAAACCCCAACTGTTACATGGACTCCTCAAAGTCTGCCCAGAAAAACACATAATATGTAGAATCTTTTCTTGTCCACTGAGCTCACTCAATCCAGAGAGGCGTGGAGGAAAGAAAGGGCTGAAAGCGAGATCCGCTGGTTCCTGTGGCATCACCACCTGTCATGTAACACTGAGTGTGCAGAGCTCCACACCCCGCTGGCTCCTTTAAGCATATCGGCTCCAGTACCCACCTCCTCTCAGGTTCTAATAATATCACACTCAGTTTTTTAACAAATCGAATGGTGCCCATGACTCAACATATCATGGCCCACTTCATTTATAAAGACCACCTGAGAAGTGTATTTTTCTATACAGTGAGCAAAACAAAGGAAATTCAGGTTCCCTCCACTGGCATGGCAGGACAAAATCTTAAAACCCAAACTATTTGCATAGCACAAATTAAATTACATTGTAATCTCATGAAAAATGGAATACTTGATATTACTATATCTTAACAAATACAAATTTTGTTACTTTCAGTGATATTGACGGAGCTTGGGTAAAAATGAGAGTAAGTCTTTGTGTTAAGCAAGGATGCAGTTCTCTCTATTAGTTAACTGATATCTAAATTGAGCCCATTGAAGCACTTGGCACATAACAGATTCTAGACATTTGTATCGCAAATGCCCTCTTTCTATCATTTGTGGTACAAATGTCAGAGGGCAAGAATACATCTATATGCAGATGATGTGCTTCTGCACCTATCTTTCTATTCTTTACTAGATTTAATAATGAAACCTGTCGTACAAAACAAGTAAAGCCCCTTAGATAAACTGTGAAACACTACAAGTTCCATAAAGGACTGTTATATTGGCTGCACCTAAATCGTGACTACTTTTGTGCAGTGCAACTTAATTCACTCTCAGCTGAGATATCACAAGACAAATTAGTTGCCATCATATCAGATAACCATGAAATAAGGTCTGTAATAGGTAGTGTTTTGTTTTTATTAATATCTACTGTATAAACTGTATAATGCTTAACTGCAGAGTAACTGTAAGCATCTTTATTTTCACTGTCTATGTTGTGTGTGTCAAAGACATAATTAATCACATCCAAGTTATGGCACATTTAAATACTAAACATCGAGGCATGTGGGGAATAGCAGAAACTTTCCTGTAAAAAATGAACCCTTTCTGAGCAAGTAGGCTATTACAACACATGGCCATGTTATATTATTAAATGACCTCTAGTGGCCAGAGTGTTTATGAAGGGTGAAAAGGAGGAATGGGTCAAGAAAACACAGGACTTTCACATGACTTTTGACTTCAGTTACAGTGTGTTTACAAGTATTATGATTTGATTTTGAAATTTTCAAAAATGAAAGGGGAGGGGAAGACAAGGAGGGGAAAGAAAAGAGAAGATGATGGCTGGCACAATGTTGTCACTGGTTTATGGGGAAGAATTAAGTCCAGGGAATTCTTGAAATCAGCAATTTCTGATTAAATGCTGTTTCAACATGTCTAAAGGCGAAAGTCCTCTGATAGCTGCTCTAAACAGTAGAATAAAGGCAGGGTAAAAAAAACAAACTTGGATGCTTGGAAAGTCACACCCGACAATTCTGACATCAGAAATGTGTGGGGGGAGGAGGTCTCAGCCGCTGTTTGACAAATACCTCAGTTGCAGCACAGCGATGCCTTGAAACAAAGTTGATCCAAAATGACTCTGATATCCTTTACAGAGTGAATTTCAGAACTGTCACGTGTCAGTGAAACTGTATAAGCATAATGGCTATTACCCAACATTGAGGTTGCTTAAAGACATTCCAACACAGAGTATCCTTTGTTTATTTCCTAATTTGACCTCTGGATTACAGGTGATGAGCCAACCTGTCACACACTCCATCCTTGCAAAATCCTGTATCAGATGTTGTCTTTTGTCTTTGCCAAGAAAATCCTCCCCCTTTCTCAGAGAAAAATAAACTGTGCCAGAAACTAATCCTTTATACATCTTCCTTCTGTAGACGGTGCCATTGTTCTGACTTTTATTAATCACTGATTTTTGGTATAGAAGTGTTCACCATCACTTCAAACAAAACATTTTTAAATATTTTTGTGTGGTTTTACATAAACCAAACATCAGAAAAATTTCCAACATTCCAAAATAATTAGAAATATAAAGTTTAACTGTTCTCTGCAATTACAGTAATAGTGTGGCAGTAAACAAATACTCATCTAATATAAGAAAGCCAAATGAGGCAAAGGGGACTGGTAATAGTTATGAGTGTCATGTGTATACTTTACCTCAGCTGTAATAATGAGAGAAAAGCTTTTCAACACAACGCTGGAGCTCAGATGGAGAGTTGGACAATCAATATGCCCTGCAGATCATTTGTTTCCACCACTCTTATCTTTCCATGATATAATGTGGTGTTGCGTAAATCACAGAAGTGGGCTGGTATCAATCAGCCCTCAGAATGATTCTTTAACTCGAAACATGTTCAGGACATTGGATATTAATCTTGTGACCTGGAGATCTTTATCTTGCGAATTACAAATGAGACTGATGGCAGTGAAGGTTATTTAATATCCATCAGCTGACACATAAATCAACCAGAAACAATTAGAAAGGACTGCAAAATACACCAGAATCACTACAAGATAGTAAATTGAGGATGTGTACAACAGAGCCCCAAAAAATTTACATAGTACACAACTGCAGTTACTTTCTGTCTTTGGAGACAATTTGTGATTATAAATCTGTTCTGTTATATATTCATGCTACACTTCATGAATTCTAATATGGTGCAGTAAACTTCGTTCAAGTTCATTTTTGTTCTTTGGCTTAGAATCAAACATTAGAAACATGTTTAATGACACCTGCATAAGCAAAATTTGTTGCAAAACAGTTCTTTGGCAACCAGCAACAAGTCTTGTTTCATATCTTTATTGGCATTTTTTGTTGAAAGCAAATTGTCTTATCTAAGCACACACTGGTTAACTTTTTCTGTGTTTTTATCATTGTGGGGTTTTTTTGGACATTTTTTTGTGCAAATAAACCAAATTAAATAGTACTGACCAAATATGAGCATATATGGTTATAATTAAAAAATAAAAGTAAAACATATGAAATTTAACACCTTTTGTTCTACTCTTGATGTAATCTCCACTTTGCTCTTAATTATTTTGTTAATATTTTTTATCAGTAAAAAGGTTGAAAGTCACCTTCCAGCACCGCTGAATCTACCTCAGGCTTTTTTCTTCTCACCCTTTTTTCTTCCCTCTTATTTCCCCTTTCGCTTCTCTGTGCTGCCTTCCCAGAGATGACACTGTCATATTTTGAAACATCTCTCTCTTGGTTGGCGCTGCTGTGCTTCCCTCTGTCTCTCTGTTTCTCTTTTGTTGAGGACCACACAGAGGGATGACATGTTGGAGGCACATCCAGGCTGGGTGGCCCGGCTGCAGGAAAGATGTGGGTGACAGGATCAGCCTTCAACAGTCTATGGGAGTAATGCGTGTAGACAGTGTATAACCAGTCTTTTGGAGACCTGTAGAAAGAGCAACGCTGGCGATTCTGAATAAATGCACTTTGAAAAAAAAAAAGAAAAAAAGTTCTTTGGGAGCCTTGTTTTAGCTGTGGCCTCATGCACCGGACTCCCATGCACTACTAATGTCTTAAAACATTCTAGGTGAAAGATGTAACTCTGATTTATCTAATTTTCAGTTCCCCTCAGTTTAATTAAATGAATCATCTGGTGAAATTTAGCATGTACAGAGTTCAGAGATAAGCTTGGAAATTTAAATGATGAGATGTTTTTACAAAAATGAACCTTGATAGAATTAGTCCCCCATTTTCCTTTTCAGGAAAGTGTATATAATTTCCATCATTCATTACTACAGTGCACTTTGCTTCTTAAACAATGTGTTGGAGCGTTATATAATGTTTTTTTCAGGACAAACATTGGAACAGAAACATTCAAAAATGTTAATTGGCAGCTTTCTTAAAGACAGTTATCTTTAAAGTCCAGTCATAGTGTTTAGTCATATTTTCATTTCAAATGTTCATTTATGTCTCTGACATGTAGCTCTAAAGCATTTTGTTACACTAACTACTGGTATCACTGGTGGGCTCATCAACATTGAACCACTTCTGTGACGTTCAAGGAGGTCTAAGAACTCCTTGAACTGAGGTGTTTCCTACCAGAGTTATTAGAACTCTTAGTTCCCTGCAGAAAATAGAGATGACCCCATCTCCTGATAATCAGCTTGTAGCATTTAGCACGTATTTAACAAAACAAATGGCCAGTGTGTGTGTGTGTGTGTGTGTGTGTGTGTGGGGGGGGGGGGGGGGTCTGTTACGGAGAGAGAGAGAAATCCACGGATGCTGGACTTTGTCAAGGCTGAGAGGCTGCAGAAAAAACAGATCAGAGGTGTCATCACTAACAGGCCCCTGGATCCCAGCAGTCTGACAGCTTCGACATTCTTGCTCTGGATGAAGAATGGTGCGACTGGTGATTGTTTATTTTGTTTCTCTATCTTGTCTTAGCAACCCCCTTTTAATGAGAATTTTCAGTTGCACAGTTCCTCTCTTGTTAGCTACTTTTGGGGAACCTGAGAATCTCATACCATAACCCCCCCCCCCGATAACACTTCATTAAAATTCACTTCATCCTGTCTAAATCTCTCTACTTTGCACAACAACTTGAAAATCTGTTTTAATATTTTTCTTGATTGCTACAGAGATAACATGAATCATGAATATCCTAAGTGTAAACAAATCAATATCAAACCTCTACATCTACAGGCCTTCTGGCCTGACACTATAAACAGTCAAAATATTTACAGATTATTTTAACATGCCAGATGAGGGGTATGGAATCAAAAGGTAGATAATCTTGTGAATGTAAAAAGAGCTGCAATTGAGGTGCAACAGCTTTATCATTTCAACAAAACTGAGAAAGAAGTCTGTGCATTAGTTTTTCAAAACTAATCCTCTGAGAGGGGACCACTTAGTTGGGACATGTAAACTAAGGCTCCCAACTATTGGGAGCCTGTTACACATCACCGTGAATGTGGTTTCGTATGTCAACATAGAATAAAGCACGTTAACTCACTCTATAGCAGGGGGAGGAGAAATAAAGAAACATTTAAACAAATCTGCTGTCAGTAGACAGATAAAGACACAATCGGCAGTGCATGTTTGTGTGTGTGTGTGTGTGAGAGAGAGAGAGAGAGAGAGAGAGAGAGTGAGTGTTCCCCGGGCACCAGTAGGTGGTCAGGTGGTCCTCTGTGCTCTCCAATCAAGTGTCTCACCACCCCACCAACCACCCCAACGCCATTGTGTGATGCAGAAGCTGCATGACTGATGTAACAAAGGAGGAGACATTGATCTTCCAAGACAAGCTCTGCTCTCAGCACACTGTGTTGTGTGGTGAAGGAAATGAGCTGATCCTCCTGAGCAGACCGCAACTAAGCTTTGCCTTTTTTTTTTTTCTACCGTAGTAGCGCTTAATCCTAAATTCCAGGAGGAAGGAAAACTTGGGAACAAAATAAATTTGTGTAGCAGGCCTTGTAAGATCCAAGTAGACTGTGGTAATAATCTTTGATAAAGCCTAAAGGGGAAATCCCAAGCTTTAACTAACCACAGTAAACTCAAGAAACTGGAACACAACTCTCAAAGGCTAAATTTTATGTTTTTATTTAGAAAATTTTATTCGACTTAAAGCTTTCATAACATGTAACCAAACCCATCCAGCAAACAGCACTGACAGGTGTGACATTTCTAGTGTACCCTTGATAATGGTTCTCCAGCTCACTTATCACATCCTAATTCAGTTGCTCTAATAAAACAATCCAGCTGCATAAACATGTTACAAAATGTGTGAAATCTAAAACAGAGAGCATCTTTAATGCTCCCTGGATAACGCTGTCTGCTTCGGGGGCCAATAAATCATTTCACTCTGTAATTTAATGATTTAGGAGCTCACTATTTGTCACGATGTCAAGTGGTACCATGCTGGGCAAAGGTGTTGTTTTCTAAAGTGTCCTTTACTGTGAAAGTCCACTCTCCCAAATGGCAGAATGGGAGGCCCCATTTGGGGTGGTTGGTAGAAGCTGTGATCAAATGAATCTCCCCTAAAGGCCTGGGCTTTTACACCTGTGTGTGACACAGGGGATGTTCAGCACTGAGTGGGAGAGTCGGCCAGCTGTGCTCTCTTGTGGTAGCTCTGGGGATAGCCTGGAAAATGTCAAATGTAAAATCCCTTTTCTGTAAGCCATCAAAGTCAGCTCTATCTGTTGACAATTCTCTAAATTTCTATCAAAAAAACAAAAACAAAAAACAAAAAAACACTTTATGACTTCTGTAAAAAACTCATGTTGTTGTGACTCAACGGTCCTAATTTAGCTGCGTTCTGGCTCTTTTATGTAACTGCGGATGTATGATCGGTTTCCAGCGCTCATGCTTAACATGAAAACTTTTTAAAATGAGGTCACAAGATGAACGCTACGATCAGAATTTTCTCTGGGTCGGGGCTCATTGCTTCTCTCAATTGTGTGAGATGTAATTGCTCGCTAAATAACCATCTCTCAGGGGTGGCCGGTCTGCCATTCAGCACAGGTCTGCACAGTGTCCTCTCCCGCTCTCAGGCCAGTCCAACACGTACAGTGGCTTTCCTCTGTCTCCCAGGACAGCTCAACCAGCAGCTTCATCAAGACTGATTGCTGGAGACATTCCTCTCCCAGCCACATATTCACCTGATGCAAAGCAGACGTGTGTCGTGTTCACTTACTGAGGCAGGGAAACAAAAGGAGCCTTCCTGTTGCAGAAACTGGAGGGTCCACTGTGGCAAAGCTTCATGGTGGAAGAGCTTGACAACAATGCATTTTTTTACAGCCATCAACTGCTGTCACACCAGTCTTGTGAGCCTCAGTTGAGCTGTTCTTGTAAGGTGCTAAAGGCACCCCTGCCAGCCAGCTACAGTTTGAGCAGACAAAACAGTCTTTTAGTTACAATCAAAATTATTATTGTGATTATTATTTGTCACTTTTGTTCTTGTAAAAAATTGACCCCTGAGACAAACCTTTTTTTTTTTTCATAACACCCAATGTTGCTGTAGTGTTATTTATACAGAAATCATTTCACCAGAGGAAAAAAAAAATCTTTATTTATGACCCTGACAATGACACAAGAATAGGTTCAAGCCCTTCTCCATCTGTTTGCAATCCCAGTGTAATGCTATCATCACCTGTTTCCATGGTCCCGGTCACATCTGGCTTGCATTAAAAAAAAAAATCACACAAGGTGCATTTTTCTTCCCTCTTTGTGTGCGCTTTACTTTAGTATTTGGCTCATATTTCTGAAATAGGCTACAACAACAAATTAAGATCTGAGACAAAGAGAAAAAACACTAATATCAAGCAGCAATTTGCTTTAAATTTCAGAATCTGACTCCTTGGGGATCTGACCATATAAAACACAGGAGTTTAAGCAGTATGTAAGGTTTAGTGCATTTTAAGGCTAGCTTAATAAGATAACAGAGGGTTTAGTTCTCAAAGTTGGCAAGAAATGACTCCAATTTGTTTTTAGTTAAATCCATTTACTTTTAATAAAGTGGAATCCCTTCCATTGCGCATCTAATTTGAAGGTAGAGCTGCACTGCAAATAGTAGTCCCACTATATCTATATTTAACATTGTGGACATATTATAGTTTTCTGAACTAATGTTAAATAAATGTATATGTGCGTTTATCTATGTTAAGCTACAACATCACACAGGTTTTATGGTCTTATATAGTTGAATGCCTGTGGTTTAAGAGGGGGTAACAGTGGCCATATGGTACCATAACAGTAAGGACAAACACCATAGGGTGGTGTACTGTAAGGGAACGCTTGCCCAGGGAAGTGTATTTCTCTGCCTCATAACAGTCTGGAATTTGTGAATCCTCTCTGTCTCTCCCATGGACACCAGCTGTGCAGCTGGTGCTCGCTGGAAACTGTAGTTAGCCTGTAGTCGTGAGGGATTTTTAACACAGTTCTCCCATGTGCATTCAAGGAAGCAGTAATGTCATGCAATCGGGGCCATGTTATCATTGTGTGGATCCTGGAGAGTGATGTCAGAGGAAAAAGGAAACTAGCTAACTCCCAAACCAAAAGAGCAAAGGTTAGAGGCAGGTTGGCAGAGACCCAGACTGGCTTAAATAGTTTCTTTATCCCCCTTTCCCTTTTTGCTTCCTTTAAAAGCAGTCACCTCATCCGAATGGTTCACATGAACAGGATGCTGCTTGCTATGGCATATCTGGTTAGGAGCTGTGATTTATCATAATGGAGTAGTAGTTGTCATTTTAGTGTTAAAGATAGCAGCTTTATTAAATGGAACATCCTGTGAGATGGCTCTGCACTGATGGAACATAATGCTGTAAATGGATGAAACTGAGAGAAATGGTTGGATGGACAAACTAATTCACTTGCTACATTAAAGTGAGCTTTTCATCATCTGTAATGAAAAATCAACACCTCCTAATCTATTACATGATAGATGATAGAGTTCGTTTTGCATCCCTTGAATGTTCGTATTGTATCACTCAGCTGGAGGGGAGGATCAAAGTCGACTTTTTAAAAAATTCAGATCTCAGTCTTGAGGGAATCTGCTCAGCATTAAAACATCTAACAGAGTTTGTTACTTTGAATTGTGTCAAAAGTCACTGCACAAAAATGGACACAGTCTACTGTGATACACTCTCATAGTACAGCTCATGCTCATCTTTGATCACTCGGAAAAATCTTGCGTGAAGAATTAAACATTGCTTTTTTTTTCCCATTTCCCAGCACCATTATTTAGTTGTTATACTGTGACTGTAGGATGACTCAGCAGTGCTCTTCAGTGCTGATAGATAAGCATTTATGTTGGAATGAAGGGAACACGTATCATGGGAATCTGAAGCAACGATCTCAAGAGTAGATATACAATATAGATAAATAGGTTTGTGTGTGGAAATGTGACAGGATAAGAATTAAAATTGTGAAATGAATCCATAGAAGTGAATTTTTGTTACCACTAAAGCAGATTACACAGTTCACTCAGAGGAAGTGCACCTGTAGTACATTGGACGTACACTGATACTTTTAGGTCCAAGACTGGATTACTGAGGGTTCCAGAAAGCCCAGAGGCCCCAGATTGGCTGTGTGCCAGTCAGTTTGGGAAATTTGATTAAATGCAAATTTGTTTGGAAAGTGCAATCTCAACTGGAAAGATAAGAGCTTTCCAGTAGTAATATTCTGGCAGGAGGCTAATGTTTGGATCCTGGAGACCCACAGGCACAATATATCCTAATTTGGGCATGTCCTTATCTGAGTCTTGTTAAAAGGCCTCAGATGCCGTGCAAACATGTTATGATTAAGTTCATGCACAATGTGCTGATCTAGAGAAAGTGTTATAGCAGTAGTGGTAGAGAGGAAGAAGTGATGGGAGCTTTGATCATGGACCTACTTACTCGTGTACTAATTTATTTCAAGCCCTTCAGAGACGTGATAATGGATTTGAACTACTTCCTATAAACTACCCTGTCCCAGTGTTGTAAACTTATGTCATTAAAAGAAACATTTCAACAAAGCAAGTTTTATGTGAAAACTGTCACTTTGTTTAGCTGAGTTGACGTCCTTCATCAGAACTAGCGTTGTCGATTGAGCTAACAAAAGATACCATTGTGTTTCTGTTTCTCTACCGGATGCAGCCTGTCCTGGGATCACACACAAGTATGATCTTAGCTCTCTGTCTTGGCCGAACCCCTCATTCAGGAGTCCTTGCTGATGTGACTGCAGTTTGTCTACCTCTGAGTATGCAAACAGACATAGGCAGGCTAAAAGTTACTGTGCTTTTTGATAGGCTGACGAGACAGAGTCGGTTCCCTACCTGTTCACTGTATGCATTTTAACTGATGAGAGTGGTTAATAAAGTGAGGACAAGTGGTCTACAGAGCGCAAGATTCTTTTCTTTCTCCTTATGCATTGTAGGCCCCATCCTTGGGGAAGATATGTCTTATCACACCGGCGTCAGATTAATGAACAAGAGTTCTTTTCTTTAGTTGCAGCTCTTGTCTTTGCCACATTAATAATAACATCTATTCAGCCCTGAAGAAATTATATTGCAAGCTGAAAGAGTAGAGGCATCAACCAGCCCAGGTTGCAAAAGGCTTCTCATTAGATTGTTGCTGGTCTTTACAGTGTATCAGGCAGCAAATAAGCAGATAATGGTGATGGATGTCTGACATGCAGCCAACTGAACTTTGCTAACTTGGTGTTGATGGTTCAGTTTGTTCCTGTCCTGTCCTGTCTGCAAGGGGAGAGAGGATGTAAAAGAAAACAACTCTGCTGTGCTCTTCTGTCGCACTGCTGTTGGACAATAACTCAAGACTTAAAATGAACTCAAGACTTAAAATGAACTCGACTTAAATTTTTCTTTATGAGCAGAGAATGTATGTCACACCAGAAAAAGTATTCAATTCAATTTAAAAGAGCAACATGATTTAGCAGATCAGGACAAGATGCTGAACTAAAACTAAAAACTAAAACTAAAAGCTGGACTGTAATACAATTACTTAGCAAACACTGGTGGCATGTCTATCCTCCCTCCCTCTGGGAGCAGAGTTAAATGGACCAAATGGTGCCTTTCAGACCAGCATCAGTTGAACTTCCAAATGGTTTCTGTTATTCTGTTTGTAAAAACCATTCCTGGTTCTACAATACACTCCAGTAGCGCTGTATTATGAATAGAAACAAATAGTTCTGTGTAGTACAGTAAAAGCTCCACTGGGGATCAGCTTTTACATGTTGCCTGTTGCAACATCCAAACATGTAAACAACGCTAATTTGTTGTAGACATTTTGAAGTTTCTGTGGGAGTTTTGTGTTTGTATACTTTGGTTTGTAGAGTTATTCTCTAGGTTTAGAGGAATGGTCTATTTCTTTTCACCTCCACAATTAGACACTGCTTTTTCTTGGCTCTTTGAGATCTGCCATAAACATTGGAAAAAAAATTGCCCATTCAGTAATTACAGGATACAATAATACTGCACTGTTTTACTAACAGACAGGAAAATGGGCAACGGTACTGGTGCAGCAAATCAATAACAGAATCATCTATTTTAAAATTAAGATTCACATAGAACTAGTTCTAACTTTTTCAACTTTTTTGTGTTACATAGCTATGTCCATTTTTTAAACTAGTGATGGTGATAATAACAATACTTCGTAACAATTGTGTAGCTTTGGGATCCAATGCAATTTGTGACGATCAACACTGATGTTAGGGACTACTCCCACATGTAGTTTGGCTCCTTTTCATGACAAAGCTATTGTGAATGGACAATTAGGTTAATCGTCTCTGCCTAAGATGTCTCTGCATCTTTTCCCATCATATGAAATGGTCCAAATCTGAGGTAAAATTGTCAGCCTTTGTATCCTACAGGCAAAATATAATACTGGAAAAAACTAACAAATACATAGATATGTGGGCATGCTTTATGGACTACCTGGCAAATTAAATCGCCAAACCAACTCGATACTGTCTCATGAAGAAATGTAGCATATGTGTGCATGGATGGATTATGACACAATGATCCTCCCACCCTCCTTCACAGGAGTAAGACACTCAGACTGAGATATTTCTCTTTGTGGTAGTTCTGCATCTTTCTGTAGTCAGTTTACAACATTTTGTTCAAATTATGGTTTCACCATCCTTCTTTGACTCATACTTGGTTGTACAGAGAGATGGAAACTTTGGACATCTTTAGTGACTGTATGTGTTAAAATTACTTTTGCTGACACCACTCTGGACAAAGGCTTGTGGTTATTTTTGAATATTCCTTCCCCTACCAGCTACCGGGAATGGGACATGATGGTGTAAATTATGGAGAAGATGTCATATTTGCAAACCAGCTGAGCTTACACAATTAGGTGTCTCAGCTTTGAGTAGGCAAGTATTGAGACATCCCTTTGTGTCAGTCTGTTAGGCATCATCCTCTACCTCTCTTGCCCCCATTGTACCGTAGAAAGCCCTACTCAGGCTTGGCCATAGACATGTCAAGCACAAATTTTATGATGACATTCAAAGCCGCAATGTCACCATCTCATTTAAGCCCTTAAGGTAAAAATGAGTCATTTCATTAGTCCCAGAATGAATTTGGCACACCATGGAAAACCAATATATCACTTCAGTAATTCTGTTCTTAAGGAAGTTATTTCTCAATGGTTGAATCTAAGAAACTGTGCTGCAAAATTGAACCTTTGGGACTATTGAGCAGATGGAGAGATTAGCATGCAAATGGCCCTCATAGATCATCTTTCTGAGCATAGGGTAATGGCTGGTGAATGATACTTATCAAACTCCATAAGTGCTCCTTCCAATAAATACATACTCCAGGTCATTTGTATTGGGATTCAAGTGTTGATGGATATGGGATTACCACTTAACCTTGGAGTAATTCCAAGACACTGCTTAACTCATCTAATACATTATCTATCCCATAACAGCTTGACCAGTCTTTAAGGATATCACTTCTTAATGCAAAATATGTTTTATGTGATAAATTAAACTGGAGGTTTTAGAGACCTATTAATCACATACTATAGATGTACTAATGACAGGGAATCACTATCCTTTTATTTTCAAAAGGTTGTTACTGTGCAGTATGTACCTTTAATGTATAACAATTTTCTTATGATTTTGATACTCTGATGTGTTAAAACTTTGCACATGCGACCTATAGACAATAGGGAAACTTTATGTTGTCTATTCATGAAATCACAACGAAATAGCAATTCATGAAACCGCCCTCTCAAACATATTTAATCTTCAAGTTTATGCAGGGTTGAATCTGCCTAGTGACAAAGCGGGGCACTGGTATAGGAAAATGTGGAAGTTGGCTGTAATCATGTGTCTTCTTGTTTTATTTCCCAACCAACACTTGACCCTGACCCTGCCTGCCCCAGTTATACTTGAAGGGTTTCATTCCAAAACACTGTAAAAGCAAGATTGAGTTTGGTCTGGCACTTGATTTCTCAAAAATTGTTTAAGGAGAACATCTAAAACCATAATTTTACTTTAATAGTTACTCAGAATTGACTTGAGGTATGTGTTTTATGTGTATAGTATAGCTTAAAACAGTACTATATGCTCACATGTATGTTGAGAGAGTTACTGGTCACTGTAATCATTTCTCCTCTCCATGGGCCATTAAATGCAAAGAGATCCAAACCGTGTGTGAAGCTGGCATAAGAAGGGGAAGACAAAATCTGCAGTCCTTGTTCTGTGCAAAATCACATTCCCAAAGTCAGCTGAAACTTGGAGTTCTACAAAGTACAGATAAGGGAGTATTGAACAACTAAGAATTTTCCCAGATGATGACAGAAAATGAAAAGTGAAAAGGTCATCGAAGTTGTTAAAACTCATCCTCTAGGCATGTCTGAACTGTTTAGAATGATTTGAGTTGAACAAAACCTTGTGTTTTAAAGAAGCCTTGTTTAATGGATTATGATTTGCTGTTTATTGATTAAGTTTACTATTAATGTTTTACTACTTCCTCACATTATTCGTAAATTAATTTTTTTATAGCATCCTGCTGTCTCATCTTCAATATCATGCAGAAATGAACTTGCCACAGCATCACTATGTGGAGGAGTCTCTGTTCTCCAGATCTGTTCACCCACTGACTCACACTACACTGGAATGAGAAGCATGTTCAGAGACGCTTGCACAACATTTAGTGAGAAGAATCAGACCTCCTCTGCAAGCTCAAGCATATACACTCACATACACACACACACACACACACGCACCGAACGCACACACACACACACCCACACACAAACACACATAGTACTACAATGTGATACATGTCTCTAAAATGTTAAAATTAAAAAAAAATCAAAAGCCCTTTAAGTGACAAATGACAAATAAAGGGGAACGGACAACATGAAATATGAACAACCAGACACAGAGAGATATCTCTGTTTGGTTAGTTAACTCATGTGAGAAAATGTTATGAAATAGCAGATAACAGGAAAATTTCTGGAATATTAACTGAAGCTATAAACATGGCTTGTGAAGGATACGGGTCCATCTGGCCAAAGGGTGAATGTCCCTGTCAGTGTGTGGTCTGTTTCCAAGCTGATGTCCTTAACTTTGGGGTTATGCTTGTACACACTGGAAAATTGAGGCTTTCTAAAAGGTTCTCACTAAGGATATATGGACCTAATTGGATCTATTTTTCCAGACAAGATTTTTTTTCCTTTGAGAAATCCCCATCAAGTCTCATATAAAGGATGTCAAACACGCTTTTCTGCTCACTACTGAAACATTAATTGAAGGAATCACGCTTAGTTCATACTCTCTGTAATTTGTCTTATTATATTATTTCAGTTATTTTACATCAATCTAATGTGTGATATTGCAGTTTCTATGACAGACCTAGTATACGTAGGTGTAGAAAAATAAACTGTTATTTACAATGGATTACAGAGTTAAAGAAGCAAAGTGTTAGAGCAGCAAGGGGTAACTAAATATCTTTGAATGAAGAAGAAAGAAGTATGTTTGCAAATTAATTTTGTTTTGGTCTTTCATGTGGAATCTTGGTAATACGGTAAACACAAGACCCAGTGTGCTCTTATATCATTCGTTCTCTTGCTAGAAGATGCAAAAAGGTTCATGGGTGCACTTTTTAACTTGAGAGTGTATGTCCATAGTCTGTGCTGACATTCCCTGTTGTGTTAACAGAGTGCTGCAATAAGGAGATCACTTTTTCATCTTCTCTTTGGAAAGGCTGTAGATACCAACTGGGGAGGGAATTGTGGGAAAATGTACCCTGATAATTTAAAAGCTGATTGCCAAAGAAAGGCTCCAGTGCAATGTCTTTGCATGTGTTCATCTCCAACAAGAACCGTAACACCCTCCAGACTCATATTTCTGTTGATTTAGCCCCTCTCACTGGGCACATGTCCTCACCTCGCTCTTGTTGTAATATATCAAAGATGGCGTTGGAATAATGTAACTATGTGTGCTTATTGTTCAAAAACAAATTAAATGTGGGTGAAGGTTCGTATGAGGAAGCTTTTTTTTTTTTTTTCTTTTTACCAATTACTAAAGAAAACTTACATTTTACATGCTTGATGTGAACAAATCCTTCCAGTGATATTAATTACTTATGAGCTGCTATTTAACTTCCTCAATTTCAGGGTCCTGGTATAAATAACATTTGTGTTTAATCCTTTAATTCATGTTTATGTTATTTCATGTGCTGTATTCCTCTGTACCTCTGTAGCACTGTAAAAAACCTAACCAGTACAGTTAAGGTACTAGGCTTTAGGTCACACATGAAAACATTATCAGTTGTTATTATACAATTTCTGACCTAAGCTTGTCACCTGGTGGTTAGCCCACACCCAAGGGAGTGGAGCACTACCACTATAGGGGAAGCCCTGTATTACATAACTCAAGAAAGAACATAATTAAAATGAAACAAAACAAAAAAAATACCCCACCTCCAATCTCCCCATTGTGGTGCGCTATGACTCACTGGTGGAAGGCCCCCCCCCGACTTCATTCCATTTGCTTTGTGTCCCTTTAAAAACCCTCTCTCTTGCAAGGTTTTCCCGTCTTCCTTTCCTACGCAATCATGCACCATATCAATTTATCCTTTACACTTATGCCCCAGTCTCTGTTCAGTGTAATGCTTGTCCCAGTGTAGTATTGTATGTACGATATATATTCGATTTCATGTAACGTCTATCACTGTTAAATCACTTTCAACCCCGGAAGTTGCGCCTCCTTCCCCCCAATGCCTCTGTTGCCCAAGAACCTCACTTAGTCTGATGAGCTGTCTATTTTGGGAAGTAAATGGCAACATACAAACACCAAAGAACGGACCAATCTACACTACAAATGTTTTTGAATTGTCTGATCTGCTATCTTTGAATTTATTTGTTACTGATTTCCCCAATGTTTTCATTTTTTTATTGCTGTTTACATCCCTCTGTTTTTGTCATTTTATGTAGCTGCTTTTCGTAGTATGAAAAGCACAGGTGTTCTTATAACATTAACAATACCAGGACCTTGAAACCAAAGCAGCTAAATAAAACAAAGTCATTATCAGTTTAATTATCTACATCTGTGCTTATCTTACTGTGAGATGTCTGAATGTTTTCTGTGAAAAATGGCTACAAATTTTGCAGTAGTCATGAATCTACCTGCCCAGTAGGTGGAGCTGACAGAATAAAAAACACTTTTAATTCTGTCACATTCTGCAATTTTAACCATTGGGTAAGTGCCAAACATTGTAAATATTTTTCTGTTTGAATTTGTGTTTCAGTACTACTTAAGTTGTTAAATTACAATATGTTCAACTTATGAACATCTCCTTGGGTCAGTTTATTTCCACATAAGATGCATCAATACAAGCATTTTAAAATACAGGTAGTTAAATTATCAATGTGTTTGACCTCAGCCTGAATGCAGCTGTTGATTGTGCAAACTCTTGAGCAGCAAGGAATGGTTGGACACTGAGTCCTAATAATGAAGTGAGCAATCAGAAAAATAAGGATTTCCAGGAAAAAAGTTTTTTTACTGAAAAAAACTATGGTCATTTTATAATTTTATAGCATATGATTGTACAAACATAAACATAGATGGACATCAATGAAAATCAGTTACATAATGTTTAAAATACATCTACTCCTCTTTTAGCCGGTGAGAGTAAAATGCTTTTAAGAGGTTAAAATCTTTCACGTTTACATCAGTCAAACGTTGACATACAGTGTTAAGTCATATGAGCTAAAATATAAACAATGACAATTAGAAATCAATTTTAATTCTGAATTAACATTTCATCCATTCATATCTGAGGCTTACAACATCAGTGGTCTTGAATGAGCTGACATGCTTGCATAAATTCTACCAAGACAATGACACATGAGGTTTTTGATGATCATACCGAACAGCACAAAGAAAAACTGCCTTCCAACACATCAACACAGGACAAGTTGCTAGTAAAGGGTTGATTGCAAGTGCAGCGACTGAGTCTCTGAGTGTCCAGCATCTGGGGAGTGAGGATCAGGATGTAACGGCTGGAAGGGGGTTCGTCATTGGGGTTTGCGGTCAGAACAGCCTCCCCCATCGTCTCTGTGAGTGCTTTAGTGTAGTTAGTGGAGGAGGTATACAGTAAGGGGGGTAGTTCAGTGGTTGCCAGGTAGACTAGAGACAGTCCACAGATTGAAGGTGGGTAGAGATAGCTGGACAGGGATTGGCTAACTGTCCGTGTCAAACAAAGGTGGAGCTGATGCAGGGACTGAGAGGGCAGCAAGTGGTCACAGCCTGTAGTTACCATAGAGATAACTAGTTTCGATGGTTAATGTGGTTTGCCGCTGTGGATGGACCAACAAGAGGCGAATCAGTGATGAGGAAGACGTTACCTCCTCCTAAAAAAGTGTGGCTGCCTTAAGAGTTCTTGGCGACCATCTTCATCGTGATGGTCTTCACTTCTGTGTACTCCTTCAAGCCGTTTTCTCCTCTGAAAACAGACAACAGGAAATAATAACAATTCTGCTCAGTTTGTTTAAACTATCATGCTGACAGCAAATTGAAATGTAGTGTAGACACTGCTTGAGAACCCTGGAGCATAAATACTGCAATATCCTCTTGGATAAAGATTTATCTGATGTTAAGCAATTTTGGAAAGATGGTTTTCAAAACATAAAGTCAGTATTAGTAATATTGTGGTTAATTTGCGTACACTCAGTGGGCAGACAACCAAGTCATACTCACAATTCACGTCCATTGCCAGACATTTTATATCCTCCAAATGGACACTGTGTGCTCAGAGCATTGAAGCAGTTTATCCTGGGAAATACACAAAACATTGATCACTCTTCTGTGTTTGAATAATGTGGCTTGCTGTTGGAAAATGGAACATAACTATGTCCAAAGCAGTAGTATTCAAGCTGCATTCAGTGAGAACAGTGTAAAGATATATTATCATGACTGCTATTCTTTTTTAATTCCTTTTTTTATTTAGCAAACACAGCTGAAAGTCTTCAGGTCATATATTTATGAATTTTCTAGCTAGAGCTTCCAGGAAAAGAACTAGCGACAGGATGCAATGACAAAGAAATACAAAACTTTTGACTAGCTTATGGCAATTGAAAACATGAACAGCAAAGTAAAGAAAGTGGGTGAACTTTAGGATTGAGAAAGTTGGAGGGAGGAGTGTGACCGAGCATCCAGGAATTCCCTTACAGCCCCCGCTTAACAGTCCTCCCCTGAATGTAACCCTTAACATAGAGGGGACGGAGTGAGTAGACATATTAGAAACCAGTTTATGGAGGAGAACATATATCAGAACATAATGTCAGTGGCTAAATCCTGGGAAAATTAGCTTGGAAATGAGTTTTGAGAAGAACGGAATTCATCCTTTAAAGGGTTTAGATAAAATATTTGCTACAGAATGTTTTGAAAGTTCGTTGTAACATTATGTTGTATTCAAGATTATTTCTCTTTTAAGTTTCTGTGTCCACAAGGAGCAATTATTTAATTGTGTTGATACTATTCTAAGAAAATGATGGTAATGTTTTGTATACTTAGCATCTATGGTGATCTATAAGTCACACAAATGATTAGTGGAGTGAAATCATTAAAACCGGAAACAACCTCGGACACCAGCAGGATAGTGTACTGCAGAGGAGTTGTGAGGTGTGTTCTAATTTTAACGGAAAGCTGATTAGTTTCATGTGAGACGTAGGATGGCGACTGGGGCGGCATCAAGGATGAGGGACAAGGTAAGGAAATGCTTTCTCAGCTAACAGAGGGTTTCAGTCAAGCATGACAAGTTGTGAAAATTTCTTGGCAGATGCTGTATGTTAGCTACACTTCTCCCCCCACTTATAACCATCTGCAGGTAATTACACAAGAAACAAAATAAATTGAGGTGAAATCAAGAACTAACATTTTATGACCATTTCATTCTTATAGGATTTGGGTGTCAATTTACATTTACAGTTCATGTTTTACGTTGTTGTCCCAAACTAGCACAGTACTCCTTTTTATTTTTACATCTTGAATGTCTAAGCTGAGGGGAAAAAGTAAAAAAAAACAAAGAAAGAAAAATGGCACATTGCCAGTTTATGGTTTCTGAATGCCTGAAATGGTTAATTTTTCCCACATGAAAAATATTCCTGATTACAGCCAAGACAGAATGCAGATGAAGCTTACCAGACAGTGCCGGCTTGCATGGCTGTGGATATGGTCATGGCTTTGTTGATATCATTGGTGAATACAGCAGCAACCAAGCCATATTCTGTGTTGTTGGCTCTTTCTATCACTTCCTCAATGGTTTTGAACTTCATGATCTGCTGGACTGGACCAAAAATCTGTAAATAGACAACAATATATAGGTTTTTCACTCATTTCAAATCGTCTCTTTTACTTATATTATTTATATTTATTACAGGTATATATTATTGGTCATAAACAAAGAGATGCGAGAGCAAGTACATTTACTCAAGTACTGTGCTTAAGTATAATTTTGCAGTGCTTGTTCTTTACTTGAGCATTTCCTTCTCATGCTACTCTATACTTCAACTCCACTACATATCAGAGGAAGTTATAGTATGTTGTTTTTTTTTTAACATCAGTTGACAGCTTTAGTTACTTACTACTCTGCAGGTCAGACAAAACACAAGATAAATACATTATTGTGCATTTTCATAAATTTAACAACTCATCCGGATATAAAATGGTAAAAAATTGGCTCCTCCTAAACCAACAACAACATTAAATGCTGCTTACATGTTGATGTATCAATAATGAAACTCTATACACTGGATAATATACATCTGAAAACCTCTGAATGGGGCCATTCTGTATAATGTTTTGAACGCAAGACAGTGACTTGAATGGAGTAAATTTACATTGTAGTATTACTACATTTATTTAAGTAAAGACTCAGGGAAATTTCACCACTGCTTTTCACACACCTATACATGCATCAGTTGTGATGGTGCTATCAAAATGCCAGTTCTTTATCATTGTACCTCTTCTCTGGCGATGCGCATGTCATCTCTCACATTAGAGAAGACAGTGGGCTCAATGAAGAACCCTTTTAGGCCCAGAGCTTTGCCACCACACTCCAGCTTGGCTCCTTCACTGATGCCGCTCTGGATAAACTCCAACACACGATTCTGCTGCTCCCGACTGATCTGTGCAGGGGGAGGAAAGATAGGATATGAGAACCCAGGGCAGAGGAGAAGGATAAAGACAGAGAGACGTCTTGAATGTGAACGAAAAGGCAGGATACAGAAAATGATACAAAGAAAAGAGAGCTTCTTCTCAAAGGTTAAAACGAGACTGTAGTTTCATGAAGTGATAGATTCTTTGTCCATACTCACCTGTGGTCCCTGCTCAGTAGTGGGATCAAAGGGGCTGCCGACTATCCTCCTTTTTGCCCTTTCCACGCTTCTACGAACAAACTCATCATATATGGGCTCCTCCACGTAGATGCGGGAGCCTGCTGTGCAACACTGGCCCGCGTTGAAAAACACGCCCTGGTGGGCCTGTTCTACAGCCAAATCCACTGGGAAAAGAGATTTTAGATCGTCAATACCTTGATAAAAACCACATGTTCAATGAAAAAAATTGCGCACTGGAAATCATTTTATAACCATAAGGCTAATTATTATGAAACAAATTTTCTAATTGGGATCTTTCAAGTGAAATAATTTGTAATTCAGTGTCAACAGAGGCTACTTACATATAAAAACTTCATCTGGTTAAAAAATGAGGAAAAAAGCTAGTTGTGTACACAGTGTATTGTTACAAAATTTGCCCTGATATTTATTGGAGCTATCCTGTGCACATCTGATACCTGACACCTGAGAGACAGGACCCTGCTGTTACCCACAAAGGGTTAACGCACCCTTGTGATTTATGGGTCTCGGCTGAAGCACCCGACTGAGTCTGGGTCCATTCTCCTGATTTACAGGCCTTAGGGAGCCACTCTCACGGCTGCTGAAAGCATTTGAAAGCCTCAGCACCCCCAGTTTGGTGAGCCATATAGACTTTGTATGAAACCCATCCATCCACAGGTTTTCATAGCAAAAAAAAATGTTTGAGCATTTAGGATTCTCTGCCCATGTGTGTTTATCCACAGATTGAAGGGCCTGAGAATGGGACACATACAGCAACTAAACAAAACACTGATAGTGGTAAACCACCTGGTGAGGGTGACAGGTAGACAGAGCAATGACTATAACATTACTTGAAACTCACAATCAGCATCTGCAAATATGATGTTGGGATTCTTTCCTCCCAGCTCCAGCGTAACTCTCTTCAGGTTACTCTTACCAGCTGCTTCTTGGATCAGCTTGCCGACCTAGCAGAGGAGACAGATCTGAGGTTTACTCACAAAGATAGAGCTCTCTAGCAAGATCAGTAAATCAGCTGAAGCCATTAAATAGTTTAAAGAGGTTGGTTAGCTCCAAACAGGGAATGCATCAGCAGGCCAGGTGAAATCACGAGTTCAGCAAATGCACAGAACGAATATCTATTACAGGTTTTTGGAAACAGCGATAGGAAAATAAAATTATGTTTTAGCCGGGAACAGCAATTGATGTCTAATGAATGGCAAGAAGAAGCAACCACAAGGTGTGTGGGTGGTTTCATATGATCTAACTGACTGAGAGGCAGAGGGCTGTTTGGTATGAAACGGGCCTGGTGTGTCAACATGGAAGATGACAAGGATCATACCAGTGTCTCTGCAAGTTTTAGCTCCTTAGCTGCAAATCATGCAATGTTTTTGCTGACCATTTTCAAATGCATGTCATATAATTTTAGATTCTGTGACACATTTTTTCCTTGTTAAACTTATTTAAATTGTGTAAACAATCACAGTGAACATCTTCTGTGTTCTTTTTTTTGTTTTTTTTTACATTACAGGCTATTGTTGCACTGTGATACCATTTAAGATTAGACTGATTAGAAATGTCTTAATTTCTTCACCTCACAAATTATAATTTAACTATAAGTAAATGAAATTTAAAGCAGACTTCATGTTTAAAGTGAATGAATTTCAAGAATCTATAAAAAGTAAACGCGTGCGCTTGTTATGATGTATTCTTGATAAAAGTCATTCTTTATTTTTCTGGTGTGAAAAAATGCTGGTTAAAACTGTACCAGAAATAAAAGACATTATTTCACCCACAAGCAATTTAAGGAAACAATTTTGAGAGAGTAGAATAAATCAGCTGCTTTATGTGATATTTTTTTCAGCATCTTGAAATCTTGACTCAACAAATAGTCTGAGAAACCCCACTCTACTCCCTCACAACCCTACACCCTAAACAAGGATTCATCTTCCTGTTACTCAGACAGCCTGTTTTATTTTCCAAGAGAACTTACAGGATAAAGTGGAAAATACCCTTTCAGTGTCCAGCCAAAGAAAAGCCCATGGAAGCAAATGGAAAAGTCTCATCTTCAAGTTACCAAGATATAATAGCAAAACAACAGAAGAGAGGAGAATCAACTGACTGCTGTCCTGTGGCTGGTACCGAAGCTGTACAAAAACAACACGGTTCTTGGCCTGGCTTCATTGTTTCTGATGTGTTTTGTCTGTCTTTGATCAGAAACACAAAGCGGCTGACGGGGGGTGGGGTGGGTGGAGGTGGGGGTGTGTGTGTGTGTGGGGGGGGGGGCATGTGTTTATTTAGGGGCAACGGTAACACGCTGGGGCTGCCAGACTCCTCCATGTCGAGTCACGGTCATATGTGTGCATTGGTGAGCTATAGTCCTAAAATCCACCTGTGGCTACACCACCACCTTCAACCCTGTGAGGAGATGCTGTGGTCGCTACTATTCCCCACCACTGCTACTACAGTGCAGTGACTCACTGTCTGGGCATCAGCAGTTTCTTACAGCACTGGCTCATTCTCTCAGTAATTGATTCCAGATCACATGAAACAACAGGAAAGCTATTAAAAAAACAAAACAAAAACAAACAAACACTGGGCCACTCACAAAGGAAATGTTCAATCAAGACGAGATGATAAAACGAAGAAGATGTTTGTGTTAGAAGGTACATTTAGGCAAGCTGGCATGCAAACACTGATTGGGTGTGTCTATGTGTGTGTGCTTGTGTCTGTGTGTATGAAAGAATGACAGTAAGAAAATGTATGTTTTATGTTATACAGTGATGGCAAATCCTCTAAATACACAATGGTAGAGGCATTCATGCACGAGTTATATATCTGTAAATAGTTCAGATTTAATTTGTTTAATTTTATATTGAGAACTAGGTCAATATTTCAATTACAGAATACTTCATGTGGACCAATAGCAAGGGGAGATTCCAGGATTTTTCAAAAGAGATGGTACAGGATGGAACAAGAACCAGTCCGGGGGCGGGGGGGCTGGTAAATCAGAAAATAATTAAATAATTACAGCATATAAAACTGGCTTAGCAAACACTGGGAATGACCTATGCCCTAAAATGGGTGGCCTCATATGAAAAGTGTCTGCAGGAAAATTAGATAAAGATATAGAGCCTAGAGAGTACAATAATCTTATTTATAATTTTGCCATTTATTATGGTTGTCATTTTTTTGTTTTTCTTTTTGCAAGTTTTCAATAAATGATTGAAATCACTCTAGCTTAAGTAGTCATTATAAATAAACAGATGCCATACTAACAAAAGAAAAAAAATGAAATGGAAAAGAATTAGGAACATTTCAAAAATAAATGGGATACTCAAGGGTTAAATTAAGTAAGGTCAGAACAAGGTTTGGACTCCATGCTTGTGCTAGTAGCTGTACAGAGCACATCAGTGCTTTGAGCCTAAAGCTACTGTCGTCATGCTAACATGTTCAGTTTGTTGGCACTAACATGCTGATGTTTACCGTGTCCGCCATCTTAGTTTAGCAGGCTAACATTTGCCAATTAGTGCTGAAGCTGTAGCTAAAGTGTCAGAGTCCATACCACGAAGTTATTACATTTCATCCTGAGGGACACATTAATGAGAGTAAAAAAAAATTAATGGCGATTCATCAAATAGTTGTTGAGACATTTTGCTAAAAAACACAATTGTGAACCTCATGGGGGCGCTAAATAAAAGTCAGTGGATTACTGACCAAAGCCTTGGACTGACAAGATCAACTGAATGGCACTGGTCTTTTTCATTGATATTTTTTGGTTTAGGAATCAATTAAAATGATCACCCTTACTGACACGTCAGATGTTTTCTACCACACATCATATCCCCTGCAGTCAACTGATTTAGATATTGGAAAGCAAACAGGAATATACAAAAAAAACCCAAAACAAACAAAAAACAAACAAATCTGTTTCCTCAGTCTTATATTCATTCAGCTTTTTAGTTAAGATAAACACTACACGCCATACTTTCGAATTTTGCTTTCATTACGGTGTCTGCCTGTGTCTCCTTTTCAAGAGAAGTAATCTGTGTTGTCTTTGTGTCTCACAACAATATAGCTTACATACTGCTTCTCCTACACAACAGCAGAGTCAAAACAGACATCTCCATAAACTGCTGATCCAAACATTATATAAACCTGGCTGATTCACCCAAGATACATGTGAAATACAGGCTTGTCAGATTAAGACATTGGTCTACACTGGAATTGTTGTAAATGGTTTTACCAGAGGAGTTAGTTTGCAGTTGGAAATCACAGATGTTTATAAATGATCTGCAGAAAAGGAATCTGCTGTCACTCTGGTTTGTTACCTCCGGCCGGAGGAATGCATTTGGACTGCAACACCTCAGAGCACTCAACACCTAACATGGTGTGTCCTTGACGATTTAGCTTTCCATTAACTGCTTCCCTGTTCTGAAGCGCTACAAGGGTTTATCCTGTGTGTGTGTCCTGATGGTAAGTTCGATGAAAGGCCCTGTGGTAGGGTACATTAATACAGCAGAGGCAGTGGAGGGAAAACAGAAGAGAGGAAGTTTTTTTCTGAGAGATGTGTTTATATAGTCTTGACAGTGCAAATATGTGCATGTGTGCAAGATAAAATCAGAGCCCCCTGTCATGAGGAGTAATGACAGGGCACGCAGCTTATGTAAGACCTCATTTGTTTGTCATTTAGACTTCAATACAGGCACACAACATACCCTAATTACCCAGCCTGCTCTTATGCTCTGCACATGTTGGTCACTGTGTCACTTGTGTTTCCCTGAAAAAAAGTAAGTAGTAGGAAGGTGTCAATCTGAGCCACGTTACTGGAGCGAAAAGTACCTCGGTTGATCCTGTGAAGGCCACTTTGTCTATGCCCATGTGCGAAGCAATTGCAGCTCCTGCTGTTGGCCCGAATCCCGGCAAAATATTGATGACTCCCGGTGGAAACCCAGCCTGTCAAAACAATATGAGAGGAAACAAGCTTTAGCGGAGATGACAGCGGAGCCAAGCAAAACCACAGGCAGTGTGGGGGAATCCGGACCCAACCCAACCTCCCTACCAGCAGAGAATGGAGAGAACATCAAAAAGAAGAAGGCAACAGACAGATAGTCTCCAAAAAGAGGAGAGGCCAGAGAGGGCAGGGGGAAGACAGGGAGGAAGTGGGCACTGAGACTTGTACAGCATTATTTAGTTTCACTACATTAATATGCAATGTTGGCCTTTTGTATCCTGTTAAATTGTGTTTACCCCTACAGTACACAGCTCCACTCGCTAACTACACTATAATCCATTGCTATGCGTTTATTTTGCTTTTCATTTGAATTTATTATATACTGTCATAAACTTTTCTTGATCATACTTATGTTGACTATCTTGGCTACTACATGCACATTGTGACACTCTGTTATGACATCTCATAGTGAATTAGTGCTTTTTTGTAATGTGTCAGCATTGATTACTATAACTACTTAGCTTCAAGTTAGAGGTGAAAATTGTGAATGTCTCTGATGAATCAGCTCGGTTCAAAATACAAAGTCAGTGACTAAGTAGTTTATTATTGTTTTTAAAGCTAGGTGATCACATCACTGTTCAAATGTAGGCGGCTGTGGCTCAGGAGGAAGTCCACCAGCCAGAGGGCCGGCGTTTGATCCTTGGCTGCTTCAGTCCACATGTTGCAGTGTCCTTGGGCAAGATACTGAACCCCAAGTTGCCCCTGATGTATCGTCGCTGTGTTAATGTGCGAATGTAGGGACTCGTGTGTAGGGAGGCAGTGTGTGAATTGGTGAATGTGACAATAGTGTAAAAGTGCTTTGAGTGGTCGAAAAGACTAGAAAAGTACAGCCCCTTTACCAAATGCACTTTGGTACAAAGATCATTTATTCTGAGCTGTGAGCCTTGTGCTAACCTTCAGCTCCTTTTTTTGGTATTACATATTTGTGAAACCAGATACAAACAGTATATAGATCCTTTAAAAATGAACTGAAGTGGTTGTATTAGTGTTAATACTGAATTTTATTTTAATGTAACTGCCCCTGGCGGTGCTTTTGCTGCCATTCTGCCAACAGTTTATTGACATGACACGCAGTTCCTTTCAACACGTGGGAGATATCGTACGAGTCAGAAATTCCTGATAAGTCTGTCTCAGAATTACAAGTCTGAGTCATGACGGTTTGAAAGATTTTATTGTTTCTGTGGTTTTTGCGTTTTTTTATCAAGCTTTTAACAAGGAAGTATAGTACTGTGAATGACAGCTGGTCTGACAACGATGCTCTCAGTCACCGGTAAGAGGAGCTCCAATTCTAAAGCTGCCGATTCGGTCAATGACAATGGTGATCCAGGATAGTTACTCTGAAAATTGATCTCAGCTGATATAATTGAAACTATCTGCATGGCTAGTTACCTCTACAACTGATAAAATGATTTTTTTGTGATTTAGCTGAACTGACCCTTTAACTGTAACTAATGTGTAGGCTGGAGTTGATCTAAGGGTGGATATTAGGATTACAGACGCTGAAAAGATGCACCAGAAATACAAGTGACACTTTTTTAGACATCTGTTTTTTGTCACTTTGTGGTTAAATACACATTACCATTAGACTATCCAATAAAGTGTTGGCCAAATTCATAGTGAACACAGTGTTCTTGGCAAACTGAAACCTGTAAGCGATTCTTATTCGGTTATTGCACTATTAATGTCAGTTGGTCCAAATAAAATGCTGACAAAATGCCTTGTGAACACATTTTTGTGGTTGGCAAAGTGATTCTGGCATTTACCTCCTTGATAAGAGCTGCTATGTAGAGGCAGGTGAGCGGTGTCTGCTCAGCAGGTTTGAGGACAACAGTGTTTCCACATGCGAGTGCCGGGCCCAGCTTCCATGCTGTCATCATCAGAGGGAAGTTCCACTGTGCGTGACACAGACACACACACATACACATGCCAGAAAAAGACATCATGCATCTGACTGACACACTGGGTGGTCACAAGTCAAGCTCAATAACTCATTGCTCTTAAGTCACTTACTCTCATTTTCACTCTGTCTAAACATAGTCAAGTGAGAAAATGTTCTCGGCACTTGTACAGTATTTTCTCTTCCCACAGTATTCTGAGAAAGCCGGGAAATTGCAACACATGTGCAATAGACCCCTATCACTGTACAACACACAGGCCTGTGTTATTTCTGCTTTACACAGGAGCCCATGGGGCTCAAAACAGAACCACACGCTTTCTGCACTCTTGCACAATCAACAGTGTCTCTTTCTCCTTGATCTTTTCCTCCTTTCTCACCATTCTCCTTTCCTCAAACCCACTATGTTAAATCCCTCAGTTCAGTCCTCTGCTTCTCACTTCTCATTCCCTATTACTCAAACTCACTGGCACAGTCATTTTGGGGGCTTACCAGCAGGATTTACCCGAATAAACAGTGACTGTCAGGAAATTACTGGAAAATGCAGGATGTAATGACAACAAACAGGCAAGACTAACAACCACCAATTACTTTTAAACTCGGCCATTTCACTGTTATCTGTTGGTTTTATGTTTTATGTACGTTTGTATCCATCATGCATGTCACTTGTAGGAGGGTAATACTCACCGGGATAATTTGTCCACAAACTCCAATGGGCTCATATCTGGTAAATGTGAGATACTCTCCATCTGCAAAAGAATAGACATGCAGACAAACACACACACGGTCACACTCCAACAGAGATTTAGCTTTAGCAGTTTAAAGCTTGAAAATGCCTCATACACATGAAAAATGTCACTACCTGATACCCCCAGTGTTGTTGACTCAACACGTTAATTTGTAAGTGAATCCACATGCAACATTCCTGGTTACTTTACCCTGGTGAGAGATTACATTTCGTTTCTATCCTCCAACTGCACAGACATGTGTGTAACTGTTTTAGGTCATAGAGATGGGTGTTATGCTGGAAAGGATTGCTCATTCCTCTTGCATTACTTGAATAAAAAGAAGTACTTATTGAGGGTGTGCCATGCTTGTTCACCGTCCACAAAAACAATTGATATAAGAAATATGTGTATAAATTTGTTACAATAGTTGTCAGCTGATGAATCATTGCATAATGTTGCATTTGGACCAGGATGATCGATGTAGAACACAAGCCAGACAGTCACAACTGCATGATGAGATAAAGTTAAGGTTCATATATGTCAGCCTTTTTCCTTGATTCCAGAATGGACGTTGGATGTTTCAAGACTGTTATTGTTTGCAGAAAGGAAACTATAAACTTATTAGACATGAGATTTTCAGAAGGAACTCGGGAATCTGCAAGGTTTGTTATGACGTTATGAGGCCAGCGAATGACTTATATTTCAATTTGGAACAAGAAATGTAAACTATACCAAAATGTGTGGCCCACGGTGCTCCACATGATGACACTCCCAATCATTACTCAGTGTCAATGATACAAATCTAACACCATAATCAGCATAATGCATAATGTGAAAGATGAATAGATGCCAAAGGCTTGTTGATGATAGATGTCCTGCACTTCATCCTTACAGGTGAACAAATATGAGTACTGACTGCTTTACATCATATATAGGTGACAGCCATACCCTGTGGCTATGAAAGACTATGAGAAGAATAAAGCTTAAACAAGAGCCCTGGTAAATTCCAACCATGGTTGGTTTGGCAGAACTGTACAAAAGAAGATTTGAGAGAGAAAGCACAGTGGTACCAGGATGTTTCACTAGCCGTCTCTCTTATTCTTTTTTTTTTTCTTTTTTGTGCTTCTTGTTTAGACAGACAGGCAACTTTCCCCTCTTCCACCCCTTCATTCAGTCACCCTAGAGGGGTTGCATGTATTTCTTCATTCAACTAAATAAGCCTTAAATAGGTTCCAAAGGCAGCTGTAATCAATATTCTTATAATTTATTTCAGAAATGTCAATGAGTAATCTAAAAACAGCTGCTCATACTGACAAATACAGATAATAATAATAATAATAATAATAATAATAATACAGATAAATGTCTGACTCTGCAGTGACCCTCAGCTCTACAAAGCTTACTGTTTATTGATGAAAAATCTTTTCATAGACTTTACTTTCATGAAATAATGCTAGTCTTATTCATAAGACTATTTTAATTTCAAATTCTGTAATATTAAATTTATATTTGCTATAATGAAATACCTTATATTAACAGGTGATCGAAAGAATATGTGTATCCCTCATAATGTTGAAACCACAGAACTGCTCAAATTAGCTTTTTAGCATCTCCTAGCTCATGTTTTGGTTCACTCCCAATGCTTTCATTGACTTGTTTGCTCTAAAAACCATCATTAGCTGGTGAAAATGGAGGAGCATTTAGCACCTAAAGAGCCAGTTTTTCCCCTCAAGAGATGGTAAAAACCAAAACAGGGTTAAAAGTGAGTTAATATATGATGTACATTCATCGGGGGAAGGTGAAACACGACTCCAAATGAATGATAATTTTATTCTGTAAGTGCTGGACATTGGATGGATAGCGAACACCTAATTCTTAACATCCTCACGCTATAAACTTAAAAGATGAAAATATGTCAGTGCTGTGTTGGCTCATTGAAAAATAATCCTTTAAATTAGGTTTAAAATCCATCTTTGTCCTAACACAGAGAGTTTGACAAGCACAAAAAAATAAAGAAAAGAATGGTTTAAATTGGATTACTGAATAAGTAAACAAGACTAACAATATAACAAGAAACTAAATTTTGGAACTTGGCAGTTTTTCATACTTAGAGAAGACACAATTTAGTATGTATTTTGGTTTGATACTCAGCCAGGGATTTTCCTAAACAACAACTCTGTGTTCCTCTCCACCCTTTCTCATCACCAATCTGCCTTTAGTCCATTTCACTGAAACACTGCTGCAGTGACTGAGAGGGATCTTACCCATTGGAATGGAAGTGCCGTGGATCTTGTCTGCATATCCAGCAAAGTATCTCAGTGTCTTTATGGTTCCTTGGAGGTCCACAAACAGGGTGGGCAGGAAAGGCTTCCCACTGTTCAGTGACTCAATAGTCTGAAAAGAGATGGGGGAGATGTTTAAGAAATATGTGATATAACCTTGTGATCCTCACATAATTCCATACTGTTCCAGCCTTTACACTCTCCCAAGGGTGTAATGTGACACTAAAATAACACTAAACTACAAATACAGCCCCTAAGTTACAGTTATATGTTCTCTTATCAGCAAAGTAAGTTTATTTGTAATATATAACACAGAGGCAACTCAAAGTGCTTTGCAGAACAAGGAAAAATGCATTATTAAAATGAAAAACAGTTCCAACACAGCAACAGCGCTCTTATAAATAATTACATATTATGGTAAGAAGAATCATGTGGACAAGAGGACTCTTGTTATATCCAAGTGGGAAATAACCTCTTTAAATAAAAAAAAAGCTTTTATTAAAGTTTACATGAATCAGTTCAGAGAAAGACCAATATTCAGTTAACTTACTGCTAGATAGACGCTGTCTCTCTCCACCAGGTCAGCCAATTTGGACAGCAGAAGACCCCTCTCAGATGCATCCATTCTTCGCCACACGGAGCCCAAAGAAAAAGCAAGGCGAGCTGCCTGCACTGCTTTATCAACATCAGCCTATTAGATGAAAGGGAAACATGCTAATTATCTCACATGATCCAGTAATTGTGTGTTTTTGCACTCCCTCGTGAAATCACAACTCTCTAAGCAATTCCTATTTCTCTGCTAGAAGCTAGTGAAATAAGAAAGGGCCAGAACAACTCCCAGTTCACCAAATAATAACAGCCTGAGTCATATTGTACTTCTGCTTTTCTTAATTCTTTGGATATAAAGTTTAAAATTTACTTGCTTAAATAGAACTAAATGCTGGATTTTAGGCAGTAGTCAGAAGAAAAACTGTAACAGGATTTCCATTGTCAGTGATTATTGTTAGTGAAGACTAAGTCAGTGCATTTACTCAAGCAGTTTATTTCAGTACAATTGATGCTTCTTTATACTTCATTGCTACTTTACTTAAGTTAATGATTTAAATATCACTTCCAGCACTGAAACTATGTGGAGTAAGACAACCCTGTCTTCCCTGAAAAGGGTGGACATAAGATGTTATGCTGCAGAGTATTCACCTTTTCTGCTTCCTGCACCTCACAGATCTGCTCTCCGGTAGCTGGGTTGTATACAGGGAACACCTTCCCACTAACAGAGTCCTGCCACTCATTGTTGATGAAAATCTGCAGTGGAAAAGGGCAGTTATTAGTATTTAAGTAATAGAGAACCAGCGTTGATGAGAGGAAATGTCACTAATGTTGTTTCTTTATATGAATTAAATGCACAAAAGGATCATTAAGAACCTTACATATACAAAAAAATTGCAAACACATTGAGCTCAATTAGACGATAGAGTGATGACTACCTTTTTTATTTTTAAATATTGATGTTATGTTAAGTAATCTTTTCACTACACCATGTTCGCTGCATTAATACGCTTGTAGTTGAGGCTGTGAAACACTAACAGCTCTCAGGCAGCAGCCCCAGCACTTCGAGGCTCTTGTGTAAGGGATATGGAAGAATTTCTGGAAATCTGGACACAGATTCCTGCCTGTCCTGCATTGCTCTCTGGGGAGTGCTCCACCATCCAGACAAAGGGGGTGGGTGGATGTTGGGGGCAGATAAATCCCTATCAGACACCAGCCCCCCACCCTTCCACCCACCACCAAGCACACAGACACACGTTTCACAACATCACTGCTCGTTTACGAGATCATAAAACACGTGCCGCGCTTGGTTTCTGTGATGCGTTAAAGCAAGTCTTCCGTTAAACAACCGCCTGGGATTCCAAACAGGACATATTCACCGTCTATTGAGACCAAAAGAAAAATAAATGTTTACACAATCACAAACGGAGAATTATGTCACCGGAATCCAAAACAAATCGTTCAGCCGATGAAAAGTGGAACAAAATGCATGGTGTGATTTGAAATTGTAACTATTTCTTGTGCAAGTTAAGGCACAAAAAAAATTCTCCTGTCTTGCTGACATGTTTAGATCTTTTAGGCAGACTACTCACACACTGTTTTTAATGGCTGTCAGTCTGTCTGATAAATAGAGTGCGAGGAGAACATCTGCTGGCACAAATCCCTCTGTGTATACATATGCTCTTACTGTCCTTCTACTTTAGAGGAATTCAGATGCACTGAGAGCAAAACCTGAGAGCAGGGTTCAAGTATCCCACTGGCCTAAGCCTCCCTAAACCCTCCAACATGTTTACCTCCATAAACGCTAGGCTTTAAGTACTATTTAATTAGCTGTAAACTGTTAGCCATGTTTACTTATGGGCTGGTATAAAATGCCAGCGAGTCTGAAAACTGTTGGAGTCACAGCAAACACATGACTCTGCCTGCCTCCTCCTCTTGGTTCCCACGGCTCACAAGCTCATAATGTGGACTCTGCATATGAATAACTCACATGCAGACGTTTAAGGTGTTCAGTATCTGAGTGTACCACCCCACAAAACCATACGTTAACAGACTCATTTCTCTACGGTTCCTTTGTACTGGTCACCCCCAAACCATCCCCCACACACCTAAACACACGCACACACACACACACACACACACACACACACACACACATAGACACAGGCCAGAGTGGCTTCTCTCCCTACCAGCCCAGTATTCTCAGGCGCCTTCCATCAGAGGCCACCTTTAATCTGCCGCTCATTAAGAGCACTTCATAAAATTGTCAGTAACGATAAGGAGCAGAGGGCCAGCTACAAAAACAGAAAGTCCTATAGAGCACTGAATTAGCTTTTAAATTTATAGGGGCCACTGAAGTGGGGCGCCCTAAATCAGAGGAGCCCCCTGACAGCCTCAACAGTCCGAGCAAGAATGCAGACCATGGGTAGCTTTATGCATGGCGTAACCCCTCTCACAAGATGCTGCTAAAGGAGAACGGATGAACCACGAGAACAGTGGAGCAGGCCGCCACCTAAATCATGGCCAGAAAAGGACAACTGTCAGCCGCCGTTTGGCTCGGCCCTCTCTCTGGGCTCGGACTGGTGTTAGACTTTTGTCTCGTTCCATTGAGAGACTTGATTAAGATGACAGGCCTGAGTTGTAAATCAACTCTCAAGGTTTCTTAAAATTGCTTTTAGGATCATTTGGACGAGGGGCAAAGAACACAAGAATGAAAAAACAAGTGCAAGGGTGCACATTTTCAAATGACAAATAGTGTTTTCTTTCCCATTCCCTGCGGGGTTGTTACTATCACTTAACATGATGGTTTCATGTTTATAAAATCTGTGCTGCCAGTGAGTACTTAGAATTACATTGGTATCCAGAGGCTGCAGAGATGATAACGAAATTTCAAAATAAACAGGTTTCTGCTCTCGCAATGATGCCATTCACAGTGCAACTTTTGAAGTTTTGAACATTTTGTACCACTGAATTAATAATAAATTTGAACAAAAAGCATTAAGACTGACAAAATGTGAATATGAAAACTGATATATGATGCTTGACTTTTAACGCAGAGGCCGGATGTGGATAAGAGCTAAGCAGTGATCTTATAGGTCAAGCCTTTTTGCATGGGCCACAGGGCAGCTGCAAACATTTAGCAACTCCCATGCTTTTCTGCAAAAGCTGTCAATCACATCATCCAGAAACAGCCTTGCCATTGGGATAATAAAAAGATGAGACATGATGTAAACAAATGCATTTTAAAGGGTTTTTTTCTGCGGAAGTTGTTTTGTTTTTTTTTTGTTTTTTGCTGATAGCATAATTCAACTCATCTACTAACTGCTGCCTCTTTGCTAATTTGGTCATCCACTGGGAACAGTTTATAGATTCTAACTGAAAACAACGATCAGTTCACCTTAGAGATGCAAAATATGAGGATTTTAAAGTTCTTCATTTTTTCGAATCAACGAAACTGCCTGATTTTTTTGTGAGAATTCATTTTTTAGGAATGAACTGTAAAGGGAAGTAAGAAACGCCAAAGTAGTTTCTGCTGCCAACAAAACATCTGTTTGGCTCTTTGCTTCTTCTCACAGCTTAGATGCTAAACGGCTGAAGGAATATGTAAT
Source organism: Istiophorus platypterus (assembly GCA_016859345.1). Taxonomy (NCBI): domain Eukaryota; kingdom Metazoa; phylum Chordata; class Actinopteri; order Istiophoriformes; family Istiophoridae; genus Istiophorus; species Istiophorus platypterus. Next base: position 16,291,999 of record CM029118.1, on the reverse strand, counting down.
GCTACTCAGTCCTTGTCTATTTTTTTTTTTTAAAGCAGGGGGAGGGCGAGAGGTGGAGTGTGTTGGTGTGTGTGTGTGTGTGGGGGGGGTGTCAGGGGTGTGTGTGTGTGTGTGTGAGAGGGTTTATGTACATGTGTGTGTTTATACACAACGCGCCAAGATTCCACAGCCACACGAATCCTACCCGGGCACCTGCACACTCGTCTGCGCAGGAAGTTTCATATCCTCCTCTATCACAGGACCTCTATTTCCTTTCTGCTTCTGGATAGGTTTCAAAAGTCTTATAATTACTACTGTTACAAGTGAGTGGAGAGCATGTGAAAGTGGAGACCAGCTGGTGTTTTTTCTCCAACTCCTCTCCACATGTCTGACACCACGGAGCCTTCGTGTTTTTCACTCACACACCAAAGGACAATGCCACCCTGCGCTCCTGTGTTTGCCGAGGGCAACCTTGCTGTCCCTGACTGGCAAACGTCTTTGTCTAATCGGTGTGTGTGGGTAAGCTGTTGAAGTTATTCATCCCGAGTCAGAAATAATGCAAAAAAACATATTACAACTTATTTGACATAAGGTTGTAATTACAATCAACTTCTTATTCACTATTTCAGTTGATTTGCTCGTTTAATACACTTCTTCCAATAGTCAGAAACCACCATTGCACACGTCACTTGAGTGCCAAGGAGATTAGACAAAGTCTTAGGCTTATGTGATCCGAATTTCTTAATACCTTTTTTAAAACTCTAAAAAGGATATTGGGTTTTTCTTTTTGCAGCTGAAACAAGTGTTTGAGAAAGTTTCCTGGCAGATTCTTATCCCGTAAATTCATGTTTCAGGTCATTAGTTAGTTGAATCAACAATTTATCAAACTGGTGTTCATGAATCCCAAAACTTAGTCTCCATTTCCAAATATCTGAGTAGGGCAAAATGCCAGAATTCCTGTTATCAATCAACATAAATGATCACCTTTCAGACTTAATATAAATATTACTACTATAGAAAACATATTACAACTCAATCTACAATCTTCATAAAAGGCAGAGCAAAAGACAAGGACTACATGCAGTTTAATTTTCTTGAATCAACAATAAAGCTGACCTCTCCTCTCACTATGGGTGTTTTTTTACTTTGAACATCTGAGGTTTAATGGGTTTCCTGTGTATTTAACCGTTAAACCGTTAAATGTTTAAAATGTTTAAAGAAACATTGCTCACTTTCCTCATGGGATCAGTGGACACAGAGAAAGTAATTTTTTAAAGAAATGTGACGCTTCTCTACAGACAAATAAACATCAAGGAAAAAAGACCTCTGCTGTCTCTGCTGTGTCTGATGCTCATCGGAGATAGAGCCTGTTCTAACAGATTTATGAAGCCAAGTGTTTTTCATAATGACACCATAAGGATTTACACGTTCCTTGTCAAGAGGGCTGCAGACTGAAGGTATGGGAAGTTAACAGGGTAACCTCGCTGTCACTGCTCTTCCTTAAACAGTGATTAAGAGACAGGGGACATGATCTTGACATGTCCACTAAGATGATAATTTACACTTGCTGCACAAGTAGGCATTTCACACCAATGGACATATTAATGGCGGTGCACACTTACCCTGTCACAATCAAAGAGATGTGTTTTAGAGAGTATGTGGCCATGTGTGTGTGAACAGGGAGATTGTGTAAGCAAAGGCGTAGAAGGGGGTGGAGGCGGTTCTCGCTGTGCTCGTCATGATAAATCATTTAGTTGCACAGTATCCCCTAACTTTGGATCTGTTTGATCTTGATCACAGTAAGATGGTGGATTTGAAGTGAAAAACTCCAGAACTACAGGTCAAGCTCTGGCGAGGCAGGGCCACTAACCCACACAGTGAGACAGGGCCATAATTTACACCCCAGTGGACAGCACCTAGCATCGGGGAGCCCCAAGCCTCCATCTGTACTATCTCAATCAGTGACAGATTGATGGAGCCTCTTATTCATACAAACTGAGTATCTTTCTCTGCATAGACTGTGTTACAAATAAACGGGTCTTCTAGTAGACAGACTCTGCGCAGGTTCCTATAGAAAAAGTGCACTAATGCCACCAGGAACAAAGCAACAAAAGAAAATTATAACTCTTGATTAGATGATGCAAACCCCGTATGTAACGCAGATGATTAAAAGGCCACTGAATCTGATCCCTGAATCTGTTCCTTGTTAGTTCTTTTAAAAAAATATATATTTTCTATGTTATGTTAAAACAAATGGGAATTACAAGACAAACTATAAAAATGTAGATTCTTTTAAGTTGACTAACTGCACCCATTTGTTGAAGCTTGATATTAACTTTTGTGGATTATTCTCATACTTTGAAAATAGTTTGTAAAAGGCTCCATCATATCAAAATAAAGGAAGAAGGGACTTTTAAAGTCTTTTTACATGCATATTTACCATGCACACACACAAAAAAATGTGACTGTTCCCTTCAAAGCAGAAGCAGCAAACCCATGTTTCTATTTCCATTCTTGTTCATTTTGTCCCCCTGAATGTCTGGTTTAACAACTCATTATCACTGATAATGTGTTAAAAAACCACAGACGCCAGAGATATCAGCCACTAAATAGAGCAAGAAAAGTTTCTCCTTAATTATTCATCAAACCGAGTTTTTTTCCTCTCCACTTCAGCCTCGAGTGAAAAACATCAATAAACAGCTATCATGGCTTTCGTATTTATGGCTTCCTCTGTTGTCCTATCAACCTTTGAACTGTTTCTATTTGTAACCCAGCTGCTGGAGCCTTCTACTGATAGAAATGTGGAGGTAGGGGATGTAGGGAGACGATGTTCCTCCTCACTCTTTCAGGTATAAGAGAAACCACTAATTCTAACTGCTAACAGAACTCCAACTTCTCAACTGATGCACACAAGAAGGAGGATAGCCTGATCACGCAACCTGTCTTTGATCTTGATCAGTTCATGAATTGGTTAAAAGGACGATGGGCAATCCTTGATTGCAGCAACATTTTTATCACATATTTCCCTGTTATGGAAGCAAACCTGTTAAGTAATGATACTGTATCAGGCATAGCTTGCTTTCCAGGGTTGCTCAGATGTAATCTGTGTCTGCAATCTGCATTGCAAAACAAAGAAAGGTTGTGGTGACTTAATAACTGACATTTTTTTTGAGATTTCTTAATTTCTGTATTTTCTTAAAAGCTTAACATTGCCTTTATATTGCAGGAAAAAATGTATGCATTTTAGTATAAAACAGTATCTGGGGAAAAATCTATGTCTGGATGCTTGCAGCTCCATCCACATGCCCTGTAGGCCAGTGAACAGTGTTGTCTGTTTCCCTTGCAGTCACTAGGGTGGAGAACAGGAACAGGGTGTGAGGAGAGCCCTCACCAGGGGTGCCCATAAATCAGGGCCCTTCTGCCCCCTATGTCCACCAAACCAACAGGGACTGGATGATCCAAATTCCTGGGGGTTAATTCACCAAGTCGCTCCCTAAATTTACTCCTGTACACCATTGCGTCCAACCGTTTAACTAACACTGTTCTGTGGGGGAATGGAAAACTTACAACACAACAGAGCCCATGTAACATGTATTGTCCTCTTCACAGTGCAGCAGCAGCAGCAGTGTGCCCTTTGCACTTAAAAAGCTGAAGTATGTGTTAACGCGCAGCAATAATAGCACTGAATGAACTTACACCGCGCCATCATTAATCTGTCCTCTATGAGACGTGCTCTGTAATCTCACAATCATAAAAACACTCAAAAGCTAAAAGACCCATTCAGGACTGATGAGAGCTCAATCTACAAATGACCATAAACATTACAAGAATCCCTGAGGAACTAATGATTTAAGTTTGGTTCAGAGTGTTCCAATATGTGTGTGATATAAAAATAAATTAAAATTAAAAAAAAACAACAACCCCCCCCCCATCAAAACAGTCCAGACATGTTATCAGACAGAAACCAAACAATTCTTATGATTGCTATTTTCATTATGTGTGTCACGGGCTCAACAATTTTGGTGGTTGAGGTATAACATTCATTAGTATGATGACTTAAAATAAAGAAATAAGATTTTGAGATTGACTGATTAATTATTTCTTCAATTTTAAAACAGTATATTAACTGCTATTTAGTTATCATGGCAACAAACTGTTGAAGCACTTCACTATAGATTATAAGGTTTACATACAGCAACTTGAGTTAAGACCAGATGTTTTCATTAGAATCTCTCTGAAAGCATTTTTTTGTTATATCTGCAACATGATTAGTTTCATGACTCAAATAAAGTTCTTAGCTTGACTCATGCTCCTTTGTCCAGCTGTCTCTGCATCCCCTTTCTCCCACCCACACACTCCTGGCTGTAGAATGATCCAAAAACTTCTCTGATAACCCTTTTTTTTCTTTGACAACCTGCATTTTCATTCCAAAAAATTAATTTGTAAAAGCAACTTTGTATTTTTATCATTGTAATTAGACAATGCTTGAGTGAGTGAGTGTGAGTGTGTGTGTGTGTGTGTGTGTGTGTGTGTGTGTGTGTGTGTATGGCCTCATAGTGTTTTCAAAATTACTTCAACGACTTATGTCATTAAAGGAAAATACTTTGAAGATATTGGTTTTAATTGCTTTTTTCCACTGATGCCTAATATGACTGAGAGCAAGCTCAAATACTATATATTAGAGACTCAGTGAATACCCCAAAACACTAAGGGAAATATTTTAACCAAAGTGGGAAAATTTTGGAAGAAAAAAGAGAAATGCTTCACTCCAACCTTGCAATATTTCAATTTTAATTACTTTCTTTATATCCCTTTAGTTGGAGACTTTAATTGAAAAATAAATTGCATTAATAGACTCCCAATGCAGGCTTGCGTGTTGAATAAAACTGTATCTCAGGTGCAATGTAGGATAAATATAAACAGCATAATAATAATAATAGATTGAAATTCTCCACATGTTAGATAAATCCAAGTAGTTCTAGTTGATCTGAAAGCCACGCTACCCAGTTTACTCTTAAAACACACACTCAACCCGTGACACGCCCTTTATTAATACGTTACTGCCTCTTCCAGACCCAAAACACGGTTATTTTATATCGCGTGCAATTGTAACGGGCACAAACTACACAGAAAGTCAAAATCTTTCTTTTTTTTTTTTTTTTAATAATAATCTCAAGTCTGAGCGGTGACGCGGTGAATCACATTTTAAAAAATGTGAAAATCCACTAAAATGTTTTCAGCAGTCAACACTTTTTCTTTTTTCTTTCTTTTTTTTTTTTTTAAATCGAGTAAAGTGGCACTGCGGCAATACGGAAAATCGATAAGAATTTACACAGACGTCGTCCATCCGCCTGATCGGTTTATGGATAACTTCCCCCGGAGTTATTGATCACTGAAGCCGAGCACGTGGGCGCGGAGGTAAAGCTCCTCGGGACTTTAACGCGTGCGGCGGTCCGGTCGTCAGCCCGGGGCTGGACGTTACCACCTTTTTTTCTTCGAGGAAGTTTTTGGGTTTTGTTTTGTTTTTTTGTTTTTTTTTTTTTTTATCCGCTCCAGCCCCCCGAGTGAGCTCCGCGGTCCGATCCCGAAACTTAAGCTGCTGACACAGAGGAAAAAGTTTTGTTTTTTTTTTTTTTCTCCCCCCTTCATATTTCCCCCCCTTTTTTTCCCCCCCCGTCAGATTTTTCTAAGGCTTTCGTCTAAAAAGGTACGCGAGGGACGCCGGGGCGAGCCGCCGCGCTCCGGGGCGTGTGGAGAGACACAGACCTTGGTGTGCTTGATCTCCGGGTTGGGCACCGGTGAGGGCATCAGCTGGAGGGATGCCATGAGAGCAGCGGGGTCGCTCTTCACCTCTCCGGGGATCTCGATCTTACTTGAAGTCATCGCGGCTCCGTCTCTGCGCTCGTCTGCCTGCTGCGCCTCTCTGGGGTTTTTTTCGACAGATCTCTGATTAGGACTTTGGGTTCCTTCCTGGGTTTATAGCCAGGTGTCGGCCGCGGTTCATTTTCATTGGGCAAAGGAAAGGGCCGTCCCTTTTGAAAATTAAATTCACGCATTTACATAAACGACCTCAGCTATGCGTGTTAAGGAGGAGAAACACGTCCACCCCACCCACCTCACACTCCCGACGCACTCAGTTTCCACTACTCTCACTCACCAACAGCTGCCTGTTTTCTACACTAATTCATTGTTCAACGTGCGTCAATATAGATGAGATCACCAGCCGGATTTGGAATTGGCCATTATGTAAATCAGAGGTATATTATCTGAGCTCAACAATAAACCGCCTGTAATATTAACAATTCAGCATGTTCATACATTTGAATTCCATTTCCCCCATTTGGCTCCGAGCTCTAAATTACACAGGACCTGTTTTGCAAATGTGTTTATAAGTGGCCACGGTGGGTGAAACAGACTACGCCTCTGTAGTGAAGCATTATAGTTCAATGAAGCCCCGTGGTCCATATTTACCAGGCAAGACAATCTCACCAGGTCCATTTAGTAGCTTGTGGAGCTTATTGCACGATCTTCCTCCTCAGATGGAAAGTTTATCCAGTTCTCATGCATTTGTTAGGGTTCAAGTTTCCATTTTTTTTTCTGAGCACTTTAAGGACTCTGGCATGACAGTTTAGATTAAAAGTAATTATTTACCTCGGGGGCAGCAGTTAGGGCTAACAGCCTCTCCACAGAGACATGAAGGCACATCTCCTCTTTATTGAAATCATAAACTCACATTCTTGCACCATCATTGACCATTTCCCAAGTGACATAAAGGTGTCAAACTACTTTCCAGGGCTCACTATCACCCAGTAGTCTTTGCTTACCTAACACGCCCCCCCCCTCCGTCCCCGTCCAGTCTAAGATGTTATGTAAATGTGGACTGCGGGGATTGCTGCTACTTGCTGTGGTGTTGTTGGCAGAGATTTGTCCTGCAGGTGATAATTCCTCCCAGCGCCTCCTTTAAACCTCCCAATAAACATCCACCAATTAGCCTTGAGAGGGCCCGTCTCCGAGAAACCTGGGGGGGGGGGGTAGAGCAAATCCACGCATGTATTAACACTAGCACAGAGGATGCATATCCTCACGCATCAGCCAAGAGCCAGCCGAACTAATCCCAAGTTTATTTGTGACACTGCCTGTGGGTTCGAGTTAAGGAAATGAAAGATGAACCCAGAGAGAAGTGTCTCTGCGGTAAGCGGAACGAAAAACTCAGGATTATCGATACCCTCAAAGATTCACTTCTCTCATTGTTCGATTTCATAATCTGAGCCCCTTGACAGGACAAAGGAGTGTGGAGACAGATGCGGGCCCCGTAATTTGCAAATTCCCCGGAGGATGCTTTTTCTCCATCAGCACATCAGCCCTTTTTTCACAGCATGGGCGACACTCTCCAAGTGTCTGTTTCACATCAAAGCGGACGTGCCTGAATCGGTGACATTGATTAATGCATTGAAAAACATCCAGTCCTCAGCCAGTCGCCTCACCGTTTCACAAAGCTCAGCGAACGGGAGATAAGACATACCGGGGGAGACGGAGTGACAAGACTGTAGCGGGAGGCTCAAATGCATTCATGGAGCTCCATCTGTTGGACGAACCGTGCCTCGGACGTCTGTAGGGTCCCTCTCTCTCTCTCTCTCTCTCTCTCCCCCTCACACACTCTCTCACACACACACACACACACACACATGCACACACTCACACTCACGCACACACACATGCTCATCTACTCAACAATACTTATCAAGAGCGGTTTAATAAGTGATAGGGGGAGGTTGTGGTGGCATGAAATCATTAAAAAAAACAAACTGGAAATATAACTGACAAGATGTCTGGGAAAAAAAAGTTTTTGTTTTGTTTCTGGGCGCTCAGCATGAAGAGCGGTGAGTGAGAACAGCTTCCAAACTTTCTAATGTGACAAAAAGAGCAGTGAGCTTTCCCCCAAAATGGTACTTTTACTGGCGTTTTATTTTTCCCAGGTAGACGTTTTAAAATAAAGCGTGAATATGAAGATTGGTGGATACAAGGGAAGATTTTGAGTTTATATATATCTCTATATCTATCTCTCTCTCTCTCTCTCTATATATATATATATATATATATATATATATATATATATACATGAATGAATGATAAAAAAAATAGATAAAGGTGATTTATGACCAAAGGTTTTCGCATATTTTATTCACACACTATGAATATGAGGTTAAGTGTTTGTGCTTAGATAACTGATGAAAACGAGGACGGAGAAATAAAAAAGAAAAAGTGCGCGATTCTGCTCTGACTCTGGTCTCCCTCATAAAATTAGTTTTTAAACGTATTTATTACCGTGGCAAAGTTTTCTTGCGTTCAGTTGACTTAATTCATTTGTTGTCCTCTAATCGTTTACAGTGTGTGAGTGTGAGAGATTCTAAAAGCCAGAATTAGAAGAAAAGAAAGAGAAAGAAAAAAAAAACATCCAAAACGACTTTAACAAGTGGAAGTATCGTCTGAGTATCGTAGAGAAAACTATATTTTCAAAATGGAAATGAATGGCACGGTCATCTATAATTTATTAAATTGATTACTTTTCACATGAAGGTCTATTTTGAAAGATATAGGTTTCCCTTTCATAGCTAAAAACATTTCATGGATCTGAAAACTGTTCACGGAAGTAAAAAAATTACTCACTTCTGTTTTCTTTGATTGCAGGGAGCCAATGATACTTTTAACATCAACTATCTAATCCTTAATTCTGTGTTTAATCTCTGGATAGACAAAAAAAAAATCCACTGTATCTGTCATGTTTTCACTGTTGTCAAGCGAGAACCCAACTCAGCCACACACAATTAATATGCAACACAATATTAACAACACTTTGTTGAAAGGCATTTGAGCCTTTCAAGAGAGAGAGAGATGTTTTAATCTCTTTCTTATTTATTAACATTTCATATGTTATGAAATGTCATAGACTTGAGTGTCAGTCTCACAGCTTGGAGTTTAGTGATCTACTAAACAAAATACCCTTGAGGATGAATATGGTTCAATCTCCTCCGTCGTGGCTTTATTATTTTTACTTGATTTACTCTATTAATGGAATCCTTGCATTTTGTAGAATGTCTTCGCTACACTTGAAACACTTTTCAAATTTCTTTGAATGCAAACAGAATTCAAACAAATACCCTCAGCAACCCTGTCGGTCCGGATGGCGGTGCAGAGACCCGGAGCCCACATTTGTAATAAAAAGAAGACCCCTTGTGGCTGCGGAGGGAAATGGACGCAGCGAGCCCAACGTGCCCGTCAGCCTGCGGAGCGCTGCGCGGTCCGAGCGCACCGACCAGGAGGCGGCAACCTGCACAGACAATTACGCACACGGAGGCTGTTGTTGTTGGCTGTTTGTTCTGGTCCGAAGAGGACATCCAGGAGTAAAGGAGTGGGGGGAAAAAAAATGGAAAACGAAAGCAAGAGGAAGATGAAGGAGAAATTTGGCCTGAGGCGGGACATCTGTAAGGAGTTCCTGGCGGAATTTCTGGGGATATTTGTCCTGATAGTGAGTACCTCCCTCTGCACCTGTCATCCAGCTTAAACAGACGCTTTAAAGCTGTGTACCAGTATGCTAATAAGATGTCAAACTAGGTCTCCGGGGGCTCCGACTGCTGTCTGTCATATGTCTCTATCAACAGACAGTATATTCAGTATAACAGAGCTTCTCTTTGATGCGCTCAGATGTAATTTGCTCCTGACAGAGCGCTTGTAGAAATTATAACAAGATGTGTCTGATGTGACGGTTTGTTCCTTCTTCGTAGCTCATCCAGACGTGCGTTGAATCACTTTGAATACAATAAGTCACCCTTTTAGTTTTGAGCCTATGGGAGAAATAAACATGGGATTGAAATAAGTATAGCAAAACATTGGAGCATTATTCACATCAGAGTAGTTCTCCTGTTCTTCTGTTTGTTGCTACTTAGTTATTATGAGTTTCTGGTTTGGACTCTCCTAGCCTCCACCTGTCTTGCCTGATGCCACATCAGAGGATTGATGCAGCCTCCACAACAGCCCCTTTTTATTTTTTGAAGGGCCGCTTTCATCTCAACACTTTTTTCCCTCTAAATTACTTCTGCCTTTCACCTAATAAGTGGGGGATTAATTATTGTTTCCAAGCCTCCAAGTTGGACAAATTGTCCGTGGCAGTCGGAGGCTGTTGGTGGACAAGGGTTAGTGTTAATGGTGGGTATAATTGGAATAATTAAAAACAATGAGTCTTTCTACCTCCATCCTTTGTGTTTTTGTTCTTGTCTGTGTCCCAGCTCTTTGGATGCGGTTCAGTGGCTCAGACGGTGCTGAGTAAAGGGGCTCTCGGGGAGCCCCTGACCATCCATGTTGGTTTCACTCTGGGGGTCATGATGGCCGTCTACATGGCAGGGGGAGTGTCAGGTAAAAGTCACTCATACTTCATATGGACACTTACACAGCTCACAATCATTACAATACGAAAACATCCACTTCGTAGTTCAAATATAGATAAATAATTTTTTCATCATTATTAATCAATTTATCATTTGGTCAGTGTGACAGAAAATGAAAAAAAAAAAAACAGTTGCAGCGTAAAGCCCGAGGTTATGACTTCAAATTGCTTTTTTTTAAATCAGTCAACAGATATTCAGTTAACATTGACTGATTATTAAAGAGAAAAGAGAAAAGCAGGGAATTCACATAATTAGGAAGATAGATTTTTGCTTGAAAAAATGACTTAAAGGATTCATGAACTATTTAAATTGTTGCTGTTTAATTTTCTGTTGATTGATCAGTTGATATTTAGATGAATTATTGCAGTTTTCCTTGCAAACATGTTGAAACTAATGCCATCTTTGTCAAGGTGTTCAGTTGTTTTCTCAGCTCTCTGGGGTTGTCAATGATAGAAAAACAAAAAAAAAGTTATAGTTATGTAATATTTCAGCCTGCAGAAGGCTAGAGACACAGGCTGGTATCAAAGGTCCCCCCCAGTGTTTGTCTGAGGCAGAGATGCGATCTTTGGTCGTGGATGTCGTGCCCTCTCTCTCATCTCTTACAGCACAACCGCGCTCTCATCCAGATTACTTTGTGTCGCTGTTATCGCCGCAAAGTCTTTACATGAAAAACATTTCTGCAGAAAGTGCAGAAAACCATCATGCTGCATTTTTCATCTGGGATCATTGACATCATTGCATTAGCTTACTGATCTGGATGAAGTAATGGCCTATGAAGATCAGTGTAGAACTCTGTTATGGACTCGCAATGTTACATAATGGGGATGATCGGCAATATAGCCTAATAACCTTTTTTCTGGTCTTGAAGGCAACAGTCACTGATACTTTTGGGAAAATGTGTTTTTTATCGGCGAGTAAAAAACTAAGTGCTATTGTTTAATTACTCTCTCTAATGGATTGATTTCCAGTGTAAGAGTGGTGTAAGTATGCTTGAGGGCTGGAGATGCTGTGTCCTGATGTCCAAATGGGACTCTTTCAGGTACATTCCTTGGGGATTATAGCAAGAAGAACCTGCTGTGGGTTGCCAGCAATGATAGGGGTAGGAGGGAATAGTTGTTAAATGTCACACTGCTTCTCATGGGCTTTTAGAGCCAAAATGGTGAGTGTCCTTTAAACAGCAATCAAGGGATTCCGCATGTCAAGGGTTGCATTGTGTGGACTTCATGAGAAGTTGTATGGTCATTCCCATCATGCTTTGGAGGAGAAAAGGCATCGTCAAAAGGGGAAATATAAATGCTACTGAGAGGAATAGTTTGGCATTTTGGAAAATGGGGAAACAGCTAACCTAAATCTGTCTAGTGGTTAAAAAAAAATCAACCAAACAGCAACTCTATAGCTCATTGAATAACATTATGTCTTGTTTCTTTAATCTGTACAAAACCTGAAGCTAAAAAAAGGGCTTTCACTGTTCTTTGAAGGTAACATTTCAGATTATGTCTTTGCTCTGAACAGAAATGAGAAGAGGCTCACAGAAGTTACTGGTCAGGCAAGATATTGTCCAGCACATAACCTCTGTAAAATGGCTGCTTTGCACTTCAGTTTTTGCATGGTTTAAACAAACAAGCTATAGGGTGTCAATTAATGTGATTTAAAGTTACTGCTAGATGGATTTGGTTACCTCTGGACAGAGCCAGGCTAGCTGTCTCCCTCTATTTCCAGTCTTTAAGCTAAGATAACTTACATTCTTGTTTTTAACCGACAGACACGAGGGTGGTGTGGATCTTCTCATTTAACTCTCAGCAAAAAAGCAAATAAGACTTATGAGACGTATTTTTAACTAAGCAGGTCCAGGATGGCACAATTCCTCCTGTATATGTTTTACTATGTCAGCAAATTGATGAACTGATATGGTTTGTGTTTTTAAAGAGATTCAAAATTATTCAGTAAGAAATTTGTGTTTGATAGAAAATGCATCTAAAGAGGCTTTACATGTTTTCGTTGTTTTAGTATGGTTGTGGTGATCATTCTGACTCATGTTACAGTGTTACTCGTACTACACGTTTAATGAGAGGAGTTATAAAGATTCAGAGGAATAGTAGAAAAGTCTGAGGACAGGGAGGTTAATATATGGAGAGCTTTTGCTGCATGACTGGGCCATTCAGCCCCGGGGTCCACAGCTCAGCGGGAAGCTTCTGTCCAACGACATCTCTGAAGATGATCATAGGTATTGGACTAATGAGCTTTACTGGGGCATGGGTCTCTGGAGAGGAGGGGGGTCAGGTGTGACGAGCCTGGCTTTCTAGGCTTCCCTGGCAGGACGGCCCCATAGGAGAAGAAAACACAATCGCTTTCACTTTGTAGTCTCAGATTTTAGATGACAGTGTACCGTATGTGTGACACATCATGGTCACTCTAATGACCTGCAGTCTACGTGTGCCTTAAGCAGATTCAGGCAGATTATGTCAGATGCAATTCAGACAGGCAGGTCTTGCTGGTTGTCGTGGTCAGTGTTTGTGAACAGGATGGGGAGATTAACAATGGGCGCATGGCTGATACCCCCAGTGGTGTTACCACAGCAGGGTCAAAGCCAAGATCCCAGAGTGTTAAATAAATGACCCCACATTGCCACCACAGCCGGGTAACAATTGGCCGGAATGTGTTCAAACATGCCCCTGTAGGACAATGTAGAATATAGGAAAACAGGCTGATTCAAACCCAGTGCCCTTTGTTTGAAAACACCACGAAAATTTTGAATTAATGGATATCGGAGGGTTTGAACTTGAGCACCAAGTGATCAGATGGCTCGTCACTGACTGTTTTAATCCACTGAACTCGGCCGAACTTGTCTCGTAAAAAATTGGGAAAAAAGAAAAAAAATAAAGACTATTAAAAATGCCTGGCTAAGTTATCCTTCTCAGCTTGGTCACAGATGTTTGAATATGTCTATAGCTGAAGCTGTTAGTCAATCATCAGTCAATTGACAGAAAAAATAATTTACAACTACAACTACAATTACTATGATAATCAGTTATAATTTAAAGGGGAACCCCATCGATTTTACACACATTGTGCGTAGAACTGCATATGTGAAAAGAAGTCATATAAAGCTCTTTGTGGCTACAGGGGGAAACGGCTTGAAGTCTGATAATATGTCTCAAGCGATGTCACTTGAGTCAGCCAAGCTCCTGGCTCATGGCTACATTAGCTGCTACTAGCATAACACACCCACTTCCTCAACATTACTGTCTGTGGTTAAGTTGCATGGTGGCTTGAGGTTTTGACAAGGTAGACAAATGGATGGAATAAACAATATATCTCTGGTTCTGTTTCATAACACTTGATCTTTTTTCCTCATGGGTCTTGGAGTACTCCTTCAAGTCATTCCTCATTTGCTGATTCCAGCTTTTCAATTGTAAGGATTTTCTGCTTTTCTTTATCTAATGTGATAATAACTGAAGATCTTCAGGTTTTAGACTATTGGTCAGACATGGCTTGAGGAACTAGTGATGGGCACCTATCAAAGATTAAAACATTAATTGAGAAAACAACCGGCAGATTAAATGATAATAAAAATAAACATTACGAGTTTAAATACTTTAAATACCGTCTGTTATGTTTCAGGTGCTTCTCTTGCAGTTGTTACTTGCTATTTTCATCTGTTGTGTTGCACTGTTCCAGGAGCCCACGTGAACCCTGCGGTCTCTCTGGCCATGGTGATCCTGGGGAAACTACCGCTGAAGAAGTTTCCTGTGTACGTGATAGCACAATTCCTGGGTGCTTTTGCTGGATCCTGTGCTGTCTATGGGTTGTATTATGGTGAGCACAAATGTGAAAATGACTTCACTACCAGAGAACTGTCTCAGAGAGTGTAATCACTAGGAGTGAAGTTATCCAGCTACTTTAATAATCCTACTTCATGAGAAGGACCCCTGTGATTATTAAAAGAATGGGAAAAAATATGCTCCTGCAAGGAATTTTCTCTATAGTTGGAAACTGACTGACTTATCAATAGTAAAACCACAAAAAGAGCTTGCTAATAATAATTGCAATAAACAGTTTCTTATCTTTATTGTGTTTTCTTTTCCTCAGATGCTTTGATGGAATATACCAAAGGAGAATTAGCTGTTACTGGTGGCAATGCCACAGCCAACATATTTGCATCTTATCCTGCAAAACACCTCTCACTCCTAAATGGGTTTGTTGATCAGGTGAGGGGTTAAGACTAACTTGTAACTGACACCTGAAAATATATTATATGCACATGGATGAAAATATTTTATAGTGTATACACAAACTGCCTAAAGTAAGTAAAGTAAAACATGTTTTTGAATCTTATATCAGCTGTTAGCTTTGGAGGGCTTTTGCCTCTGTTTTATGTGGAATTATTGGTGTCAATGAGATAGCAAATATTTTTCAGTGGAATTCCATATATAGGGAAGCCACTGGAGCATACAGAGATACATGTGAGCGTACATTTTGTGCAGTCATGGGCATGAATGTAAGCTTAAATGGACGTGGGAGTTGTTTACAGAAGTATGAACAATTCTGCTCTGATGCCAAGAATAGCTACCATCTGTTTTGGATGAATACGAGGTGATATGTACATGTTAGTTTATGTATTTGTGAAGGAAATTAGGGCATAAAAGTCTAAGCCATTTTTTTCTCTTTTTCTTTATACATTTGACTTACAATCACATTCATCAGAGTTTGTGTTGTAAGTTAAAACTTGTGTTCTTAGGTGCCTATATTTAAAATTTGGTGGTCAAATTGAACCTTGAAAAAAAAATTAAACAAAATACACATTTTAACATTATACTTATGATAATCTAATTTTTTTAAATATACAGCTACATGGAGCTATAGTGCATAGTAACGCTGCTTCATACAGACTGAAACCAGGGGAAAGGGGAAGCCTCATAATAAGCTTAGACAATATAAAATAGAGCGGGGGTCACCGAAGCAGTTCCGGTAACAAAAAACATCCTCTCAACAACGACAATAATAGATAAGAAAATTGGAATATAACTCTTGTTAAGCTAATCGATTGATGCTTTTTTTCTTAAGGTGATTGCAACTGGAGCTCTGATCCTGTGCATCCTGGCCATCACTGACAGAAGGAATATTGGTGCCCCAAAAGGCATGGAGCCCCTGTGCATCGGCCTGATCATCATGGCTATTGGGGTGTCCATGGGTCTGAACTGCGGCTATCCAATCAACCCAGCTCGAGACCTCGGCCCACGGTTGTTCACAGCTGTAGCCGGGTGGGGCATGGATGTATTCAGGTAATTTTACAAACAAAAAGGTGTCTGATATCATCTGTAAAGTACAGAGTTTGAAATATGCAAATATGAAATAGAGAATTTAAGACCTTTTAATATCCAGGGCTATGCTGGGATTATTGTCAGAAAGAGAAGAATGGAAGATGTTTTTTGGAGCATGGCTGAGAGAGCCAGGAGTACATTATGTATTGCTGCTCCAACTCTCACTGGTGCCTGAGATGTAGGCGATGTGTGATGTAATAAACTCCAAGTTTAATCCAGTGGCTGCTTTCTCCTGTCCCATGTGAAGAGCAGCATTTGTAGCGCCATCGCTGCTCTCTTGAAAATTTGAATTAATATTTCAAAGACCATGCATGTATTTCCTGCATTTTGAAAAGGGGCTCTGGGATTTAAGCGGAGAGGGAGAGATACACATAAATATGAAATATTCAGCACTTTGTTATTAAATTTCTCACACTTGTATGATGCTCACTCTCTTTCTTCCTGTTGTTCTCTCCTCATTGTCACGGCTGTTACAATTTTGTTTTTTTTTTATTTTTACTATTCTAAAAAAGACATCATATCTTGATCAGACTTCGAAGGAAGAAACGTTGTTCCTATCTAATGGTGAAAGTAACCTTAAAGATTATGCAGTCTCTTTAAAACCACAACATGAGTTATAAATTTTACAGGACATTAATCTACTATCTTTTACATTCTTGTTTAAAGGCACTTTGTTGCAGTTTGGACCACTAGTAGCGCTATTGAGCAGTGCTTTGTTTATTTCAAATGCCATATCAGTACAGGAATGAGAATGCACTATTATATTCATGTGCATGTAGGTGATTCTATTTTTTTATTGTTTTTTCTGCTGACGGTGTCACGTTATCCCACTGATTGACAGCTGTGGAGGTAACATTCCAAATAAACACAAGAAAGGAGAATAATATGTTGAGGCAGCGAGTTACCATATATTTGAAGAAAATCAATCCGAAAATGTTTTATGAGGAAGGAAAAGCTTCTGGGATACTCTTTACTCTGCTGAGAAACACTAGATGTTTATATAACATTTAATTGTTTATATGCATGGAACACCACTGCACACTTTTTAACAATTCTAAGTCTGAGTCTTTTACTCTGTTGCAGAAAGGGCAGAAAAATCAGGGAATAACTCTAAGAACTCTTATTCACAACTGATGGTAAAGGGGATCTTTAACAGTGCTAGTAGTCAAGCAAATCAGCCCGGAGATTTTCTACAGCGCTGTCCTTGAGCATGTCCTGGGGAAACCCCAAATGCTATTTGGACTTATGGAACAACCAAGAATGATAATATCGCACAGCAAAGGTGCTGCTGCAATGTCAATGTATTGTACATTGAGATACTGTCCGCGTGTTGCAAACAGATGAGAGGACAAGGTACACCTGTGTCTTACTTTCACTTTGGACTTTGTCAAGAGTGCAAACAAAGTTCTGCATGTATATAAACTCAGTGGCTCACAATAGCATATTTTTTATGTAATAATAAGCAAACTTATATGAATCAATATATGTAATCAATTATCTGTGCGGGTCTAAAACATTGGTCCACTTTTCTGTGTCCTGGACATAATCCCATTGTTCTTCCTGAGGCTGAGTATTATTGACTAGAGTTTCCTTTCCACTATCTTGATTTAGGCTTTAATTCCTACTGAGGCAAAATGGTGCGATCACTGGAAGGTTGGAACATGTCCTTCTGGTCGCCTTTCACTGGGCTCAGAGGATAATGAGGAAGAGGCTATTTCCTCGGAGTCACTGCGATATTGACGCTGTGTTTCCACTGTATCACCCCAAAATATCCAAAGCTTCCAGCAATTCAGGAGCTGTTCTCATGCAGCTTTGGCACCTTCCACTGCTGAGCTTTCTAACTTACCACTGAACTCTGCCAAAGAGATAGTGTGGGCTTAGGGTGTCCAGATCCTTCCAGGTCATGTTTACGTTCTTAGTGTTGCTTCCCCTTTTTGACAACATTCCTGGATGAAGTCAGTGTTTTCTTTACTGTGAATAATGTCCTTCTTCTGGTAAGAATGGTTTACCAGAACATCTTTGATCACTGTCTTTCTTTTACTCACATGCTGCCTGTCTCTGTTTTGACAGGCGGCAGATATATGCTGTTTGTTTCTTTGCCATCGGTACCCCATCTATCATTGCCTCTGCCCTGATCCTCTTTTTAACCCCCTTGAAAGTGGCTGTGCATGCCACTGCTGAAATGTGTCACGAGTGGAGAATATGTAGCGGTTAAATTAAGGAAGAAACACTGCTTGCATGAAAATTGTGCCTTACTAAAGCTGTATAAACTTAGACCTGAGTCCAAAGTTAGTTTAGTACAGCTAAGGACAGGATTGTTTATTTATCTTCAAAATAAAGGGAGGTTGTAGGGAGTCTAAAGGGCTCACTATGAGATAGATAGACTTTGTAATGCTCTCTGTCCCCATACCACAGCTTTAACTATGACCAGATGGCACATAGGACCTTACAGAAATATAGCAAGATTGCTTTAATGCACATATAAGCCCTTGGTACTTGCAGGTTCATATCATGCATAACATATGTGCTAAATCTGAAATAATCTTTTACATTTTTGATATAACCACAGCAGCTACAAATGCAATGTAATGATGAAAAAACCCCACTTAAATCAGACTTAGGGTTTGTTTGCAGTACAGTGACAACTGTGGTGCTTGTTACCATACAATGTCTACATGGCGTCAATGTGACCCACTGTCTCCTAGCCTGATCATCTTAGTCGTGGTCATAGATTAAAGTCTATAATCCAGTCACCTCCCTCCTGTAGTCTACGTCCTGAACGCCCACGGGGGAGAATGATGACCCGCTCAGATGCTTGTTTACTTTCAGGCCTGTGCATCAGCACTGTTAACCGAAGCCCTTTCACCTGCACTAAAGGCTCCTGATGGCCACATTGACCAGCGAGACTCTAATCTCCCTCTGGCTAAGTAAAAGAGTCGGTCTGAGGTCAGCCAGAGCCAGAACGAGGACACATGCAGTAGGTCTGACACACAGAGCTCCTTAAGACATTACTGTAATCTGGGATAACTGCGTATAACTAGCTTCAGGTAGCATGATACGAACATATACATATAGATTGGAGAGGCAGTTTACAATGTTTAATTTAAAAGAGAACTGCAGCACTTCCGCAATGTATTTCTCTCATACTGGGGGACTTGTGAGAGAATAGAATGGTAAAAAAAATGAAGCAGCAGAGGTAAAGACATACTGAATTTTTGTGTCAGATATTGGTCAAGATAAACTTCCCACACTTCTCATATTGGAACGCAATATTTTTTTTCATTATGCTGCCATATCAGAATAACCATATTTATGGAGTTGGACTTGAAAATATTGTGAACGTCTCTGTCAGAGTCATAGCTATGATCTGAAAAAAAATATCTGATCTCATCTCATTCAGCGCTTAATAATACACGTCTCAGTACAAGTGTCTGAAAACCACATCAACATGGACACCTCATGTCAGCCAAAGTCTACCATCCTCAATAAATAAGAATAGTTTGACATATGAATGGGTTTAAGAAGTGCAGATAGACGGATTTTATTACCTTTAGATGGAGCCAGGCTGGCTGACAAGTCTTTGTGCTAAGCTCAGTTAACCGGTTTCTGGCTGTGGCCCTATGTTTGCGGTGTAGATATCAGAGTGGTATCAATTCTCTCATCTAACTCGCATGAAGAAAGTGAAAAGGTGCGTTTCCCAAAATGTAAGGCTATTCCTTTAATTCCAGATTTAAAGGATATAGTGTCACATCATCTGAGTATAGTATTTTAATCCTGGGATAAAAGACTCTGAGTTGTCTGATGATGTGAATGCTCATAAGTTGTCAACATGGGACTCCACCCCATATGACATGAATGTCACATTAGATTCTCCCCGCCTGGTTAACTGTCTCACTCCGAATGGCCAGTTTGTATTGTAAGCTCTCTGTTAAAAAATTTTGTAGTTTGATGTCACGAGAGTGATTTCCCCTGACGTGAAAAAGCTACGGTACTACAGAACTACAGTATTTTCACAGGTTGTGTAGCACTGGTCAGTGGCGGCATGCCCGATCGAGGCAAAAGTTTAATATATTTTATGTTTTTATTCATACAGGACGATACATCAATACTTGGAACTAAATTGCTAAATTGTATTTTGTCATAATATTTTATGTGCATGTGTCCTTACTGCAGAGCTGGAGGTTGCTGGTGGTGGATTCCTGTGGCAGGACCCATGGTGGGTGGAGCAGCTGGAGCAGGCATTTACTTTCTCTTTATTGAGTTGCACCACCCTGAGCCTGAAAAACAGGAGGAGAACAACATCCAGGAAAAATATGAAATGATAACTATGAGTTAAAACTTAGAGTAAAGGTTGCAGGGCAAAGAAACAAAGCTGCTGATTTTCACACTCAAAAGGCAGAAATTTTTATACATTTCTAAAAAACATTTACGGTTAATGGTTTAATACAAAGCATGCCTCTAACTACGCAATGTCATACTCATTTATAAAATATGCATGAATGAAGCCTTTTGTCTCTTTTTGTGGGAAGTCTGGTCTTCTTTACTGGGATCATCTCCTCTTGTTAGAAATACTTGCCAAGTTTTCTGTACAGCATTTTTATTATTTTTACAATCGTGTACCTCACAAACAGTGGTGTTTAATATATGTAGCACTTAGGAAACTGTTTTAATGCGGAAAAGTAGTAATTTATGTTATTTTTAGCTAGTGTGTTACAGTAATATTTGTTTAGTTGAGGGATTTCTTTGTTCTGTTTCACTTCATCCTTTGTATGTGTGTAGAAAATCCAGCCTTTAAACATTATAGTGGTTTCGCTTACTTTTTTAGTTATTTCTATAATGCCGTGACACACAAACTTGTCATCTTGCTGGATTACAGATTTACTTGTTACAGAGACCCTTAATATCGAAAAGCCATAACTAAACATAAGACATTTAAGTGTCTGCTTTCTGCAAAAAAAAAAAACAACAAAAAAACACATTTACATTTTTACCAGCAGAAACTTTTGCAAATGTCACTGAACTCCTTGATGAATTATGTTTGAGACAATGCACATACTGTATCAGGGGTAATGTGCAAACAACTATTATTGTTTACATTAAAAACTCTCCACTAAGGTGAAATAGAAAATAGAAAACAAATAGTCAGAATGGCTTAGGTTTAGTTCATAGTTCAACACTGAAAATTTGATAACAACATTATAGCATTATATGTATTACAAAAGGAACAACGCTACTTGGAAATGTAAAATAGAGTTTAAAAAATAAAACACTTGATTTTTGTCTGTTTATTGTATTTTTGTGATGCTTGTATACTGTGAGCACAGAGATGTGAATTTGCAAAGACAATCCTAATGTCCATCTAGCCTGGAACAAAGGATAACATGCTGTGAGCACCACTATCAGACAACATGATGCATATAGACGTACAGTGCGCTGATGTTAATGTGGATATCGGTGGAACAGGCATTTATACATGCATCAATTGTGAGATTACATTGTAGTGCACTGAATGTCATTTTTCAAAAGCCAAGTGCTTGCTTAATGTAAAGGACACTTTTTTTTTGGCAACATGTCAGTTAGATAGAGAGTTTATTTTCTTTATTTGTTTGGTTTACTGAAGAGAGTCAGTTTAACACTCATGTAATGACCATTATACTTCAAACCCTGTATGTGGCCTGTGTTTGAATAAGAATAATCACAGTGTGCATGTCTGAAAAGCAGTTTAAGGTGTTTGTTTCATTGAGTCTCTTTTCAGTGAAGTGGTTTGTATGGTAGTACTTTTCTCCCCTTATTCCTTCAATATTATGTTAGTGCTTCCTTCCTGGGTAGCAACCTGGCAGGACATAAGATTTTACCCTTTTTTCAGTTATTTTTTCTTTCTCCTTTTATGTTGTTTTTTTCTAAGGTAGTTTCCCAACCCTACTTTCTCAACTACTCTCTGTCTGAATCCATGTATTTTTTAAATTATTCACAATATTGAATAAAGTTTGTTGAAAATACATATTTCTCGACATTTATTATGTGGATTTTCTAAACACTACAAGTAATTGCAGATGTAAAAAAATATATGGTGGCAAATATATGGTGTGATATAAAAATGTGTTGATATACAACCATAATGCTTCTCTCTGCAAGAAGATATTTTGTCTAACTAAGTTCAGTGATATGCTCTTTATATGAATGAAAATATTTTCAGAAGATATTGTTCACAATCCATTCATTTTGACATATCAGAGTTAGAAAAGCATTGGAATATGAATAATCATATTAATTTTTTACGCCCTTATGGTGCATCCTGGCTCAATATCATATAGTCATGGCTCACTGGGACACACAAATAGAACAGAGCCATCATTAATATTTTAAAAAATCCTATTTTTTCCATTGATGATTTGTTGTTTTCATTTTAGACTGAAATCTGGAAAGAAAAAAATATTTTTGAAGAATGCATCTTAAATGATGTCTTATGCTGAAACAGATACTTGAAGAGTTAAGGACCAGCCAATATGTCCTCACCTCCAAAAACTGAAGAGCACACACACACACACATACACATAATGGTTGTTGTAAAGCAAGTACAGACAAATAAAATCTTCAGTCAGAACTCTAATCCAGAGCACTAAGTCATCCAAGTAAATCCATGCACGGCCATGAATCATCAATGGGGAGCAGCAAGTATAGCAGTAATACATTAAAATTTAAAAGAAGACAACTGGAAAAGCTTACATAACTTCATGGAGAATGGATGAAGAGTGTACTTTTAGCAGTTCAACGGTCTCATAGCTCTTCCTCCAGACCTGAACGATACCAGCTTTACTTTATAATGGATCACACTAAATACTGCACATAAGACTTTTACTCCTATGCAAATATTCCTTCATTTTTCAGTCCTTAATCCGAGGAGGAATTGTATAATCGGACTCTTCTAGCAGTCTTGATTCCTTCTCATTCACATGATTTACTGTATTGGGTTTTTATATTGTGTATATATTTGTGTCTATTTTTTCATAAAGGCAGTCATTGGCTGCCAAAATATTGTGTCCAGACACAGAAACACACACTCACACACACACACACACACACACACACACACACACACACACAGACACACACAGTCACACAATACTTGGAAAAGCAAAGGTTGATCATGTGTTTGTTTTTCACAACTTTTCACCTACAGATATGACATCACACATTAGACAGACTTTAACTCTTTTGCTGCTGGACTGAAATGAGCCTTCACAGAACATCCCATGTTTACAGTCTGATTTGTTCTTCTGTTCATGCTTAATGTAGCAAACACAAGAGAACACTCACTGAAGCCTAAGCTACAGAAACTGTGTGTCTGTGTGTGTTTATATGTGTGTGAAAACTGACCTCATTAGGGACATGGCAGACAGTTATTTACCATCATGTTCCATAAATACATCTAATAATTAAAAATATACTAATTCACCAATGCCAGTTTAAGCATTACTGTAAGTTATTTCACGACCTCACTGATTTTATCAGTATTTTTGACACTAAGGTATTTAAAATTGCTGTATTATAATAATAATAATTAGTAAAACTTTTATCATAGGAGATGATATGAGAACACAGAAGCATCCAGTTGAATGGAACAATTCAAGCTGTTTGATTTCAGCATCAAATAATGGCACCACAGGCAGTAAGAGAAGGCATGGGAATTTTAAAAAGGGTCTCAGAAAATCGCTGTCTAAATCAGCATCAAAATAGGATTTTTTCCTGGCTAATTTTAGAATATAAAGCAATAAGGGAAAGTTAACTGACAATTCCTTAAGCAGCTAAATTTTGAATTTCTGACCGGACCTTTCTGAGTTTAAAATAATTTCTGACCACTATTGGGCAGGAAAACATCAAAACAGGAAATACTGGCACCAAAATATATTAGGTTTCTAAAGTTTAATACAGCATGGTGGGGACAAACTGCTTATCTAAATGTCCATTAATATTGTCCAAAAGGTTTAAAAAAAAAAAAAAGCACAGATGTGGAGTGTAAATAGCAGACTTTCATCAGTATTTAATGTTCTCCATGACCACTGTGTGATCATTAACCTTGTTTGCTTTGCTTACTCACACAATTTACCTCAGACAAACTGAAACTTGAAAACGGTCCAATAAAAAAGGGATAGTAAATGTAACCTGTAACACATAATTAATTTTGTTGAATCATTTGACATTTTTTAAAAAAATCTTTGAATACAGTCCATTGTTAGCCTGTGTACACTGTGCACACAAAGGCCTAGTTTTCAAGTGTACAAACATGTTTTGTGGCAATGCAGGAAAATTTAACGTCTTGGAGGGATTCGCTCTTTCGTGTTTTGACCAAAGACCAAATTTTAGCCTGAAACTGGTAGTTCTACAATTCTACAATTGCTTTGGCAGATGCTTTTATCCAAAGTGAGAAAACGTTCTGTAGGTCTGTCGGTTTTTTCATTCATCTATCCATTTACAAAGTCAGTTAAATCTATATCTTATATTGTACTTCTCTGGGATCATTTAAGCCACATACAGAAGGACATTTCTTGTACTTGCAGGTGGAACATGCACTGGGGTCAGAAAGAAGAATCTGGGGTCATTTAAACCTCTGAGGCACCTTCAGCACATTGTACCACATCCCCTCCCCGTTCATACCTCTGCTCTTTCACAATGTGTTCGATCTACACAGCCCGGCCCCCAGCCAATCAGGGCAAGACCGAATCCCCCTGATCCATAAACCATTAATCCTGGTGTCCCCTCTCCTTCTGTACTGTACAGTACAATGTGTTTCCCATTCCCACTCTGATTTTAAGCTTCAGGACACAAATGAGGCTTCTTTGAAAGAGCTTCTATACCCACAGACAAAAGGATCTCACCTTCAAACTCTACATTACCTGCACGGCCCCTAAAGATTTTAAGCCTGTGCTCCTCACCTTTAAGAGAAGCGTTATTTCAAAGGAAGCACAAAAGTGTCTGTGAGACGTCATGTCTTTGGTCAAAATCCTGTGCTGTTTGCTGTTAACACATCTTCTCATCGAGGGGAAGAAAATCAAAGGAAACAGAGCAGGTGAGTGAACTGCCATGTTAAAATCATCCCAAAAAATTAGGATAAAAAGAGATTTGTTTGCATAGGTTTACTGTTTTTATTATAGAAAGATGAAAAAAAAACCCTAGACATCAAAAGGCAATTCAGAAAACAGCTGACTCAATAAAAGCTTTTTCTTTGATGCAGATTACTAGATTGATTTTTTTTTCAATAATGGACTGATATTAAGTTCAAATGTGAAAAATGTAACACACCCTAAATATAATCGTACACGTCCTATTTGGCCATACTGTCATTTCATATATTAGAAGCAGTAAATGAATGAACTAATACCAAGCTCCTGGTGGCAAACAGGGCACCAAACTACAGTTTAAAAATCGGGCCTTTAACCTCCTGAATTTGATTTTTTTTCAACCCAACTTTCATCCTGCTACACAACTTTTGGGTGCAAACTTTCTGTTCTCCTGTTCTATCTTGTTTTACTGATCATTTGAATTATCTTGATTTAAAGTACATTATGTAACAAAAAAATGATTGCATGTATATTTAAAATCCACTGAACAACCCAATGCTTTGTCTGAATGAAGATGCTATCTCCAAATTTCTCCACATCTGGTTACTGTTGTTAGATTGTAAAACACCACATTTGTCTTGTGTTATACTGGGATATATATACTTTTTATCATTCCATTCATTTTTTAAAAATCTGCTGTGCAACTCAATTATCTGATTGAGCAGCGATTGTATTTAATATTTTCTTTCCATCTGTTTGTTCTCCTCAGTTTGAAAAAAAATATATAGAAAATACTTGCTGAAAAATCTGTTTACAGAGCTGAAATACTGTTGCTAAAGTTATAGCTGCAATCAGTTCATGTTTTTTGCCTCTCAGGTTTCTTATAGATGTAATTTTTCTGCTCTGCTGCATTGTTTAAAGATAACTGTGAAACTATCACTCTTCAAGTTTCCTAACTAATTTAGTAATAATGTAAAGTAAGTGGGTATTACATTACATCAATTGTCTTTATATTTGGCTGATTTAACACATAACATGCAAAGACTGCTGCATTTATATTTTGACATACAGCATTATTGCAAAAAAAGTATTCTGCTAATTACAGCATATTGTTTGTAAAGTACACTCAGTACTCAGTCAGTACACATTTTTGAATTAGAGGTGTTTCTGCTCTAACGAGTCAGACTGTTTTTAATTGCTCTCCAGGTTCATTTGGATAAATAGTCATAGGAGGGAGGAGACGCATCAAAGAAAATGGAATTTAATAAGCAGAGGGACTGATGATGAATGACGAATGATGGATTACTTTCATTACTTTCACTGTCCAGGCTTCATGTCAGCAACCAGAGCTCATCTGATGGCAACTGTATCACTAAGAGATCAGGCGCCTGGGTTTCTGGAATTATCAACATTAAAATGCTAGAATAATAAATATGCTGGACAGGAATCAATGACAAACCGTTAAGGAAATTTAATGATAGATTTCTTTGGAGAGGGATCTAAAGTGTTTGTCAGGGAGATTTTGGAGGATTCTGGCTGTGGTTTTTAACATGATAAGGGAGGAGGAGTTAATATAAGAAATTACTAGAAGAGTCTGGGAGTGACTCACTTGATGGAACTTTTTGTGAAGTGTAATCTGTGTGCATCTGCCAAAGAAGTTTGCATGACCCCAAAACACAGCAAATTGCCTCTGAAAGGGTGTTAGACAGCCTACAGTCCAAAAGGGCCTCAATAAGAAGTGACGGCTCTGATTTCTCCCTATTTACTCTCAGTTAATTTCACCAATACATGAATTAAACCATTTCCTCTGCTCTTGAGTGGACAAATAAAGTGAAGTTTCAAGACTTATTTGTAATTATTCACCTCAAAGTGAATGCATCCAGTAGCTCAGCATGTTCTGACAGGCAGAGCAATCATGAAGAACAAACAGATAACTTGTCTTCTGTTTGATTTCTGAGGTGTATCGGACCCAGAGCATAGTAGAGTCCCGACGGTGAAAGAGCCGTATGTCAGCAGTTCAGTCTTCAGGCTGTTTTTGGGGGGTGAGGACACCTGCACACTGGACCCTCTGCAGCTGCACACTCTCACCACCTGCGGCTTCAACAGCAGTAATCCCCTCATCATCATCACTCACGGGTGGTCGGTAAGGTCAACTCCCGCTTTTCTTCCGCCTCACTGACTTGAACCACTGCATACAAAACATGGAACTCGACTAAAGGAGAGGAAACGGGTTTAAAAACCTGAAATATTCCGAAATAAGAAAATGACAAGATATACATCCAGTACACCCAGAGACATTCTGCGATGCCTGCAAAATTGATCTAAATTAGACATTGACTCAACCATATGTTGAAAATTTTTGACTTTTTGTTTCACATTTTTACTCACTGGGACTATTTGGTTGAGCATGTTTTTTCTCTCTAGTTTAGAGCCTTACAATTAAGAGGTATTTCAGTGCATATGCACTTCGGTAAGAAAAACATCTCTAACAGGCAGTTCTTCCTAAGGTGGATGGTATGATGGAGAGCTGGGTGCTCAGGTTAGCCACAGCCCTGAAGACAAATCTGGTAGACGTCAATGTGGTGATCACCGACTGGCTGTCCCTTGCTCACCAGCACTACCCCACAGCGGTACAGAGCACCCGCACTGTTGGAAAAGACATAGCTCACCTGCTACAGTCACTTCAGGTCAGGGCACATTCCTCTACCGAGGGCCATTTTATTCTCATGTACACACTGAAGAAACACTATAAAACTGTATACATGAACGGGCTAAAATCATGTCTGTTTTAAAAAACCCTGACAGGAAGGGTACCAGTACCCAGTTAGAAAAGCTCATTTGATTGGCTATAGCCTTGGTGCTCACATCTCTGGATTTGCTGGAAGCCATCTGGAAGGCCCGGAGAAGATAGGAAGGATTACTGGTGAGTTTTTCCACAGTGTGAATGTAAGAGATGTGCTATCTTACATCAGGTAACTGTATCAAATTCACTGGCTAAAAACCCCCACAATTTATAAAAGGATATTTTGAATAATGACCATATTTATTCCGTCCACCCCTTGATTGCATACTGTGGGTTTTTTCCAGGTCTTGATCCGGCGGGGCCACTGTTTGAAGGCATGTCTCACACAGACAGACTGTCTCCTGATGATGCTGATTTTGTGGATGCCATCCACACCTTCACCCATGAACGTATGGGCCTCAGTGTGGGCATCAAACAGGCGGTGGCACATTATGACTTTTACCCTAACGGAGGAGACTTCCAACCAGGATGTGACCTGCAAAGCATTTATGAGCACATAAGCCAGTATGGACTCCTCGGTACGATAAAGAACACACTGTAACATCTTAGAAAACTATGACAGAAAATGAATCTACTCACATGATATGGGACATGTTGTATAAACATGTTTTTTTGGGGGATGTGTATTATACCACACAGCACCAAACTGTTGGACAGAAAGGACACACTGCTCCTTTTATTGCAGTAGTGGTACAAATAATGTAGAAATTTGCGCTAAGACTAAGGGCGAAGGAAAAATCCTGGAATTTTTTAAAACAAAAAGGTTTATCCTCTAAAATCCATGAACAAAAACAAGAAAAAAAATCCATTCATTGTTTCAGCTTTGTTCCAAAGCTGAAATTCTGATTTAAGGATTGCAACAGGAAGGGAGCTAATGTAGAAATAGTCCGTCCTCTGGAGAGAATGTACCCAAGGCCTCAGGATTCAATCCCTGGAAACCCTGAATATCCTTCCTGGATATTTCAATCCAACGACAGAGGTATCACTTTATAAAAAGTCACCTACAGGACAGGAGCAGAAATTATTCCATTCATCTTGTGTATTTCGTGTATTGTGATCTGTAAGGAGGATATTTTGTGAGACTGAAGAGCGTTCTTGTTTAGGACTCAGACATACCATTCGGCTTTCCGGTACCCCTTGGTGCCATTTACAACCCTGCTTTAGAGCAATGTGTTCTGCAGCTTAACTGCTTACTGCTTTGCCTCCTCATCTGCTCTATCAAAATATTTTTTTTCTTAATTGATCTTGCCACCTCAAAACACTGGTTTAGAAGCAGTAAACCAATATTTTGGCGGTTCATCTTTTGCTTGTTGACAGTTTCTCATTCTGTATTCAAGCAGATGAATTTAATTCCCTCCAGTCAAACACAAGTGGCTCTGGGATTTATGGTGTTTCTCGATTCAAAACACATCCGCACAATATGACAGCGAGAGCCACATTAAAGCATCTGTCATCCTCGAGAGTTAATTAGCAACATGTGACTTCCTCCGCTCTGACCATCCCTCTGAGCTGAGCTGCCTCCAGGCTACAAGAGTCTACTCTGTGAAAAGGCCTTCAGAGCAGACCAGTATCAAACATAATGAGATGCTTTTAGGAGACATGACAGCGGACAGTCTGAGTAATGTCAGGATTTGTTAATAATGAGCTCAATCCATAAATAATGGGCAGGCATTGTGATTAAGGTACTCCACAGCTCTCAATCCATGGGAAATGAAATGTTGTGTGGAAATGATCTGTTGGAACTCAGGCCAAGTTTGTTTAAAAATTCAGTGTCTCACATTTTTAATTTCCACCATATCTTTATTCCCACCCCACAGGGTTTGAACAGACAGTGAAATGCGCTCATGAGCGATCCGTCCATCTCTTCATTGACTCTCTGCTGAATAAAGACAAGCAGAGCATGGCCTACAGGTGCAGTGACAACAGTGCTTTTGTCAAAGGTGTATGTCTGGACTGTCGGAGGAATCGCTGCAACATACTGGGCTACAATATCAAGAAAGTTCGCACTGGCACCAGCAAGAGGCTCTACCTGAAAACAGGCCCTCGGATGCCTTACAAACGTATGGGAATGTCTATCAAAGAGTCCAATGAGACTTTTCTATGCATATCTCGAGTGATTACATAATCAGTTTATAGACCAACGGTGCTACATGTCTTTCTTGGAAATTCAATAATTCTATAGATATCCAAAGTCTAGACTGGTCATCTGAAATAAATGCACAAAGTGATGTAATAATTTATCAAAACCATTGACATGTTTATTAAGTCTGGTGATATTTGATTAATTCTAATTAATTAACTAAGTCTAGTAATATTCTATATTTACTTGTGTAAACAAATACCATAAAAAGACCAAAACTGGGATTTTTTTTCTTCTAGAAAGTCTTACTTTGTATTTAATTCCTGAGATATTCAAAGGAGTTGCAGAAAATAAGAAGATTATAAAAAAATATGAGCATTATCCATTAACATCAGTGTGTAGGATTATCAAATCTTTGGCGTTAGTGCCTCCTGCGATAGTATCAAAAGAACATTAATTTACAGTATCAATAATTATATAATATAACACATTATTCTGACTTTCGGATGCAAATACGTTTGTGCTTTTAGTAGTACCTGCAGTTAAAGCAGAAGTATGAGGAGGTTTGTGAATTCAAAGGGATTTTATTTACATTATGATATGATAAAACGTGTGGCGGCCTTTTCCATAGTTTTGCAATGTGATGGCTATCTGGCTCACATTATTGCTAATCATCAAAACTGAATGGGATTCACAGTCTCACACTATCAATAGTTTTTAATCACGGTATACATCAGACGGACAGACCACAAAGATATAGAGAAAACAAATTCTGTTTTGAATGGCTTTTCCCATCCTCATCTCTTCTTCTTCTTTTCCTTCTTCTTCCCTGTCCGAAGTCTATCATTATCAGTTAAGGATCCAGTTTGTCAACCAGATGGAGAGGATCGAGCCCTCTCTCACCATCTCCCTGACTGGAACAAAAGAGGAGAGTGGAGATGTCCACATCTCCTTGTGAGTACTGTACCAGCTCCCATCAGGCTTACATTACATCACATCTATGCCCAGCGTACTCGGTCTTTGATACATGCATCTGGGCTCTCAGCTCCATAAAGAAAGAAAGAAAGGGGAACAGACAACACACATGGAAACAGCTCAAGCCCCTGCATGAAAGAAAACTATAAATGGCAATGATGGAGTAAATAATTTACTCAAGACACTATTCTCTGACAACTGTGTTATCCTTCATTTTCTGTGTATCAAAGAGCCTCAGGCAAACCAGTGAGGGGATCCCATGTGCTGTCCTACTTTAGTTGTAGACCATCCAAAAGGAGGATCATTGTTTTTGTTATACAGAAATGTGACAGCCTGTTGCAGATGTTCCCTGCCGAAATAATTCAACTCTGTCTTGTTTTTGTGTCTCCCTTTTGAAACGCTTTCCACCAGCAGTGAAAGGCTTTCAGGTAATAAGACCTATACCTCCCTGATCACCCTGGACAGAGACTTGGGCGATCTAATGTTGCTCAAATTGCGCTGGGATGGGCCGCCCCTGTGGAGGAACGTGTGGAACCAGGTGCAGAACATCATTCCCTGGGGTGGCCGGGAGAGCAAACCACAGCTGATTGTGGGCAAGATCAGCGTCAAAGCAGGCGAGACCCAGGAGAGGTACTCCATCACAAATATAAGTCCCATAGCATTAAGACCTAAGTAGCATTTCAAAGTTGTGTATGCTGTTTTTAGTAGTTTAATCCATCGGTTTCTTTTCTGGGAAGTGCAGGTTACTGAGTTCACCAAAAGTAAACATGTTGCACTAGTCTCCTACAACATACTAGGCTTTATTACAAAAGTGATTGGGGTGGCATGTAAGGTGGTTACTAGTTTCTTCATATACAATCAATCAACACCAAACACAAGTAAAACTGAAACCATCTTTTCAAATACTTTCAGTTAGTAACTACTTTGAAGAAATGCTTATTTAAGATATATCTAATCACATCACAGTTTAGCTGTTTATTTCCATTTTATGGTACTCTATACCTATGGTCCAATACATCTCAAGGTAGTCATATTGTCTTTTTGTTTTTTTGTTTTTTTTTTTTTACTGCCCAACATGTATTTGATACCAAGTCACTTTGCAGAGAAAGATTTTCAACACAAAAAACATGATCTGCTTGAGAATCTCATGAGCGTTTAAGTTAGGAAAAGGAGTATTAATGGTTTAATAGATTATTTCTAAATTGAGTATTATCAGTAAATGTATATATCTAAGGTTGGTGTTACATATCATGTGCTATATGAAAACTGCTTAACTAGATACAATAAAATCTTGCAGTCTTCCAAGCCTCCTATAAACCCTTCTATATTCCCTATTTACACCATCGCAGACTTCTCATGCCACCTAGTGGATTCACTGAAACCCATCTCTGCTACACTTTTCTGCTCAAAAACCTTCTGCGTAACCGTACAGTGTCAACAGCATCTTTTCTGTTTTCTAGGACATCTTTTTGTGCCATGACAGACGATGGACAAGGTGTTGAGGCACTGCAAGATAAAGTGTTTGTGCGCTGTAAAGACGACACAAGGAGACAACGTAGAAGAAAGAACAACTACTAGACCAAGCATTCTTTGATCTGTTCAACAGACTGTAGGGGCCTGGAAGGTGGAACAAAGTTCTGTAACCTCCTCAAAGTGAGGGTGCGCAGATTTAGGGAGCACATTAAAAAAATTTATTAACTGTCTGAGAGATGTTGCACTAAACAGTGTTTCAGTTTAATCGGAGAATTGAATCCTGGGATACTGAGGCTAGAAAACAACTAGCAACTTTTGGAAACCATGTTTACAATTTACAGATATATGTTTGTTTGATTATGTGATGTCATCATTAATAAGCTACGTGTTGCATGTGATCTCCAGCACAGATTTAAATTTCTGTCAACATTCAGGGGTATAAACAGCTAAAAGTTTGCCAATTTAAATATTAACCAGCCAGTGAACAAAGAGCCAGAAGT
The DNA here is from genome assembly GCA_016859345.1 of Istiophorus platypterus. Lineage (NCBI taxonomy): Eukaryota > Metazoa > Chordata > Actinopteri > Istiophoriformes > Istiophoridae > Istiophorus > Istiophorus platypterus. The sequence goes on along the minus strand of CM029118.1, from coordinate 16,259,367 downwards.
TCAATGATCTTTAGATGATGTTAATCCCAAAGACTTTAAATTTATTTTCTTAAGCTTGCGTGCGCTGTTCTTTTCTATCTTGTGGTCTGATTTTTTCTATGCTTGCGTGGAGGTGGGTACATATCTTGTTAATCTTGTTAGACTGACAAACTGATTCAACCCCATAATGAAAATAAAACACTGGAAACATACTATAGTGTAAGAGATAATGTGGAACAAAGATCACTACTGCTGAATGAAAATGCAGCTGAAAGGTGATAGGTGAACGTGTCAGCTGTCAGTCCACAAGCCACAACTCAGTGCTCAGTCAAGCTCATTCAGTGAACACAGAAATCATGAAGAAACTTCCAAATAGAGGCGGTATTTAGCAAGTGGTGACTCCAGAGGGCACTCAAATGACACGCAATAAACTCAGAAGCAGGTTTAATCACAGAGACAGTAAACCTGGAAAGCTGAACAGTTAGCTCACGTCAGACCGTCCTGGCAGCTGAGTTCTGTCCCACTGGACTAGGCGAGACAAGTGCTGCAGAATCTGGCCAATCATCGCTGGCATAATGACAACTACTTGTAAAATACATTTGAACTGTAAACTTGGCTTAAAGATGCAGTTAAAACTATATCTTAGTGATACCATTTGCCATTATTTACAAACAGAGAAAACAAACATTTGATCAATTGTTGTTTATTAATGCATTTCAAGTAGATCAAAAAAAATTATATTTTTGCATTATACCTTTGCAAATTTAGTAAAATTTTCAAAGTAAGAAGAGTAGGAAATCGAACCAAAAAAAGTAAACAATTAAAACAAAAAGGGCATTGTATAAAACACAGGAGACATTAAAAACAAAACTTAATCTATACCATTCTGAAATTTCAGTTTACGTGACTTGCCCTTCAGTGCACATTTTCTCAACATCACAGAAACTTGAAGAAAGAAAATTTTCCCAGAGTATTAACCCTAAACACCAACTACTGTCCACACCATACTATGGCAACAAAAAGGTAACAAAGATTCAAAAAAGCCATACACACACACGCACGCACAAAAACTTTAAAATTGCCAAAGATAATGAAAAATATAGTTTAAATTCTGACCCTAGAGAAAGCAATACCAGTAGCACCAAAAGACAAACAAAATCAGCAAAAGAGGCAGCAGAGGATTGCATTTTTGTAAATTCAGAAACTTTGCAGTAGCACACGGATAGGAGTAACCTTTTTGTTATGAAAGCACGATAGAATTTTCCATGTACAAATTAAGGGGAAAACGATGAAGGCATTTCTTTGTGAAGAGGCTTACTTGTTTGCTGTTGAGCATTGTGATACTCTGCATAGAATCTATCTGATCGACATCCTCACAACTTGCACAGAAAACTGCAGCTTCGCTTGATACATCTGTTTTGTTGAGTTTGTCTTTGCTCCACCAAGTTGTTCCCACCTAAAATAACTTAAAATATATATATATATATATATATATATATATATATATATATTTATTTATTTTTTTAAATATCGCTATATTTGCCATATTTGCCAACATGGAGTATTCTATTGTCTCATCCATCTCTCAGTGAAGTTGACCTGGATGTAATCAGGTGGAATACAACTGAAAAGTCAGATTTAGCCAAAGCAGGGCTGGAAAGTAATATAACAATCTCTCAAGAAATTGTGGATTATAATAAGAAAATTTGTGTTCTTAAAATATGATTTTTTACAGTAGTACATGTATGTCAATCAACCCCTTACATTTCCTAGGATTATCATATATTGCCAAAACTTAAGCCACATCTTTTCTTCTTCAACTTTTACAAGTCCAGACAGGTAAACACTACTTGGATAAACAGCCAGCCCATGCATTGTTTCAGCCTAG